>JAYKKT010000079.1:6775000-7485000 GCA_036023115.1 Brasenia schreberi
ATTCTTAAACTTATGAAGGTTAATAAATCAATCATGAAATATTTTTATAAAAGTATAATTTTTTTTACGTGAGACATGTTTTACTTGGATTAGAAGATTGTTTAATGACATATAGAGAAACTAAAAGATACCTAAGGAATGAAGGAAGAATATAGTGTACGTATATAAGAACAAGAGAAACATTACGAATAGTATAATTATCAAGATATAAGGTCAAGCCATATAATGAAATTATAGAAAAATATTATTGACAAAGGTTGATAAAAGTATCGAGTACAATGAAGAACCAATTTGAATTTATGCTTGTGAGATCTACTATTGAGGCTATTCATCTATCAAGACGTCTTATAAGATACTTTAAAGAAAAAAACTTTTATATGAAATTTATTTATTAGAAAAATCTTACAATAGGATGTCAAGAGATATTCTTGGAAAACCCTTGAAAAATAGAGGTATGTCATTAACATAAGTTAATCTTATAAGAGATGTATGATGATACACAAACATGTGTGAGGACTCATGAAGGAATGATGAATTTCTTTGAAGTTAATATTAGACTACATTAAGGATCAATTTTATATTTGTATTAATTATTTTGATTATTAACTAGTTAAGAAAGCATATTCAAGATGAAGCACCTTGAGGTATGTTATTCTGAGAAATAGTAGAAAATAAAGGCTTTCAACCTAGTAGAATAAAGCCATAATATATGGTAAATAGTAAAAAATTAAGATTGTCCACATTGTATTATTCAAAAGGAAAGTTTAAAATACTAAGAGTTAATTTTTCAAAGGAATGAAAAAATTGATGATGATGTCATGAGCAAAATTAATGCAAGTTGGTTAAAATTGAGAGGTAAATCCAATTCTCTATATAATAGGAAGATCTCATTAAAGTTCGGTAAATATTATAGAGTAGCAATTCCATCAACTACAATCTATGGTAATGAGTGTTGGGTAGTTATTCATCATGTGTAAAAAATGATCTTAGTAGAAATGAAGATATTGAGATGGATGTATGTTCATACAAAGAAATACCATGTAAGTAACAAGGTTATTAGCAAATTGAGAATGACACCAATAGATGATAAAATCAGAGCAAGTTTGGTACACACACTCTCTTTTATATGGGTTTCAAAAAATACCCCTAATAAATTCAATATCTATCATGATACCCTTTCACTCATCTGAATACACTCTCTCCTTGTCTATGAACCACCATCAGCTGAAATCTCATCATCTATTCATCATGTCACACGACCTACTTCGGCAACTCAATGTTCGCTCTACATCAGCTCATAGCCAAGCAACACATTGGAACCAATCGAAAAGAAAGAAAAAGAACCTGTTTTGAGCGATGTGGGTGTGCCACTTCTCTTCTATTTCATATGTTTTGTTCTTTAATATATTATATTATATATGATGTAATGTATATGATGCACTACACATATTTAACTTACTCATTATTCTTTTTATATGCAGGTATGACTCATAGGGCATGAGGAGAAGGGTGTAACACCACTACATCTAGGAGGCATAACGCTAGAAGACAATAATGAGTAGGAAATGAAGAGACTTTGATTAATACACATAGGGCCTTTACAATGTGAGAATAATGTAGATACTTTAGAGATTGAGATGAATAGTGCAAAGAATGATGGTGAGGAAGTGTTTGATATGTCGGGATTACTCCAAGTTTTGAAGGTCACATCATCTACAAAATCTAGTAGAAACAAGTAATTTTAAACTTTAGTAAAATTATATATATTTTTAGTTTTATACATACTCTGCCAACTAACTATGTAAATGTAAGTATGCAAACAATGCGAAAAGTGATAACAACACATATAAGATATACTATTGGTAGAGCACGGTTAGTCAAGTGATCAGGAGGCCCAATAATTGGGTTGAGATTGCAGATAGAAATGAACCAATTGGGTATGAAGATCTATTGTATGAAGTTATAAACCATGAATTGTTGAGTGCTTTTATCAACTGTTGACAGCTATATACAAACCACTTCCACATATCATTAGTTGAGATGACTACCCTTCACAATGTCTATGAGATCTTGGGTCTTTTAATGGATGGCGAGCTTTTTGCTTTGATGATAGAGGTGATAGTTAGAAGTAAGGAAGACATTTTGAGTGATATATTGTAAATGAGTATTGATAAAGTAATGTTTGAGATTAAGTCCAGACCCATTAAGTTTGAGTTGCTCCAAACCTATTTCAAACAAAAAAAGAACTGTACTATATTTGTTGTAACAACTAAGTTGTATATTATGCAAGATAAGTCTAGAGACAAAGTGTAAATAACAATTGTGTATCTATTGGCTCATAATATTTGGAGGGTCAACAATCATACTTAGGGTGCAATAACATTAGTATACTTGTATAAGCAACTAGGAAGAACATTCTGAATTGAATCGAGGGATAACTACTTAGTGGGTATACTATTCTGCAACAAATAATAATTTGTATTCTTGTTGTTTGATAAAGTACTTATATGTAATTATTTTTGGTAATTCAACAAGTAAATTGTATATTATAATCATAGACATGAATTTATGAATATTTCTCAACCTTAGAGTCAGTATGCGATCATAATTAATTGATAGAGAACCACAAGTAGGTCAGTGGATAGGAAATGTTTGTGACATACATTCTCCTATTGGTGACGGTAAGTTATTAAACTACAATTATCTATTTTTTATATTAAACATAACCTGTGATGCTACATTTTTTATTTTTTCCTTTTAAATGTAGATAGACTAACAATTACAGATATGCAAAGTACTTTGAAAAATTTACGAATAAGTTGTCAAGATATCACATATGCATTCAGTGTTTTGGATGTTGTGAAACTGTATATAGTAGATTGGATAGTCTGATAGTGTGGCTGCCATCAAAGCATCCCAGTTGCACCTAGATCAACAAAGCCCAATGCATATAAGATATAATGTGAGCCACACAATGCCACTTAGGAGACACAATGCTCACACTATTTTGAGCTCGAGTACTTTAGCAACCCAACAACGTACCCTTATGAGTGTGATATGTTTTATATCAAGCAGTATATTGCTCGAACACATCAGTTTATTTTAAGAGATTCTATCAGTTAGTTGCGTCAAGCTCTTCTTTCTCTAGTACGACAACATGACATATTATTCTTCATGCATGTACATTAATATTTGTCTATATTAACGTAGTTTTTATCTTTGTTTTGATTAGATGATAATACTAATGTTACTCATATTTACTTAATTATACGAGTGTATTACAAACATATATAGCACACTATCACTAACTTTACAATACTCAAAGCATGTATCATAACCATTGTCAAGTGAATTTGCATTGCTGGAGTTGATAGACATATGAGCAGTGTTACCAATGAGTACATCTCTTGATAATATTTAATGAGATAGCAAGAGATGATGGTGAGGATGCATGAGCTTGAGGGTGTAGATTATCTATACATTGGAGTCTTATATTTGGGTTTTTGAGATATTCATTTGTATTATTCATTATATATATATGTAAATGACATTTATAAAAAATGATATTTTGGTTACTCACAGTTTAATACTAACGACATAAATATTGTCAAACCTCTTGAGGTGATGAGTACTAATGCTATGCTCCATCAAATAGCAATGATGTCTCACATAAACATCCAATAGTTAGTAAGACTAGGATATATGCAACATTCGTATATGCAATATGATGAATAGTAGTATCAATACTACCTTCTTCCATGAAAACTCATGAGCATCATGCCAATGTGCCACCACTCCTTCCTCCGTTCAAAAAGTTCTTTAATGACTTAATACCTACAGTTTTCATGTCTAACAATATCCATCCAATCATTCACAAATATGTCCATAAAGCATGGTATTGTCATCTTATATGATGGTTCAAAGTTTAACTATCTCAAAGTATTCTTCTTAGTAGGAGACCCAATACAAAACGATCACTAATAAATATATTTAAAAGAGGATTATAACTCCTTGATGAAGAATGACCCAATCTCAAAGAGGTCTCATGCCCTCGATCACGTCCACACCTTCCTTCTCGAGAGGTGTTTTTGTATGCATGCTCCCAAGTTGACAAAATTCTACTTGTAGATATGTTATATGGTCTCTCTTTAGACTGCAAATATGTGGTTCTTATAGGACAATGTACTCAAGACTCAATTGCTCATCCAACATATTAACAAATCTGTCCTGATCTGGATAGTGCCTTAGCTCCCTACAAATGGCCTCTATCTAATATTTCATGCATCTTCAGTGTGATCGAGGTATCAAGTTGATGAGTCATAATATGGAATTATGAGAAATAATTATTTAATGTAGACTTAGACAAATATCGAGTACAATAGAGAACCAATATGGATTCATGCTAGCTTTCACATGGTGTTTATTGATATAGAAAAACCTTACGACAGGGTGCTAAAGAGTATTATTTAGAGAAATTTAGAAAAGAGGTATCACATTGACATAAATCAATAAGAGACATGTATGATAGAGCACAAACAAGTTTTAGGACTCATGAAGGAATGCCATACTTCTTTGAGGTTAGTATTGGATTACATCAATGATCAACTTTAAGTCTATATTTATGTGTATTGGTCATTGATGAGCTAATAAAACATATTCAAGATTAAGCCCTTCGGTGTATATTGTTCATCGATGACATTGTACTAGTGGATGGATCTAAAGAAAAAGTTAATAGGAAATTGGACTATGGAGAGCAATATTAGAAAATTAAAGCTTTTGACTTAGTAGAACAAAGATAGAATATATGGAATGCAAGTTTAACCATTTGGTTACTTTAAAAGATATCAAAATTAAGATTGGCACACATTATATCCCTCATAAAAAGTTTTAAAAACCTACGATCAGTTTTCAAAGTGATGAAAAAATTGATGGAGATGTTACACATAAAATTAATGCAAGTTGGTTAAAATGGAGAAGTGCATCATGTATTTTATGTGACAAGAATATGCCATTAAAGTTGAAAGGTAAATATTATAGAAGAGTGTAAACACCCAAAATTTTGTGAGAATCTCAAAATGAGGGGTACTCCAAGCCCAACCCAAAATATTTTGAACTTTTATAAGAAATGACCATTTTGCCCTCAAGACTGCATTAGCAAAATTTCATTGTTTTATGCATGATTTCTTCAAAGAAGGGGTTCTAGAAATCAAAATGAGGTATTTGGCATCAAAATAAGTTCTATCTAGAAAACCTTTATAAAATAACCATTTTACTCCTCCTATTTGAATTAAAAAGACAAAAAAATAGAACAAATGTGCCTTAAACATGGAGGAGAAAGGAATAAGACCTTAAAAACTTAGAAGACTCAGGTTTGGCGATGGCCAAGTTCAAGGAAAAGTATCAAGTAGAAAGTCCAAGATACCCCAACCGATAAAGATTCTTTTTTCCCCTCACAAGGTTAAAGCGATTTAGAAAGGTTAAAGAGATCAACCTACGGATCAAGAAAGGATAAAAGCACCACCGCCGACCACCAAGTTTGTTGATGCGCGCAATGCCATGCACGCCAAGATTGCACATGCCCCACCTTGTATGCCATACGGTGCCCAACTCCCATGCATTGGCACACACGCATGACGACCACGTGTACTGTACTCATGGTTGGTCCCTTCCCATGTACCACATGTGTCCAACTATTCCTCCTATGTGTGGATGTCCCCTAACACCTATGCAGTAGGGTTGGTCCCTTGATGGATTGGATTTGAATCCAAATCAGGCTCAATAACTCGAGAAAGATTCGATTTGGTTTAGTGCCTATAAATAAAGGACTTTGGCCAATAAAAATGGGGACCTAAGGAAGAAATGAGGCCAACGAAGGGAGAATCATCCAAGAGAAGAAGGAGAGAGTCCAAGAGAGAAGCCTTTGAGCCACCTCTCCTCCCCTTTCATTTTGTCCCATTTATTGTAAGCTTGGAGCTCTTGCCCCAAATCATTGTATAAAACAACTATTTTCATGGTACATGTAAACACCCTAAATAATTTTTTCTGAAAATACTCCTAATTTCGAAAGCCGACTTGTTTTAAAAACCTTTTGCTTTAAAATGAAAGCTTTAAATCTTTAAAATAAAATATTTTAAAAAGGTTCAAATTAAAGCTAAAAGGATAAGGCTCAGAAGATTCGAGCAAATTAGGTGAAGATCAAGGCCACGGTTAGAGCCCACTTCAAGCTAGGATCGAGTTCATGAAGGTCAAGCCATGGATCAAGGGAGTAGATCATGTCGAATCAAAGCACATCTTCATCTAAGATCAAGTTAAGTAGATAGTCTCACCAAACCTAACCCAGCCAAATTCGACTAAGTCCTAGACTTGATTCACTTGAATTAAACATAAAGCCTAACCTAGTTTGAATCAAATGCCTTAACTCGACCAAGTTGAAGCTAGCTTAGCCATGTCTATTCTACCTCCTTTGGCTAAAACCCTACTTAGCCTTGATCACATGGGATGAGCCAACATAGAACGAGGCACCTCAAGTTGAAGGCAATCGGTTGCACTTGGAGACGTCTAGGACCTAGCCAACCATGGCTAGGTGTGCATGGTTGGAACCAACAACTAGCCCACATGGGGCTGGTCCATATTTGATCAAGGGGGACCACTCATTCACGTGAAGATGGAGCACTTTGGGGCTGGGTTTGATCTTGGATCACCCGCCCCAAGGAAGGGCCTAGAAGAGCCCCCCTTGGCCTCATCTTGGGTCTTGAAGTTGGAGGGTAGCTCCACCTTAGAGCTATGGGGCATCTTGGGTTGCCTTGTGGGAATTTGTGAGCTGCTAGGAAAGGCTTGAGAGAGGGAAGAGAGTGTAGGGATTAAGGCAAAGTGCTGCCAATCTAGTTAGAGTGAGAGTGAGAAAATAGTGAGTGAAGAAAGGGGAAAGGTGAGGGCCGTGCACCACCATTTGGAGTCGTTCCTTGGAAAAATCGTGTAAGTATCATTCTCCTTTGAATCATCTCAATATCTTCTTCATATTCAATTCAAAAGGGGTTGTATTAATGGAGCTTTGTCTCCCTCATGATGTAATAAGAAGTAGATGTGCTGAAATTTCCATTTCTTGCTTATACACTCTAATTGTTTGTATTCTTGATTCTACCTCTCTAATAAACACTCTATATCTTCTAATCCCCTCTATGCTTAAGCTAATAGATATATTTTCATTCCTTTTCCTTCAATAATTTACTTTGGGACATTGTGTTGTTACATTTTAATTCGGGTGAGTTTGCATCACGTATGTTTTAAAAACGAAATTCTGGATTTCAGCATTTCTGCATAAGTTGATTGCTTTATTTTTCATTGTTAAACTGCTGTTCCGATTACTCTAAAATTTTGCACATTGTATCTACACACAGGCTCACTTATAATAAAATTTTCAAGAATTTTAGGGCCATGCAACCACATATTAAAAGCTGTGTAAGATGAGGAAAATTTCAGAAAACTTCAGAAAACTTTTTGGTCAACCTTGTTTTTCTGCAATTGAACTTAGGTAACTATTCCATAACTCTGTCTGTAGTTGTCCAAAATCTGTGAAACTTGATTCATTGGAAAGCTGATATTTATAGATTTTCAACACACTAAATTTGGAGCTATGAGAACTGAGATACAAAAGAATCTTTGGGTTTCTATATTTTTGTGATAGAACAGTTTCGAGTGTCTGAGTAGAGACATTTTGTTGATTTAATTCTGCATCATCCTAGTCTCAAATTTCAAAACAAAAAGTGTCTTAGAATCTTCATATTTCATGCCGTATCCTGTAAAAGTTTCATGAATTTTGGAGGTCTCTAGGTTATCAAAACAATTTGGGAAACAAGCTCTGAAAACAGAACCAGTTTCTATTTTTCAGAACTTGTTGATTTTTAGAACTTGAAAACAAAGTGCACGAGTTTGTTCTTGTCAACACCTTATTTTTTTCACTTGGATTTGAAACTTCACATTTACATTAAAAATCCTCAAAGCGCTTAGACTGACCTTTGAGTATCGGTTCAAGATGGTCTAAAGCGAAAAAATCCTACTTAGCCATAATTGCCAAGTCAGATTTAAAATTTTGCTAGTTTTTTGAAAACTAGCTGACACACTCATTCAACAAAGTAGTATTAAAAAGTTTTCTTTAAGTCTCTACATAGGCTTGGAGTGAAATTTTCACGTCTACAGTACATCATTGCAAAAGGAGGATTGCTCGATTCTAGAGCCATGAAGGAGAAGACTATATGTGCGAAGAATCAATTAACTTTGTAAATTTATGTTGATTCTTCCCCAGTATACCTATATCTTATACTCTCTCTTCTTATTCTATGCTTATATGACATATAGTCCCTTCTCCCGTACCTTTAGTGGATTAATTATTCCTAACTCAATTCAAGAAGTTATAAGAGGGACATAACTGCCTATTACATTCGATGACATGAGTACGTAATCTCTCCTATGGTGAATTAGTCACCAATAAATTTATAATAAGAGCATTGGGCTATGATCACATATATTTAACAAGCGAGTAGCCCTCTTAGAAGGGTGTCCCGGGGATATATATGTGGGTGAGTTTCTCTCCGAACAAGCATAAGTCTTCAACGAAATTCTTTGAGTAATTACTAAATCATTAAGTTGCTAATCGGATGAATCATTATCTTATATAAGGAAATTTGTAGAAATTTCAGCATCTTATATAAACTTGAAGGGTTGTCAGATTTTTTCTGAATTCATTTACAAGGGAAATGCTATCAAATTTTTTTATTAAGTGTCACACACATAAAAGGATATCTTCTAAATTTTTCACAAATTTTGGATGTGTATAAGATTCATAAAAAAATCGTCAAAATCCGATTCATCCCAAACCAAACCTACTTATGACAGAAGTACTACAACCATTGTTTGGTAAATCTAATATAACTCGGCTTGCTGGTACCCAAATCCATCATGAATGGTGCATCTAGGATAACTCTTGAGTGCCAGTTCAAAAAGACCTATGTCGACAAAAACCTACTTTCTCACAATAGTTGAATAGTTAGATAAATATCTTTGCAAGTTTGAGTAAACTTGTTGGCATGCTCGTACACGATTATTGCAAGCAATGTTTTGAAGTTTATAGCAGAGCGAAAAAATTTGTTTATAATAAGTTTCACAATGGAGAATATGGAGTCTATGAAAATACTTAGGGTGGGTTATTTATGGTCTACTCTCAAACAAGATTATCATAATGATGTAAACAAATGTCAATAGTGTCAAATACATGAGCATACCATTCACATTCCATCATCTTCACTACATTCCATTACTAGTCCATGGTAGTTCACCATGTGGGCATTTGACATCATAGGGTCAATTTCTCCAATAACATCCAGTGGACACAGGTTCATCCTTATAGCTACTGGGTATTTTTCTAAATGGGTTGAAGCTGCATCATTGGCAAACATCAATGAACAACATGTAGTAGCGTTCATTAAGAAAAATATCTTGAATAGGTTTAGAGTCACAAGGGTCCTAGTGTCGGATAATGGCACTATGTTCAAAAATGAGAAATTGAAAAGATTGTGTAAGGCTGATGGTATCACACAACACTTCTCGTCACCCTATTATCCTCAAGACAATAGCCAAGCCGAAGCCACAAACAAGGCCCTCATAAGAATCATTGAGAAAACCTTAGAAAGGGGTAAGACATAGCATGAGAAGTTGGATGAGGCACTATATGCTTACAAAACTTCCATACGCACTTCAACAAATGTCACACCTTTTGAAATGGTCTATGGCACAAATATTATACTTCTAATTCACACCAAGTTGCATTCATTTCACACATCCATTGCACTTGATTTACTCGTAGAGACCCTACAACAAGCTAGACTAGCAAAGCTAGAATTGCTTGATGAAAAGAGGCTTCTTGTCATGGATCATACGCAAGCATACCGATAAAGGCTTGTTCGACATTATGAGAAACACATTAAGTCTCATCACTTTAAGGTAGGAGATCTTGTATTAAAGGCTATACACCAAAGGGCCCACATCTTCTGGGAAAATGGTGGCCCAATTGGGAAGGGCCCTATGCCATAAGAGGGGCAACAACCCACAATGCATATTGGCTAATTCACGCCAAGAAAAGAAACTTGGTAGACCCTATAAATGTCCAATATATGAAAAACATCATGTTTAAAGTCTATCACCAATTCTTTTAAAATGATTTTGCAAAAAACCAGTTTTTAGTTTATTGAAGAGGGGACCAAGTTGAGTATACATTTCTTAACTAGGAATTAGTGCTTTGTGGTGAAGTGTCTTCAAAATCATTAAATAACATTTCAAAAGTTCTTATTTTACAAGATAGAGCCTAGTTCAAAACAACAAAATATTTTCAAATAGTACGTGATATTATGAAAAAAAGGCATACTTGATTAGATCGAGTATTTAGAGGGATAAGTTGTTTCTCCATCTCACTCTCTCCAAAAAAATGGGAAAAGGCTCAATGCCTCAAAGGCTAGAAGAAAAGAAAGGAAAAAGAAGGAAAAATCAACCTCCAATATAGAGGTCTTCCTATGAAAGAAAGAAAGGTCTTAGCAAAATCTAAAGCTCAAATAGTGAGGAGGCTTTCCTCAAAATTTCCCTTTCTACCACATGATGTTTTAGAAGGGACTATGTGAATTCTTCTTACATCCCATATCACTTATCCTAAAAGAGAAAAAGTGTATCATTATAGTCCTAAAGTAGGAATATGACATACCAATTTGGATCTCATTTAGTTTGAAGACTAAGCCTTATAGTTCAAAAAATGGAGTTTTAAAATAATGTTAAACTTTTCAATCAATAAAAACCTCTACAAGAGTGACAGAGAACTAAGATCGAAGTTAAGAGAAATATTGGAGATGGAAGTCTTATTAGATGTAAGTACCCGAAAGCATCAAGAAAATGAGCCTAAGGATCATCCTACTTAGGGCAACCAACCTTCATGAGATATTGTCAAGCTCTCAAAATGTCTCATAAGGTCTCCAACACACTTGATTTATCTATTGCATCTTAGACACCTAATGGTCATGTGCATCCATAATGCTCTTGTTTTCATCATATCCTTATCTTGGTTGGTCATGATTGCCGCTCTAAAGATCATTAATTTTGACTCCCCTTTGGTTAGGAGTCCTCTCCCAGAGTTAGGGTAGCTCAGGCTTAAGAAATGAGTCCTTTAGCAAGAAAATAGAGAGTTCATATCCTTAAATGAAAGAAGAAAAATAAATTTGGTGGTGTTATTATTTGTTATTAACCAAATAAATTTGGTTAATGACAAAGAGGGACATATGTCAACACCCAAAATTTTGTGAGAATCTCAAAATGAGGAGTATTTAAAGCCCTACAAAAAAATCAAACTTTTACAAAATCCAAACAATGACCATTTTATCCTCAAGACTTTATTGGTAAAATTTTACTATTTTAGGCATAATTTCTTCAAAGAAGGGGTTATAGAAGTCAAAATGATGAATTTGGTATCAAATAAGTTCTACCTACAAAACCTTTATAAAATTATCATTTTACCCTATTATTTGAATTAAAAATATAAAAAAATAGAACAAATAGGCCTGAAACATGGAGGAGAAAGGAGTAGGACCTAGAAAACTCATAAGACAAGCTCAACAATGGCCCAAGCCCAAGCAAAAAGTATCAAGTGAAAAGTTGAAGATACCCCCCAACCGAGAAAGATCTTACGCAAAGGGGCCCTATACCCATCACAAAGTTAAAGCGGTCCAAAAAGGTTAAAGAAATAAACCCATATATCAAGAAAGGGTTAAAGCATCACCACCACTGACCACCAAGTGCACCACCATCGGCGACCACACGCACCACCACCACATGTCCTCTAGCTACTTCGGCACTCTTCCCATGTATCACAGCTCCTCCCATGTGTGAATGCCCCCTAGTAGTTGTGCAATAAGGCTGGTCCCTTGATGGATTGGATTGGATTTAGATTGGGCCCAATAATTTGAGGAAGATCTAATTTGGTTTGGTGCCTATAAATAAGAGACTTTGGCTAGTAAAAATGGGGATCTAAGGAAGAAAGGAAACCAGCTCAAGAGAGAAGAGACCTAGCTAAGGGAGAATCATCCAACAAAAGAAGGAGAGAGACCAAGAGAGAAGCCTTTGAAACACCTCTCCTCCCCTTGCATTTTATCCTATTTGTTGTAAGCTTGGGGCTCTTATCCCAAATCATCGTATATCAAGAGAAAACAACCATTTTTGTGGTACATCATTCGAAAAGGAGGATCACCCGGTTCTAGAGCCACAAAGGAGCGGGCTATAGGTGAGAAAAATCTATTAACTTTGTAAATTTATATTGATTCTTCTCCAATATACCTATATCTTATAATACTCTATTCTTATTCTATTCTTATATGATATATCATTTCTTCGGTGGATTGGTTATCCCTAACTCAATTTAAGAAGCCATAAGAGAGACATAGTTGTCTGATTACATTCGATGACATGAGTATGTAATTGCTCTTATGGTGGATTAATTACCAATAAATTTATGTTGAGGAGGGTATTGGGTTATGATCCTAAACAAAATTCTTTGAGTGATTACTAAATCATTAACCTTCTAACCATATGCATCATTATCTTCTATAAGAAAATTTGTGAAAATTTCAGCATCTTGCATAAACCTATTGGGTTGTTGGATTTTTCTCGAATCCATTTTTAAGGAAAATGCTATAATTTTTTTTTATTAATTGACACACACATAGGAGGATATCTTCTAAAATTTTCATGAATTTTGGATATGTATAAGGTTAATAAAAAAATTGTCAAAGATCTGACTCAATTTGAACCAAACCTACCTATCACAGAAGTCCTGTAACCCTTGTTTAGTAAATCTAATATAGCTTGGCTTGTAGGTATACAAATCCATCATGGATGGTGCATCGAAATTTAACATCTATAGCTTTTCAAAGTGACAAGTTTTAGAAAAATAAGAGATTTATACATCAATTTATATGCATTTTATTAAGACCCTGAGTTTCAGTCACATATACTATCCAAATTCGAGAATAGCATTCGATTGAGAACATTTCTCTGATTTTTATGTGATCACAAAATGGTCCAAAATATAGACAAAAAATTGTCAATAAAATCTCACACCCAATACTTGATTGAACAAATTTTTTAGAATTTTTGAACTTTTTAAAGTGTCTCGATAAAATGTGAACTCTATGAAATAGAATCGATTTTGTTTTCACATAACTGAACCTAATTTTGCTAAGATGCGATTAAAAAAAGGGCTCTTTCGAATCAAATCCGTTTTAAGAAAAATTTAGATTTCAAAATAACTCCTAATCATCTCAGCTAACCCTCGAGCACCGGTTTAAAAAGGCCTACGTCGATAAAAACCTACTTTTCTACATTCGCCTAAGAAATCAAAATAAAATCATACCCCAAACCTTTGCAAGTTTAAGTAAACTTCTTGGCACGCTTGTGCACATTTTTTTGCAAGAAAAGTTTCAAGTTAATACAAGCTGGAAAATTTTGTTTACAAGGAGCAATTCAACCTACAATGCTTTATGGTTCTTAGTGTTGGGTAGTTAATTATTAATATATACAAAAAATATGTCAATAACAAAAATGAAGATGATGAGATGGGTGTGTGTTATACAAGGAAAAACTCTATACATAATGAGGTTATTAGAAACAAATTAGAAGTGATACCAATAGATGATAAAAGGAGAGAAAATCATTTAAGATATTTTGGACACATCGAAAAATCACTAAGGAAAGCTCTAATAAGCAAGTATGATAAACTAAATGGTGAAAATTTTAAAAGAGGAAGAGGAAGAGGAAGACCATAAAAGTGTTGAAAAGAAATTATAAAAGAGTGATATAGCTTATGTTGAGTTAATTGTTTGCATGACACATGATCGAGCTTTATGGAAACAAAGAATCTATGTAGCAGACCCCATCTAGTATGGGAAAAGGCTTTGTTGTTATATATCCTATGTGATTGGGAGTGTAGGGAATGTCCACTTCCATGTCGAGGTTCTTCTAAACTTGATCAACTATTAATATTCATAATATTTAAGAAGGTAGATCTCGTAAGCATGCGACAACCCATGTGAATGTTGCAACGTGCATCGAATGTGGTTGGGTTTAAACCCACTATCTCAACATGATTGTACTCCCTTACAATTGAGTCAAGATACTCTTCTTTGTAGGTTTGCTATAAAGTCATGTCAATGTAATATCTAGTGATGGTTCAAGATTCCTCAAATGACTTATTGAATTCTATAATCCACAACTCGATAAATGGATGCATTTATTTTCAAATTGTATTGAATCTTCCAATTGAGCTATTGAGGAACCCTTTCAACCTTGTGTATACACTCTACTCTTCCCATTATTATAAAAAAATTATTGCAATATTCACCATAAACGATATACATATGCCTTAACAATCAAATTTATATACCTATTATTTGTATAAGTATCATAATTAGTCAACCTATTAGTCCATGCTGAGACAATTCTCTTTTTATGCGAGCAAGGCATGAACTCTTTTCACTTCAATTTTATTACCTCCATTACCTTTTTATAGTTGCTCCTATTTGATAAATGGATGACCTTCCTTCAACTTGCACCAAAAGAACTCATCATATTTTTATTCCTTTTCAATTTCAAAATAAATGCTTTAATATTTTTCATAATGTGATGTCTACACAAGAAGTTTGTTGCATCCAAAAATATGACTTGAATGACATTCAATAATGCCAAATCATGGTCACTGCAGATTACATGTGTAAAGTTATTTGGAGTGCATAACTCTCTCTCCTACCTCAATACCCAAACATAATTCTCTTCCTTCTTTGTACTCATAAAAGTGAATGCTATAAAAAAAATCTTGTTAGTTGATGTAAATCCGATAACCTCAAGGGAAATCATTTGATATGTAAAAATTATATTGACCATGTAAGGTGTTACATTAAACATATGAAAAATACTCTTATATTTTTGTCTTATATATGTTATCAAATTTCAATACCATAGAAATATATATAATAGTTGCATTGAACGAGGATGTGCAAGTATAATGTCACAAACAGTATCTGTATGAGGTATCTTACAATATCTTGTGTGATATTGGTGAGTGTGTAGGTCATATAATAGTTATTGTATAACATTTCAAGAACACCTATTTTTCTTCCTAATTTTTATTATTGGATTGTAAATATGTCTTGTCGTACTAACATTTGACTCATCAACCTACTTCAAATTAGTCAAAATATGCTTGAATTTGCAATGACTTTTTGTAAGGTCTTTCGTGTTACATTATATTGAGATTTACTCAATCTCCCAACAAAAGCATTGACCTTTAATATACAAGCCTAGAGAGTGGTTATGTGTCACGTTCATTACATTCAACTTCTAATAGTCATCGACTGCATCCTCTCATGTTAGCAGTGGCGGATCTAGAAAATAGTGTTGGAGGGAGCGATGCATATATTTCATTGTATTAGGGCGGTGAAGCATGAATCTCAACCATATATTCATTGTAAAAGGTAGGGTTTAGTGTAAATTTTCAAAATTTAGGGCCCGCCTCCACCCTTCCACGTATATCTGCCATTGCTTGTTAGTAAAAATTGGCAGTGTTGTCCACCTACTATTTTAAAGATCAATATTTTTTCCCCCGCCTTATATTTGTCACTCCTTTCGCACTACAATCATACCTTACTTGTTATGCATTTACTATTCGAACAAATAATAACAATAATAGTATTGTGCTTCTTTTCAATATTTTTATATACTTAATAAGCTCATTACGATTGCAAAATACATCATCTATCCCAAACACCAACGAATAATCAAATCCATCATCCATGTAGTAAAAAAATACATCTTCTGCTTCATCAGCCAATATGTCAAAAAATACATCATCGAGAGTACTACAATCAATTTCAGTCTTGTTATAAGTGGAATAACAAACATTTTTATAAAACATCTTTTCAAGATCTAACTTATTATAAGTGTTTTCACTTGAGTTATTTGTCATTCTACAATATATAAAGGAATATAAAGTGCAAAACATATATATACACATATAACATGAGAAATAAGGTCTAAGCGCATATCTCGTTTGAGAGAGATACACCCAAGCACATCTCTCATTTGAGAGAGACGCGACACCGATGTGTCACTCAATTGAGATGTGTCTCTCCTTAGGGAGAAACATAACACAAAGACAAACTTGAATCACGTCTCCACTAGTGTATCCAATGAGTCAACTCGTCAACCCAAAACCATGAAACATTTACCAAAAAAAAAAATACAAAAATTCAACACAAACCTATAAAAATCTAAAAATATTTGAAAGAACGAACCTCCTACAACTTCTTGTTGTGATTTATTCTCTCTTCTTTCTTCTTTTATTTTTCTCTGGCAAGTTCCATAAGATTATACTCATATATTCTTTGGCTGCGAAAAAACAACAATGACCCAAAACAAATGAAATATTGATCAATAGAGTAAGGAGAAGAGAACTTGGTGTAGAGAGGAGAGAGAAAATATTGGGAATAATTTCTATATTTTAAAAAATAGGAGTATGTGGATAGTAAAAGAGGTGTTCAAATAGTAATCTCCAATAAAAAAATCAAATAAGATAGTTTGGACAAATGAAAAGGTGAGATAAGAAAGCTCTCCCAAGAAGGTGAGAAAAATTAGATGGTGAATATGTTAAAAAGGAAGAGAAAAATGACAAAGTATTAAAGGAAATGATCTAGCCTATTGAGTTAACTATTAACATTGCACATAATTGAATCTTATGGAAACATAGAATCAACAAAGAATCCATATAACCAATCCTATCTAGTTATTGTTATATAGGTTGAAGTTTTATAGTACAACAATAGTAACACGTTAAGAATAACGTTGTAGTTTTCTCATACTAATTATTTCGCAACTAGCTGCTAAGTAACCTATATCTATGTGCCTGTTAGCTACATGATGTATTGAAAATCTCCAACTGGCTGTCGAATATCATTATTCGAGATTAGATATATCGCATTCGGAACCTGCTGGCAGTGTAAACCAAAACTAAACCAGGCCAGCAACTATTTGAAACTAGAATCGACCACGAATCATGACCGAAACCATAACTGAACATAAAGGTCCCAAAACCAAATTTGGGACGGATGGTTTGGGGTTCCAAACTGGTTATTTCAATTTTTCCTTCATTATTTCAAATGACTAATAAGAACATGAATGATCTACGCGCACAATAACTGAGGTTGGTGAATAGTTGATTGTCATGTAAAAGAACAACAAAGGAAGTGGACTGACACCAAGTGATACGAATGCGTTTCTTTTTAATGGGGTCTAGTTTCGGATCGAAACCTAGAAGTAGCAGTTACTCAATCGTAACTCCACATGTTTATTACAGATTGTCACGAAATAAATTCTGAACAATCCTCAAAGCCGCCTAGAAGTAACTTAGAACCTGTCTTGTTATGGCATTGTTCTCGTATGCGAAGAACCAGCTCGAATTCACCACGATCACACCCACTTGCACAAATGTCGGCAACTTCTCTCTCATATTAAATCAAATGTCGGCAAACTCTTTTTATATATATATATATATATATATATATATATATATATATATATATATATATATATATATATATATATAGATAGATAGATGGAAAAATAGATAGATATAGATATATTAGCAAAGGAGAGATTACAACTACGTACTCTCAATATCGACAGGGAGTCACACAACCACTGTCTTGCCTCTGCGAGCAAACAAGGAGGGATAAACCCAAGTGCTCAACCTCAACGGCTGATGGTTGGCTCTCAACCCAGACACTCTAGAGCAGAGTAAGCTAGAAAGAGGAGGAAGATGGCAACCTCCTTGGCCATTCCTCTACACTGGACTCTCTCTCTCTCTCTCTCTCTGATGCCTGAATCTCTCTACTATGCCCTTTTATACAGAGGGACTCTATCATCTCACTATAAAACATATAATTCTCACAATAAAACCATTATAATAAAGCTTAAACTCGTAACTCAACCAAGACTTTACATGCTTCAGGGTCTCTATAGTTGACCTCATACACTGCTTGAATCATGTCGTTGTGCTCTGCATGTGGTCAACGTCATGTGACGGAGATGAAAGTTGATAACAGTATCTAGACACAAATGCCAAATTATGCATCCATTTGTCGTAGTCTGTCAAAGGTACGATATCGTTGCCTGTGTTCTTGTCTGCAATATTCCACAATATTGCTTGATGCTGACTTTTGAATGAAGAGATTTAGCTAAAAATATCATATGGAGAAATCTTGCAGACATATCCTATGGTTTCTTGATTTTAGAGTTGATACCTGAGTTTTTTCTGCAATCCCAAATGGACTTAGTCATTCAAGGATAGGGATGGCAATCCCTACGCACCGAGCGGGTACCCAACCTGTCCCGCCCCTATATGCAGCAGGTTCTCAACGAAAAAAACCACGAGGAAAAGAGAACAGTGGGGCGAGGCTGTGAGTGGGGTTTAGGTAAACCCTCTCAGCCAATCCAACTACTCGATACAAGGATCTATTAGATCGTGGGCGATGCAATTATATCACATCTTAACTGGGCATGTATATTTCTAGGCTTTCACAGTTTTGGCTTGTATATTCATAGATACCATAAGCGCTTTGGGGCATCCCCAAGATATGTTTTCAGATACCGCTATACAATTACAACCTATCTCAGCTTTAGAAACTTCCCTTTGCTCAACCCTTGGAAGAACTAGAACTCTACGGATTTACAAAGACTTGTATAGGGAATAAAAACGAGATATTGAAGTAGTTCGTATGATTCAGTAATATCAAATATCATCACTTATCAAATTAGGTTCAGAGTTCTTAGTTTAGTTGTATGGATCTGAGTTATGCAATATGAAATAATAAGTAATGTAACTAAGTTAAATTAATAAGTTAATAGAAAATATAAATAATAACATTAATTAACTAATATATTATATAAATTTATTGGTTTATTTGATTATATCATTAATATATATATATATATATATATATATATATATATATATATATATATAGAGAGAGAGAGAGAGAGAGAGAGAGAGAGAGAGAGAGAGAGGCATATATATGTGTGTGTGTGCATGGGTGGGTGGATGTTTGTTTTTTATATAAAAATATATGTAATTGTATATATACACATATAATCACTTTTAAATAATATGGAACAACATAGAGTATAATTTATGTTTTAAATAAAGTATGTAATGTCAACTTATTTTTCTTTTTAAGCATTGCTTTTAAAGGTTGAAGGGGGTTGAGGCAGCACGAGTTCTAATAGGAGATTTTTAGTGCCGGATGGGTGTATGTGCACGGAAAACCCGCACCTCCCCGTCCCATTGCCATCCCTATTCAAGTACCTTAAGGCTAACATCACAATTTGCTTATGTTGTGCCAACGTGAACCTATTGATGAGGCAACTGAGCTTAATTAGCTGCATGTCAGCCGAAGAATCCATCAGACCTGCTATGATGAACCATACTTGAACTTGGCTTTGAAAAAGGGATATATTTGTCTCCACTGCCTGTCTCTAACAAAAATCGCTACTTGTGTATTTCAAACGAGCTCTCTGATTGGACGTGAGGAGAGCTAATAGCCTTCTGCTATCAAGAAGAAATATCAACCACTAACTCCACCTCAGATGGAATACCTCGGAGACCTTTGCAACTCATAACTACCATCCACTCTCATTAATGTGGCAAAGAGCATATACCACAAGCGTAATTTGTAAGTCCGTTGTGTTCGTGAGTTTCTCCTGCAGTGCAACCGAGATATGGGAAATCGAAGACGCGATCAACTACGATTGCTCGCTCAAGACTTTCATATGCAAAACTTGTCGCTTTAGGGTTCCGTAAACCTTTTTTTAACTTCAAATAGGACCAAGTCTTCAAGGTTGGGTCCAACTCTAGACCATTATGTTACATTGTCAAAGACTATTTAGTACAGACTAACAACTTAAGGCAATAACGTTCTTGAACTTGAACATAAGATTTTCCTCTCAAGATATCATGTTGGTTTTCTTGTAGTACAAGCTAAAGATTTAAGGACACAAGAAACAAGAGGGAAAGCTTCATTTCATGTGAATTTTCAAAACTTTCGCTTTAATACCCTATAGTTTTCTTGTGACACTTTAGTAAACCATTATGTACAGGACAGCAGGTAACAACATTAATATATATATATATATATATAATATTACAATAATGAAGGATACTTCAAAAAAAGTATTAATGACTATTCAGCAACCTACCAAATAGAAACAAGTAAATCAGAGGACAATGGATGAAGGTACCTCTATCTCTCTCTATACATACACACACGCTTTCTCTTTATCCATCTATCTAACTATACATATCCGTGTGTGTATGTCTCTCTTGGCAAGAGTGTTGTTGCAGAAAGTCATGCTGGGGAGAGCTGGTTCATATCACATGAAAATCTATTTTTTCTTTAAAAGTGTAATTCTTCCTTGTGTTGCATGATGATGAAAGACACCCTCCTGAATGGAGAAGCCCGTTTCTTTATGAAGTTAAGATTCATCGATTATAGTGGTTATCATGTCTCAAGCGTGTTAGAGATTGTTTTTCTTTCCTTATTCTCGACTTTTCTAAACTTTCAAAGTTCTTGTGAAAGGGGGCTGGTGTCAGAATGAAATTTTATCCTAAAATGTTACTGTGAATTTTTAGTCTGCAATGGTGGCCCAAATGAGAGGATTTGGACTCTATACTTTGGTCTGCTTGGTGTCCCAGGGAAACCATAAAACGTTCTCACTGTGATGCTATGTAACATCCAACTGAAATATGCCAACATATATCAGACCAAAATCTGGAATTGATGTGTGAGCACATGATGGGGACGGTGAATTAGCATAACTACAATGTTCATGATGGGAAGTTTACTATTGGGGTTTTTCTCACCACCTGCCAATCAAAGAAGAGTGGACGCCGTGGAGTATACATGAGCTCACTGGAGAGGCCATTATTGAAGCTAAAATAGTAGTCAGCTTAATCCCCATATTTTCCAATAGATAGTAATCAAGCCTAACAGTTATAATATATATATATCAAACAATCTATTTTTTTTTTGACTTGAGAAAAGGAGGTAAGACAATTCCGAAAAATATTGTATATCTCTAAAAGGATGCATGTACTCACACATACTTTTGTAAACATATAGAATGTAAACTTCCCATCATGACATTCTCTTTATAGACAATCCCCATATATAAAGTTGATAAAGTAAATATATATCATAGCTTACGATACTCAAAATTACTTTAACAAGCAAATCAGAAGACAATGCGAGTTCCTATGTAAATAAGAGGGCCTTCGGTTTGCAAAAAACCTTGATACGGGGTCATCACCAGAAAAAGGGATAAAGAGAGATCCGTGAGCGAGAGACATGGTCGTCGCCGAAAAAGAGAGAGAGATGGGTCATTGCCGGGAAAAAGATAGATGGGATTGTAGCCGAAGAAGGTTGTAAACTACAGAAATATATATAAAAAAACATTAGAAACAACTATAACATCAAGAAATAACTAAAACCTTCGAAATTAACAATATAATCGATGGAAATGTATGCGCTGACGGTTTTGTTTTTATTTTCGAAGGTTGAACCATCAAAATCATTTTTTGATAGATTGTGGCAGTTTAGACACCGGAATTGTTCCATAACTCGCTGCGAATGCTCTAATTTGTACTAGTGTGCCCTTATGACCAGCCTTTTTATTGTCCTCCAGGTACTCATCATGAGCCAAACTGTCTGGTTTATAATCTTAATTACTATGATCGTATTGCAAGATGGAGCCTTCACGAGGTGATGGGTTGTCAGACGAATGAGAAGCTCCTTGCTTCAAGTTCACATATCTTGATTCAAATGAAATAGAACTCCATAGAGATTCCAATATTCCCTACCAGTGATCTAAAGATACGGCTCCACAAGGTGACATGCATATTGGTGCCATAGGTGATGAAAATGTGGAAGTTGCTCTCAATCCCCTCGAGAGAGATGCATATCAATGATATCAATAGCGTTGGGCTCCTCAAGAATGCCAATTTGAACTCACGAGATATTATTCATCACATCACCACCAATCTTCTTCGTGGTCCTTATGTATAAATTAATTAGATGAAATGAGAAAGTATTGTCAAATAATATCAAAGCAAATTTGAGGTTGGCCCCTATGGTTCCCCAACTTAGTGATCATGCTTCCTTGGGCCAATATATAACTGACTTGAGAGAAGATTTGCACTTTGAGGCTCTTGGATTCGGTGTTGAGCATATGCAATAAGATGTTTTCATCGCCAACCTATATGATGAGAATATTAGGGCCCATTGAACTGCTAGGGTTCCAAGTTCTCTAAAGCCACAAACCCTAAATCAAATTCTTTAAAAAGGACAACATCAAAAGGCACCAATGCACCAATGTCTTACCCATGCTCGACTTGAGGATAAAAGGAAGAAGAATAAATACTTTGTGTGCAATAAAAAGTAGAAACCTGACCACAAGTGTAAAAAATCATAAGAATTGTGTGCCAAACTTTGATGAAGATGAATATGATTCATTTGATGCATCAAGCAAAGAAAAGGATGCCTCCCCTACCGGTGAGGTTGTTATGTCTTATCACACATTTACAGGAGCTTCTTTATGAATTCTATGATTTTGATTTGATTGATCATCTCAAAGTCGGAGTTTTGATTAATCACGGGGTTTGCTCATAATTTTCTTCGGGGTTCTCTCGTAGATTGTTGGATGTTCCTACGAGGTTACAAATTCTTTCAATATGGTAGTCATTAAAATTGGAGTTGTACCTTGTAACCAAGTCTGTAGAATCTTATTCTGACTATGCAAGGTTTGATGCTACCATGGACCTCTACCCTATAACCATCTAGGGAGTTGATTTCATTTTTGGTATGACGTACCTCATAGAAATTGTGGGTATATTTTGGGATTACACCAAGATGCATTATCTTACTTACGAAAGTTGATCTCCCGAAAGGTATCTTCCCTAGTCAAAAATAAACTCAAACAAGCTTTGTGTGTCATGCTCTTAATTCATTTAAAACAAGTCTTGATCTCAAGCCTTGTGTGTCTTCCCTGGTCGAAAATAAACTCACCAAGATGCGTTATCAACAAGCCTTTATTTTGGATCATTCACACATCCATCATGGACAACCCCTTGCAACAATTGCCCCAGAGATAGCCGACCGAGCCATAGCCAACTTCTCCTCCTCCATTACAGCACGTGCAGGCCACCTTAGCCGAACCACCAGTTTGTGGGTCGCTTGAGACCCTATCCCACATTAAGTTGACCTCCTTGAGTTAACTTCAGCCTTGACATGTGTGAGAGTAAGTCTTGGTGTTTTATGGTATGTTTGCGTAGCCTAAGTCTCTATGTTTTATGGTATGTTTGCATAGCCTAAGTCTCTACTTCCTCTTTGTGCTTTTGGCCACTCAACCAAACCATTCTCAAACCAAACCATGCTCTTATGTGTTAAGCCTTATCAATATGCCTATTTTCATAAGTAACTCATTGAAGAGCTAGTTCCATAGATGTTAAAACATATAATTATTCATCCTAGTTCTAACCTTTATCTTCATCAGTCTTAGTAGTGAAGAAGAAAGATGGCTAATGGAGGTGTTGCATTAGTTATCATCCTCTTAGTGATGTCATAGTCAAGGATTTCTTGTTATTGAGGATTTGTTGGATAAATTGTGTAGAGCTTGTTAATTTTCTAAACTTGATTTGAGAACTGGCTATCATCAAATTAGAATGGCTCCTGATGATATTTATAAGGTTGTATTTCGTACTCATGAATATCATTATGAATTCTTGGTTATATTGTTTGGTCTTACTAATGCTCCTACTACATTCTGAAGATGCATGAATGGAACTTTCAAGAGACTACTTTGTCAATTCATATTGGTATTCTTTGATGATATATTGGTTTATTTTAAATCTTGAGATCATCACATTATTCATGTTTTTCATATCCTCATTGTACTTCTTAAGAATGAATTATTTGCTAAGATCTCAAGTTTTCTTTTAAACAATTTCATGCATTTTATGAGATACATAATAAGATATGTCATCGAGGTTAATTCATTCAATGTTGACAACATGTTTTTTTGCATACTTCATCGATTCATATTGGTATTCTTTGATGATATATTGGTTTATTTTAAATCTTGAAATGATTATCTTGTTCATATTTATCATATCTTGACCGTACTTCTTAAGAATGAATCATTTGCTGAGATGAGCATCTTTTAGACAAGATTTCATGCATTATATGGGTCATACGTAGTAAGATATGGTATCAAGGATTATCCATCTAATATTGAAGATATGTTCTCTTAGCCTACACCAAAGACTATGAAGTTACTTCAAGGTCTTTTGAGAGTAACAAGTTATTATAAGTGATTCATCTAAGGGGAAGGTTTTCTTGTGAAGCTCTTGATGGATTTATTGAAGGACTCATTTTCTGTCTCCAAAATCACAAGAACCATTGGGCAATGCTAGCTCATACACCAACTAGCTTTAGATCTCACACAAGAATGAAGAGGACCAAACATGGCTAGTCTATAGAAAGATCTCCAAAATCTTTCTTGCTTTCTGCCATGGATTCCTTTCTTGAATCTAAAATGCCACCCTATGTTTCTCAACGAAGTGGTCTATCCAAGTTTTATACCTTGCCTTCCCGCTTGATTGATAAGGATGACTCCGAATTTACTAGATGCCCAAACTTTATCAAGTTCTGACCTACCCCCAATCCTCTTTCTGCGGATTGGCTCGACCGAGTTGCTGAAGAGAAGGCCTTGAATTGGGTTCGCTAGGGCATCTACAACTCGAGAGAACTTTTCACTATACAAATCCATTGTGAAGTAAGCTTCTACTCTTTCTTGTCACTCCGTTCTCGAAGTTCAATCGTTTCCATCTTTTGCTCGGAATGGTGTCCCGCACTATCCTTGATACCATTGCAATCACCAAGGTCCCTATTACCAATGTTGACTTACCACCTTGATTTAATCATGACTTTTTGAATCTCAAGCTTAGTCTGCCACTATCTTGCAATGAATTCATCCATAAATATAAGGAATGGGG
The DNA here is from genome assembly GCA_036023115.1 of Brasenia schreberi. Classification (NCBI taxonomy): domain Eukaryota; kingdom Viridiplantae; phylum Streptophyta; class Magnoliopsida; order Nymphaeales; family Cabombaceae; genus Brasenia; species Brasenia schreberi. The sequence goes on from JAYKKT010000079.1 coordinate 6,800,184, forward strand.
AGAGTTTTAGATGAAGAATACCATTCTTTCCTCCTACTCCCATTAAGCCGCTTTGTTGTCTTCATCTATAGGTACAAGGTGAACTATGAGTATTCATTATAGGCTTTTGACATAGTATCTGGGACCATATTATTGACACCTTTCCTCTTACAAATCCCAGCTCTTTAGTAGACGAGGAATAAGGAGTTGTCCCATTCTATTGGTGGTTCATTGTGGGTTTTGCATCTTTGGATCCATTTGTACTTCCACGAGTTGGGCCTTGAACATGTGTGACTTACCTCAAGAGTCCACTTTTCTGGAGAGGCATTATCATGTCCTTTTTTCAGCAACCTTTGGCTCGATCACCATCTCAAAAATTTTTTAGTAAGATTTTTCGATAATTCATACTTGTTCCCACTATACACCTACTATGGTTTCTTTAGTTAAGGTCACTCGGGGATCTGACAAAGGTCTTTGTCTCGAGGGAGATTCTATATGGGGCGAACCCACAACCAAGATTCAATATGATCTCTATAAAACCGTACTATGTTCATTGCTTGCCTTTGCAACTAGGTTCACAGAAAGGCATGCCTACTCCTACGGATATATTAAGCAACAAGTTTCCTCCCTGGTGTTGAGATCATGGGTGAATCCACATTGTGGTAGGATGGGATGGCCACCCTACCCAAAATTCAAAAACTTTTATCTTCATACTAAACTTTCCAAGAACAAATTAAAAACTTTTGAAGCCCACCTCACCTGAAAAAATTTATGGATCCACCATTGATTGAGATCCTCTTGGTTCGTGTAGCCAGAGCAATTTTTTGGCTCCCTTCTTTTTATTCTTGTCTAGGTGAATTACCTTAATTTGAACATCAATGAATTCACCAAACCTAGACCTATTGTGGATTCTTTAGAACCATATAGTTCCTACTATTGTGCGTATGTTGACATTGACAACAACCTCCACTCTAGTGAGACTCTGAATTGGCTTCCTCATCCTATGGGTGCTTCTTGTCCTTCTTTGCTCATAGGTTGCACACGGACCTAATCTCATAGAACAACGTGGGAAGAAACATCATCCAACCACCCAATGCAACAAGAAAGGTCTTGACTGAATGGTGGTAATTGATCACCGCCCTGAGAAAGTGTGATCGACATGGACTCTAGCTTATGGTCTGTATCACCTTCAAATGCAACTACCTTGAAAGAGGTAGATTTGTATATTATTGCATTAAAACCTTTCTTGATTCTACGTCTGTAGGGGCTTTTTGATATGGACACAATTGAATTTGTATCTACCTCTTCCCTAGGACACACATGAGAATACTATGTTGCCGTTTGAGGAGACCCCAGGCTGTCCGTGTAACACCACCTACAAAATCCCAAGGATAAGCAAGTTTTGTTTGAGGAGACCGTTGCAGCCTCTTCTTCCAAACCAACACCAAGTGAAACCTATCGTAGGCTTGAGCCGACACAAGAGCTCTTAAGGCAAGTAGTCCCAATCTTGAGGATGAAGTTCCTTCTAATGTGAAGGCATTCACCTTGCTGCATGCAAAGTCCTTTGGGGTTGTTCTCAACACTGTCGATGAAGCTTTGTCTCCTAATCTCTTAAAATGGTGAGGAGATTCTTCAAGTGTGTATAGTCTTCTATGTGAGTAGTTGAAGGTTTGAGAGCATAAGCTCAATATCATGTCACATCTCAAGTCCATTTTAATTCTAGGAGAAGTATATTTGCTCTTGACATGACTTTCTTCTACCTCATGGGCATGCAAAGAGAAGCATGTTTGAGTTGTCGAGTTGGGCCCCAAGGTTTGAACCCTCGATGATGCTCTATGCTCTATTAGCATAACTGCTTGGATGATTCCCTCAATTATCATCGACAACATTATTGAAGACTTGATGAGTGTGGTTGCCAAGCTTGGTAATCTGCCATCTCAGATTTTAGCAACCATCCAAGCAACTTCAGTAGTTGCTTTCTTAGCAAAGGGATTTGGAGCAGAATGCCAGACTAGATGTCTTTTGCTTTCTTGGCCTGAAGGATAGCTGGTAATCAACGAAAAGGGCTTTCCAAGGAGAATCGGCATCAGATAATTAGCTTCCTCATTTGTTCTCGAAGGAAATCTCGAGTATTAATAAAAAAATATTTTCTTTTGAAATTTTTATCTTTATGTGCTTGCTACCTTATTTTCTTCGCTATTACTCTATTGCCCTTTCCTACTTTATCACATCGAGGTCAATAAGTTGGGAAAAGCATCTTTTTCTTCTAAAATATCCAATGATAATTGTATTGTTGCTCCAGGTTCTGTTTTTGAAACCAAGCATATAGAATACATAAACAACATCACATGTTTTATACTCCCACTACATTGCCACCCGAATGTAGTGAATAATTTATAGAGAGGGTCTTCACATTTTCAATATTGACAGATGCGGGAGGTAAGGAAGCTAATGCTAGATAATAAGATTCGTATTGATTCTTGGAATGTCTGAACATTATCCGATAAGCTAATGGAGGTGGTAGATACTATGATTCGGAGAAAGATTCATATGTTATGTTTACAAGAGAAAGTGTGTTGGAGAAAAAGCAAAGGAGATAGAGGATATAGGTTTTACATTATGGTAATCAGGTAAGGAAAAGACTCGAAACGCAGTTGGTATTACTATAAATAAAGATTTAAAGGATAGTGTAGTAGACATACAACGATATGATGACTGAATCATGATGTTGAAATTAGTGTTAGGAGCAGAGGTTTTGAATATAGTTTGTGCTTACGCAACCCAAGTAGGCCTAAAAGATAATATAAAGACAATCTTTTGAGAAGAGGTAAATAAGGTGATTCAAAGGATTCTAGAAAGAGAGATGATTTGTTTAGGAGGAGACCTAAATGGATATGTCGGTAAACAGGTATTAAGATATCAAAGTATTCATGGAAACTTTGGTTTTGGGGATATAAATGAGGAAGGTAGGGAGATTTTAAATTTTGCTATAGCATTTGATCTCTTTATAGTCAATACAATCTTCAAAAACGAGATGAACATTTAATTACTTATAAGAGTGGCTTATCACAAACACAAATTGATTACTTCATTTGTAGAAAAAAAGATAGAGCATGCTTTAAAGATTGCAAGGTAATTCTAGGAGAAAGTTTAACCACCCAACATTGACTTTTAGTTATGAATTTACAAATAAAAAAATAGATAAAAAAAGAGAGTGCATCATGCTATTCGGACTAAATGGTGAAACCTCAAAAGCGAGAAAGAAGATTTATTTAAACAAAAAGTCTTTCAAGGAGATGCTTGGAATTATGTTGGTACACCTTGTAATATGTGGAACAATATGGCTATACATATTAGGAAAGTGGCAAAAAATATGTTAGGTAAATTTAAGGGAGGTATACTGGCACAAAAAGAAGCTTGTGGTAGAGTGAAGTAATGCAGAATAAAATCAAGGCAAAGAGGCCATGTTACAAATTACATTATGCTAAGAAAATTAATGAAACTTTAGAGGCTTATAAGAAAGCAAAGAAGGAAGCGAAAAAGGTTGTCAGTGAAGCAAAAGCTAAAATTTGGGAGGATTTATATAAAAAAAACTCAACTCAAATGAGGGTGAAAGAGATATTTTTAGGATAGCTAGAGCTAGATATAAGAAAACTAAAGATCTTAATTTTGTTAGATGCATCAAAGACGAGGATAAAAAAATTCTAGTGGCAAATGATGATACAAGAAATAGATAGAAAATCTATTTTTATAAGTTTTTTAATAAACATAAAGATGTTAGTATTAGCTTAGGAAAGTTAGCCAAATCATAAAAGTATATAAACCACAATTTCTACCGACGTATTCAATAGAATGAAGTCAAAGAGGCTCTTAAAGATATGAAGGATGGTAAATCGGTAGGACCAGACAATATTCCTATAGAAGTTTGGAAAATACTAAGAGAAATATGAATCACTTGGCTCACAAGACTATTTAATAAAATATGAAAAAACCAAAAGATGCTCAAGGAATGGAGAGCGAGTACACTTATACCCATATATAAGAACAAGGAAGACATTCAGAATTGTGCGAATTATCGAGATATAAAGTTAATGAGCCATACTATGAAATTATGGGAAAGAATTATCGAACGTAGGTTAAGACAAGTATCAAGTACAACAGAGAACCAATTTGGATTTATGCCAGGTAGATCTACTGTTGAAGCGATTCACCTTTTGAGACGTCTTATGAAACATTTTAGACCAAAAAAGAAAGACCTTCACATGATATTTATTGATCTAGAAAAAGCTTATGATAGGGTACCAAGAGAGGTTCTTTGGAGAACCTTAGAAAAAATATATATCCCATTGACATATATTAACCTTATAAGAGACATGTACGACAATGCAAAAACATGTGTGAGGACTCATGAAGGAATGACAAACTTCTTTGAAGTTAATATTGGGTTACATTAAGGATCAACTTTAAGTCTATACTTATTTATAATGGTGATTAATGAGTTAACAAAACATATTCAAGATGAAGTGCCTTGGTGTATGTTATTTGCAGATGACATTGTGTTAGTGGAAGAGTCTAAGAAAAAAGCTAATAGAAAATTGGAACTATGGAGAGAAGCATTAGAAAGCAAAGGCCTCCAACTTAGTATAACAAAGACAAAATATATGAAATGTAAGTTTGATCATTTAGTTACTTCATAGATCATAGAAGTTAAAATTAGCACACATTGCATCCCCCAAAAGGAAAGTTTTAAATACCTAGGGTCAATTTTTCAGAGTGATGGAAGAATTAATGGAGATATTATGCATAGAATTAATGTTGGTTGGTTAAAATAGAGAGGAGCATAAGGTATTCTTTGTGATAAGAAGATACCATTAAAGTTAAAAGGTAAATATTATAGAGTAGCATTTAAACCTGTCATGTTTTATGATTTTGAGTGTTGGGCATTTAACCATCAACATGTATAAAAGATGTCTATGATAGAAATGAAGATGTTGAGATGGATGAGTGGTCATACAAGAAAAGACCGTATACATAATGAGGTTATTAGAAACAAATTAGGAGTAACACCAATAGAGGATAAAATGAGAGAATATCATTTAAGATAGTTTAGACATATAGAAAGAAGATCAGAAGAACCTATAAGAAGGTATACAAAACTAAATTTGAAAAGTATTAAAAGAGGTAGAGGACGACCACAAAAGTGTTGGAAAGAAACAATAAAGACTGATATAGCTTATTGTGAGTTAACTGCTAACATGGCACATGATAGAGCTATGTGGAAACAAAAAATTCATGTAGCTGACCCTGTCTAGTATGGGAAAAGGCTTAGTTGTTGTTGTTGTTGCATCAACTCCTTTGATATTTTGAGGAACTCCCTTGATTGCTAAAGATTGGCTCTAGCTCAATTGATTTTGAAAGGAGCTATGTACATGACCGATGTCTCCCAAATACACCCCTTGGCTAGGAAAGTTAGGAGCACAATACAACTCTTGGCCGTATGAGATATTTACAGGATGATCCATCTTTCTTAGGTAATCTTTCGAGTGAATATAAACCTAATTTTTAGCTTCTAAGGGTTCTAGTCTATTGTAGACACCCAAAATTTTTCTCAAAATAATTTGATCTTTTAGAAATTTTGCCTTTTCAAGAAAAATTTGCGATTTTAGGTTAAGTGTTTTCAAATAAAGACACCTTTTGTGGCAACCTCAAAATAAAGGTAAATTGCACCTCTCTTAGAAAAATCAAATTTTGACAAAGAGCCAAAAAAATAACCACTTTACCCTCAAGCCCAAATTGACAGCATTTTGCCTATTCAAATTATTTTATCTAAAGAAAGGATGGTTTCAAACAATTTTCTTCAAAGAAACAAATAGAAATGAGACATTGAGAACCAAACCCAAAAATATTTGCAAAAATATCAAATTTGCAAAAACCTTTGAAATACAAATAAAATCCAAATCAGGCCTCAAAAACTCGTCCGATTGAGAATAGTCCTACTCTAGGACCCTACACCCATCAAAGGGTTAAAGAGATTCAAAAACCCTACACCTAAGGGTTAAAGTGGTCTGACACCCTACACCCAACAAAGGGTTAAAGTGGTTGAAACGGTAAAGACTAACTCACGGGGCAAAAGCAGGTCGCCCATACAAACAAACACTAGGAATGGAACTCAATTGTTTTCAAATAAAAGAATATTTGAAGATTTCGATAAAACTCGACGTTTTTAAATATATTTCAAAATAAAACGGTTTTAAATAATAAAAACTAAAATATTTGAAACCATAAATAGGGATGAAGCCCACATCAAATCAAGGATAGGAACAAATCAAGATGGGAGTGAGAATCAAGGCGACAGTTGAGCCAAGCCCACATCAAGCCAAGACCGAGCTCGTGTGAACCAAGCTATGGATCAAGGAAGTGGATCAAACCCTGTCAAGGCACGACTCCATCAAAGGCAACACCAAAGGTCAGACCGATTCAGGCCATGCCTAGTTGGGATGACACCCAACCCATGCATATGAAGGACGACACTTTGACTGGTTGTGGCTTATTTGGCCCATCAAGCATGCCTAGTCGGATCGTGCCGCATCAAGGCTAGGGACTACACCAAGGACCGAATCAATCCAAGTAGGGGTTGCACCTAGCCCATGCACATGAAGGGGCTAGGGATGATTGTCACTCAAAGAGCACACCTAACCGACCAAACAATATTGGCTAAACCTTGATCGAATTTAGCTTGAACCATCTTCACCAAATGTGCCTTGGCCGAACCTCATTAATTAAACGTACTCAACTAAGACCTAGGCTACCTTGGCTTGACTAAATTAAGAGGTCATACCTCACCATGACCCAACCCCCTAGTCGATTGCACTCTATTGAAGAAGGCCTAGACCTACCCCACTTTTGGTGAAAATTCACCATGTCATTTGGCATGGACCAATGCATAATCTTATTATACCAGTTAAGAAAGGCTATTTGCATATCTTTACATGTCTGAAAGTGTACCAAGTATATGCCTGGTGAGTTAGAGATAGAAAAATGACAGCAACTTGTGATATTCATTCATATTCCAAAATGAATCAGGACATGATTTTCTTGCCAATTTTTCATCTTGGCCCAACAACATGGAATATTTTTCCTTAAAACCTCTTAGAATAGGGGTCACCCTATCTACCCATTGAAAGTGGGGCTTCTAATCCACTTTGATATGAGGTGCCTAAAGTTTGATGTCAAAGGTATCGATGGCCCCATCTTTATTGAGAGGAGCATTGTCTAGGTCATGAACTAGTTATCACCTTGAGTTTGTCTTAGGGTAATTTTATCCATTTTCGGTCAAGAAGGAAATAGTTATACTAGAAAATTTGTTTGATTAGTGCCAATGGAGGGATTGATTGAGTTGGGGCAATTGAGAAATTGTTATTGTTAATGGGATTGGCTAAACTGGCAAATTGATGACCATTTGAGCAATTGGTTAGCTACTAGTAGGAGGAATTGGCTAGCTCTTGTTGTTGGTAGTGGAATTTGAGGATACTATCGAACATCTCAATATACTAGGGGCATCCTAACATATAAATTTTAGTTTGTTGTTGAATCAAAAGTCATCAGTGGCAACTTAGGGGCCTATGGCATGAGCGGGACACCATATGATGGTCAAAGTGAGAGTAGGTAGCCTAAGGGAAGGTTGGGAGGTGATAGACGTTTTCGGTTGCATCAAGTGTTTTTTGAGACATATTGACACGGTCGTGCTGAAGGTCTAAATGCTATTTTGAACTTGTAGGGTTGTAGATCTTGGTGAATGTTCAAAATGTTAGGACTCCATCAAGATGTTTCATTGCCAAGCAAAGGTAATTGCTGACTTGGTTGCCTATCTTTGTTGCTTTTCTAATCAACAATGCTTTTACCTAGCACATAGAGCAGTAGCTCATTCAGCAGGGCTCTTTGACTTCCACATCCCAAGTAGTAGTGAGATCGATCCAAAGGGCATGAATGCATAGAGGTGCCTCTATGTCAGGCTTTGGCCTCTCGCCATAACCAAAAAGGAAAATACTAAGAATTGGATCCGTTTTTACAATAGGTTTAGATTTTAAACCAAATAGATAATCTCACCCTACTTTTCTTTGTCTACCAAATAGATATCAATACAGTCTACTTGTTGTTCTTTATAGGTTTGGCTTATTTAAAAATAACATAATCTCACCCTACTTTGCTTGGTAAAAAACATGATTTATTGAGAACCCTTCTTGAGAGATCGAAAAGTTAATTGTCTACGTTGCATCAAACTTTTATTATCAATAAATTTTATGTTAAGTAACTAGATATAAGACTTTAAACTCTACTAAATTGATCATCATAAACTCTATGATCAATACTCGATCCAAAACTTAGATTCTACTAGTTTGGATAATGTAAACTAAAATTCTTCAAATGGAACCCACAGAGACACTTACAGATTATTTCCTAAGAGTGATAGTGTAAACACCAAAAAAATTTCTTAAAACATTTTATTTATTAGAAATTTTGCCTTTTCAAGAAAAAATTATGGTTTAGGGTCTTTTAAGGGTTTTCAAATAAAGACACCTTAAACAAACTCATTTTCTAATCAAAATTTCGTAGCAACTTCAAAATAAGGATAAATGACACCCGTCTAAAAAAAATCCAATTTTGATAAAGAACTAAAAAATGACTACTTTGCCCTTAAGTCCAAATTGGTAGAATTCTGCTTTTTCAAATGATTGCCTCCAAAGAAAGAAGGCTTTCAAACAAGTTTTCAAAGAAACAAATGAAAATGAGACATTGGGAACCAAACCCAAAAATGTTTGTAAAATGTTAAATTTACAAAAGCCTTTGGAATTCAGAAACAAATCAAATTCAAATCAGACCTCAAAAACTCACCTAATTGAGGATAGTCCTACTCCGGGACCCTTCACTCATCCAAAGGGTTAAAGCGGTCCGATACCCTACACCCAAGGGTTAAAGAGGTTCAAGACTCTACACCCATCGAAAGGGTTAAAATGGTCCAATACCCTACACACAACAAAGGGATAAAGACTAACTCACAGAGTGAAAGCTGGTCACTCATGCAAACAAACACTTAGAATGGAACTCAGTTGTTTTTCAAAAAGAATATTTGAAGATTTCGATAAAACTCAATGTTTTCAAATATATCTCAAATGAAATGGATTTAAAAAAAGAAATATTTGAAATCATAAATCTTAATTGAAATCAAGCATAGGATTCGAGCCCTATGTAATTCAGGGACAAGCTACAAATCAAATCCAAGATGGAATCAAATCAAAGGTCGCACCAACAAAGCCTAAGATCAAGAAGTTGCATTTGTATCAAATCAAAGACTCGACTAAGGACATAACCAAGGTCGAATTAAGTTGAGCATCAAAGAACCCAAGTCAAGACTCAAGGCAAGCTATCATAGTCAAACAAGGGGTAGGCTAGGGTGAGTCGAGCTCACCTAGCTAAGCCCAATGAAAAATGCAGCTCATGTAGGCTGCACCAAGCCCACATGAGCTAAGAGGGGACCACCCTCCCAACCCATGTGCATGAATGGGACAACTTTGGGAATCGGATCAAGTTTGGCCCAAAGAAACTGTATCCATGTCCAAACCGTGGAAGGCTCTAGGCCTCTTTCCTTGAGGCCTATAAATAGAGGCCTTGGAGCTGGTTTTCCAGCATTGGAGAAAATTGAAGGAAGTGAAAAAAGAGAGGAAGAGCTGCAACCAAGAGAGGAGAGAGAGAGAGAGAGAGAGAGAGAGAGAGAGGAAGAAGGAGAGGAAGAGGCTTGGAGGTGCTGCCCACACCAAATCGTGTTCATCAAATCTGCCCAAGGAGACTTCGATTAAGGTCAATCCTTGTCTCTTTTCTTTGATTTCCTTTCTCATTTCTTTCATTCAATTAAAGGGGTTGTAATTAAGGAGCAACTAACTCCATTCAATGATGTAATAGCTAGTTGTTATGCTGCCCAATTTCATTTTATTAGATGTGTTTTATGTGTTTGATTTTCAATTTCTTCTACCCCTCTATACATTGTAATCTCTTATATCTCCTAATTGTAATATCTTATATCTCCTAATCTCCTCTATACTTAAGATATGATTATACTTTACTTTATTTTCTTCAGTCATTTACTTTGAAATTATTGTAATTTGTCTTTAAATTTCAGACGAAATGTATTCATGTATGTTGTAAATACGAAAACCTATTTTCTGCATCCTTTATCTGTCTGATATTTGATTTTTAATTTTTTGCTTCATGCTCTGAATGATCTGAACTTATACACACCAAATCCTCACACACCAACCCACTTATAATAAAATTTTCAAGAATTTTAGGACCGTGCAACCACGTACATAAAATTGAGGAAAATCCGACAAATTCGAAATTGAATCTATACAGTCTGTGTTTCCTGTAATAGAGGTTGGGTTATCATCCTATAACTTTGTCTACACCGAGATAAAGTCATTTTTCTAAACCTCTATATTTCTATCATAAATCAAACACGAACTTCTGAGTAGAGTCAAATGTTTGATTTAATTCTACACATTCACAATACCAAAAATTAGAATAAAAATAGTTTATGAATATTCATACTTGTTTCTACTCACTGTAAAATTTTTATGATTTTTGGAGATTCAGAAGTTATCCAGAAAAAATTGAGAATAAGTTCTGAAAATAGAACCAATTTTTGTTTTTCAGAACTTTGGAATATTTCTTTTCAAGACCAGGTTTCACAAATTTGGTTAAGTCATTTGGGTTTGAAAGTGAAAAACACACCAGACTTAAAACAAATCTTGAAAGTGTCTAGGCTGATCCTTGAGCGCCGGTTCAATAAGGTCTAACTCAAAAAGATCTCACTTCCTCATAATCGCTTTAGAAGTCAGAACACAACTTTGCTAGTTTAAGTAAAACTAACCGGCACGCTTGCGCACGATGTAGTATGTGAAAAGTTATTTCAAGTCTCTACATAGACTTTAGAGTAAATTTCTACATCTACATATAGCAATAGTGAATAAGATGTGGATCCATGATGATAGGTCATATGATATTGTTGTTGATAAGATTCTTTGAACCATGACACCAACATTTAATTTTGTTTGTGTCATTAAAAAGTCTAATGATATTGATACCCTATAGAATTGCTAAGATTTTTGTTTTGTACATGAGAAAAATTAAGCACTAAGAAAAAGATGAAGTATCACAAAGAGATTAACTAGAAAATCATTGAACATCAACCAGAAGACAGAGGACAAAGACTAGACAAATGTAAAAACAAGAATAACTATAATGACAAAAGTAGAGGAAGAGGTTATGATGATGGTAGAAATCAATATCAAGATAATATAATTCAAGAAAGAGAAAGAAGATGAGGAAACCACTATTTTAAGCATATAGACAAGTCTAAAATTGACTATTGTAGATGCCAGAGGTATGAGTAGTATAAATCAACATGTCAAACAAATATATCTAAGGCACATGCAACATAATCTAATTTTTAAAAGTGAAGAACATTAAGGAAAAGAATTATCCTTATTAATGGTTTGTGATACAAAAGAAGAGAATGATAAGATGTATGGTATTTACATATAGCTTGCAATAATCATATGTGCAGAAATAAAGAAGCTTTCTCAAACCTAAATGAGTCATTTAGACAATGTAAAATTTGGTGATAATTTCAAAGTCTCGGTTATGAGAAAAAGATATATTAGGATTAAAATTAGGATGATGTATTTCTCACTATATCTAACACACTTTTTATACCAAATCTAAAGGCTAAGATACTTAGTATTGGACATATATAGAAGAAAGGATATGAACTAATTATCAAGGAAAAAAATGTGGAATTTAGAATGCTAAGCATGGCTTGATTGCTCAGGTAAACATGACTGCTAGTAGAATGATTATAATTAATCTTAATCATATCGAGAAAACATGTTTTACAACTCAATTGAAGGAGATTGCTTGGTTATGACATTGTAGATATGATAACTTAAGTTTTGGAGGACTAAAAAAAATTGCAACAAAAAATATCGTGGAAGAAGTCCTTCTGACATTTCAAAATTGTTCATGTCTTTGTGAAGAATCTGTCATAACAAAGCAACATGGGGAGCCTTTTCAAAAAGAAAGAATGTTAAGAGGAAAAGAAAGACTAAATATTATTCACTCAAATATGAGGGCCTAATAATCCAACTTCAAATAGAGGAAAAAGATACTTTTTTACCTTCATAAATGACTTAAGTAGAGAAACTTGGACATACTTTCTTGTAGAAAAATTTGAAGTGTTTGAAACTTTTTACAAGCTTAAGGTAATAGTAGAAAATGAAGTTAGAAAGACAACTGAGATACTATGCACTGATAGAGAAGGTAAATATTGTTCAAAAGAGTTCCCAAAATAGAGTATGTGAGAAAGAATAAAACAACCATGATGAGAAGTATACTGATCCAAAGTAAAATGCCAAAGAATTTTTTGAAGTAGCACAAGGAAGTACTCATATCTTCAATAGAAGCCCAACTTTGGTTATGCAAAATAGGAAACCTAAAGAAGATTAAAGTAGGAGAAAACCATATGTAAATTATTTTTAAAAAATTGATGTATTTGTTATGCACATGTTTCAAATGAAAAAAAAAAACTTGATGACAAAGGAGAAAAATGAGTGTTTCTATGCATTGCACATAACCCCAAAGCTATAAGCTAGATAATCCAAATACGATAAGAATGCTCTTCTATGGACTAAAACAAGTACCTATAGCTTGGTATAGTCACATCGATGACTATTATATAAAGGAAGGATTTTACAAATGCCCATATGAACGTACTCTCTTTATCAGGTGCAATGAAGGAAATATTCTTATTATTTGTTAGTACATAGATGACTTATTCTTTAGTAGAACCATAGAGAGAGTATGATTGATAAATTTATGACATCCATTATGAAGGAATTTGACATCACTAACTTTGGGGAAAATGCATTTTTTCTTAGACTTAAAGTAATTTAGTATAGTAAAGAATTTTTTTTAGAATAAATATTGGTCTAATTTTAAATACAAAGATGCAATTCAATTTGTACAACTATTAACCCGAGAATAAAGTTTAAAAAGGCTCAAAAGGAAAAGATGTTGAAGAAAGTTACTATAGAAAGGTGATAGGAAGCTTAATGTATATGACAACAATTAGGTTTGGCATCATGTATGCAGTCAGATTAATCAATATATATATATATATAAACATGTCAAAAGAGTCACATCTATTAGTAGCAAAACTTATACTCAAATACCTTCAAGGGACAATCAATTTTGGTCTAATAGTACATTAAAGGAAAAAGCTCTAAATTGTTGGGATACATAGGATCGAGGCGATAAAAAGAGTATTTTTGGTTTTGTGTTTAATGGTAGGATCAAATACAATCTCATGATCATCTAAAAAAGTGCATATAATAACAGTTTCCACCACAAAAGTAAAACTTATTGCAACTACTCCTTGCGCATGCCATGCCATTTGACTTAGGAATTTACTTGAGAAAATTGAAAGCAAAGAAAATGAAGAAGCTACTCTTATCTTTTGTAATAACAGTTCAATAATTAAATTATCATGTATAAAGAAGTTACTAGTTGTGATTAGTTAATAGTGCCTATGATGCCACATTTTTAGGAAGTAGTTACTTTTATACGTACAATATGTATAAAAAGCTACTTTTTAACTTCAAAATAGTTGTGTCGGGTTCTCTCTCTCCCGCTTTCCTTTAACATTTTCCAAAAAAATCATTGTAAACCATGTCCAAGTCCTTCAATCTAAAACTTACATCCTACCAACTGGTCATTGTACACTATGTGGGAATCACTCGTTTCTAAAACTTCTGTCCTGTTAAATGATGTTAAATTGATCATCCTTTTTTTTCCGGTACAATGGGGAGGCCACATGCTCGCCTGGGTATCAAACCCCTGACTCCCAAACTAAAATCACTACAATATTCTACATAAGGAGGAGACGACGATGGTGACGTCGGTAACTGTGCGGAAAAGATTCTCTCCGCTGAAGCGATCGGACGGGTAGACGACAAACCGCAATCAGGTAAGGACGAGAGATGAAGGTTCCCAAACGCCACGTGGTCACTTCCCTCCAATCTTCCTCCGTTTCATACTCACCATGGTCATTTCGATTCATCGGATTCGTTTGGTTCTGAATTTGGTCGCGTCCTTCATCTCCTTCCTTCCCTCTTGATAAAAATTTAAAAAGCAGGTCATATGGCATATAACCCAAATTAGTCGTACGAAATATCAACTGTACACCAGTAGGTCCATTATGTCTCCAACCATGGAGATTTACGGTAGAGATTCAATATGACCGAAATAGTGCACTACGATATCTTCTCTCTGAAATCTGCCATGTCCATTTGTCGGGACTCTCAGAGACGGGTTCATCCCTTTCTCCCTTGGCTTCTTGAGCAATGGTACAGAATCTTCACTATTTCTCCCTTCTATCTTCCTCTCGGGATCGATCCTTTTCCCATGGATCATGACATTGACACAACCATCCATATTCCCTCAACAACTTGGTGCAAGCTCCCCCGCTCCGCGCCACCGCAAGCACCTTCATCCACCACCCTTCTCCCCAACAAACGCCATGCGATACAGTTCCCGTCGAAAGGAAGCCAACGATAAAGAAGAAGACGATCAAGGCCAAAGGAAGGCGTCAAAGAGGAGGAAAGAGATTGTCATGGCTGGCGGAGAGGAGGAAGAGCAAAAGGGGCTCCGGCTGTTAGCAATGCTTCTTCATTGTGCTGAGGCCGTGGCCATGGACAAGTTACAGGAGGCTAGCGACATCCTACCGGAGATCTGTGAGCTGTCGTCGCCTTTTGGATCATCGCCGGAGCGGGTGGCAGCCTACTTTGCCGAGGCACTTCAGGCGCGGATCGTGAGCTCGGTCTTGGGGATGTACCGCCCCATGGCCCTGACGCAAGCGCAGAACCAGAGGATCCTCATGGCCTTCCAGGTCTACAACGCCATAAGCCCCCTCGTCAAGTTCTCCCACTTCACAGCCAACCAGGCCATCCTCCAGGTGTTCGAGCTCGAGGACCGCATTCACATTATCGACCTCGACATCATGCAAGGACTCCAGTGGCCAGCCCTATTCCACATCCTCGCGTCCCGGGCCCGAAAACTTACTTCTCTTCGTATTACCGGCGTCGGCAGCTCCATCCGTTCCCTTGAAGCCACAGGGAAACGCCTCTCGGACTTCGCTGAAAATTTAAGCATCAACTTCGAATTCCTGGCTGTGGAAGGGAAGGTAGGGTGCGTGGAAAGCAACGAAGCTAAAGCCAGGTTCGGTGTCCGGACCGATGAGGCTGTGGCGGTGCATTGGACGCACCACTGCCTCTACGACGTCACAGGATCGGACTTCAGGGCGCTCCGGGTGATCAACGAGCTGTCGCCTCACTTGGTAACAACATAGTGCTAAGAGTTCCACTACAAATTAACATGAGAAATAATACATTTAGCTCACGATAATTTCGGTGTTTGCAATATATATTGACTTCCTGATTTTGAATCGACTGAATAATTTCGTATCAAGATTCCGAAGAAAGTGATTATAAGTTTAGTAGTCAGACACGAAATTCTTATGCTGTTTCGGCCATCTGCAATAGGTGACGATGGTGGAACAAGACCTGAGCTACGATGGCAGCTTCCTACACAGATTTGTTGCCGCGCTGCATTATTACTCGGCCCTATTCGACGCCATGGGTTGCGGTGAGGAAATTGGAATGGAGGAGGAGCGGCACACAGTGGAGCAGCAGGTGTTGGGGTGGGAAATAAGGAACATAGTGGCCGTCGGCGGGCCGAAGCGGAACGGGGAGGCAAAGGTAGAGCGGTGGGGGGAGAAGCTAACAAGGATCGGTTTCAGGGAAGTGAGTCTAAGTGGGGGAAGCCCAGCCGCAGCTCAAGCCAGCCTCTTGCTGGGAATGTTCCCTGCACAACAGGGGTACACGCTGGTTGAGCAGGGCGGGTGTTTGAAGCTCGGATGGAAGGAACTTCCCTTGCTCACTGCCTCGGCCTGGCGACGTGAAGATGCTTCTTCCTCTGCTGCCGGTATCGAGGACTCCGGCGGCCCTGCTCTCGCTCTCCCCCACCCCGGACTTGCTGCTTCTTCCTTGTTGCAGCAAAGGTGATGAGTAGTTTTCCTTCGTTTCGAAAATAAAGAAGACGGCGGTTTCGGGTGTGGTGAAGACAATCCAAATAAACTTGTTATAGAGCCGATCCGAATCAATTGTAACACGAGTTCGGACCTAAAACAGACGTTCAAGATTTTGCAACCCATTGTAACACGAATGTCAGGAAGAGCAAGCAAATCTGGACAAGGAACGAGCTAATTATGATGTGCTTGAAGCCACCAATCACATTCTTGGTTGACGGAGATTGTTCAACTTGAAAGTTAGTCGTACCAGTAGGGTCTTGCCTAACCCAGCTTACCATAAAAGAGAAGGATTTTGGCTAGGGAACCGGGTTTGATTGCCTGCTTGGTTAATAATCAACTGTCCAAGTCAAAGGGTTTGCACCGCTATGTTACTACGGAGTTGATCCAAAGCCGGCATCAAACTAAACCAAGTCATAGTGATTGACATAGTCACTGTCAACCGTCAGTCACGGATGTACATTGAGCCGAGGTGAGGCGTCTGTCTCACCGGAAATTTCAAATATCAACTTAAAGAACTTAAAAAGTTTATAGTTCTTGGTGGAATCCACAGACTATAATAGTACATAGTTCGCCCTACTCTAAGACAAACCATTTTAAGAGCCATTTGCCCCACCTTAAAAGAGTTTCTAGATCCACCACTGTCAAAAGTCAAAGGTGGTTGATGGCTGACTGGAAAAGCTTTCAGGATGATGCAAGCAATTCATAGTTTCTTCGTGAACCTTGGAAAGTAGTTCATGGCCGCCATTGAACTGTTCTTATACATTATGGCTTTAACCATGGGCTTTTCCTTTTGGCTTTCAAAGTTGAAGTGACAAAAACTGATCAAGTGTTTCTTCATTTGTTAGTGTTGCCATCCACCTGAGCATCACGTGACAGCATCTCAAAACCAGGTCTTAGTGAAGTTGAAATATGGTTCATGCCCAGACCCAAGCGAGTGAAGGACCCATCGGCTGGCAAGGGGTGAGACATTGGGACTTTAGGCTGCTGTCTGGGCCAAAATTTCTCAAGCCCACCGTAATTTCCCTGTTTCATAATTTAGAAAAGATAAACATGGTCTGAACCTTTCATTTGTAAATTAGTTGACGTTGCACTTAGGATATTCTACAATACTTTGATAGGATAATAAAAAGTTTATCACTCTCAACAACCACTCCGTGCATCATAATGTAGGTTGGTATTCGTCCTGATCTCAGCTAAAAACTTTTCTTTTTTGGTTTGAAAAGCAAGGCTATGTGATATTATAGATAAAATCCTTGAATAGAAGAGAGCCCCCAACACCCTACCACCATACATAGATCAAGCTACATGGCCAGTTCATAACCAGCCCACCACTTCGTATCGGAATCGGACCAGACCTCCAACCAGAAACCGAGACAAGCCGTACCGTGCTCAGAATCAAGGACCCAATGATACAGTTACGATTTCGACATTTGAGGAATCGAACTGAAACTGGTCCAATAACCAGTGGTTTTGAACCGCGAAACCGGCGATACCGGATCTTGTGGAACAGCCGAGTCAAGTGTCTCCTAGGCCCATTAGGCCGCCCGTATCCGCACATGTTGCAGCCCCTCAAGCCAGACTGCCTCACACCATGCGCAGCCGCACGCTGTGCATTTTGAAATTTAACCAGCGAAAGCAAAAAGAGAGGTTGAGGGCATGCTCCCATGCCCTGTCACATGCTGGTACAACCGACAGGTCATTGGATGTCAGCTAGTGTCAGTCATGGACTGTACCCAATTGGATCCTATCAAATATTTTTTTTAAATATACAAAGTTTATAAAATACTAAATGCCATATCAATAGTTATTAAAAATTTTGAAAAATAAATGTTGATGAAAAATATGAAGGTAAGATTTATATGTTTCTAAAAAAGTGATGAATGATTTACATTTTAAACATAGAAGCGCTCACTCAAATTTTAAGCTTTGAGAGTGGCCTCTTGGTTTTCAATTTCTATAAATAGGTCTTGTACCATATTCATGGTCACCTCACCCATTTCAAGCACACAAGCTCACGGCTTGCCAATTCTTCATCTCTTCTACTTTTTGAGATTATCTTTCTTTTTTATTTAATATTTTATAATATTCAAATTGTGATATACTTATTTGTTAATTTACTAATCTCTTTCTTCACTCTTAGTCTTTGGTTATACGAGGCATTGATTGGTTCAATTTTTTTTACTAAATCAACACCTACCCATGGTAATGACACTTGTAACTCTAAGAATAAAGAAAAGCTATTACATGTAGAAGCCACATTTGTCATATTCCCCAAAGATTTCCATCCGTACCACTACACTAAGAAAGCATTGTGAATATGGGTAGTGGGACTAATACTTCATTTATATAGGAAATCATTTCACTACCACAAGTTTAACAAGTACAACCACCATCTGCATACAAAATCTAATTCAAAAACCAAGTCACAAGGATCAAACTCTCTCACGATTAATTTTACAAGATTATATGATGAAGGCTTTACTGATCAAGCAAAGTACAACTACTGCACAAAGGTATATTACTTTACGCCTAGAGATAGCTATCACACATTACAAAACCCTGTAATGAAAAAATATCTAATAGAAGTAGGTTTAGGCGTTCAACAAATCCAAACTTCTCCACAAGAAAGCCCTTGTATCGGTAAATATGCTTTTCCTTTATAACTCTACTATAGGTGGAGAGGCGTTTGCACATTTTATGTCAATATAATATTTTTTTCTATTTACTTTTGATCAAAACTTAGTTTTGTTAATTATATTAAAATGCATATAATCCTTTAACAACATTTATTCCCAAACAACCGGTTATTAGGTATATAATAAAATTATATAAAGAGGAGAAAAGGAGTTAGATGCATTTTTCATGTAACTTAACTATAGTATTTTACTGTGTTGATATATAGAGTGATAATTGGTAATTATATACATACATTAGTGTCACTGTTCATCAAATAGATTAAACTTGGTTGATTCAAAAATATCTTATTACATTTGGTTGCTTTGATAAGTCACACATTGCATAAAATAATTATTATTTATTAAAGATTAGATTTTGAAGAATATCGGTTATCTTATAAAGAATTTTTCATTTCACTTGATAATGTTGCAGCAAATACATGTACTGTTTTTAGTACAAAGAGTGTCTAAACCTATTTTTGTTCATTATTCTTGTCATGTACTTAACTTCTATACATAGGATGATTTGAAACTTTAAGACCTAAAGTATAGTATACTAGAGATGTCCTTATTTTTCTGTTTAGTCATTCTAACATTAGAAATAAATTAATTTATTTTTGTAAAAGAAAAGATTATTATATATTTATTTTGCACAATTAAATTTGTTTGAGTCTAATTAGATTTTTTGTAAGAGTCTTTTAGATCTCTTGGTTGTTTTTAACAACCTACAAATATATTATCCGGTATCTATTATCTAACCCCTCATTTATTGGTTTTTCAAGCAATATAAGTAGTTTCAATATTAACATATTTTTGAAACACTCTTTACTTGATTTAATATGTATAGGACATGACAATAAATGGCTTTATTATTATACAAATCTTCTTCATATTATTTTTGTTGTTGCCAGTCAATTACATAGAGATTATGGTATTGCAAATAGTCATTTTGTTCCACGGGTAGAAGAAGAAAGTAATAGCAATTATATATCCTCCTCTTATAGCAATAAGTTTTTGTCATGTTTTAAAATCAAGGCTCAACAAGCCTCCAAAATCTATGGATTTGACTGAACTTGAGTTATATGTTACTACTCATTATGGTTCATGTGAATTTTGAGATGCTAAAGGTACATAAAACTATACTAGTTCCAAAATAGTGGATAGAGCATGAAGTAACTTATCATATTTTATATTTAATTGCTGAAGATATTGTTTTTATTGTAGCTTCAATTATCATTCTAGAGCATGCATTTGATGCAAGCAAAAAATTAGATGAACGCTAATCCAACTTACAACTTGAGACATTAAAATGTCAAGTTTGCCTAGACTATTAAAAAAAGCAAGGTGTTAAGGAGAGGAGTGTGAACAAATATGAGTTTTCATCCACACACATAAGATGTTTATACTACTCTTCCAAAATAGTGGATAGAACATGAAGTAACTTATCATATTTTATATTCAATTTCTGAAGATTTTTTTATTATTCTAGACTCAATTATCATTGTAGAGCATGCATTTGACGCAAGCAAAAAATTAGATGAACGATAGTCCAACTTACAACTTAAGACACTGAAATGTCAAGTTTACCTAGACGATTAAGAAAATCAAGGTGTTAAGGAGAGGAGTGTGAAGAAATATGAGTTTTCATCCACACAGAAGATGTTTATATTACTCAAGATACAACTACTACAAGTATCATTGGCACTAATATAACACAAACATCAAGTGATATGGATAATTATAATCAGAGTTCAAATTTCATGTAAAGGGTTCCCATCGAAAGGTAATTAAGAACTACATGAACTTTGATTCCTCTCCAGCCAAGAGGATAAGTAGGAGGCTTAATTCAAAGATAAGTGAATTAAGGTCAAGCTAATTTTTTCGCATATGTTTGCATTATTACAAATGTATTAATATAATGAGTTGTATATAAATATTTGAACTTTAAGGTCATGATTGATTTAAGTGTGTAAATGTTACTTTATGTAGTAATAAATCACTAAATAACATAATAATATCATATAACTGTGAACTAAGTTACGAAATCAACAAAAGCCAAACATGCACAAGAAACAAAGAACCTCTCCATAACTTTATAGAAGAGTTATCTCTCATAACAATACTCTTACCGATCTATTAACAATAAGTAGATCTACACTGGGAGAATTAGTAATGTGTACAAAGAAGCTGGTACAAGAAGTTGTAGATAACCGCCCCTGGTTACATCTCAGAACCAGGCTTGGAACTGGAACCAGAAGTTCAAGTTCTAAGTTCGAAAGTAACCAAAACTAATGGTTTGGAACCATCGCTAACAGTTTGGAGCCATTGCTAATGGTTTGGAACCATCGCTAACAGTTTGGAGCCATTGCTAATGGTTTGGAACCATTGGTTCTGGTTTACCCTAAACCGAGAATGATTACTCAGGCTATTGTTGATCAAGTCATTTTTGTTATCATATTTTAATTTTTTTCATAAATTTGTATTATTATAAATGTATTGATATAATGAGTTACATGTGTATTTAAACTTTAAAGTCATTATGGTTTAAGTGTGTAAATGACACTTTATGTAATAATAATTCATTAAATAATATAATAATATCATGTCATTATGAACTAAGTTACAAAATCAACGAAAGCCAAACCTTCACATGAAATGAATAAAGAAGCTCCTGAGAATCAGCCCTAGAATTAGTCATTGAACTGTCCCAGAATCGGGCTTGGAACCAAAACTGGTGGTTTGGGTTCCAAGTTCGAGGGTAACCAAAACAAATGGTTTGGTGTTGTTGGTTCTAGTTTACCCGAAATGGCCATGTTTACAAAGCTCATAGTTGATCAAGTCATTTTTGGCCTCACATTTATTTTCTCATATTTTTGTATATTTTAAATATATTAATATAATGATTTACATATATATTTGAACTTTAAAGTCGTTATGATTTAAGTGTATAAATGGTACTTTATGTAATAATAAATCATTAAATCAAACGTGTGATAAGTAAGAACCTTGAGACATAATATACAAATAAACGGTTCCATTTCGAAGACTCTACCATATTACCAATGATACACAACACACAAAAGATCCTACATGTATAAGTATACAAAGGCGCACCCGTCCCTAAGAGATTTGGGATTTGGAAAAATAAGGCTACCTTTCAATTAGGAAAATAAGCCTTAGTAACAAGTTCATCTACCTTATTTTGTACTTGTCATCAAAATTAACCTTCCATGTTGAGCTAAGCTAACCAATATTTAGTTAGTTGTCTAAGATTAATTTTCTAATATCAAGAACATTTATCCAGTAATAATTAGTTGATCAAGTTTTGCTTAATTATGCTCATTCACTTTTTTTTATATCACTATAAAACTTTTGGGAGGATAAAATGACAATATTTTGCGTGATAGTAATCTTATGAGAGGTCAATACATGGACCCTTTTCATTAACTTGCATACTCCTTAAGTGTGTTTTCGTTAATATGAGAAGCTAGACGTACTTTTTAACGTTCGTGTACTTGTAAAACTTTCCTTTACTTGCTCTTTTCCTATATATGGCTCCCATATGTTGAGATGGTCTACACTCATAAACTAATTAACTTTAGGAGTAGATAAGCACATCTAACTACATAGTAATTGTAAAGATGATTATACCTTTGTAGGTTTAATCGACTAACTTAAGGCTCATAAACATATGAAGAATATGTCGGTGGCAGGAATAAAAAAATGTTGAGGTGGATGTGTGGTCAAACAATGAATGATCATAACTGTAATGGATCATTTAGAGAAAATGTTAGGGTAGCACTAATAGAAGATAAGATGAGAGAGACACAATTAAGATGGCTTAAACATTTTTAGAGGAAAAACAACTTGAGCAAGAAAGCGTGAGAAACTAATTAGTCAGCATTTTAAAGGATAGAAATGAAGATTGTAAGAGTGATATGACCTGTCAAAGGTCACTCCAACTCAACTAGGACTAGAACTGGCCAAGAGTTCCAGCTTAAACAAAGGACGGAAAGACTTAAACCAGAACCGGTTGTGAAAAGTTGGTTCGTCGAATGTTGTAGTAGGCCCATGGGGTATGCTCATGGCTTGTCGATCCCTCTATTGGACTCATTTCAATTAAATTTATTTAATATAAGATTCTATGAATTTATTTTATGTTTTATGTTTTATTTAATTAAGTCACAGCTCATTCATTTCAAGGAAAGAACAAGTTATGAAGAGACTGAAATACCCTTCATTTATACCTGTATGAAATTCAAGTTTTTATTGTAGATTTCTTTGGATAATTGCCTTATTCTTCCTCTACTCTCGATTCGTAATTCAAGCCGCATCGATTCAACCCCACAACCTTCCAATGATCAGTTGAAACTCATAGCCACTTTCGCCAATAAAGGGCGCCATCTTTGAAGAGCTTTGAGCTGTTTTATATGTGCAAAGGCTCTGGTTTTGGTCATGCTAATCAGATCGCAATGACATTGAGAATTGACACAAAACCACTTTCCCATTCCGAACCACACCGAGTTGAAAACTTTTCGTCAGTTTTATTTTATTTTAGTTTATCAAAGATCATATTTTTTTTGTGTTTCAAGGCTGCGACATACAAAGAATCAACATAGCCCACCCCACCTAGTGCAGGAGAAGTCCTTCGTTGTTACTGTTGTTGCCTAAGGCAAATAAATTAAGTTCCTGTGACTTAACCTCACTGCTTTCCAGCCTTACATTGTTGTATTAAAGCAAAGCTTTATTGTTTCAGAAGATAAAAATCATGAAGCAGCAGAGGAGATGATTTTGTATGGAGAGAAATAATCCCTTGTGAAAGAATTCAACGCTATCATAAGTTGTTGCCAAAAAAATTGCTTATGAAAGATGGCATTTTGAAACCCTAACAGACGTGAAAGGCTTCTTAAAGTTCTTGAAGAGCAACATTTTAAAAGAGTTTCCCTATATTGATAAGGATGTCTTGAAAATGGAAGGGAGTTTTGCGAGTGAACAACTTTCTCAGTGAATAACGCAAATAAGTTTCTTCTAATATAAACAAAATATATTTGCTGAGATTCTATGAATAGAGGCTTGGTGACATATTTGCTTAGAACCATCAGTATACAGTGTAGAAAATATTATTATTAAAAATTTATATGACAAATTTGTACCAAGTAAGTTTTGTGTTGCTCTCGACATCCATTAGAAAACTTTGTTGGATTTACTACAATGTAGCCGACCTAATCTAATGTGAAAATGGCTTAGTTGTTGTTTTAAATATTTTATTTCTCGTTACTTTTCAATGAGTAATGAGATACTTTTCTTGTCTTAATTGTGTGTTGTATTACATCCTTTTGGTAGTTGAAAAATGTCTTCTATTGCCAAACTTTACTATGTATACTTTTGGGCCATCCAGAATTCGTGTAAGAAAATTTTAATAGCTTGCAAGACAAACTCCTCAAGCATGTCAACTGAAAAATCTCACAATTATAGTATGGCCTAAACCTTCCAAAGTGATGTTCAAAAGGACTCATCTGATTAGTCTTTAAGAAATTACACATTCTTGAATTAGAACTCCCTAAATATTCTCAAGTATTCAAAAGTAGATTGCATACATGGATGTCGATATCAAGGCGAGCCAACAAATACCATTCCATTTGGAAGATAGCAACATCATCTCTCACATACAATAACTAATATTATTATCAAACAAGAGATGAGAAAAAAGGATGATTAATGAGAAATAGATAGATTAGATACTTCTCAAATGATATTTACCATCCCCAACTATTCAAAGCACTGTCATTATAAAACAACCCAAGGTTATGGAATGACAAGGTCAAATAACTTTTGCTAGAAAACCCTATCAATGACTTGTGAGTTGCAAGTTTTGGTTCCATTATAAAATGAAAACTAATGCTGAAAAGTTGTTAATTCCTAAAGCGAATTTATTATTGTGATCTTAGAAAACACACTAACTCCACCCATGTAAGGGATCACTCTTGCATGGCTGGTCCCAAGCCCGGATAAAAGAGGGTTGTGTTAGGCTTCCGATAGCCAATGTAAAACTTTGTCAGATTTTATACCATGGATTACACAAATTATGATCATTATTTTGGGGTTAAAACCACTACATTTTCTCTCAAATATAGTGAATCAATTGCAGAGAGGGTTCCCACATCATGGACGGGTGTAACTAAAGAAGTTAGTCCCACTACATTGTCGCCCGAATGTAGTGAATAAATTACAAAGAGGGTCTCCATATTTTCAATATAGACGGATGCAAGGGGTAAGGAAGTTAGTCCTAGATAATAAGATTTTTATTGGTTCTTAGAATATCAGAACATTATCCAGTAAGCTAATGGAGGTGGTAGATACTATGATTCGGAGAAAGATTCATATTCTATGTTTACAAGAGTCAAAACAGGTTGGAGAAAAAGCAAACGAGATTGAAGATACAGGTTTTAAATTATGGTACTCAAGTAAGGAAAAGGCTCAAAACGGAGTTGGTATTATAATAAATAAAGATTTAAATGATAGTGTAGTAGACATACAATGATATGGAAACCGAACCATGACGTTGAAATTAGTGTTACGAGCTGAGGTTTTGAATATAGTTTGTGCTTACACACCCCAAGTAGGACTAGAAGATAATATAAAGACAACCTTTTGGGAAGAGTTAGATAAGGTGATTCAAAGAATTCCACAAAGGAAGATGATTTGTTTAGGAGGAGACTTAAATGAATATGGCGATAAAGAGGCATTAGGATATCAAGGTATTCATGAAAACTTTGGTTTTGGGGATATAAATGAGGAAGGTAGGGAGATTTTAAATTTTGCTATGACATTTGATCTCTTTATAGTCAATACAATCTTTAAAAAACAAGATGAACATTTAATTACTTATAAGAATGGCTTATCACAGACACAAATTGATTACTTTATTTGTAGAAAAAAAGATAGAGTGTGTTGTAAAGATTCTAAGGTAATTGCAAAAGCGAGAAAGAAGATATATTTAAACACAAAGTCCTTAAAGGAGATGCTTGGAATTATGTTGGTACAACTTGTGATATGTGGAACAATATGGCTATACATATTAGGAAAGTGGCAAAAGATGTGTTAGGTGCATCTAAGGGAGGTGTACCAACACAAAAAGAAGCTTGGTGGTAGAGTGAAGTAGTGCAAAATAAAATAAAGTTAAAGAGGGCATGTTACAAATTACATTATGCTAAGAAAACTAGTGAAACTTTAGAGGCTTATAAGAAAGCAAAGAAGCAAGCAAAAAAGGTCGTGAGTGAAGTAAAAGCTAAAATTTGAGAGGATTTATATAAAAAACTCAACTCAAAAGAGGGTGAAAGATATATTTTTAGGATAGCTAAGGCTAAAGATAAGAAAACTAAAGATCTTAATTATGTTAGATGCATCAAGGACGAGAATGAAAAAATTCTAGTGGTAAATGATGATATAAGAAATAGATGAAAAAACTATTTTTATAAGCTTTTTAATGAAAATAAAGATGTTAGTATTAGCTTAGAAGAGTTAGCTAAATCAGAAAAGTATATAACCACAATTTCTACCAATGTATTCAAAAGAATGAAGTAAAATAGGCTCTTAAACATATGAAGGATAGTAAATCGGTAGGATCAGATAATATTCCTATAAAAGTTTGGAAAATACTAGGAGAAATAGGAATCACTTGGCTCACAAGACTATTTAATGAAATATGAAAAAACAAAAAGATGCCCGAAGAATGGAGAGCAAGTACACTTATACCCATATATAAGAACAAGGGAGACATTCAAAATTGTGCAAATTATCGAGGTATCAAGTTAATGAGCCATACTATGAAATTGTGGGAAACAATTATCGAATGTAGGTTAAGACAAGTATTGAGTACATAAAGAACCGATTTCGATTCATGTCAGGTAGATCTATTGTTGAAGTGATTCACCTTTTGAGACGTCTTATGAAACATTTTAAAGCAAAAAAGAAAGACCTTCACATGATATTTATAGATCTAGAAAAAACTTAATAGGGTACTGAGGGAGGTTCTTTGAAAAACCTTGGAAAAAAAAGGTATCCTATTGACATACATTAATCTTATAAGAGACATGTACGAGAGTACAAAAACATGTGTGAGGACTCATGAAGGAATGACAAACTTCTTTAAAGTTAATATTGGGTTACATTAAGGATCAACTTTAATTCCATACTTATTTATAGGTGATTGATGAGTTAACAAAACATATTCAAGATGAAGGGCCTTGGTGTATGTTATTTGCAGATGATATTGTGTTAGTGGAAGAGTCTAAGGAAAAAGCTAATAGAAAATTGAAACTATGGAGAGAAGCATTAGAAAGCAAAGGCCTCCGACTTAGTAGAACAAAGACAGAATATATAAAATATAAGTTTGATCATTTGGTTACTTCAGAGGGCATAGAAATTAAAATTGGCACACATTGCATCCCCAAAAGGAAAGTTTTAAATACCTAGGGTCAATTTTTCAAAGTGATGGAAGAATTAATGGAGATGTTACGCATAGAATTAATGATGGTTGGTTAAAATGTAGAGGAGCATCAAATATTCTTTGTGATAAGAAGATACCATTAAAGGTAAAAGGTAAATATTATAGAGCAACAATTAGACTTGCCATATTTTATGGTTTTGAGTGTTGGGTAGTTAATCATCAACATGTACAAAAGATGTCTGTGATAGAAATGAAGATGTTGAGATGGATGAGTGGTCATAGAAGAAAAGACCGTATAAATAATGAGGTTGTTAGAAATAAATTATGTGTAGCACCAACAGAGGATAAAATGAGAGAATATCGTTTAAGGTGGTTTGAATATATAAAAAGAAGATCAAAAGAAGAACCTCTAAGAAGGTATGAAAAACTAGATTTTGAAAGTATTAAAAGAGGTAGCGGACAACCACAAAAGTGTTGGAAAGAAACAATAAAGAATGATCTAGCTTATTGTGAGTTAATTGCTAACATGGCACATAATAGGGCTCTGTGGAAACAAAGAATCCATGTAGCCGACCCCGTCTAGTATGAGAAAAGGCTTAGTTGTTGATGTAAGAAAACACACTCTATATCAGATTTAGCTTTACAATAAAAAATACTCTGAATCTTATGTCATTGTTAATAAAGTAATGATGTTTTGATGACTGAGAAACTAAATGCAAGAAAGGCAAAGTGCTAACAAAAGGTTGCATGATCAGAAGTTAAATGTTGTTGATCAACATCGTATACAAGGTTCTCAGATTTTATTATTTGATATACCTTGCCACCTTCGTCTCGAATTACATAATAGATCATTAAAATACATTAATGTTTCCCACGTGTCATGCCCATAATACTTTTTATTTCAAAAGCAATGGTTTCCCTCATTCATCAATTCATTTTAAAAAATCAATGGTTTTAGTGAGTAAAAATTCATATTGAAGTGCTCACGTAGTACATTTTTATCATAATTAGTAATATAGAATCATATAATGGCATAAAATAACCATTTAGTGTATGTACTTATACATAATTTAACATATATAAATATTTTATACCTATTACATCTAAATAACACACGTGTTTAATGGACTATTTAAGAGGATTACTATCTGCACACCCCTAATTTTTAAAATATCAAAAATACCCCTATATCAATTTCTCTCTCCTCTACATGCCCAAATTTGGCATTCCCGTCTTTTTACTATAGCGATTGATATTTTGTTCATCGAGAGCTATTGTTGCTTTCTTTGCAACCAAAGGAATAGAAGATTATTCTCTTACCAACCTCACCAAAGAATTACGAAAGATGAAAAAAGAAAAAGAAAGAGATGATGGATCCAATTGATTTTCAGGTTTTTCTAGGTTTTGATATGTCAGTTCTATGTAATATCCTTGGATGATGAGACAAATGTTAGTACGGCAAGACATATTTATAATTTATAGATGAAAATTAGAAAGAAATATAGGGGTTCTTGAAGTGTTCTACAACAACTACTACATGATTTAGACTCTCACCAATATCATACATGACATTGTAAAATCTCTAATATGAATATTATCAATGACATTATATTTGCACATCCTCATTCAATGCAACTATTATATGTATTTTAATGGGTATTAGAGTGTGATAGCACATATAAGAGTTTTGTTTCACTTTATTTTAAAATATTGGGTTATATGGAGTATGTAACGGTTATATATACTTTGTATTTTACAGTTATACGATACCTTTCCTCGAGGTTGTTAGGTTAACATCAACCTCTAAAAACTTTTTTTTATAGTCTTCACTTTTATGATTGCGAAAAAGATAGAGAATTATGTTTGGGTATTTAAGTGTGTAAGAGAGTTGTAATCTTTCAAATATTGACTTCTTTAGTTTTTTATTCGGTTTTCCGTTGAGAACATTTTGAGGCATCTAAACTTTGAACTAATATACGAGATGGTGATATCATGCTTTGTAGCTATCTTTGTAAATACTTGTAGAGAATGTGGGTAGAAATTATGGGTATTGAGTCATTGAGGAGAGGAGTGGTGGTATGAATCTTGTAGATAATGCTTGAAAAAAGTGACACATAGGTATAACATATATCACAAATTTTCATAGAATATTGTGATATTGATGTTATTCATTGTATTTCAGACATATGGGTCATGTCCTAGTGATATGGTAGCAATTAAAATAGATAACTTAATAGTTAAATTAGAAAAAATAATTATATAGAAGATATTGTAGCAAACAATAATAATATAAGATTTTAGCTGGAGCAAAGAAGTATGTTCACTAACTTGTTATATCTATATACGAGATGTCTTTCTTAGCTACATGTATAAGGAGGTTAATGTTGTTACATCCCAATATCATGTGCTAATATATGTATGATCATTTTAAAAATTATTTCGAAGTACTTCAAACTTAATGACTCAAGACTTAATCTTTAACACTAATTTATCAATGCTTATCATCAACATAACACTCAAAATGTCTTTTTTGCTTCTAGCCATCATCTCTAGTATCAACATAAAAAGTTGTCCATCCATTGGAAGACAAAGTATTTCGAGGATATTGTGAAGTGTGGTAGTCATCTCATCTCAAGTTATATAAAAGTTGTTTGTGTTTGGTTGCCAACACTCGATAAAAGCAATCAATAACACATGGTCTATAACTTCATAAACAAACATTTCTGCCCAATCAACCCACTCCTATATGAAATCTCAACCCAATTATCAGGCCTTATATATGTTCTCTTCACTAACCATATTCTGCCAACAAGATACCTTGTATGAGTTATTACAACCTTTCATATCATCCATATATTCACATTTACATAATTAGTTGTAATAGTAAGTATTGATATTAAGTGTATTATTTTACTAAAGTTAGAAATTACATTTTTCTACCAGATCTTATAAGCAATGTGACATTCAAAACTAGGGAGTAATCCCTTCATATAAGGGAATCCCTCATTCTCACTCTTGGGAATGTCAATATCAGTCTCTGAGGTTGATATATCTTTCTCATAACGTGAAGGCTCAGTTTCAATAACATTTGTATCTACCAAAATGTCTTCTTCTCCTTGTTGTCATCTACGGGTTCATCCTCTATATGATAGGTATTGTCTTCTATTTGAAGCGGTGACATTACGTCTTTCTACTTGTACTCTATAAGTTATATTTGCATAACAAAAAAGTAAAATTAGTAATCAAATCGAAATAAGAGATATGCGACTTTGGCGCATGTCTTTATTGGTGGGAGAGACTTGTGGCCCAAGCGCGTCTCCCACCAAGAGAGACAAGTGCCACAGGTGCATCTCCTGCGTAGGGGAGATGCGTTAGAGTGCATCTTGAAAGGGAAAATTATTGAATTTTCCTAGGAGAATCCTACCAAAATACAATGAAAACAAGACAAAACGATAAAACCGAAACCAAATCAACAACATACCTCAATAAATTACCGAATCCCTTTTTGAATCAACCTACTATTTCTTCCTTTTACTCCTTCACTTGTTCTTTCTTTCTGTTTCTTCCTCTTCCTTTTCCCATTGGATTCAATCCATTTGCAAATAGATGTAGTAATGGGCGGCTTAAGTAGGCTAGAAAATGAAGAACGAACCAAAAGGGGGCGGTTGATGGTGGTTCACATAGGAGGAGAGAGAGTTGATTGATATGAAAAGAGCACCCCACTAATTACTAAAAGTTACTAGGGATATTTTGGAAAAATTGAGAAAAATGAGTGTGTGGATAGTAAATTGGGTGTGTTTATCAATCCTGCTATTTAAATAGAAGAACGAAAAAGTACTCGTACAAATGTTAAGAGCTTGTTCGTAATCAATATCATATAAAAAAGTCTTCATATAATATTATTTTACTATATTTACTGATATGATAATGTAAGTATATTTTTCATCGTTAATATGACCAAAGTAAAACTGACATGTAATGGACATTCAACGATCCACGAGAAAACAGTTAACCGTATTGATCGGAACTCTAACAGAAAATTTGAAAAGCCTATAAGTTTAAAGAACATATTATAATGAAATAAATATCTTAACAACTACAGTTAGAAAGAATAACAACAATCATATTGTATACTACATGCCAAGCGAACAAGTTAAATATGTTGTGATGAGTATATAACATAAATGTCTATATGAACTCTTTTTATTGCATCGAAAGGATAATGCATTTAATTTGTTTATAGAGAAAATTCATCATTCGTGAATGTCAATCCCTATTTTACTATACAGTTATCCAAGCTTTCTTAAGTATTAACATCTTTCAAAACCCCCACAGAAGTAGCATTTCACATCATGTTAGTAAACCAATGCATTTACTTGAACTAAACCTGAAAGATGAAATCATAAATTATCACAAAATGCTGATATACAACAAATAAAAAATTGCAATCCACATCAATTATCACATTATTAGCATGATTAATATGTTAGTCAACATATCAAAAATATTTTAGATAACTATGCAATATATATGGATGTTACGAATAATTTCACATGTGCAAATATGTTGGCCTGCATATTAATTACCTTAATTTGTATGCGCATGAATATAATTATAAATTTAGGTTAATATGATGTGTCATTGTATATTATATGAAGCTAAATAATATAATATATCATACATCAGAAATTATAATTAAATATGAATCTGTGATAATTATTATATCTTGATATATTTTATTCAATATAGATAGCTATACAAACAAGAATTTCGACTAATAGGTGAAATGCAAAGATTGTTCAACCAATTACATAAAAGAAATTTAATGAAATAAGGAGATGAAACCTACTTTAGTAATAGATGTCACTCTCACAAGATCCGGAAAATTCAAGCAAGGGCATGCGAGTTGGGTGGAGGCTGTGATTGTTGGATACTGGTTCCAATTTACAAAAGGGTAATCTAACCTTATAAAAATTGGAAGATTTAAAGACTAGGCTCATCCACCAGTCCTAGGGGTGTTCATGGTTCTGTTCTAGCCTCAACCTCGAACCAAACCACTATCTTCAATTCTTAGTTTTTAGATAACCGAATCAAACTATGTCATAGTCAGAACCAAATTGTTTTAGTTCCATTCTAAACCATGGTCCCCCTTATATTAGGGTTTGGCAAAATACAAAATATTATGCAATCAAATTATTTAGATCTATGCTCCAGATTTTATATGTATGAGATTATAATCTCATATGTATAAACTTACAAACTTATTAGGACTTATAGTTACGTAAGTATAAAAACTTTATATATATATATATATATATATATATATATATATATATATATATATATATATATATATATATATATATATATGTCCAGATATTATATGTGAATAATGTTATAAAACTCATATATATAAAGTTATAAACTTAGAAGGATTTATATCTATATAAGTGTCTATATATATGGACATACATATATAAAGGTTAGGTTCCAACATTGGAACCACGGACGGAACCACCAAATTTCTTTCCTGTTACAATCAAACCGAAACAAACCGCTCGGTATTTAGAACTGAACCAAACCGCCAGTTTGGTTTGGTTCCAGCAATTCCTTGAACATCCTTAACCAGTCCCATTTTAGTTTGGTTTTCAGTTGTGGTTTTAAACTTGATGGTGCGATTCTCAAACAAAAAAGCACGGTACGGTTGTGATGGTGGAGTTTGGGTTGGTAAGGTCCAATGTTAGTTTGGTTCAAGATTCAAAGATGAACCCAACAAAACATGCAATTCATTTGCTCTGTTTATATTCAGTTTAGGTTTATTGACTTGAATAAGTAAAAAGTAGTGCTCTTCATAATGTAATAAATAAGCCAAGCTGCTTGTAGATCACCTCAGTTCAGATGGGACTAACCTTGCTCATGTCCGGCCCGTGATCTTAATTTCTGTTGAACAAGAATGAATTTTTGCAGTATGCCTAACATAGTTTTTGAAGCATTCCAGAAAGCAAGGGTTGTTCATGACTGCTCATCTCGTGGTAAACTCTCAACTCATGTAAACTTCGTCCATACTGTTCTACAATTATTACACTAGATCATTTAAACCATTACTTTGAACATGAGCTAAAATGAACGTAAACACGAGTTCATAGTTTCAAACTCTCTTATTGGTTGGAAAGTGGAAACAAGCATAAAGTGTTGCCATGTGACCAAGTTGATGCATCCTCACCAAGTCGACATCTTCGATTTCAAGCCGAACAGACGGTTAGACCTGAAACCAAACCGGGCCCTAGACAAGCCAGACTTGAAACCGGTCGAACCCAAATCAAAACCGTGACTGGAACTTTCAACTTTTCGCAAAACCAGAAGGGACGCTGGTTCCAGTATATTCTTTGAAAACATATCGTTAAAATGGATTTACACTATATTTTAAAGATCTAAAATAATTTTATTAAAAAATATAATAACAATCACTATCGTACCTTCATAAACAATAATACCCTCAAGCCTATGAATCATAATGATCAACAAAAGTCGGTCATTAGGAATCACAATGACTGAATCAACCATCAATATCAAATGTTAATAATTTTTTAAAATTTTATTTGTAGTTTCAGTTTTGACCTGTAAACGAATCATGCCTACATTCAGTTTGGTTGGGACCGTTCATGGTTTGAAGCAAACTGAAACAGCAATTTTAAACCGCCAGCCATGACTATTTCCAAGAAAGCACATTGTACACCGATATGCTTCCATTGTGAGGTATCATGAAAGCCGATTTTCCTTGAGGGGGCAAACGGGGTGGAGTAAATTATACTCTGGCTAAAGCGATTGCCTTAAGGGAGACTCTTTGTCGATTTGAATACCCAGCGGTTGCTTAGAATCTTAAATCATATTGACATGGAATTGGATACCCAAGCAGCAGTAATTTTTGTGTTTACTCTTGTGGGTGGTTTCATCATGAATCATGCCTAAGCGTGGCTCCTGTTTTTCTTTTTAAGAGTTTGGCACTCGCTCTTTGAAATCCCGCTGATGTTCGAATACAAATGGTTCGTAAAATAAAAGTACAAGAGCACGAGGAGCTCCCAGCGTTTGGTTCGTTGACGTCGTTTACCAGCCCCATAACCAACTCTGGACTAGAGCCCTTGTTTTAGGCCATGAAACGTTATAAAGAGGCGGCGGCTGGAGTCACCAAGGTTTGACGGCCGGCGGCTTCCGTATTCGCGGTGTCGCGCCTTCCAAGCAACAATGGTGCAAGGTGCGTCTCCTTCATCCTCTCCCTCCTTTTCTTGTTCAGAGAGAGAGAGAGAGAGTGCTCGTGGTTTTCTTCTTCATCCATCGTTCTCTCTTGTGTTTGATTTTGGCCGTCGTTTGTTGAAGATCTTCCGGACTTCTACTTTGATCCCGTAAAGAATCGGTACTACCCATTAAATTCTCGTGGCGCTCCGCTGCCGCCAACGGTCCCGGCTTCACGCTCCGACTCTTCTCCGGTAATGATTCATTTTCTTTTCCTGATCACGATTTGCATCCACTAAGACCTTCACCCAATACTTCTCTCATTTGGAAAAACCATTTCTTCCCGTTCTTCTCAGTTTCTTCGGGCCACTTCAGAGGACCCCGTTTCCTTTTTGGAGCACTAGTTCTACGGTAGGCCTAAGCCTAAAACCAAAACCAAAAGTATTTTTCCCACATTAAGTAGGGTGGGCTACATGGATTCTTTGTGGTTATTGTGAGATACCATGTCTCGTATCAGCATTTAAGCCTAAGAGAAAGCTGAAATCAGGAGAACTGGAATTGGATGAGTAACGAAAATGGTAGAGGGAGATGGTAGCAAAAAATCCCATCATTTTTCTCAAATACACCTGCCTCAAAGGGCTATTTTGAGTCTGCAAACCCAGGAGCCTTGCAGGTAACCCTGCACATATGCTTTAAACTATATATGTTTTAAAATATATGTTATACAGTTTTAAAACCTTTGAAAAGGTGTTTTGAAACCCCACAAAGCAACTTGGCCTGATGAAAGCAGGATTAAAGAAGCGAAAGAGAGCCCGAAACCGGAGCATATGTCAAGCTCGGCACATCAACTCTCGTATCAGATTCATCTCCAGAATCTCAGACATCCAAGCCCCTGTTATCAACAAATCTATCGAAATGATCTCCAGAAGGTGAAAAAAAGGAGCGGACGACAATGTTGGCGAAGACCCAACGCAAGACAGAGTACTGATGCTGTCAGGCCCCGCACAAACCGTCTGTTTCGAACATACCATGAAGGAGTCAGAAATTCAGATTTGGATCAGATCTGGACCATATATATTCAGATCCAAATCCAAACATGTATATGGATTTGGATTTGAATTTGGATCCAAAGATCCAATCCAATATCTACATCCATGGCCTACATCACCTTCTCATAAATGGAGGTGGGGCCCATAAGAAATTCACGTGAAAAGCTTGGGTATGAGAGAGAATGGGGGATGAAATATGAGTGAGAATCTGATAGGCTTGACTTCTGTGTCAAGTTTTGGGTTAATCATGTGGATTTAGCCTAATGAGTGTGGGTTTAAGCTTGTATGTACCTACACCTAACCTAGGGCTGCATCAACATGCTGCAACTAGGTCCATGGGTCGAAGGCAAAGGGATGCTTCTAAACCTAACCCTAAGCTAACCCACCTTACCTAGCCATTCCCCCCTAATCCTTCCCTAAACCTAGCCTAATCCCCCTAACCTCACCCTAATCCTAGCCTAAACACCTAACCCACTTCCTTAATCCTTCCCTAATCCTAGCCTAATCACCTAACCCACTTCCTTAATCCTTCCCTAAACCTAGCCTAATCCCACTAACCTCACCCTAATCGTAGCCTAAATACTTAACCCACTTCATTAAACCTCACCCTAAACCTAACCCACCTAACTAAGCCCTAAACCACTAAACCAGCCCACCTAAATGCCTAGCACACCATATCCCCAAACCACCCAAAGCAAATATCTGGCCCACCTAAATATCTAACACACCATATCCCCAAATCACCACTACCAAACCAGCCCAACCGACCCCCAATACCATCCCAGCCACCGACCCCATTAAACCTATAAATACCCCTCCCATGCATGCGGGTTCCACCTCTTGGGCTCTCAAAAATCTGGGATTTCCCCCCCCTCTTGGCTCCGAAAAAAGCTGGCCCCATTGGTCTCCTCTCTTCCCCACTTGAACCTCGCCAGCACTCCCCTCTTGGAACTCGGCCAGCACCACTCCACGCCACCTTACACCTGCTGCATCCGGCCAACACCATCCCACGCCACCAGCCCTCCCATTCGGCCAACACCTCTTCCACCCGCCACCTCCATCCTTCGGCCAAGATCTCCATCCCGGTTAGTACCCCATCTTGACATCATCCCTTCTCCACTCTCCTCCATTCTTAGCCATACACCCGCCACCTTCCCTTAGCCTAGCTAACACCCCATCCACTCGGCCAGGACTTGCCACCTCCCATCATTCGGCCACCACTTGCACCACCTGCCTCTCGTCCCTTAGCTCAACACCCTCTTCCCTATACACCTCAGCCTTACCTCTCTCTAAGACCTACCTCAAGCCTTAGTGACAACCCCTAACTAACACCCTAACCTCCTCTAAACTCACTCCATATCCCCCTTTTGCTGCACCTTATACTCGACCTTCTCCCATTCAGCCAACACCAACCCATCATTACCCGGCCAGTCCCCCTCTCTCAGCCAGCCACGCCTTACACCTACCTTACCTCTCCCTAAGACCTACCCCAAGCCTTAGTGACATAGCCTAGTTCCACCTACCTCCCCTAAGCACCCCAAGCTCAGCCAAGACACCAACCCTTCCACTCGGCCAGGACTTGCACCTTCATCGTTTGGCCAGCACCAAACCACTTCCACTCGGCCAACACACCCACCTGCCGCAGCCATCCAAGGAGCTCCCTTTGCTGCCCAAGGCGACTCACTAGACCCAAGTGCAAGCAAGTCACACACGGACCAGCTATACGTAAGTGCCTAACTCGGTCCTTGTTATAGACTTGCTTATGCATAATTAAATTTGATACGGGGTTGTAATAATGGAGCGTTGTCTCCCCCCGCTTGTAATAATGTGGTTTGACACACCCACACACACGTGCACTTGAGCCTATTCCGCTCTTAGCTGCACATGATTTTGATACACACAAGGGCCTAATCAGCCCTTAAGATATAGATATACTTATGTATATTTAAGTTGCGTGGGTTTAATTAAGTTGTGTGTGTTGTCTTTCAATTTTCACACTCACACACATTGAGCTTTCGCTCTTATTCCCAAGACCCTAGTAAGGGCCGTATTGCAATTTCGTTTTGGGGTGTTTAAATTCATGTCGTGTGCGTAGTATTTCAATTCTACACTCACACACATTGAGCTTTCGCTCTTACTCCCAAGACCTTAGTCAAGGCCTATTGCAATTATATTTGGGTTTCATTTCATGTCGTGTGCGTAGTATTTCAATTCTACACTCACACACATTGAGCTTTCGCTCTTACTCCCAAGACCTTAGTCAAGGCCTATTGCAATTATATTTGGGTTTCATTTCATGTCGTGTGCGTAGTATTTCAATTCTACACTCACACACATTGAGCTTTTGCTCTTACTCCCAAGACCTTAGTCAAGGCCTATTGCAATTATATTTGGGTTTCATTACAAGTCGTGTGAGTTGTCTTTCAATATACACACAACACCCACGCACACGTTGGCGACCTTCGGGCCCATATATATTATAAGTATTTCCCTTCGACTATGTCTTTAAGATTTGGGTTTTAAGGTTCAGCAGTGTGCGTAGTCTTTACATATATACACGACACACACTTGCACAATTGAGCCTTTCCGCTCTTAAGATATAGCCATATTTCCCTTTTCGCAATTTCCCTTTTGCAATTTACATTAAGTCATTTCCTTTCCGCATTGTCTTTCAATTTGGGTTTTCCCTTTGGAGTTGCGTGAGTTTGCATTGCATATACGGCATACTACAAGTTAGGACGCATATTGCATCAAAGCGAACCCCACACTCCCGCTCAAAAATTGCCCAACCTAGGTCACTTGCGCACACACCTAGTTGGCCCGAAAAGAGATAAAAAAAAGACATAGGCACGTGCAAATCTCACGTGTAATAAAATCTGAAATCATACATCCAAAGCCCAAACACTTAGGCTATTTTTCAAAGAGGTTTACATTTTAAAAGTCTTTGCCAAGCGTACAGACTGACCCTTGCGCATCGGTGCAAGAAGGTCTGCGACAAAAAGAGCTCACTTACTCACAGTCACCTCGATAGAAGTCAGATTTCAAAACGTTTCTTCGCTAGCTTAAGCAAGCTAGCTGGCATGCCCTTTTGCTAAAATACGACTTAGACACATGAAAAGATTCGTTTCAGGCCTAAGAACCAGAAGTGAGGATTTTCCGTGTCTACAAGTACCATAGAAGATTAGACTGTGGCTTTGTTTGGTAATACTGAATCAAGGGAAATGCTATTTCGGTTTCATTCAAAACCTCTAATATTTGAGAAGTTGTGGATGGGATTGGTAGCGTAGCACCACTTGTCACTACTTTGTGTCTAAGTGCATTAGCTATGCACCAAAATCTCCTTTTTGGTAGAAACTCACTTATCCATCTGATGATGTTGGAATTTCTAGAATCAGCATCGTCTGCCGTTTTCTGTGGTATTCTTTTAGTATGTCGAGGGTGGATTAACTAATGGCTGCTTTAACCCTGTTCACAAAAGGCCCTCTCTAAAGTCTGACGCTTACTTCATTCTCTGGTCTGAGAGAATGGCCCCACCCAATGAGATTGACGTCACATCTCAACTTGTTTATGCTGCCAAGAGTTCATCACTCTCATCCATTACCATCCTCATCCACTTATTCGTTGCTACCACAAGATCGTCTTAAATACACTCCTTTTGATGTCCTTTTGCCGTTTAGTGTTCACAAACAGAGCAAGATTGGTTTTATCAGTAATAAAATAATGGAGAGGGCTCATGGCTTCAAAACCAAACCTTGTCCCACGGTAAACGCTCCATTTAGGAAAGCAAAACATAAAACACCTTTTCAAGCATGCATGAGTCTGTTTAGGAGAATTTTCTTTGATAACATAGGTTCTCAACACAATGCAACAACCATTCGCTGAAGTGCACTAATCAATGTGAAAATCCTAGTGGAGCACTCATCCAATTAAGTGCACAAATGTGCCAGAGTCCTAATTTTGGCCACAACAACCTCCTTTTGAAGGTTTCAGCATGGGGCAGATTATATTCTTTGAAACAACAATTTGCAAAAAAATGCAATTCATTTGACAAAATGCATCTGTCATGTGACCATTGTGGTCTGTCTTAGGCCATTCTCATGTTTAAATCCCAGAGAGCAGGATGACCTTCTACTACTTTTGAAACTCTCCTCAGTCTTTTGTGTTGCTCACACATTTTCACTAGCCTTCCATTTGGTTGCCTCTCCATATGTTCAAACCGTCTTTAATCGTGACCATTTCCTTTTAACTTGTATTGTCAGCAGCAGTGTTATCCATATCGCACCGTATTGTACGATACGATGCGATACGTATCGTATCGTGGGAAGCCACGATACGATAGGGTATCGTATCGTGGGAAGCCATGATACGATAGGGTATCGTATCGTGGGAAGCCACGATACGATACGGCCCGTATCGCCCAAATTTTTTTTTTCCAATTTTTTTTTTCAAAAAATTTAAATTTTTTTTTTTTACAGGTTTCTGGCCTCTCTTCACTTCCCTATGCTTGTAATTTGGGTTTATAATTTTATTTATTGAATAAAAATAATTTATAAACAAATAAAAATTATGACAAAATTATTTTCCTTTCTGTTGCCAACTTTTAGGTATATTTCTGCTAGCAGTTTCTAATTTCATGAGATTGCAAACAATTAAAAACATTTGGTTGTCTTGGTTCATTGAGTGGGCATTTCACAACTTCACTATTTTAGGGTTCACCTTACGTGACTTCCATTGAGTTGAACATGATCAATGTGTGTGAGGCTTAACTCAGTCTGTGAAGTGAGAAATGAAGCTCAAGCATTATTTAAAAAGCTAATTGTAAGAGAAAAAGGGATATCATCAAGTAATAATATCACATCACTGAGGTGTCATAGAGTCAATAATCAAAGAAATTGAGCTCATTGTTTTGCTCACATATGAAAATTAGCAAATATGACAACTACATGTGCAAAGATAGCAGTTTGTTAATTTTGATATATTAGATGAGTGGATTATGGAAGATAACGAAAAAAATGCACTCCTAACTGAAGAAGACATTGCATGAATTAATTTAAAGTGCAACAATATCACGAAGGAGATGAAGATTTTCATTTTAAAGTAGAAGGTGATGAGAAACTTTGAATCTTTATCAAGTAGAAGACGAAGATTATTTAGTTAATAATCCTGATACAAATTAAAATATGTAAATTTAAATGTATTTCATTTTTTGCTTCAAAATATGTAATTTTGGATCCAATTGTTCAATGTCGAATGTTCAATCTGTGCTAAACTTTGTATTATATGAATTTAAAGCAATTATCAGATTTTTTCAGATTTTTCTAGATTTTTTTTTAATTTTTACTAATTTTCTTGATTTTTTAAATATTTTTTGTATTATTTTAATATTAAAGTATGATACGATACGCCCGTATCGTAGAGCCCAGCGATACGCGATACGATACGCGTCAGACAACACTGGTCAGCAGGGGTTCCTGCCAACATTGAAATATCAAAAGTGGTTATCAGGACCATCAAGCATTTCTTTCTAGATGCCTTAAAATGAATGACATGCCTTCCCTGCACGTACAACATTCTACTAACTATTGTACCTGGCACTTTTGCCTCAACAGGGGCTTCACTAGTCTACCTGAAACTGAACTATGTCTTCTTTCCTTTAGTTTGATAAGTTATTCCAAGCAAGTCACACTCTCATAAATTTGAATGGTAATGTAACCATGTTGTCTGTTAAACCAATGACATGATCATGTTATAGTTTTTGTATATCATTGTGGTCCATTCAATTTCATCACTCATGATGGATGCTCAAGATTATAGTAGTGGTAGCAGTAGTGGTGATTTCATATGGCCATTTTATAGGTTACTCCATTCTTTTTCATTTAATAGCTCGTGGCACATGCACCTAGGTATTAGAATGATTTCAAACAAAGTAGCAGTTAATATTGACATTGGTTCTGTTAAACCTCTTTTTCCATATGATTCATATCCTATTACTTATCTTTTATTCCTTTGCTGTATTCCTGTTTCTTTTTCAGAGAAATCCTGAGAATGAAATATACAGAAGAAACCACGTTAAAACTTATAAGCTACTAGAGGATAGAGAGATGCATGGTTGGGTTCCTACTAAATCAAAGACATTCAGTTTTCAGCAACAATACCTGATATAGTGATATCACAAGCTTCAAGACCTACTGTACGTTTTCCTTTTCTT
Source organism: Brasenia schreberi (assembly GCA_036023115.1). Classification (NCBI taxonomy): domain Eukaryota; kingdom Viridiplantae; phylum Streptophyta; class Magnoliopsida; order Nymphaeales; family Cabombaceae; genus Brasenia; species Brasenia schreberi. Next base: position 6,841,972 of record JAYKKT010000079.1, read on the forward strand.
TTCCTAAGTGCTTCAAGCTACTGGAGGATAGAGAGATGCATGGTTGGGTTCCTACGTTTTCACGAACTACAATGTGTTAGTGGATGAGTATAATGAAAAATTTAGCAAGAAATTGAAACTATAGAGAAAAACATTAAAAACTAAAGGCTTTTGGCTTAGTAGAACAAAGACAGAATATGGAATGCAAGTTGGTTGCTTTAAATGACATGAAAATTAAGCTTGGTACACATAATATGGATATGGATCAACCCGATCTAAATTCCAAAATACCTACGTTAAACCCCTAATTTCTAATTGTTGCACTCATTATTGGTGACTGACTGTGACGAATGACCGGAGGAAGGGAGGCTGCCATATGGATATGATAATTATAGTCAAGATATGGGCGGTGGCTATAATGCACCAAAGCCTGTGCTGGGTAGGGATGACCCACATAACAATGGTGGTTATGGTGCCACTGTTGATATGCTAGTTAAGGTGAAACAATGCAATGATAAGATGAATTGAGAGCTCTTTGGAGGGATTGGACAGGCTGGGAGGATAAAACAAAAATGAGGGTACAAAGATCAATGGCCTTAACATCAAGATCTACACTAATGATAGTGAAAACAACAAAAGGGATGTTGTACTGTTATATGAGGGTCTTTTTGCTGCTCATTCTGGTGGTGGCTTTTATAGCAATTATGAAATGATAAGATGAACATAGAGCGTGGATGCAAGAAAGAGAACGAGAGGGTTGTTGTGTTTTGTAAGCAGAGAGATGAGTGTTTATACTTATATGTAGTCGGGTCTTGGACCCGGTCCTAGATTCAAACCCATTTTGTATTAAATATGAGATTCTTGTTGGACTTAGATCCAGTCTCGATCGTTTAATCTGATTTGACCTTGCTTGGTATTTAGATTTGATTCCATCAAGGTGCGATCTTTCTAACTTATTTATTTTAACATTTGTTGGATCAATTGTTTACTATCTAGTTTAAAAGAAAATTTTGTTTGTTGATTGTTAAACAATAAGTTGCATCTCTTTGTATGATTAAGATCCATATTGTGGCTATATATCACTTTTGTTGACCTTTTGTTGAAGACCTTTATGATGTGCTTCATGTTATTGGTTATTAGTTGGTGATTAGTCAATGTTTGAAGATCACTTATTGTTATTTGGTAATTTGTGATCTTGATAACTTTAAAGTTGTATTTTCACTTGATTAAGATCTCCGTGTTGTGACTATATGTCACGTTTATTGGCATTTTTTTGAATACCTTTGTGATTAAGGTGCTTCATGTTGTTGGCTATTTGTTGAAGATTAGTCAATGTTGAAAATGTACTTAGTGTTATCTTGATAATCTTGTGCTTGATACAAGTATTTGAAAATAATTCATGAAAAGAGTTTTTCCTTGAGTATTGATTATTCATTTGGTGTATGTTAAGCATTTTGTGCGAATGATAAAAATTGTATTAAAAGAATTCTTGTTTTTTGAGACAAACATTTATTGTTGAAAATATTCTTAGAAAATATTAAGTTAACTATAAATCTTTTCGTATATATTTAAAACTTTTTTTGATCATCTTGGTGGATTATTTTATTCTTGGAATCATAGATTTATAGAATCATGTTTGAGATTGTGAGTTATTTAAGGGTCTTGGCATTTGTTTGATTTGGGTGGTTTGAGCTTATCCTTAAAGCTTGTTTGATATAGCAAGGCCTTTTTGTAATATCACGAGTTTGTGGTATTTCATTAAATTATTTGTTATAATTGACAATCCTACTTAGATGATCAATGTTTTTCATTAAAGAATCTCTTTGAATTGAAGTAAACCATCTTCTTGTTTCATTTATGGTTTGTCTTACATTTTGGGTTGGAATGGAAACCATGAATTGTTTCATTGGTTTTTGAGATTTGAAGCTAATTTAATTGTGAGGTGTTAATTCTGTTTTGGTGTTGCTCTTTTATGGTTTTTGGGCTCTTGCTTGTTTACTTTCAATATGCTTTGTAGTAAGAAAAGGATCAATTTTAGAAAAGATGTAAGGACGATACTGAAGTGTAAAGACTATAATGTTGGTGAAAGAGGTGAGATCGTGCTCTTGAAGAATTCGGTCTTCACTTTTTGGTGAGCTTCACACATCAGAAGTTGGGATTATTATGGTGAATAAATTCGTGCTTAGCAAGTCATGTCTCTCTCCAACAACTTTGCTAATGGCAACTTAAAGTATAATAGTGTGGGGTTCAATCATATGGCAAAGATTGTAGTAATTGTAACTATTGTTGTGGCAAAATTCATGCTGTCTAGAAAATGTCTCCAGCTCAAATATTGAAAACTGAACTCCCATGGCGTTGATGTGGAAGAAAACATTGATTACTTTGCTCTCCTTGGTTTTCTTGATGCCTTGTCTTAATCTTTTAAGATGGTTCTATAAAATTGACACTCTCAGATTCACATTTTTTCGTTGTTAGACAAATTTTTGATATACACAGTACACTGTAAGTTTGAGGGGAGGTGTTAAAATATAATAGGGGACGGGCCACTAGGGCCCATGTTGTGTATTGGATAGCTAGGGCCATCATGGCTTTAGCCACTTCCCTAATGGCTAGTCAATATAGCTGTAACAAGCCGTTGGGGGGCTGATTTCCTGCCGCTTTCCTTTCTTCACCATTTGCTATAAGATAAATCTTTACATTTGCTCTATAAATAGAGCCTCTTGCCTCTTAATAAAATATGTTGTTTTTACAACACTTTGACACTTATTAAGCATTGAAACATCTAGCTTTTGGCAGATTTGTTTCTTGGCTACTCTTGGTTTGTTCAATTGACGATTAGTTGGGATTCCTCAAGTGACTTGAAGGATCATTTTCTTATATAAACCACAAGTAAAAGACTTTACGAAGGTGAGAAATCTTGGAATCTATGAAAACTCCAATTTTTTCAAGTGAAAAATATGGTTGGAAAGGATTAGGGATCAAAAGGAGAGAGTATGCCACGGATTTAACAAAAATCCTATTGATTTTCATGGGTTTGAGAGAAAAACATCTGATTTCTCCACGAAATCGAGTAAATAGAAGATAAGAAAACTGTTCGGGAGCAAAGATAGGGGTAGGAAAGGGTTTGGGAGTAGGCAGAACACCCAAAAAACCTTGAGTTTTTCAGGTTTTATATTATGTGAACTGACGGAGACTCGTATGATATGGGTCATATCGTACAATACAACATGATATAGTACAATAAATCATAGAGCATGATATGATTACTTTGCTGTATCGTGCTTGTCTATGATGTACGGTAAACTCATGCCGCATCATACAGGACAATACGAGTGTTATAACATTATTGTTAACCACTATTTCGGCCATTAGAGAACAATCTATGGCTTTTAAGGAAGCCCAAGCATCCAAGATTTGGCTTGATTGATACTACGAATGAAGAGTTGGATGCCTTAAACAAAGCCCAAATATGAAAAATAATTACTCATCCTAAAACCACAAAGCTTTACGATGTAGGTAGGTATGCAAGGTTAAGACAATAAGCGATGGTATCCTACGAAGATAGTAAAGCCCATTTAACTAAAGGATATTCCTAAGAGTATGGAATAAAGTATGAAGAAGTTTTTGTTCCAGTAGTTAGAATGATCATACTTAGGATTCTTATAGCCATTAATACAATTAAAAACTAGAATATCTTTCAAATGTATGTGAAAAATATTTTTTTAAATGAATGGTTAGGAGAAGAGGTCTACGTGGAGCCTTCTCCTGGTCTTGTTATTTCAAAAAATCATGTTTTTTGTCTTAAAAAGGTTTTATATGGATTTAAACAAACCTCTAAGACTTAGTTTGGTAAAATAAATGAATTTATGGCTGGTCATGGTTTTACTATATGTTATACTGATATTGCTTTATTCATAATAAAATCTATTAGAGACAATAATCCTTTTTGCATTAAGGGGGATCTTGGCAAGGAATTTGAAATGAAAGGTCTCAGTCATCTATGATATTTTCTTTGTTTTGAGGTAACTCATAGAGATAAGCATTTTTTTTGTTTCAAACTTAGTTTGATAATGATGTTACTAGATCAAGACTAACAAATGACAAGATAGTAGAGACACCAGAGGTGCTTAATAGAAAGATGAGACTTAGCGATCCCACCCTGTATTAATAGATGATCAGGACTCTGACTTATCTTACTATCACTAAGTGAATTCTAACATGCACCTACCACCATGCATAGGATAGTAAAATACATCAAACCTACCATTGAAAAGAGTTTTTTTGTCTCCATTATCCTCTTTTAACTTAATTGTTTATATTGATGCATATTAGAGCAGTAATATCAATGACTAGCACTCTACAATAAGTTGTGCTATCCACAATCAAATCAATATTGGTTAGAGAAAAATTGTCTTTTGGAGTGACTTTATTCAAATTTCTAAAATCAATGCAAATCCTAATTTTTTCATTGGATTTTTGAATAACTATATTTGAAAGCAAATCAGAATAAGCAATTGGTTTTATAAAACCAACCTTTAAAAGATCTTCTAAACCCTCTTTAACTTAGAGGTGGATATGAGGATGGATTTTTCTAAGTTTTAGTTTGACGGGCTTGACACCAAATTCCAAAGGTAAACGATCTTCTACCAACCTAGGGTCTAATCCGGGCATATTCTCATAGGTTCATGCAAACACATCAATGTATGATTTAAAAAACTCTATAAAGGATACCCTTTATGGTTGGTTCATGTAAACAAGTCTCTATTTTGACACACTTGGGATTAGACTCGGTTACTAGGTTGACCTCGAAAAAGTCCTTACATGAAACTTGAAGGTTTTTCTAAGTTAAGAATTCTATGGAATTCAAGAAGCTTGGAGGTTTGATCAATCTTCATTGATGAAGGAATCTATTTCCTTGCTTTGTCCTCTCTCAAGTGATTTGACCTTTTGGGAAGAATTCTCAGCAAGAGACGATGATGAACACGATTTTGGATTGAAGATGTACAAAAGTTTTGGCAAAATCAAGTATGTGATTTTGAAAACCCGATTCTTGAGATTTTTGGTTTTAAAATTTTTATCATTTTCTTTGGTTTTTTTAATTTTTTTAGTATTTTCAAGACAAACCTTTGAAGAGGAAATGTAAAATACTTTCTTTTTTGTATTTTAGAATTTTGCATTGTTTTCATTTTTTTCAAGATCTATTGTTTTTGATTTTTGAAAATTTTCTAAATGTTTTTTATTTTTTCAAATATATAATTTTTTTGGATTTTTGGTAGAACAAGGGTATTTTCCATCAAGCCTACAAAAAAGACACTATGAGTTAGATTTCGAAGAGGAGATCTAAATCATAGGTTTTGGTTTTATCGACCAATAGGTCACCCCTAACCCAAGTGATTTCAGGTGAAGCTTTGGGAGGTTTAAATGTGTCAAAGTCTAACTCATGTCGACCGTGGTTTGAAGATGAAATGAGAGATTCCAACCACCCTTGACCCTCACTTCCCTTTTAAAAATGAGTGCCAAAGGCAGATGACTGGTTCGTCCACTAGCCCATGTGGTGTAGAGCTTTGTCAACCTTGGGTTGGGTTGGCTGGGAGGCATATTCAGACACGTGTTGAGGCAAGCTCACCGATAAGACCCAGCTTTCAATATGGGGATGTTCAGAGTGCAAGAATACCTAAAGTTGTTATAGCTCCTCTACCTTTGATCCCAAGAAGCACCCCGCATTCTCCTTTCTGGCCCTTGAGAAACCCGAGTCAACCAAGACATCTCAGGAACATTCCCACGGTTCAACATGGATCGCTCCACATTTTTCTGATTATTATTCGGAACCAAATGGGAATAACAGAGGGCTAAGGCCGACTCATCCAATTGATCCTCCACAATTTCATTATATGATAATGGCTTCGGACCGCAACAACCCCAATGCTCTTGCTGAAATTGTGCAATCAGGTTGGTATGAAATTATACACTTTTTCTACGGAAGATTCAGCCTACCGAAAACCATTCCTAGAATATGTTGATACCAGTTATCCACTTCCCTTATGGTTTAACATTCCAAACTTCGCGACCTTTTTGGGGAAGATGATAAGTTGACGCCGGAGCATATAGGCTTATTCACAATGCAATGTGGAGCCCTAGGATACAACAGGTTTTGAAAATTTTCCAATTTTTTTCTCTTCTTTGACTCAAACTACCTTCCATTGGTATTCAATGTTACCACCAAACTCAGTCAACTTTGGACTGAAATGAAAACTCTTTCATGAGAGGTTTTTCTTGTAGCCTTTGAGACCATCTTGATGGATCCCAACGAACATGTGATGAAGTTATGACCAGGTTCAGACGAGTCAAATTGTTGGAAGTCACAAAATTCAAGCTCTAAAAGAGTTACAGAAAAAGAAGTATTATTGCAAATAGCATAATACTACTACACATTGGGCCAATAATCATGTGGCTTTCCCTAACTAATTATAAAAAAATCACTTAAGGAAGACTTACTACAGTTTAGGGAAAAGGAATTGGCGACTGACATAGATCCTTTTGTAGAATTACCGATGAATGTTATTACTGTTGGGACCTCACCCTCAATATATAGATGTGGCCTTGAAAAAGATTCTTGAAAATTTTACTCAAATTGACTTTATAAAATTTCTTTGTTGACTATAAATTTACTCATATGTTTAATACCAAATTTTGATCTATCTTATTGGATTCTCTTATTATCCTTAGATTCGTACAATCCCATTTGGGCTTGCAAACTGTTTGAGGGCCTTAGTGTGTTGTTGCTTGTGATAAGCCATATGGTTCGAGCTCTGTCTTAAACTCAATTGGTATTTGTTTATAAGATTGATGCACCTTAACCTTATGTAAGATGTTACCACTTTATTGTGACTCATGAATTATTCGTCTTATTAGAGAAACTTTTCTTATGTTTTTTAGTGAAATATTTTGAAAATTGCTTTGAAATATGATGTTATAAGAATTAGAAACTTCTTAGGTTTCAAAATTGTATCATTCTATTTTTGATATTTTAAAATTTTTTGGTGAGATTTTTCTTGTAGATATTAAACATATGAAAATAAATTATGGCAAACACAATATGAACTTGATAAAAGAAAAGTATTAGAGACAGTTGCAAGGTTGATGATGTTAGTGTCTTCATATAAGACTATAGGATCAATATGAGGGAAGATTGTGGGGTAAGTCGTTACAAGTAAGATCACATTGAAGGAAGACCACCTTAAAAGATAATACTATGTTGTGTTTCAAGATCGAGTATAGAAGCTACGTTGTTGAGTTGCTAATCGGAATAATAATTGTGAAGTTCCCTCCCAATCTAGATTTTGTTTCTTTTTTCTTCAAACTTATGATTCTTTCACCATAAGGCTAAGCCGAGGGGTTAAAATATAACATCTCTTTTATGTAATTCTTTTATAAGTTCTTTTATAATTATCTTATTTTATCTTTTTTATTTTTATTTTTATATAATAGCCATTGGATAGTCCTAGACCTTTAACGGCTAGTGAGGTTAACACTTCTTCTCCCCTATCCTTGTATTTCTTCTCTCTTCAGAGGTTTCATCGATAAGATGTGCTTTTATCCATTATTTTTTATCTTTCTCTTGTTAAGTCTTCCAAGTAGGATGTGATATAATCAAGGGGGATAATCTCTTGTACAATGGTGGAGCTCTCAAAAGAAGGTTTCCTACGGGTGGCCTATTGGGGATCGAGATCATATGTGACAAAGGCTCACGTTGTGAGACATCGGGGAGATAACTATCAAGGAAGGGTCATGTGATGATGAAGGTAAGAGTATAAGGGTGATCAATACCGGTATGAGTGCACATGAAAGGTGTTCTACTCGAGAAACAAAGGCATAAATTCCAAAATATGGGCATCCTAAGTTAATGACAAAGGTTTGAGTCTTTGTTGGCGAGTACCTAGAGAGGATGTATGGATATCCGAAGGGCTCTAAAGGTGGACCCTTAGGTGGAAAAAATGCCTTGGAGGTGAATGGAATGGATATATCTAACTGAGGTTGAGGATGAACTATCATATGTGAGTTCTCAAACAACCGAGTCATGCTAGGATGTGGAAGAGGATGACAATAGGAGACTTGGTTTTTATGTTTGGAAAGACTCATTGATCTTGATTACCCTCGTTGACATCTAAGTTGATGATAAGTTGACCATGATCTATTAAATCACAAATCCTATGCTTGAGGGTTAAACAATCTTTAGTATCATCCCTATGTAAATTGCAACACTATCAATGTATTGCCTTTTGATTTATATTAACAATCATATAATCCCTAAAAGAGAATTTGGCAATTAAATATTTTGCCAAAAGTATCTAACATATTTTGGAGTGTCACTTGGAACATCCTATATACTTAATATTGCTTAGCGAAGGGCAAGATCAACTTCTTCTTAAATGCTCACGGTGTGGTGGAAGGGAGAGGAGCAAACATCCTATCATGCAGTGTCCACAACCTACAATGAGTTAGATGTTGTTGAACATTTCAACAAAGTATACAAAACTTCAAGCCTTCCTCTTGTCTATCATGGACACAAACACTAAGGAGAACTGAGATGCTAAGTAGTGTTGTCTTATGGAGTATCTAGAAAGAACACAATAAATATTTATGGAGTGGAATACATTCAACAATGGCGGATATGGCCTACCATGCATTCTACTACAATATCGAAATAGGTGCATTTCTCCACCTCCTCACACTTTCAAACTACCTTTGAGTGGAGGCCTCTAGTACTTCATCATATAAAATGTAATATATGTGACCCAGAGACCCTCCATAATGATTTTTTTATATAGTTGAGTAGTCAAGCCTTTGTGTAGCAACACCCTAACAACTTTAGTACTTAGTCTTAGGTCCTACTTTAAATTGGAGTACCCTTTGTTTTCATACTCAATAGGAGTTCTACATCCTAAGTTATTAAGTATGTCATGGGCCATACACCTTTTTTTACTATCAATATAACTTATTTACTTTCTTTACTTTTTCTTGCTTACTCCCAATCGATCCTCCCCAATTATCATTCTTAAGGTTCCGTTGAACTAATGTCACCTTGGTGAAAGCTTGCTTAGTTAAGTATAAGTAAGTGCCTAGTCATTGGGTGATTCTAATGCTCAAGACGTGATAACTTTGGTATCAAAATCGGTTTCACTCGGAGTATAGAGAGTGGGTGTAGGACACACTCTCTCATTTTGATAGCAAAATGTAACTCATCCTTGTCAATACAGCCTCCATTGATGTTAATAAAAATTGATGCTTAGATGATTGACAACCTTGTTCAGCCTCAAAAGGAAAAGTCAAAAACCATACTAGTAAACGACCAACCTTTCTAAAGCGTCATGTCTCTTGCTTGATGTCGACACGCTACTTACCAAGTTGGTGGAGATGGTAGCCATACTAGATGTTGTTGGTCAGGCTGTGAAAGGCTTTGATCGGTTGATGAGGGAATTGAGTATCGCGATTCAAGATGTTTGGTATTAGACAGATGCTTGTGTGTATACATGTGATGTTATGAGTGATTGAAGTGCTTGGATCAATGCCTCTAATAGACTGAAACCAATGTGGTGACTCAACTGCAGAAGCTCGAGGAGAGCATTGTTGCTCAATCTTTGGAGAAACAAGTTTTAGAGCAATCTTAGATAGAAATGTTGGCTCAATTAGAGGGAGTTGAGCATACATTGACAAATGGGCATAAACATGAGAATGTTGGGAGAGTGAATCGATCCATCGCACCATAAGGTTAGAGAACCGAAGGACTTTATTGGTGGCTATGATGCACGTATTGAAAAAATTCCTTTACCAGATGGATCTCTACCTCAAGATTGGACAACTTGAGGACGATTATTCAAAACTGACAGTGATTGTTATGTTTTTAGAAGACGATGTAATGCTATGATGGCATCGCATGGAAGAAGAGATAAGACAATCTCGCATCAAATCCTATGAGGGGTCAAGCGGGCACTGTGGGAACACTTTCTCTCACAAAATACTAAGATAACTGCAAAGAGAAAACTTGATAACTTGAGGCAAAATCAATTATTGTAAGAGTACATCAATGCATATTAAACTCTTATATTGAGAATCCGAATGATGATACCAAAAGGTCATTTATTTAAGTTTCTTAACGAATTACAACTCTAGATAAACATGAGCCTCCTCAACCACAAGGCTATTCCTCGAACCCGACCACTTTTGAATCATATTAAAGAACTCACAAGGTACCACTTGAATCACATCATAATTACCCGAATGACTATCATCGATCTTCTTTACTCGAGCCTCTATCACATCTACTCCAAGATAGTTTTCAAAAGTATCCATGACAACACCCTCACTAGTGTAACCATATGAAGTCCTGCTATATGAAGAATGAGAACTATAATACTTAGATATTTCATAAGAATATCTATGGCCTTCGTAGGAGTGACGACCTTTAGGGTGTGGAGATTTGCCTGAAATCGATCAAATGTCCCTATGCTTTTTCAAATGATTTTCTTTAAAGATAGAATGATTTCAAACAATTTTTAAGGAAACAAATGAAAATGAGACATTGAGAATTAAACCCACAAAATATTTTCAAAATATCAAAATTACAAAAACTTTTGAAATCCAAAATAAATCAAATCCAAAATTCGACCTCAAAAACTCGCCTGATCGAAGATAGTCTTACTGTAGGACCCTACACCCAAGGGTTAAAGAGATTTGAGACTCTACACCTATCAAAAGGGTTAAAGTGGTGCGACACCTTACACCCAACAAAGGGTTAAAGTGGTTGAAATAGTAAAGAATAAACTAACGGAGCGAAAGCAGGTTACCCATGCAAACAAACACTAGGATGAGACTTAGCTGTACTCCAAAAATTATTTGAAGCTTTTGATACAACTCGATGTTTTTAAATATATCTCAGATGAAATGATTTTAAATAATCAAAAAGAAAATGTTTGAAATCATAAAATAAAATCTTACCTAAATTAAGCAAAGCAGAATCCATTCAAGGCTTAAGTTGCAAGGACCCAGAAGGCAAGTTTAGCCTAGATGAAGCCCAAGCCGATTGAGAGAGATAAGTTGCAAGATGAAGCCCAATCCAATTAAGTGGCTAACCAAAATTCAAAATTTAAGGTCAAGTTGAAAGTCGAGACTAATGACCATATGAAGTCATAGGATCGACTAAAACAAGGAATCAGACCATACCAAGTTGCGGGTGGAGCGAACTAAGCTAAAATGTCAAGGGAAATACTCAGTCAAAGTAAATCAAAATCAATGACAAGATGAACATCTCCTATACCTAGACACGAGTTGCACTAGACACGAGCTGCACTAGACACCAAGGATCAAAGGCTACAACCCAACCAAGCTAGAAGGTGGGTTACCTTAAGACCAAGACTACCTCAAGGGTCGAGTCACTCCAAACCGCGCTAAGTGCATGCAATTTGTCTTGATCAGCTGCACCTAGGATTGTACCCTTGACCAAGACTAGCCCACATGGGCTTATGGGGGACCATTATCATGTCCCATATAACCCATGTGCAACCCCAAAATCTGGAAGTTTGGGGTGGATCATGATTCAAATCGGGGCTCTATGATGAGCCCAAAGATTGATCCAAGAAAGGCCCTAGAGCCCTCCTTGAAAATCTATAAAAGGAGAGCTTGAGGGACTAATTAGAGGCATCAAAGAGAGAGCGAAAGTAAGAAATTGCTGCATCTAAAGAGGGAAGAAGAGAGAGAGAGAGAGAGAGAGAGAGAGAGAGAGAGAGGAAGAAGGAGGAAGAGGCACCGCCAGTCTCTCCCTAGTCACCGGCCATCGAAAGCTCCTTTCATGTTTTAGGTCCCTTCTTCCCTTCTCTTTTTAAATACTCTCTTATTCTCTTCCATTCAATTTAATAGGGTTGTAATTAAGAAGTTGTTTTCTTAATCTTTGATGTAATATTTGAGGGGTTATATTGTCTGTAAACACTATAAATAAATTTTATAAAACACTCAATTTTGAAAAATAACCCGTTTTGAATCCATGCTTTAAATCAAGATTTTTTTTCACAAATTCCTCAAATAGAGATTTCGAAATTTCCAAATCAAAGTCAAGGAAGAGCTTCATGAAGACATGGCTCGAGCATACAAGGAGACCTTGGTCGAGTTTGACTCAATGTGTTCAAAGAAAGGCACAAGACCTTGCCAAGTCAACCTCGAAGATCATGGGCTGCACTAAGTTCATTCAGCTGCATCAAGGGAAGGTCAGGGTCAATCCGAGGACGCCCCAACTTATGAGCTAAATCAAGTTTATATCAAGTAAAGTAAGAAGTTATGGGATGAGCCATAAAGAAGTTCAAGGCACTACATTGAAAGCAAGTCTACCCGAGTGCATTTGGAGGCACCTAAGTCCAATTGGCCATGACTAGGTGCACTCAACTTGAGCCAAGGACCAACCTATATAGTGTTGGTCCATCCTTGACCAAATGGGACCACAAGGCCACGTGAAGACCAGACCTTGGGGTTGGGTTTGGGCCATGGTGCACCCGCCCCAAAGAAGGACCTAGAAGAAAGCCCCCTTAGCCTATAAATAGAAGTCAAGGGGGACGGTATTTGGCATCTTCTATCTTGAGGGATTTGAGAATTGAGTGATCTGCATCCTTGGTTGGAGAATTCGTGAGCTTCTTCTAGGGAAGAGTGGAGAGAGGGAGAGAGGGAGTGTAGAAAGGTAGGCAAGGGCTGAAAGAGTTAGAGAGTGAGAGTGAGCCAATTTCTAGAAGGTAATTAAGTGAGTATTCCTCACCTATTAATCTTCTCTATTCTCTTCTTCACATTCAATTCAAAAGGAGTTTGCATCACGTATGTTATAAAAATCAGGAAAATCTGATTTTAGCATTTTCGCATATATTGATTGCTTTATTTTTCATTACTAAACTGTTGCTCCGATCAACCTAAAATTTGACACACATTATCCACACAAACAAGCTCACTTGTAATAAAATTTTCAAGAATTTTAGGGTCGTACAACTACGTAACAAAAGGTGTGTAAGATCAGGAAAAATCCAAAAACGTTTCTGTCAAAACTGTTTTCCTGCAATAGAGCTTTGGTAATCATCCCATAACTCTGTCTTTAGTTATCCAAATTTGGTGAAACTTGGTTCATTGGAAAGCAGATATCCATAGTTTTCTAACAAGACCAAGTGCACTAAAATCGGACTTTGTACATTGAGATACAAACCTATCTTTTGGTCTCTGTATTTCTATGACAGAACAGTTCCGAGTGTCTAAGTAGAGACACTTTTCTGATTTAATTTTGGATCACCACAACTCCTAAAAATAAAACAAAAATAGTTTTGAAAGCTCCACATAGGTATCTAATCACTATTAAATTGTCATGATTTTTGGAAATTTGAAAGGTATTGAAATAAAATCGGAAATCAAGGTTTGAACAGAACTAGTTTCTGTTTTTTAAAACTTGATGAAAACATATCTTTCAAAACACTTAGTGCACAAGTTGGTTCACGTTTTCTTGGGTTTCTTTTAAAATGAATTTGAAATCTCACCTATAAATCCTCAAAGCGCTTAGGCTGACCCTTGAGCATCGGTTTAAGAAGGCCTAAAGCGAAAAGATCTCGCTTAGCCACAATCACCAAAGTCAGATTTGAACTTTTGCTAGTTTTTGAAAATTAGTTGTTACGCTCGCACAACGAAGTAGTCTTGAGAAGATTACTTAAGTCTCTACATAGGCTTGGAGTGAAATTTTCATATCTACATTGTGCAATTTCTTTTATGCTTATTGATGCATTATATGTGTTTGATTCTTACTTCATTCTACTCCAATATACAATGTAAGATCTAATATCTCCTAATTTGCTCTATGCATATGCTATAATGATAATTTCCTTCAATTATTTCAGTTTCTTATGTTTTAATTACTATACATTACATTTCAATTCGGTCGAATGCATTCACATATTTTCTAGAAATTGAAACTCGATTTTCTGCATCCTTCATGTACCTAATAAATGATTTTTCTTTTCCTACTCATTGCTTCGAATGCAATGAAATTTTGTACACCTAATCTACACACATAGACCCACCATTTATAAAATTTGAAAGAATTTTAGGACCGTTTAAAGCCGTAAATAAAATTAGAGAATACCAAATGAAAACAGAACAGAGTCTAAAACCCTTTATATCCTACAACAGAGATTAGGTATGTAAACACCCAAAAATTTTCTCAAAATAATTTGATCTTTTAGAAATTTTGCTTTTAAGAAAAAATCGCAGTTTTGGGTCTTTTAAGGTTTTCAAATAAAGACACCTTCAAAGAACTCATTTTCGCACCAAAATTTCATGACAACCACAAAATAAAGGTAAATTGCACCTCTCTCAAAAAAATAAAATTTTGAAAGAGACAAAAAAATGATTGCTTTGCCCTCAAGCCCAAATTGGCAGCATTCTGCCTATTTAAATGATTACATCTAAAGAAATGATGGTTTCAAATAATTTTCTTCAAATAGAAATGATACATTAGGAACCAAACCCAAGCATGTTTGCTAAATATCAAACTCATAAAAAACCTTTTGAAATCAAATCAAAATGAGGCCTCAAAAACTCGCCTGATTGAGAAGAGCCCTACTCCGAGACCCTACACCCACAAAAGGTTAAAGTGATCCGACACCCTACACCCATCAAGGGTTAAAGTGGTTCGATACCCTATACCCAATAAAGGGTTAAAATTGTTAAAACGGTAAAGACTAACTCTCGGGGCGAAAGCAGATGGCTCATGCAAACAAACACTGGAAATGAAACTCAATTGTTCTCAAAGAAAAGAATATTTGAAGATTTTGACAAAACTCAATATTTTTGAAATATATCTCAAATGAAATGGTTCTAAATAATCAAAAAGAAAATATTTGAAACCATAAATGAAAAAGGATAAAACCCATATCAAATCAAGGATAGGAACAAATCAGGATGTGAATGAGGGTCAAGGTGATAGGACCAATGGGACTCGTCTAGGCAAAGCTCTATGAAGAAGGAGACTTGGCTCAAGCATCCAAGGTGGATTCAAATAAAGGTTAGAACTCATTCAAAGCCTCAAGTTCAAACCAAATGGCCAAGAAGAGCATATCACGACTGAAATGGGATAAAGGAGATTCGAGATTAAGTTTAAATACAAGTCAATTGAAGCTCAAATGGAATCAAACAAGTGGTGGGCTAGTCATACTATACATCCTAAGTTCAAATCAAATGACAGAATACTGCATCATCGAGTCAACGGTTTGTACCAAGTCCAACCGACCATGCCCAAATGCACATGGCCGACCGAACCTACCATAGCCAATCCATCCTCCCTTTAATTAATTGAACATATCTTGATTAAGACACCTTGCCTTACCTAACCAAATAACCTTGGTCGAGCATGCCTTGACCAAACATGCCATGGCCAAGCTTGACCAAACCCACCATTTGACTCAACACATGCTAGCTGATTGTGACCGAACCTACTTCGCTAGACACACATACCTTGGTCAGCTTAATCAACCCACCTTGACCTAAGAGGGACTACTCTAAGGCCCACGTGAGCCCATGTGGCCAGCCAAGACTTGGGTCAAGACTTGGGTTCCAAAAGTCTCATTCAAGCCCAATCCAAAACCCATCAAAAAGCCTATAAAAGGTACCTTCGGGGGACTCATTTCCAGCATCTAGCACTTTGAGGGACTTGCCAAAACGTGAGGGAAGAGAGAGAGAGGGTTTAGGAGAGAGAGAAGTGCTGCAAGTTAGAGAGAGAGAGAGTGAGAGAAAAGAAGAGAGAAGAGAGAAGAGAGAAAAGGGAGGAAGAAGAATGGGAGGTTCCAAGAAAAGAAGGGGTCGAATTCCCCATTATGAATTTGGTTATTGGGCTGCTAAGTGAGTATTTCTTTCCCTTTTTCAATCTTAATTCCTCTCTTAACATTCAATTGAAAGAATGGGTTGTAATAATGGAGCTTTGTCTCCTCCCATGTTGTAATAGCAAGTAGATATGCTGTCAATTTCATTTCCTATACACTCTACTTGTTTGCTTTCTTGATTTTACCTCTCTATATTTTATAAAACTCCTATAACTCTTAACCCCCTCTACGCTTAAGCTAATATACATATTTATATTCATTTCCCTTCAGTAATTTACTTTAGGTTTTTGTGATTATGTCATTTAAATTCGGGTGAGTTGCATCACATATGTTGTAAAAACACAGAAAAACTATTTTTAGCATCTCTGGATACGTATGATGTTTTAATTTTCATTTCTTCATCTTTGCTCCGATTGATTTGAAATTTGGCACACTTCTCCTACACACAAGCCCATATCTAGTAAAATTTGCAAGAATTTTAGGGTCGTGCAACCTCATAATAAAAGGTGTATAAAATCAGGAAAATACAAAATCATTTTTATCAATCTGTATTTCCTACAACAGAGTCTAGGTAATAATCTCATAACTCTTTGTGTAGTGATCCAAATCGAGTGAAGTTTGGTTCATTGAAAATTTTATATCCATAGCTTTTCAACAAAACCAAATTCTCGAAATTGAAGCTCTAAGCACCGAGATACAGAACTTTTTGTAAGTCTCTATATTTCTGTGACAGAGCAGTCTTGAGCGTCTGTGCAGAGACACTTCCCTGATTTAATTTTGAACAATCATAGCTACAATCACCCAAAGTCAAATTTTAAACTTTTGCTAGTTTTAGAAACTAGCTGGCTCGCTCACTCAAGAAAAGTATTTTTGAAAAGTTTATTTCAAGTCTCTACATAGGCTTGGAGTGAAATTTTCACATCTACAAGGTAAAAATCTTATAACTTTGTTTGAAGTGAACCAATTAGATTGATAAGGATCACATTAGAAAACTGATACTCATAGCTTTTCAAGAGACTAATTTCATAAAAATTAAAGGTATCAATACTAAGATACAATCACTTTTCTAAACCTTTGTGTCTCTATAACAGATCTTCTTGAATACCAGAATAAGTGATCTTTTTGGATTTAATTACACATATATGCAGAATATCAAATCATAACAAAAATAGTTTGAGAATCTCCATATCCTTATCTACTTTCAATAAAATTTGAAGGATTTTTTAAGACTTGAAAACTATCTAAATAAAATAGGAAATAAGTCTCTCAAAATAGAGTCAATTTCTATTTTTCAAAACTTAAGTTGTTTTGAGTCAAAAGGAGAGTGCACAATTTTACAAATTTACAAATTCATTTGAATTGAAATATGATTTTTAAAACGAATCAGATCCTACAATAATTTTTCAAGAGTCTAGGTTGACCCTGTTCAAGAAGGCCTACGTCGATAAAAACTCACTTGTCTACATTCGCGAAGAAGTTAGAAATTTTTACAAAAATTTGCTAGTTTTAGTAAACTAGTTGGCATGTTCGCGCAATTGTAGTTTTCAATTAAATTTTGAATCTTTACGTAGGCTTTGAAATGAAATTCACATCTATAAATTTAGCATGCTCGATGGGACTTGAGTCTTAGGAAATTGTTTTGAGCCAGTTTTAAATTTCAAAACAAAAACCAATTCCAAATCGTGATTCTAAACTTCTCTTTTTCAAATCCCTTACTTTAAGTTCAATTTCCAACAACTCAATAATGTCAAGTTTGGATGATTCCTTTGAAAATATGTTAAGGAATGCCTCATCAAACTTTCCAAATCGGTTTTCCAAAACAACAAAGAAATCTTCTCGTACCAGAGAACAAAGAATTGCCTCTTTGAAGAGGGAATTGAGAGAGAGACAACTTGAAAGAAAAATTGATGCCCTAAGCCAAAAGGCCATGACACATCGTTCCCTTCAAAAACCATCTCGGGTTCATAGGGAGAGAAACTATAACTAGAAAACCAAACCGAGCCCAAAATCCGATGAATGATATGAGGTCACAAATGTAGCAAGTGTTGAGATCAAATCATCTAACATTGTTAATCATCCAAACACCCCTTCGTCCATAGAAAATAAAAAACAAATTATTTAGAAAAACCTAAAAAATCTTTAAAATTCAAAAAAAGTTGAAAATCAAAAAGTTGAAATTCTGAAAATTGAAAGTGGAGATGAAGGACACACTCCTATGACTAGAGAGGGAAGGAAAGAGAGAGAGGAAGAAAAGGGGACGTGTTGCTCATCTCGAAGAAACGCCAGCCACCATCCGTTGGCCACCAGGTCTTCTTCCAACATCCAGGTCCTTTCTTCCCTTCTTTATTCATTTAGTCTCTTGTTATCTTCCTATTCAATTTAATGGGGTTGTAATTAAGGAGTCATCTCTATTTTTGATGTAATATTTGAGGGGTTATATTACCCAATTTCTTTTATACTTGTTGATGCATTCTATGTGTTTCATTCTTAGTTCATTCTATCCCAATATACATTGTAAGATCTTATATTCCTTAATACCCTCTATGATTATGTTATAATGATAATTTCCTTGAATTATTTCATTTCTTTATGCTTTGATTGTTGTAGATTACATTTCAATTTGGTCGAATGAATTCACGTATTTTTAAAAATTGAAACTCGGTTTTTCAACATCCTCTATATGCCCGATGAATGATTTTTCTTTCCCTACTCTGTGCTTCGATGCGATGAAATTTGGCACACCAGATCTATACACACATACCCATTATTTGTAAAATTTCAAGAATTTTAGGATCATGTAAAGATGTAACTAAAATTTGGGAAATTTAGACAAAATCAGAACAAAGTCTGTAAATCATGCATATTTTGCAATAGAGGTTGGACTAAAATCCCATAACTTTGTTTGTAGGAAACCATTTTGATTCAAAATGGTCTCATTGGAAAGTTGAGATCCATCGCTTTCCAACGAGACTAATTTCATAAAAATTAGAGATCTCAGTGTTGAGATACAGTCATTTTTCTAAGCCTCTATGTCTCTATCATAGATCTGTCCCGAATACCAGAGTAAGGGATATTTTTAGATTTAATTGCATATATTTATAGCACATCAAATCAAAATAAAAATAATTTAAGAATCTTCATATCCCCCTCTGATTTCTATGAATTTATTACGATTATTTGAGATTCGTAAACTATGCAAAAAAAGTTAGGAAACAAGTCTCTAAAAACAGAACTAGTTTCTATTTTTCGGAACCTGAATTGTTTTGAGTGAAGAGGTAGATTCACGATTTTTGCAAATCTATTTGAATTGAAATTTAATTTTTAAACTTACTAGATCTCAAACAATTTTCAAACACCTAGATCGACCCTTTAGCATCTGCTCAAGAAGATCTATAGTGAAAAGAATTCACTTACTCGCAATCGACAAAGAGTTAGAAAATTTTATAAAACTTTGTCAGTTTGAGCAAACTAGTTGGTACGCTCGCGCACTTATAGTTTTGCGAATTGAGTTTCGAGTCTCTATACAACCAATTCAAATCAAAATAAGATGGGTTTGATGAGATAAACTTGACTAAGACAAGGTGATCAAAGCTTGATCGATCCATGGTGGGTGGACCAACAAGGAATCAAGCCACAAACCAAGCTTTGATCAAGCCAAGGAAGGTCAAACTAAGTTACATAGATCATCCTAAACCGAGCTAAGGTAGGTTGCCTCAAATCAAGGTCAGTCGCACCAACATAAGACGGGTTGCACCAAGTCAAGGCGGGCTGCACTAAGTCAAGACTGGCTGCATCAAGATGGGTTGCAAGGAGCCTAGCCTAGGACGGGCTACAAGAGGGGTCATGCCCATGACCACCATGGACTAGACTATATGACCACATGGACCACCCGTGTGACCAGCAAAATAAGTTGGATTGTGACCAAATTGGATCAAGCATGGACAAACCCAACCCGTGGAAAACTGTAGAAAGATGCTAAGAATATGCTTGATGTAGAGACTTCTTGAAAAATTTATAAATATCAGCCTTAGGTTAGGATTCAAAGGAGGTAACATATAGAGAAAATCAGCAAGAGACCAAGAGAGGCAGAAGAAGGAGACGTCCAAGAGGAGGAAGCAGCCCAAGTCGTCGGTCAAAGAAGGGAGAAATCACCTAAGAGGACGAATTCGGCTAGTTTTTCTCCTTTTTCCTTTTCCCAATTCATTTTATTTGTAATATTTGGAGTCTTCATCTTCAATCTATAGTAAAAGCAAAGGAAGTGCTACAAACCTCTGCAAAAGACCATCGGTAAGAGAACCTACCACTTATATATCACTCGGTTTCTTCTACATCAATATAAACTATATCTTATACTCATCTTTTCCATGCTTAAATATATTATCATCCTTTCTCCCCTTTCTTGATTGATGTGATTGCCTCCAAATTAATTCAAAAAGTCATAAGAGGAACATTAGAAACCACGTTTTACAAGTAATGATATGAGTGTGTAAATTACTCTTATGGTGGATTAAACACCTATAAGTTTGTATAAGAGAGGGCATTAGGCTATGATCGCATATATTTTCCAAGAAAGCTATCCTCCTCAAGAGAGATGCCACGGGAATTTATATGTAGATGAGTTCCTCCACAAACGAACACAATCCTCAACTAAATTTTTTTTGAATGATCATTAACATATTAAGGATTAAATCGGATGCATCATTAACTTCTATAAAGAAAACTCAAATTTCAATATCCTGCATGAACCTTATTTTATCCTCGAATTTATTAGCCTTCATCTCCTAGTGAAATATTTTGAAATTCGGTCCATAAGTTATATACACCTGATTAACATCGAGTAAAAGTTTCAAAAATTTTGTACACGAGTAAGGCCGAGTAAAAAAATTATTAAGAAACGAATTCAACCCAAAACAGAATCTGTCTTTGCTAAAATTTCTGCGACAAACCTTTAGTAAAACCTTCATAACTCTATCCATATCCACCCAAAAATCATAAAAATAGTTTCGAGTAAAAGTTTCAAAAATTTTAGAAACGAGTAAGGCCGAGTAAAAAAATTATTAAGAATCGAACTCAACATAAAACAGAATTTGTCTGTGCTAAAATTCCAGTGACAAACCTTTAGTAAAACCTTCATAACTCTGTCCATATCCACCCAAAAATCATAAAAATGGTTTCGTTAGAAAGCTTACATCCATAGCTTTTCAATCTGACTAATGTCATAAAACTAAATCCCACATGCAAAAATCCATGCGTTTTACTGAGCCTCTTTATTTCAGTCAGAAAGATTGTTTTGAATTTCAGGATAGCATTCGGTTAGGAATCTTCTCGGATTTAATTATGATAATCAAATAAACCAAAAATAAAAATAAAAATCTTCAATAAAGATTCATACATAGCTCTTACTTAGATAAAATGTTCAGGACTTTTTAGATCCCCGAAAAGCCACTAAAAAATTCAAACTCCTTTGCTGAAAAACAAAACTAATTCTATTTTACATAACCTAAACTGGATTTTACCAAGTGAAGAACATAATCGTTTTGGAAAAGATGTTTTGGTTTAAAATTGTTTTGAAAATATTCTAGATCATAAATCACTCTTCCTAAGCGTCTAGGCTGACCTTTAAGCATTGGTTCAAGAAGGCCTATGATGATAAAAACCTAATTATCCATAATCGCCAAATAGTTAGAAATCTCTTTAGAAGTTTAAGTAAACTTGTTGGTATTTTTGCAAACAAAGTTTTAAGTCAATATAAGATCGAAAATTTTTGTTTATAGATACAAATTTTGCAATAGGAGAATATGTCACATGTCTCTCCATTTTTTGCAAAAACCCTTTTGCAACCAACATCGTCTTAAATTTGTCAATTATTTTATCAACTTTATATTATTTTAAAGAACTCATTTACAACCAATGACTTTCCTTCCTTATGGAAATCTATCAATTCCCAAACTTGGTTTTTATCAATGTATTCAATTTCTTCATCCATTGTTTTTTCTCAGTTTGTTGATTCAATTGAATTAATAGCTTATTTATATGTCATATTATTAGTCAACTTATCTAAATCTAATGAATTATACTTTTTCTGTAAGGTAAGTATGATAATCCTTTTAGCAGGACGGTGTGATCCTAGATTTTTTATGTTCACCTAAAGTTTTAGTTTGTTTAAGAAAGTCATTTGCATTAAAATTCATATGTTATAATGATGATGAATCAAGATCTACTATATCATCAATACACTCATCATTATTTTTAAGGATGTCATTCTTAGTATGCTTTAAGAATTCAAAATCTCTACTCTCTATTAAACCATGTTCCTTGTGATAAAATATATATCTTTTGAAACCTTAAGGATATCCAATAAAAATGCACCTCAAGAACCTACTGTCTACTATCTCTAAACTGATGAAGGATCTTAACATGTGCGATGGATCCTCACCTCCTAAGATGACTTAAGTTTGGTTTCTTGTCAAACCACATCTCATATAGTTTAGAGAATAAACCTTACAAAGTACTCTATTTAATATATATACGGCTATAGTTATTACTTATTTCCAAAATAGCTAAGAAAGAGAAGCATCTATCAACATGGACCTAGTTATATTCAACAATGTCTTGTTAATTCAACAAACTTTATAGAATATGGTATTTTGTTATGAGTATGGTATTCTGTTTAGAGATACCAAAGTCTTTATAGTATTCAATAAACTTTATAGAGGTGTATTATTCATCTCTGTCATAACTTAAGACTTTTATGGTATGCCCTAATTGGTTTTCAACTTTTTGCTTATATTCTTTGAATATTTTAAGTGCTTCAAATTTATATAATAAGAAATATAAATATGTATATATCGAATAGTCATCGATGAAGGATATAAAATAAAGCTTTCTGTGATGAGATCTTATAATAAAAGGTCCATATAAATATGTGTCGATGATTTTTAAGAAGGATGTCCTAATTATTTCTTTAGAAAAAGATTTTTTTTCATTTTTCCTTGTATATAGGCTTCACACTTGTTAAAAGTGTTTTCCTGAAACCTAGGTAATAAATCAAAGTTGATTAATTTCTTCAACTTATTCAAACTTATATACTCTAAGAGTTTATGTCAAACAGTCACGTCAATAATAAAGACAATTAATATAAGTAGAAGAACTTTCATTATCATTAATATTTAACTTGAATAGACCATGCTGATAATCAAATAAACCTGAAAAAACTTTTCAAACTTGTTTTCCCATAGTAACTTTTCTAACTTTTCTAAGGATAAACCTGACCTCAAACCATTTCTTTATCAAGACAGGGACCGATACAAGATTTCAATTAATAGAAGGCATAATCAGTACATCAGTAAGTACAATGGGTATGCTTTGTACATAAATCATAAAGGACTCAACCCCAAGAACATAAAAAAAAGTATTATTTCTTATATAGACATGATGTTCTTCATGTTGATATTCCTTTAGGTTTATAGCTCTCTTTGCTCTTTTAGATATGTTAGGTGACTCTAAAGTCAATCCACCAACTAGTCATAAGACAATCCATATAGAAGCACTTAGAAATCACATAAATTATTTCCTACTTCATAAACTAATAGTTTCATGTGCTTAAAAAGTGCATCAAGGGTAACCAAATATGTTTGATGGAAGCTCCTTATCTAAATCTCATTATGGTAAAAGGTTTTGAAATTACCTTCCACTAGTTTCTCTCATCCCATAGCCCCTTTTTCCTTCCCATGCCTCTTCATTCTGACAACCCCACTACAGGTTCTACACCACCACTATTGGAGTCGTTGAAGCCCTACCTTCGTTTCTATACTACTAACAGCAGTGTTTTCCTCACACTTTTGTGCATGCACTCTTGTACCATTTTCAATCTATTTTCATTACTTTTGATCTATTTTCAATCTTATTAAATTCTCCACCACCATAGTATAAATATTATTCAAAGTCTTCCACCGATCTAGCAAAGAATCATACGAAAATAGTTCAAAAAATCAAATTTTAGACAAACGATTTTGGCTAGGTGAGTGTCTTCAATTAGAAAAGAGGTGTGTGCCACGTGCATTAGGCTTTCACCGAGTGGCACGGTGGTTAAGACATAGACACTCTCTGTGTAGCCTTCTTCTAAAAGATGTACGACTTGGGTACGCTACAATTAGTTTTCTAAAGGCAAAAAAAATATACTTTGTATCTTTGTTATGTTAAAAGTTTTCACCGTCATATAGTAGACTCTAGATATACAACATATGATGATATTGAGATTGATAAAAGTAGACCGAATGACCCATTTGTCGAATAGTTGGGTGATATAAATGATGATACATTTATTGACTACAAGGGTGATGGATTTGCTTGTGTGTTTGTGTTTACTACAAATATAGTATTTTGCAGTCGAGATGATATGATTTAGTGGATAAGAGAAAGTAGGACGAAACACAACGATGTTATCATCATTCTCCAATCAAAAAATAAAGGTGTAATATGAAAGTATGGTTTTGGTGTAAAAGAAGCAACGAATACAAAAACAAAAAAAGATGTTGAAGGAGTCATTGTAATGTAAATGATATGCATAATCACCCTCTAGCTTCGTATTTAGAAGGACATGCATTTGCAAACATATTCAATAATGTTGAATATAATATGACAAAAAAGATGAACAAGTCATTGTAAGTCAAAGCATATTTTATTGCAATTGAAACATCTTGATTATATGAATGTTAGCATAGTAATGCACATTTATAATGCAAGGATGAAAATTAAGAAAGAGGATATGGGGTGGTTGAATTGTTCTACAATAGCTATTGCATTAATTTCATAATCACCAGTACCACACTTAACATAGGAGATACCAGATATGGGTATTATTAGCGACATAGTGTTTGTGCATCTTTGATCAATTCAGTTGTTATGTGCATTCCTAAAGATATTGGAGTTTGATTATATGTATAAGAAAGAGGTATGGGCTACTTTTGTTATATTTGTTAATATTTATTTTAACAAATACTAATTTCACTATTTCATTTTCATGTATAAGATGTTTTTCTTGGAGGTTGTAAGATTTACATCAACTAATAAAAAAATTTATCTCGCATTTGCCTTTATTGGTGCAGAAAAAGAGAATAATTATGTGTGTATTAAGGTGCATCAAGTATATGGAAAACACATTTCATCATGATCTTACACTTATTAATACAATTGAGATCGTATTCTTAGTGGCAACACATTTCTTATACATATTTCATGTTATGTTATGAAGAATGTTGAGGGGTATATTGTTCGGTTAATGAAGAATAAAAAGAGAGAAAGAAACAAGAGAGGAGAAAAACCGAATGCAATTACTCATGTACAACAACATACAATACACATATATTTACTTACTTACACATACAACACTAAACACATATCTACTCTTCATCATGATCAAGCAAGTAGTTAATCAATCATTTTGTATACCTTCTCTCAACAATAGTCAATGAGGTTTGTCACATCATGATGTAACAACAATGAATGTGGGTAGTCTATTTATCCAAATGACAAGTTTCATTATCCATAAAACATTAGCAACACACTGCAACAAAAGTAATACATGGATAAATATCCTGATTACATAGAGTATAAAATGAAGGACAAATAAAAGATTGATACACTACTTGATCTGTTGTTTGTGATGTTCAAGGGTGATTGCCCAATACAAAATAGAGGTAACTGTATCGATGTAGAGAATCTCTCAATAAAGTGGATGTATCCATGCAACATACAAACTCATATATGAATCACCACACTCAAACGGGTGTCATGTTTGTAGACCAAAGTGTTGCGGTCGAAGGTGAGTTATGTGAATGTTGTTGCACATCTTGCAGATGGTACGCTGAGTGTTGCCTACCTCGAAAAATACTCATAATTTAAACAAACAAGTAGGCCAACATCGACTTATTGAGACCAAAGCCACCAACTCAACAATAAAAATTGAGACCATGTCTCTTAACTTATCCTAATACCACCATATATCTTAGTGATACAACAAAAATAATGCATTTTGCTCAGGTATAATCCTCTTTATCTAAACACATATTTTTCTAAGGTGATAGCCCACCAGAAGGCCTAAAATCTCATAGAGAATAATAGTTATTTCACCCCATGACATTTAAAAGCCCTTAATATCGAGCTACTATCTCTCGATTTTTTACTTATAATTGTTGAAATGAATTACATGCTTCTACCTCATATATGCAATATAACCTACAAAACTAAGGAGCAACTCTAAGATCGAGAAGTGACAACATCATCACCCTCCTTATATAGTATTCATTGGGATGAAGCTTTGAATGATTGGCTTCATCATGATATTTTGAAAAAATTGTGGCAATGTTCCTTAAAATATGGTTGCACCATAGTACGATCTTCATGAGATATAACTCCACATGCCCCTCCTCATGTTGTCACAATCATCTACTATATGCAAAGTTGAAGGCATTTA
Source organism: Brasenia schreberi (assembly GCA_036023115.1). Classification (NCBI taxonomy): domain Eukaryota; kingdom Viridiplantae; phylum Streptophyta; class Magnoliopsida; order Nymphaeales; family Cabombaceae; genus Brasenia; species Brasenia schreberi. Next base: position 6,868,315 of record JAYKKT010000079.1, read on the forward strand.
CTTTCTATTTGTCCACCTCCACTAGATACGTATCCTCTCCGAATCATTTTTACTACAAAATCTAAAATAAATCACTCAAAATATAATAAAGTAAACAAAAGACACAAATTGTGCACATCCTCTATGGAAAAAGAATGCTTTCAAAATCAAAGAAAAGTCGACTAAGAGATCATGATGGAAAAAGCAGAGCGAGATTTGAGTATTTATACTCTCAATTGAGATTGAGCAACACATACATAGAGAGATCAAGAGAACATCGAGTGTGCAAAGATGATCTAGTACAGTTAAGCTGCTAAGGTTCTCTATGATAAAGAGAATGCGATCAATGTTCCGTATGAGAAAAAACAAAAAGATACTTTTGAAACAAACTGAAATGAGAATCTCTGCCTAGTAATTCTTGGTTAATGTATAGCAACACCGTCAACTTTTTAGCATGGATTGAGCCTTTTAACCTATTATGAATCTGACTTGTCACTTACCCAATTACTCGAATTTGGTAAAGTTGTGGCTAATCTAAACGTATTCATATAAAGGATGCATGCATGGCAAGTTCTTGAAGACCATCTATATCACACAATGCAGAGGCACAAATTGTCACTAGCTCCATTGCGATTGTTCAGGAATCTCATTGCGACAAACACGGACCATTTCTCATTTGCTTAAAGGTGGCATAGAGCCTCACATTGTGCTTCAAACACAGTCCAGCAATTTGATGGTCAAGCTTGATCCGCTTAAGCCCACCACATGAACGAAACCAAACTCAATCCAGCACCAATACGTATTTAATAAAAGGACAAACAGAACTCTTTAAAGACCAGTGGTTAGGTCAGCCCTTAGCTATCCAATTGCCTTCTCTTTGTAGATGTGAAGTGGCAAATTACACCATGCTCCTTAACATTGTTGAGAAAAGTATTGACTAATTAGAGAAAACAAAAAATGAGGAATATCAGGCCCTGAAGAAAAATTGGCTGAAAAACCCAAGAAGAATCACATAATGAGTTGCATGTTTTGACTGGCTCTTCTAGTGAACAATTGCACAAGCAGAGGCATAAGAAAATGGGAGAAGCGAAGTAACCTTAGACCATGAGAGTCGCACAAGACGAGAAATAGAGAATCTGTATTATGCGGGATCGATCTGACTTTTGCATGAATGGCAATCTTCAATCAGTCTACTTCAGTTTCCGGAAACTAACTTTGGCCACGTTTCAAATATAAGCTCTTTTTTGTGTTAGTCAAAACAATAACAGATAATCAGCCGATTGACCAAATCAAAGACAGATAGCATGTTCAGCATCAGAATGATATGTACATTGAAATAATCATACATACAGAAACCAATACAAGGACAACCAAAACAGGGATCCCCACCTATACCGTCTTCAGGTCTCGTGAAACTTGTCCCTGCCACCTGGGGAAGTCGCAGCTTTATATCATGATCTTGCACCTTCACAATGAAGATAAAGAAAGTTTCTAAAAGCAAAAGGGTAAGCAGCCTACCTAGACAGGAGGAACTTCCCTAGAGGGCTTAAATTCAATTTTTCTGGAAGGTCAGAGAATTTCATGTCCTCCAATGTGTCCGTCTTAGTCATATTATCTGGCACTGGAGTTATTGTGTTACACGGAAAGATATGAGCCGCAAGTTCCTGGATTCCTTTTACAGATAAATCCTTTGAGCTGTACAGTTATTTGGCTTCAGTGAGTAGATTTTAAATAGTGGAAAATGTATGTATATATATATAGAGAGAGAGAGACAAACAACAACAACAACAACTAAGCCTTTTCCCATACTAGACGGGGTCGGCTACATGGATTCTTTGTTTCCACAGATCCATATCGTGTGCCATGTTAGTAGTTAACTCACAATATATATATATAGAGAGATAGTGGTAAATGCTCAAACCCTATCCATCTTCAAATCTACTTTATCATCTCAAAAGATCCATCTTTGCCATAGACGACAGAAGCACTTTGCATTGAATCACATGATGCATTAAATGTGAAATACTAAAGCAAAATGGCACTTTTAATTCAGATATCCACCTTGACCATGCCAATTAAATGGTGAACATGTTTGACTAGATTTGAGCACAAATAAGGCCTGAGCATATACCACTACCTTATAGAGAGAGAGAGAGAGAGAAAAAAAAATAGAGAGAAATTGGTATATATGTATACCCATCCATAGTCAAATTCGCTTAAAGATCTTCACTATTCGATTGACATGATAAAAAAGGGAGATTTGAATTTAAAAAGCAAAAAATACCGCTGTAATTTATGTAATACTTTTTAAATTCAAATCTTTACCGTTGATCATGTCGATCGAATGATGGAGATATTTAAGTAGACTTAAGCATGAATGGGTGTACGTATGGACTATTCTCTCCCCCTCTCGTTCTATCTAATATATATAACATTTGAGCAATAATTGTGATAAATGAAGAAATTTCACTGTAGCAGAAGCACTACACGAGAAATTAAAGAAGCAACCTTCCAAGACGTTGAAGCAACTTGCTGACAAGGAGTTCACATGAACCAGGAATGTGGTGTTCAAGATATGTTAGTGAATCGGATACAGAACGTGCAACAGGTCCTGCTGCTTCATCACCAGCAGCCTATCAAACGTGCACAAACCATAATCTATCAGATTCAGATATAAATAATTAACCATTAAAAGCAACAAACTGTAACCTGATTCCACAAAATTAGACAGGTAAAAATATCCAGGTGTACATGATTGATTGAATCTTTTAGGTGAGCAAAATCCCTTCAATACTGTTGCTAAGAGGAATACAGAAGGCAGGTGTCTCCTTTAACCTTCATTCTAAAGATGTGCTGCATTTAATGGCCTAACAATCTAAGATTGCTCTCCAAATATTGGTAAAGATATAGTCCATCTGGATAAGAGTAAATACAACTTAAATATTCCGAAAGATTTAGGGTTTGAGGATGGATTTATAGCATATGCGCTACATAATAACATGAATATACCTGTGCATGTAACCTATACTCTTTGGGTTATCATACTTTGATGGAAGTTAAAAAGGAAACGATTTTGGTCAATAGGGAACCCATTATTGCCAGTTTATGCTGATATGGATCCAAATCTATACAAAAATAGGTAGGCAACACAGCTAATTCTCATTCACTGAATCCAGCCATGTTTGGAGATGGTTTGCATATTGCAACCATGGTGATTACGAGTAGCATGTGTGTGCTTTGAGCATTTAGAAGTGACACGTTATATATGAGTCGAGGCCTAAGTTTGAACCCTGTGAAATGGCAAAGCAGGTCTTCCTGCACGCCACTTGCTGGTCCTGACTCCTGGAGGACAGAGGAGCGAGGGCAAAGGAAAGGAGGCAGATGGCAGTGATTGATCAGTGTGACCATGAAGCTGGGTGAGAGTGTGTAGCAGGGATATTGGGAATTTGGGATAGGTCGAGTTCCAGTGGGGATAGGATGCATCCTGCTAGCGATTCCTCCACCGTCACTGAGGTCATCTGATAACAAGTGGAGAGACTAGCCTAGTACCACAGCGAGTCAGTAAGGGGAAGGAAGAGAGAGATCTTCATTTCAAGTGGTCATTGAGAGCTCACGAGGCGGGCCTAGTGAAAGGCATGAAAGGAGGCAGGTTTCCAGTTAGCAGACTGCTTCCTCGGGGGGGCAGGAGAGGGCACCTTTTCAATCTCAGACCGGCCTCTCATGTCACTGTAGGATTCCATAGCTTTCCCAAATGCTCAGAGCAAAGCCCAATGAAAGGCCTGCTACAACCATAAGTTCCTTTCCTCATCCTCCCCACCAGCTAAAGAAACGCGTTGAGAAACAGCAGATCTAACCCATCTAACAGGATTTTGTTTTGTAGCAAGATAATTGCTATTTGATAAAAGACTCAACTGAGGGAAAAACAAACCAAGTGAAAGCAAGAAGAATCTGCAAGGCAAAATTTACCCTGCACAATTTATGCGCTACACGTCTACCTCCAGCAATAGGACCCTGTCTGTCACAGTTTTTTATCATAGAGTTTTTCATCAATACATTTATTAATATTGTTAGCCTTTTATTATTCTGCACTTTTCATGTTGAAAGAGAAATGGAAGAAGCACTAAAAATGAGAAAACGAAGATTTTGAACTAAGAGAACTATAATTGTTTGGAGGACTAAAGAGGGATGGAAAACACTAAAAATATCACCAACTGCCAGGAATAGAAGGTAGTGGAACATCTCAGCTCTTCATTCACTAAAGCTTATGAAATTGAGTCAAATGAGTTAGGGAGATCAATTTTCTAGAACAAACACAATGAGAAGGAGAAAAGGGAAAAGGAGAGTTTGTTAACAACACGCACAAAGAAAGCACCTAGCTTCAGCACTGTCAGAGAAACAAGTAAAGAATGATCATGGCATGTAAAAGAAGATCTGTATGACCTTTCTGAAAAAATAAGTATTACTTGGCACGTAGAACACTTCCATTGTGAAGGCCACTTTTTTCACTGAGTGGTTACACGAATATGTTTTTTAATACAGCAAAGAAAAAATATGTGCGAGGATGAAGTCACATTACTCACCACCAGCAATCCTCCCATAATCTCCTGAGCACTTAAGAAGAAAAAAAGATCCAACAAAATTGTCTTCTCAGGATCTAACTAATCAGTATAACTTTGCTTTAAATCAAGTAGTAATAGTTAAATAGTATGTTTTGTTTTTTCATCTAGTTAAAGAAGAATGAAAAAGGTTGAGTCCAACGATGGGCAGAATGAAAAGGAAAGTTTCTGGTGACAGTAACTTATTTCCATGAGAGAAGAGCCCCATGGAACCATCAAGGAAGTCAGATACTTAGCTTCAAGGAAATGAACAGGGAAGTACACTATAAGGTGTGATAATTGTGGATGCCCATGAATCCGCTCACCTCTTTCAAGGCAGGAATAAGCAACAAAGACAATGCCGGTGAGGAAACTACCGGAAGAGGCAGTTTCTTGACTTCATCACTAGAGCAACGTGATGCAGGATCTAAGCTTTCACGTGAGCTCCTGTCACGAAAGTATTTCATTAGTTCAAAACATCATTACCAATTGAAAGAAAGAACTCATTAGGAAATTAACAATACGTACAGATGTCACAGAAGAAATTGTAAGATAGAAGTACTAGAAAATAATGGTTATGCACCTGGTAGAATTTGCTTGTGTTGTCCTTTCCCCTACTTTCGATTCCTGTGTATCTATGTTAAGCTTTCCCTGCGCAAACCTTTCTCTAGAATTCCCCTTTCTCATCCCCGACTGTAGAGCTGCTTTAGCCTTGAGAATGTAAGCCAATAAAAGATCAGAAATCATTCAAGAACGTCTCAGCAAGCAGAATCGAAAACTAAGGAAAACGCAATCTCCACCTCAGAAAGGTTAGTTGCACTATCTTCTCCTGATGCATTTGATGTTTTCTCTTGAATGCCCAGCCTTGACTTTGGAGTTCTAAATGGTGCATCCACTTCATCATGCTGAGCTCGGATGACAACTGTGCCAGTGATAGTGTCCTCGTGTGACATATTCCTGCCACTTGGCTGCATAATAAACAATCAGGATCTCACGTCAATGTATTTTATGATGTGGGCAGGTTAGAGATTAAAACAACAGACAGCAGATTTCATGCACCACTCCTACGAGGAAAAAAATCATACCACAGCAACTGGACTGCCAAAAGTTGATGGCAATTTTGCTCTTGGTGTTCGTACTATTACAGTCCCAGAGCTGCTTACTGATAGTTTTTCCTATAAACATGAATGCCTCAGATGAACCAAGCAATCAAGCAAGAAAGAGAGAGAGAGAGAGAGAGAGAGAGAGAGAGAGATTACGTCCTCCACAGGGAAGTCTTCACTTTCATTGTGAGGAAGACTTCTTGCACCCTCCTCAGGTAAAGGACTTGAAGTTGAAGAACACTCTCGTACTTCACCACTGGTTGGGGAAGGCCATAAAACGCCTTTCTCTGGACCTTTCTTTGGAACTTCATGACTATGTACGGCTTCTGATTTTTTTTCTCTCGTTGGAGCAACCTGAGGTGGTTTAACAGCACGAACAGTCCCTGTCCCCTGGGTGGCACCCGCACTGAAGTCCCAACCAGCATTTCCAGAGGTCAGTCCAGGACTGGACAAATTCAGAGTTAAGGGAATCAGATTCATGAGAGTATCATGCACATTGAAACAGATTCACATTATAAGGCACCTGGCTCGAGAACTTTCTTCATCTCTTAGACCTTTTGACACTCTGAATGAGGTAGCTGTATCATCAAAACCTTTACGATCATTTGTTGGGGAATCAATTTCCTCTTTTATTTGAATCTTTGGACGCTCCCTGGCACAAGCAATTCATTGGAATAATGGAACTCTTTCGATTATTCTTTGAAATTCACAAATACTATTTGGCACCTTATCCTTTCCAATAGTTTTGGACTTTTTCTTGCATTTCGAATAAACCGATGCTTCAAAAGTTCCTTGGCACTGAGCCTCTGCAGCAAAAGACAAAATGCATAGATTTCAATCAGCAAACAAACCGTATTTGAGGCATGCTGCATTGACTTCTCTAATTGCATGTGATTCATTGTTTCCATCTAGTACTTGAGAAGTTGGTGTTAACATCTTCCATGTGTATGAATTTTCTAGAAGCAGCTACCCAAGACATCAAAAGGCGTGCTGATACATGTTTTTTGCATGAACAACAAATTTTGACTGGTTGTGTATGAGATATATGACCAAGCAAAGGTTGCCTCTCAAAATCACAGCACAATAACTTGTCTTTGGATCTTCTCATAGCCATTACTTAGTTGCTGATGTTTACACTGGAGACAAGGAACTTACCTCCTTATGGTCTTTGTTCTGTTTCATCTCTAATAAATGACACGTACTTTCTCATGAAGAATGCTGCAATGGCTTCTTCAGCTTCTAGCATATGAAGCTTAAACGCTTAAAGCATTTCATCTAAAACTTAGACAATATATAAGTTCAAACAAATGCTAACTTATCATGCTCTAGTAATTGAGACTACACATTTGATTTTGAACTTAGTTTCCAATGTCATCTTTCTTATATAAAGTGAGAAGCTGAACCCTTGCTCTTCAAATTTTTACCAATAAATTAACTAGATTCCTAGATCATAGAGAAGCAACTAATGAGAATTCGTTTTGACAAGATAAAGAAAGGTGGACTATGCCATCGTACTGATTCACATTACCCAGAATAGCCACTTCAACATCGACTTGATCTTTGAATACTACCATCTGTTAACATGTAATAGGGCAGGCCACTAGGGCCCGGTCCATGTTTAGGTACTAGCCAGGGCCATCAGGGCCCTGGCCATTGCCATTGGGGATCAGGACTCCCCAACAGCTAGTTAATATAGCCGTTGGGAAGATCTAATCCCCAACAGTTGAATGCAGCTGGCCCTCTCCTCTCTCCTTGCTACTCTCTTCTCTCTCACTTGTTGTACATATTATCCCATAAATAGAGCATCACTCCAATAAATCAAGTTGTCTTCCAGAGCCTTTTGACTCAAGTTGTGTGTTCTTGACTTAGAACATTCATATTTGGATGTGTTGGTATCTTGACGATTCAATTGGCACGTTGACGATTTGTGACTTGGCTGCTTCAACATTCATACAACAACAAATATTTACATAGTATCAAAGCCACGTTTTGAAAGAATCGAGTACATCGAGAACAACAACACCAACTAAGCCTTTTCCCATACTAGACGGGGTCGGCTACATGGATTCTTTGTTTCCATAGATCCCTATCGTGTGCCATGTTAGCAGTTAACTTACAATAAGCTAGATCATTCTTTATTGTTTCTTTCCAACACTTTTGTGATAGTCCTCTCACTCTTTTAATACGTTTAAAATCTAGTTTTTTATACCTTCTTAGAGGTTCTTCTTTTGATCTTCTCTCTATATGTCCAAATTATCTTAAATGATATTCTCTCATTTTATACTCTATTGGTGTCACTCCTAATTTGTTTCTAATAACCTCATTATTTATACGGTCTTTTCTTATATGACCACTCATCTATCTCAACATCTTCATTTTTGTCACACATCTTTTGTACATGTTGATGATTAACTACCCAACACTTAGAACCATAAAACATGTCAGGTCTAATCATTGCTCTATAATATTTATCTTTTTAACTTTAATGGTATCTTCTTATCACAAAAAATACCTTATGCTTTTATCTATTTTAACCAACCAGCATTCATTTTATGCATAACATTTCCATCAATTCTTATCATTCTGAAAAATTAACAGTAGGTATTTAAAATTTTCCTTTTAAGGGATGCAATGTGTACCAATTTTAATTTCTATGTCCTTTGAAGTAACCAAATGATCAAACTTACGTTACATATATTTTATCTTTTTTCTACTCAGTTGAAAGCCTTTACTTTCTAATGTTTCTCTCCATAGTTCCAATTTTCTATTAACTTTTTCCTTAGACTCCTCTACTAACACAATGTCATATGCAAATAACATACAACAAGGTACTTCATCTTCGACGGTATGAAACTTCAAATTATAAAAATTGAAAACTTTGAAAAAAAAAAAAGATTTTAAAATTCAAAATGTAAGTTTTATACCTAAGTTTAATCTAAATCTTCTCTCGGTTGCTCACATTTGTGATAATGGTTGTATAGTCACTTTCTCATCTAAGAATTGTGTGGTGCAGGATCACCAATCAAAGGTGATTGGTGAAGATCATAGAAAAAATGGACTATACAAAAAGGATAGTTTAGTTATGCCAAATTAAAAAAATTAAAAACTTTGAAAAAAAAGATTTTAAAATTCAAAATGTAAGTTTTATACCTAAGTTTAATCTAAATCTTCTCTCGGTTGCTCACATTTAATGGTTGTATAGTCATTTTCTCATCTAAGAATTGTGTGATGCAGGATCACCAATCAAAGGTGATTGGTGAAGATCATAGAAAAAGTGGACTATACAAAAAGGATAGTTTAGTTATGCCAAAATTTGAATCTTGTAATATAGTTCATGATACTACTCTTTGGCATAAACGATTTGGACATTTGAATATGCATAGACTTAATTTTACTTTGTTCAAGAAAAATGAGATTCATAATTTTGATTGTAAATAATGTATCCTTGAGAGAATGCATCATCTAACTTTTAGCGAAAGAAATTTTGTAACAAATAAATCTTTTGAATTAATATACTCCGATGTTTGGGAACTGACCTCTGTTGTTTCCAAAGGAGGAATATAATATTATGGAACCTTTATAGATGATTTTACTCACTTTACTTGGATATATCTATTGAAACATAAATCGAAAGTATTTTAAAAATATTTGATCTTTCACAATATGGTAAAGAATCAATTTGGTTCTACTATTAAGATTTTTATATCCGACTCGAGATGAGAATACTTATCAAAGGATTTTCAGAAAAAATTTAAAATAAATGGGATTGTACATAAAAAAATATTGTACCAAAACCCAAGAACAAAATAGATTAGCGAAAAGAAAACATAGGCACATTATAGAAACTTTTAGAACACTTTTAATTGCTAGTAATGTTCCTAAGCTCTTATGGGCAGAAGATACCCTTACCGCCGTATATCTCATTAATAGAACGCCTTTAACCCGTTTTGAAAATATTTTTTCTTTTGAAAATTGTATAATCTCTCTCCTTATTATCCTTGTTTAGTATGAGAAAAGGCTCAGTTGTTGTTGTCTCTCCTTATTATGAAAGACTAAGGGTTTTTGGTTGCAAATATTTTGTTTATACTCATAAAAATGATAAGTTAATCTCTTAGAGTTATTGAATGTGTTTTTCTTGTATATGGCATCGACAAAAAGGGATATAGATGTTTTGGCCCTATCAATGATAAACTATATGTTTCTAAGGATGTAAAATTTCTTGAAGATAACTATTATTATAAATTTAGCTCTATTGAAAATAATAAAGAATTTCTTTATATGATTTTTTAATTTAGAAGATAGTGAAACTGATGATAGTGATCCTTAAGACAATCTTAATGTTATCCAACATGATGATAATGATATTGAAAACACACAACATATTCTTGACCATTTTTTATTATAGTACACTAGAAGACTTAGGGAATAAAACACTTCACGATTAGAACCTAGAATTTCAAAACCTCCTCAATGCTTCGTATCTTATGAATCTTTTAGACCTCAACGAAAAACTTGATTGTCACCCTTTTACAAGTAAAAAAGTTTAGGTTCTACCAAGCCAAGGGCATTCCGAAATGAAAGGATGTCATGGAAGATGAGTTGACTGCATTGGATAAAGCTCAAACTTGGTCCATTGTTTCCAAACCCAAGGATAAGAAAATTATTGGATGTAGATGGGTTTACAAAATTAAAACTCATAATAATGGTAATATAGAAAAATATAAAGCTAGATTGGTAGTTAAAAAATGCTCATGTGTTAGAATGACCACTATAAGGATTCTATAACTAGTGCTATCAAAAATTGAAATATTTTTCAATTTTGTTAAAAATGCTTTTTTGAATGATAAATTGCATTAAAATGTTTATACGACTCTTCCTCTAGGATTTGATGTTCATCAATATCATGTTCTTAAACTTTAGAAAACTTTGTATGGTCTTAAACAAGACCCCAAGGCTTGATTTGATCGTTTTGAAGACTTTATGCATATGAATAATTTTGTCTCTTGCTATACTGATACTGTATTATTTGTGTTAAATGTAGGTATAGTAATTCTACTCTTATATGTGGATGATATGATCATCACTGGAAGTGATAAAGTTGGCATCTTGCAAGTTAAAAGTGATCTTCACAAAGAATTTGAAATGAAAAACCTTGGTTTGCTTAGTTATTTTTTGGGAATTAAAATTGTATATAATGATAGAGGATATTTTATATCTCAAATAAAATTTGCGAGTAAAATTGTTAGAAAAGTTAGGTCCAACCAACGAGAAGAAGGTGGATTCATCATACGTTCTTAAAACAAGACGTTCTTGAAACAAAATTGAGAGCAAAAAACTAGATGATCCTACCCCATACAAACAACTTATAAGAGCATTTACCTATCTCACTATCACTTATCCAAACATATCACATGTCGTATATACTGCAAGTTAGTTTCAACAAGCTCCTATCAGTGCTCACATGAGTGTGGTTATTAGAATCATTAGATACAACAAGCACTCTGTGGATAAGGGGGTACTTCTTACCAGTATTGTCTGACGCGTATCGCTGGGCTCCACGATACGGGCGTATCGTATCATATCGTACTTTAATATTAAAAAATAGAAAAATATTTTAAAAATCAGAAAAAATAGTAAAAAACCGGAAAAAAAATTAAAAGAAAATTAGGAAAAATCTGGTAATTGCTTTGAATTCATATAATGCAAAGTTTAGTACATATTGAGCATTCAACATTGAATAATTGCATCCAAATTTACATATTTTGAAGCAAAAAATGAAATACATTTACATTTTATATATTGTAAATTTGTATTAGGATCATTAACTAAATAATCTTCATCTTCTCCTTGATGAAGATTCAAAGTTCCTCATCACCTTCTGCTTCAAAATCAAAATCTTCATCTCCTTCATGATGTTGTTGCACTTCTTTCAAATTAATTCATGCAATGTCTTCTTCGGTTAGGAGTGCATTTTCTTCGTTATCTTTCATAATCCACTCATCTAATATATCAAAATTAATAAACTACTATATTTGTACACGTAGTTGTCATATTTGCTAATTTTCATATGTGAGCAAAATGACGAGCTCCATTTCTTTGATTATTGAGTCTCTGACACCTCAGTGATGTGATATTGTTACTTGATGATATCCCCTTTTTCTCTTATTGGAGACTAGCTTTTTAACTAATGCTTGAATTAAGCCTCACACACGTTGATCATGTTCAACTCAATGGAAGTCAATTAAGGTGAACCCTAAAATAGAGAAGTTGTGAAATGCCTACTCAATGAACCGAGACAACCAAATTGTTCTTCATTGTTTGTGATTTCATGAAATTACAAACTGGTAGCAGAAATATACCTCAAAGTTGGCAACAGAAAGGGAAATGATTTTGTCATAATTTTTATTTATTCATAAATTATTCTTATTCAATAAATGAAATTATAAACCCAAATTTGCATGTTACATACACAGCTTGCAATCCCAAACAAGCATATCGAAGGATGCCTTTGAAAGAAGTGAAGAGAGGCCAGAAATAGAAGAATTTCTTCCAATAAATGCAGTTGTTTATGAATTAGTCTTCATGTCTTTTTCCAGATGTTTGGTGTCTTCTTCTCTCAGTAAAAGAGTATATACTGTACTGAGAGATGGAAGTTCTTCCCTGCTAAGTATATTATTCTTCACGGCTTCATATTCAGGGGAAATACCCCACAGAAGGTCAAAAACTTTCCTTTCCTCGAACTCCTCATTTCTTTCATGAGTGCATACTTGACATTTTGTTTTGGAATAAAGCTGTAATTCTTTCCAGAAACCACGGACTTCAGCATAATACTCACTAACTGATCGTCCTCCCTGTCTACATTTTCTGATCTTCTCGATGAGATCATACTTTTTTGCAATATTCTTCCTCTGAGCATATGCCTCCTGAGCAACACACCAAATATCTTTGGCAGTTTCCAAGAACATGAATGTACTTCCAATGGATGATGTCATAGATTGTAGAAGCCAAGCACTAACAAGTGCATTTTCTCTACGCCATCTAGCATAAGGTGGATCAGTTGATGGGGGTTGAGGAATGTCTCCAGTAAGGTAGTCCCAACGCCCCCTGGCCATTACTGCAAGTTCAATGGATCGAGCCCATTATAGATAATTCTTTCCATCCAGCTTGGTATTGGTGATTTGGAAAGCTTCTCCTTTGTCTACTGTAATATTATCATTTTCTTTTGCCATCTTGTTCTTATCCATAGAGGCTACAAATCACTAAGAAAATCCCCTTTTTTTTTTGGAATTAGTGGATGACGATATCTGTGCTTTCTGTCTTGGATGTGCTGCGTGTTCTGCCTGCACCCTGCGTTTTCTGCCTTGGATTGGATGTGCTGCTTTTTTTTTTTGCGTCCTTGAATAATAATAAAAAAAACGTGATCTACGTTTTTTCTACCTTGGATGAGGACGATGTAGGCCTGCGTTTGCTTGAACAGATGGATACCAATGAAGGATGAAATATTTTCCCTTGGGCAAGAAAGGTACCTTCTCTTTAAGTTTCTGCTATACTTCTTCACAACCTTTTTTCTATGTTGCAGGTGGCCTGCTTCCTCCCGATCGAAACACGATCCTTGCTTTGTGTTGTATAACCTTAAACGTACGGTAATTTCACTCTTCCAGCTCTGATACCATGATGATTTTAATCATCATATTCAACATAAAAGACAATGAAATGAAGAACAAATGAAATATTTGGAATCGGCATGCTTAGGGCTGTCGCCCCCTGCTCTCTTGATTTATTCTTAATGAACCCTAATCTTTGTTAAGGCAGCTTTATACAAGTTTAAGTTTATAACTTGAAAGACATAAATGCCCCTAACTTGACTCACTAATCACTAACTAAGTACGATATCCAAATTGGATCAGAAATTGATCCAATTTGGTTCCACACAATTAGACTGACTGACTCACTAATCTAAAGACTAAGACTACACAAGCAATAGGTATACATATCTATTTTATTCCTTTCAACAGTACAGACATTTGGACAAAAGAAACATTTTGCCGTAGGATAAACGTGCTCATTTCACATAATCAATGCCTTCAGGAACTTATGTTTCAGCATTTGGGTGTTTTTTTGCTATCATGATTTTCAGTCACCATTTTGATTTTTCAACTCCGCCTAATGTAAGGATCACCCTTGCATGGCCGGTTCCAAGACCGGATAAAGGAAGAGGGTTGCATTGGATTTCAACAGCCAGCGTAAAACTTTGTCGGACTTATTTACCATGAATTCTACAAATTATGATAGTGTTCCGTGGAAACAAAGAATCCATGTAGCCGACCCCATCTAGTATGGGAAAAGGCTTAGTTGTTGTTGTTGATTAACGTTGCTTTTTCGCCATCATGATTTTCAGTCAGAACTGAAGTATGCATCTATCATGATTTTTAATCAGCATTGAAATATACATCTTTACGGGCATATGTTCCATATGTGTCAAGAGTGTGCTCACATTTGTCACATGTATATTCACTTGGGTTATACTGCTGCATAATTTATTCCTATCTAACAGAAATCTCAAATCATATTATACATGCCGATTTGTCTTGCATTACGAGAATACCAATATTACAGCTCCCAGCATAGCTATTTCCTAGTCAAACAGATTATCAGGATAAGAATCCTTATATTGAAGAGGAAGTAACCAACTAAAGATATAACTACCAACCTCAGCCGGAGACTTTTTCAAACACAAGGAGACAAACTCCTTCATTGGCCTTGAGAAGTGCTCATCCAGCTGCAACGGACACCAAATTACAAATGAGAAAGATATAAACAAGAATAACAGTTAAAACTTAAAGTGCGAAATCAACCCGATGAACAGAAGTTACCTGAGGTGGATTTTCTCTAGGTATGATAAAAAGAACCCTCATCGGATGAAGGTCTGCTAGAGGAGGTTCTCCCTTTGCCATCTCTATTGCAGTTATACCCAAAGACCATATGTCCGCCTGAAGTATGGGAAAAATTCATATGCTACTGATTTTCTAAAAAAATTAATTTACCAAGCAGGAAATGATGGGAAATATGAACATACTTTCTCATTATATCCCTCCGAATTTTGAATCACCTCTGGAGCCATCCAAAACGGTGTTCCAACAAAAGTCTGCGTGACATTCAACAATAAAACGATTGACTTAATTGCAGTCATCACCTTAAGATAAGTATTATGCCAGATAATATGTTCACCTCCATGCATATCCCATCAAATATCAATATCATCAAAATGTTTTAAGTTAACCATCCAGCCTAGAAAATGGATGAGTCCTTGAGTCTTTTATCCAGGTTGCATTATGTCTGTGCAAAACAGAGAACCATTCCGAACAAGGTTTTTCTCTAAACATATTTTCATGATGCCGTTTTTTGTTGGGAGGAAATCTACAGAAAATCTGAGCCTTCAGAAGCTGCTTAATTATATGAAAAGAGAAGTGACAGCAAGAAATATCAGAACCTTAATTAGTTTTATTTAAAAATACTAAAAAAACACGGGTAAGGTTTACGGTGAAACAAAAATCAGAACTATATAGTGGAAAACATATAACATAACAAAAAATGCTTCTTGAAAGATTTTCCAAAGAAAATGCAAAAAAATGCCAAGAATTCGTTGTTGGAAAGTGTTTTGCTGAGAATTTGGTTTTTCACTCAAATAAATGAAAGAATAATGAGAACTTGAAAATCTTACCAGGATCAGTTACATGGTTAAGATGCAGTATGTTTTGCTTAGCAACATAAATTTCTCTTTAGAAGCAATCACAAAATTTGTCAACATTATGGAAATAAATTGCTTGTTGCCTGTATTTGTTAAGAATATTTAATGCTTCATAACGAAACAACACTTTCTCAATTTCTATACTTGTGTTTCCAAAGACACATTCACGAAAAGGCAAAAATAGTTCATGGCCTAGCAGTAATATGTTGTTGAGGCATAAAACTGAAATATAGAACTATATGATAATTGCACAGACAGCAATAAAATAAGCAGAAAGGGAGGGAAGATCAAATCATTTACCTTTCTCCTAGAAACAGTGCGCGTTAACTGTGCTGAGACACCAAAATCAGCAACCTGTCAATGCAAGAGGAGAAAAAGCGTCACAACTTGAAAGATAGTAAATACAAGCGAATGTTCTTGATTTGCCAGCAAAAGTGTTGATTCGTCATCAGGAAGTAAAATTCACCTTCACATCTCCATTCTCAGTCAGCAAGATGTTTGCAGCTGCAAATTTATTGCAAACATCATATATTAGCAATAGAAAAATGAAAGAACTGACGGATAATCCAAATCATAAATATAGCAGTTGCAATGTCAGGACTTGAAAGGAAGGTAAAAGAAAAAACTTGACGGTTCTTTCCATCTAACCTTTAATATCTCTGTGAATTTTCCCTTCATTGTGAAGATATTCAATTGCGTTTAGCAGATCACGTAAAATGCAAGCTATAGACATTTCATCCAAAGGAGGGCCGGTTTGAAGCTGTAGGAACATAAAGTTATTAACATTTATCCACAATTCTTGGTTCTTAAATATGCATGACGAGAGTTTAGCATGCATTAATAAACAGATGCTTCGAACATTTCTAATTCAACTGAGCATGCCTAAGATGACAAAAAATGAAAAACACATGAGAGTTGCATACATAAGCAACCAAAGCCAAACCACTTACCAATAAAAGAGGGCAACAAATTTCTGTGAAAATTACAATTGACAATGACATACAGGCACAAGAATTAGATGCACAAATTCACAAAAATAGGACAGGGAAGGAGTACATGAGAACATGTTGCTTTTTCCACATTTCCAACAGAATGGTTTCATCATACTGCATGAAGAAAGCAGGTTGTTTTCAGTAAGTCCCACTAAAATGGACAGAGGGTCATCTATGGAGTAACCTGAAATAAAAAATGTGTCAGAATTGATCAATCATACCAGAGGTTTTTCCCAATAGAAAACATTCATTGAAAACAGTAACGTTCAGTAGGATAAGTAATCCTTCGTTGCATTTGGAGAATGAGACCCAAGTTTCACAAGAAGCCACGAGTTCTAAGAGATACCAGGTACACCGCCCATTGCCTCATTGTGTATTTGCTCTGCCAGGACCACAACTCTTTTTGTTGAGCATGAAACAGAAAGCTCCCTAAGAGTGCATATATACTACCAAAAGCATATCCTAGGACCCAACATGCATACCAGAAGATGAAAATGACAACATTTTGTTAATTTTGCAGCAATCATACTTGATTATACGCAGCATTAAGGAGAAGAATCATAGGATGTCGATCAGCCTCTTGTGTTGTATCAGCAGCCCCTCTCTCTCTCTTTTAGTAATTAAGTTATCTCTAAGGTTGAGATCCTAAGAGACTTAAATACATCCATATTACAAATATGCTATTAATGAATCAGGAACCTTTAAAAACAAAAAAAACATAACAGCTAGTCATAGAGAATTATAGACTTTGACTACATCCATCCGATCCTCTCAATACTCCCCCTCAAGTTGACTAATCATGCACTATATAAACCCAACTTTTCTATAGTCTTCCATAATATTCCTGTTGGTACTACTTTAGTCAACATATCTGACATTTCATCACTTGATCTCACATGAATTAACTGAAATTGTTTGTTCAGTATCTTCTCTCTAATAAAATAACAATTCACTTCTATATGTTTTATTCTCTCATGATAAACCGGATACAATGTAATTTGTATGGCAACCTTACTATTACAATATCCATCAATAGGTAATTGTATCTCTTTTCCCAAATCCTTAATGAGTGGGTGTATTGGTTCCCACATTCCCTCAAGGGGAATGCATAAGTGTGGCCTCATACAATTTAAGTCAATTCACCACCTTTGAAGAGCTTGCCAATTGTTTTATGCAAAGATTCTCGCACAATGTAGAGGTTACCCCAACTCTAACACATTGACAAATGCTAAGCAAGCTCACAATGAAGACGTTGATGCCTTCATGAGATGGAGATCTTTGTTCAGGTAAGTCAAGGAGCCTATACCCGAAGGTTGTGCGATAACGTTGATTTTGGAAAATTCTAAAACCGATTTAGAAGCCCTCTCTCTTCATGAAATCAACACTTTCCAAAAGCTTATAAAAAAATCATCGCTTTTCAAAGAATTTTGCAAGTATCATAAGCTAAAGGATCATGATACGAATAATTGCTTCTTTTTGAAAAACAAAATAGAAGCTTGATTGAGCAAGACAAACTCCACGTCTCCGAGGAGATGGAGCCTTCCCATGCCTTTTTCAAGGAGCCCTTTTCAAAACATGCAAGCATGGATGAAAGCTTCAAAGAGGTACATCTCTCTCCCAAGAACTCTCATGAAGTTATTTGCCACACACCACATGCTTCTCCCATAATATTAAAAAACAAAGCAAGTAGTGATCCGAAGAGCGCTTAGTGTCCCGCCTCCAGCTAATGCCTTATAGTTATTCGTGGTGTGCCAAAATCTTCGCACCAATATAGAGCCCAAGTAGGATCGATCCATAGGGAAAGTGTCGAGAAGGTTACTAGGTCCGAAAGGATCTACCAACCCCCGCACTTAGAGAGCCTTTGATAGTTATTCATATCCCTCAACTTCCTTATAAACTTATTATTTGTAAGCTTATTGACCACACATTTAAATTGTTCGGTAACCTTCATTTGGTTGTGTATTTAAAGATCTAAGGACCAGAAAAATCTTTCTTCATAGTAGCTTGAGGAAAGGACTTTATATTTTTGAAGAACCACATACTATACTCTCAACTTGCAATTTGTCAGCCACAACTACAACAGAAACCGAGATCAAGCTATTGCACGATCATCTAGGTCATTTACCCTTGTCAAAGATCTGATACGTTGTGCCAAAGTTTTTTTGTGAACCGAATAATGTAGTCCTCTAGTATGATGTTTGCCAAAAAGCTAAGTATTGTTTTCCATCTAGTGAATCTAAAGTGTCAAAACCTTTTGAGTTAATTCATTCTAATGTTTGGGGTCATCGTCGTATTATTTTTCTTAATGGTCATAGATATTTTGTCTTTTTTATTGATGATTGTACTCGGTTTACTCTTATCTATTTAATGAAATCTGAAGATGAAGTTTCTAAAATCTTCCCTATGATTCATAAGTTTATTGAAAACCAATTTCACTTGTCTCTAAAGATTCTTCGTACTGATAATAGTAGAGAATATATATTTAACCTGTTACGGGACTCCTTAAATAAACATGGTATCATGTATCAAACATCTTTTTCTAATACCTCATAACAAAATGGTGGTAGAAAGAAATAATAGGCATATTCTTCAAGTTGCAAGAACTTTGGTTATTGGTTGTAATGCTCCTAAATCTTATTAGGGTGATGCGGTCTATCTCACTAACATGATGCCAACAACTGTTCTTAATAGTGTTGCTCTTAAAAAATTGTTAATCCCAAAAACAAAATATTTCAAATTCCACTTCATATCTTTGGTTGTATTTGTTATGTTCATATTTCTTTTCATATTTGTGATAAATTGGATCTTGTAGCTACTAAATGTATTTTTATTGGATATTCAATGTCTCAAAAAGGGTACAACTGCTATAATCCCCTAACCAGATAAACCTATGTATCTTTGGATGTCACCTTTAAGTAAACCCCTTATTTTTTGTTCTTTAGTCAAACCTATTCTTATTCTTGCTATAAGCTTAATCAACGGTGAGCTAGAATTAAATGATACTATAAAAACAAATAGGAATCTTAAGGATACAAAAGTATATACTTGGAAGGAGAGAAAGGTGGTGATGTTGAATACTCAAGTTCACGTGACCAATGATTCTTCTTCTACTTCATATCAATCTTTAGAGGTACCAAAACAAATTCTCCCTTCCATAATTCTGAATTGGAACTTCCTATTGCTATCATAAAAAATAATGTACACTTTATCCTATTTATCAATGTGTCTCCTACCATAGTACTTTAGAGAATTATCAAAACTTTATTATGAATGTTGAGCTACATCGTATACCTAAGAACTTTGAAAAGGCAAATCAATGTTCAAGGTAGAAGGAAGCTATTCAAAATTTCAAAGTGAGGTGATGGCATTCAAGAAGAAAAACACATGGGATATTGTTGATCCGACTCTAGAAAGAAAATTAATAGGATATAAATGGGTGTATATAGTGAAATTTAAAGTTGATGAGAGCGTGAAACACTATAAAGCTCGATTAATAGCCAAAGGATATAGTCAATCTTATGAGATAAAGTACAATGAAACGTTTGCTTCCATGGCAAAATTGACCTCCATAAGGGTTATCATGAGTCTAAATACTCATAAAGGTTGGGATATGTGGCAACTAGATGTGAAAAATATGTTTCTTCAAAAATCTTCAACAAAAAATCAATATGGAGTTATCACGAGGATTCAAAAAATGGTTTGAAGAACAAGGTATGTAAGTTAGATAAGACAATTTATGGGCTCAAGCAATCTCCACGAACATGGTTTGAAAGGTTTAGTAAAAGCATATCCAATCTTGGTTATCGCATAAGTATGAATGATCATACCTTGTTTATTAAAAGAAGTAAAGAAATGAAATTATCTATTTTGATTGTTTATGTTGATGATATTATTGTTACAAGAAATGATCTAGAATGGATTGACACATTTAAAGTGAAACCGCATCAAATCTTTGATCTAAAGGAGACTTGAGTCAACTATGTTACTTCTTGGAAAATGAAGTCCTATATTACAGCAAAGGTGTATTTTTAACTCAAAGGAAGTATATCATGGATTTGCTTCAGGATATTAAAATGACTAACAGCAAAAGAAAAACACAATTCTAATAAACACCATTCAAAAATTGCATCTTAAAGATGAAAAAATATTTGAAGATATGGACAAATATCAAAGATTGGTTGGAAAACTTATTTACCTATCATTACCCTCCTGATATTGCATTTACAGTGGCAATGATAAGTAGATTTATGCATGCTCTATCAAGAGCTCATGTGAATGCAGTTTATTACATACTAAGATACATGAAATCTATGCTTGGTCATAGAATCCTATGTACCAATAAGTGTCATCTTAAGATGTTCTCACATATTGATTGGGCGGGCTCCCTTTATGATAGAAAATCTACTTTTCGATACATTACATTAATTGATAGTAATATTATTTCATGAAAAGCAAAAAACAAATTGTAGTAGCTAGATCAAGTGTTGAGGCCTAATAGAGATCAATGGCTCAAAGAATGTGTGAGGGACTATTGTTAAAGTCGAATAGTGGCTCAAAGAATGTGTGAGGGGCTATGGTTAAAGTCGAATAGAGATCAGTGGCTCAAAGAATGTGTGAGGGGCTATGGTTAAAGTATGATGAAAGAGTTGGATATAGAGACACGAAGGAGGTACCATCCCACTTTACTATGATAGTAAAGTGGCAATTTAAATTGCATCTAACCTAGTTTATCGTGAGAGGATCGAGCATATTGAGGTTGATTGCACTTCATAAGAGAATAAGTTACCAACAAGGAATTTCAATATGCAGACATTCTTACCAAAGTTGTCAACAAAAAGATTCTTGAGAGTCTTATTCTTAAGTTAAGTCATCAATATCATTCTCCCAACTTGAAGGAGAGTGTTAAGAAGATGATCCAAGATTTGTATATGTTCCAGAATTGGATCAATTTAAGGGAAAATATATTAAATATATTATAATGAGGGCATTTTAGTCTTTTAAGTTAGAAAAGACTTGTTGTGTTATAACCCTAGGAAGAGAGATAAAAAGAAAAGTGGGGAGCCGCCAAGAGCATTTCCCTCAACTAGTCTTGTATAAACAAGCGGATTATTGCTACTAAATAAATAATTTTTTGTTTATTCTCTCAACAATTAAACTCCCCCATGTAAGGGATCACCCTTGCATTGCCAGTCCCAAGCTCAGATAAAGGAGGAGGGTTGTGTTAGGCTTCTGACAGTCAGCGTAAATCTTTGTCGGATTTTATAACATGAATTACAAAAATTATCAGCATTGCTTTGGAGCGTCCCCTCCTAGCGACATGCTACAGAGCCCGAATGTAGTAATAAGCAAGGGTCACTACATTTTCGCCTACATGTAGTGAATCAATTGCAGAGAGGGTTCCCACATTATGGACGGGTGTGGGTAAAGAAGTTAGTCTCGCTACATTGCCGCCCGAATATAGTAAATAATTTTCAAAGAGGGTCTCCGCATTTTGAATATGAACGGATGTGGGGAGCAAAGAAGCTAGTCCTAGATAATAAAATTCGTATTGGTTCTTGGAATATCAGAACATTATCCAATAAGCTAATGGAGGTGGTAGATATTATGATTCGGAAAAAGATTCATATTCTATGTTTACAAGAGACAAAATGGGTTGGAGAAAAAGCAAATGAGATAGAGGATACAAGTTTTAAATTATGGTACTCAGGTAAAGAAAAGGCTCAAAACGGAGTTGGTATTATCATAAATAAAGATTTAAAGGATAGTGTAGTAGACATACAACGATATGGTGACCGAATCATGACGTTGAAATTAGTGTTAGGAGCATAGGTTTTGAATATAGTTTGTGCTTACGCACCCCAAGTAGGACTAAAAGATAGTATAAAGACAACTTTTTGGGAAGAGTCAGATAAGGTGATTCAAAAGATTCCACAAAGGGAGATGATTTATTTAGGAGGAGACTTAAATGGACATGTCGGTAAAGAGGCATTAGGATATCAAGGTATTCATGGAAACTTTGGTTTTGGGGATATAAATGAGAAAGGTAAGAAGATTTTAAATTTTGCTATGGCATTTGATCTCTTTATAGTCAATACAATCTTCAAAAAATGAAATGAACATTTAATTACTTATAAGAGTGGCTTATCACAAACACAAATTGATTACTTTATTTGTAGAAAAAAAGATAGAGTGTTGTAAAGATTGCAAGGTAATTCCAAGAGAAAGCTTAACCACCCAACCTCGACTTTTAGTTATGGATTTACAAATAAAAAAATGGACAAAGAAGAAAAGAGTGCATCGAGCTATTCGGACTAAATGGTGGAACCTCAAAAGCGAGAAAGAAGATATATTTAATCATAAAGTCCTTCAAGGAGATGTTAGGAATTATGTTGGTACACCCTGTGACATGTGGAACAATATGGCTATACATATTAGGAAGTGACGAAAGGTATCTAAGGGAGGTGTACCGGCACAAAAAGAAGCTTAGTGGTAGAGTGAAGTAGTGCAAAATAAAATCAAGGCAAAGAGGGCATGTTACAAATTACATTATGCTAAGAAAACTAGTGAAACTTTAGAGGCTTATAAGACAGCAAAGAAGGAAGCGAAAAAGGCCATGAGTGAAGCAAAAGCTAAAATTTGGGAGGATATATATAAAAAACTCAACTCAAAAGAGGGTGAAAGATATTTTTAGGATAGCTAGGGCTAGAGATAAAGATTGTTAGATGCATCAAAGACGAGGATGAAAAAATTCTAGTGGGAAATGATGATATAAGAAATAGATGGAAAAAACTATTTTTATAAGCTTTTTAATGAAAATAAAGATGTTAGTATTAGCTTAGGAGAGTTAGCCAAATCAGAAAAGTATATAAACCACAATTTCTACATACGTATTCAAAAGAATGAAGTCAAAGAGGCTCTTAAACATGTGAAGGGTGGTAAATCGGTAGGACCAGATAATATTCCAATAGAAGCTTGGAAAATACTAGGAGAAATGGGAATCACTTGGCTCACAAGACTATTTAATGAAATATGGAAAAACCAAAAGATGCTCGAGGAATGGAGAGGAAGTACACTTATACCCATATATAAGAACAAGGGAGACATTCAAAATTGTGCAAATTATCGAGGTATCAAGTTAATGAGCCATACTATGAAATTGTGGGAAAGAATTATCGAACGTAGGTAAAGACAAGTATCAAGTACAACAGAGAACGAATTTGGATTCATGCCAGGCAGATCTACGTTTGAAGCAATTCACCTTTTGAGACGTCTTATGAAACATTTTAGAGCAAAAAAGAAAGACCTTCATATGATATTTATTGATCTAGAAAAAGCTTATGATAGAGTATCGAGGGAGGTTCTTTGGAGAACTTTGGAAAAAGAGGTATCCCATTGACATACATTAACCTTATAAGAGACATGTATGATGGTGCAAAAACATGTGTGAGGACTCATGAAGGAACAATAGACTTCTTTGAAGTTAATATTGGGTTACATTAAGGATCAACTTTAAGTCCATACTTATTTATAATGGGGATTGATGAGTTAACAAAACATATTCAAGATGAAGTACCTTGGTGTATGTTATTTGCAGATGACATTGTATTAGTGGAGGAGTCTAAGGAAAAAGTTAATAGAAAATTGGAACTATGGAGAGAAACATTACAAAGCAAAGGCCTCCGACTTAGTAGAACAAAGACAGAATATATGGAATGTAAGTTTGATCATTTGTTTACCTCTCATAGGACATAGAAATTAAAATTGGCACACATTGCATCCCCCAAAAGGAAAGTTTTAAATACCTAGGATCAATTTTTCATAGTGATGGAAGAATTGATGAAGATGTTACGCATAGAATTAATGCTGGTTGGTTAAAATGGAGAGGAGCATCAGGTATTCTTTATGATAAAAGATACCATTAAAGTTAAAAGGTAAATATTATAGAGCAGCAATTAGGCCTGTCATGTTTTATGGTTCTGAGTGTTGGGTAGTTAATCATCAACATGTACAAAAGATGTGTGTGACAGAAATGAAGATGTTGAGATGGATCAGTGGTCATACAAGAAAAGACCGTATACATAATGAGGTTATTAAAAACAAATTAGGAGTGGCACCATTAGAGGATAAAATGAGAGAATATCATTTAAGATGGTTTGGACATATAGAAAGAAGATTAAAAGAAGAACCTTTAAGAAGGCATGAAAAACTAAATTTGGAAAGTATTAAAAGAGCTAGAGGACGACCACAAAAGTGTTGGAAAGAAACAATCTATGTTATCAATAGAGCGCTATAGCGGCCGCTATAGTGCGCTATAGCGTTAAAACCGCTATAGCGGGTAGCCCTTAGCGGGCGACCCGCCAAAACAAAATTATCGCCGCAAGCAGTGCTGTAAGCAGACGCATTCAAATCAGATTGGGTCGGGTCAATCCAGATAGACCCGACCCAAATGATATAAAGGGACAAACGAGACTACCTGCATCTCTCGCCTCTCTCCATCCTCTCCGAGCCGCTCCCGTGTGCGCCTCCCCCTCTCCATCCTCACCGGGCGACTCCCACCTGTCGCCGCCACCGCCTTCAGGTACGTCCCTCCCTCTCCCTCTCCCTCTCCGAACCACTCCCGCTTGTCGCTGCCACCGCCTCTAGTCCAGGTATGCCTCTCCCTCTGCAGCCACCATCTCCCTCTCTCCCGCCACCATCTCCCTTTCCCACCACCATCTCCCTTTCCCGCCACCATTTCCCCCTTTCTCGCCCCTCCCTTTCCCGCCACCATCTCCCCCTGTCCTCTGACTTCCATTTCTCTTGTCAACTACCAGATGCAGTTTCTAGGTTAATCTTGTAGTAACCGAATGCCTCTTGTTGTCAATTGGGTATTGCTTATAATTTTTTTAAAACATGGTTTGATTTTTTTAAAACATGGCTTGCACTTGCAGTTGCTTTATTGTTGAACAGAACATTGGTAAGTGCTGACAAAATATGGGATCGTATGGTTATAAAGATGGGTTCCTTCAAAGATTTCATTAGCTTTCTTGTTGCATGCAAAATATGGGAGATTTTATGGTTATAAGATGGCTTCCTTCAAAAATTTGATTTGCTTTCTTCCTGCTGGCATCATGTTTTACTGCTGCAACTGACAGCATGAAATTGCATGAACAGCGATACAACATGCAAATGAATCGTTGCAAAGGATGCCTCAAGATGATGATACCAATATGGTTGTCCTTTCTTATTCATCATGCTTGCTTCTACGCTTACTTGGTTTACATTCACAGAATTCGAGGATGCCTTTCATTTTCTCTCAATTGATATTGTTCTTTGAAACATTTGACTGATTTCAGCGTGCCTTTCATTTCATATTTTCTTTGAGGACTTTAATAGCCGGCTGTTTGAATTTTTTAAGTTTGCTTACTATGAAATACTAATCAAGGCTATGCGGCTATGCCTTTTCTCTAAATATGTTAGAGTCATAGGGCTAGTCATATTCTTTGGCTCATTTCTATGCGATTTCTTCTCTCAATGCTTGCACATGCACTAATCTTGGTTCCTTATTTTAGGTAATGCCTCCATTATGGTGCAGGTTAGAATCGTTAGATAGACTGGTTTGGACACCCTAGGGTCTTACCAGGGACAATGACAAGACAACCTTTTCTCTGCCCTATGGATCACATATTTCAGGTATCACTTGTTCAAGTGTTGTATGATGTAACAATTTTTGTTGCTATTTCATGTTCATATTGTTGTAACCGTAGTTACCATGGTTGTTCTTGTATCCTCATTGCTCACAAGTGTTTGTTACAAAATTTAGGTAAATGTGATGATGTCTGAAATGCCAGAGGAATTTGGCCCACGGATAGGTTTCAAAGAGTACTCATTCCTTGAGAATCCATCACTACCTAAATCGGTACAACCAGTTTTAGTTGATAAATAAAGGTAATTATTTTGTTCCACGTTAAGCTTAATTCTTCTTTCTGCAGATAAAGGATTCAAGGTTATATGTAGAACTTTGTGATCCAGCATTGCCCGATTGTCAGATATCCAACGCCACTGTTAGCCCTGGAGTTTTGAGGTTTTCAAAACATAGCATGGAAAAAACGGTAAATTTCAAGCTTGAGTTGAGCTGACAAGTAATGGAGAAGTTGATGTTACCTATTTTCTTACTTGCTTTATAACCCTACGAAGAACATCTGATTCTCAAGGTCAATAGGTGTTTGTGCTATTTGTAAAATATTAATTTGCCTAGAACTCTATAGCTACTGCCTATCAAATTGAGGGCAAAGACCTTGAATTCACTGACAGCTATACTACCCAGAGATTTATACTTTGTCTTGTTATTCAGCCCTTATTGTCTTTGCTAGTTGGGTTCCTGTAAACCTTATAAGATTTATGAAGACTAATTGGCCTTGCAGTTAAAAGCTTAAAGTTAGTCTTCTCTACTCACAAGGATGTAAAGATCATACAATTCTCATCCATGGATGATGCCTTTAAAGGTTTCAGTGACAAGGTAATTTTCTCCCATGAATTTTGTTAGACTTTCTCTAGCAGACTTCAAATCATAGTATCATGTGGATGATCATTATCGACATATGCTGGAAATGCAGTTGACAGAAAAGAAATTTAGGCATTGTATGACATACTCTAAAAGATAAGTTGAGGCATTGCATTTCGTTGTGGAAATTGCATCATTCGAAGGATTGAGTCGTTGTTTGGTGAAAAGCCTAAGCATGTTTGGCATAAATTAGAGAACCCATTATAAAAGAAATGGTTGTGTTTCTTGATATTTCTTATAAATTAGAGAACTCATTATATATATATATATAATCATAAATAAAAGTGTACCGCTAAATCCACTATATCCCCACTACCGCTATATCAAGGTCGACCGCTAACAACCCGCTAACCGCTATTGATAACATAGGAAACAATAAAGAATGATCTAGCTTATTGTGAGTTAACTACTGACATGGCACACGATAGGGATATGTGGAAACAAAGAATCCATGTAGCCGACCCCGTCTAGTATGGGAAAAGGCTTAGTTGTTATTGTCTCTCAACAATTACAATCTATCCCATTGAGTTTTCACTACTCATAGCTGCTGAGATACAGAAAATGACGAAACAAAAGTAGAAAACATAATTATTATTGGATCTCAAAATAAAGTTAGAATAAGCACTCTTAATCCAAGCTTAATTAACTAACAATAAGATAAGTGAGCACACAATCATTAGGTAGGTGCAAACAATCCTATAATTAATTTTGGATTTCAAAATAAAGTTAGAATAAGCACTCTTAATCAACCTTAACAAAATAACTAAAAGAGTTAAGGAGTATACAGTTCTACTTCAACCATGACAAGTATGCAGTCAGTGCAGAGGTTATGTTTTCAATTGTTGTGATATTATATAGTCCCCTCTCCCTTTAGATGTAACCCTCATATTGGGATAACTGCTCCTGCTATCTCCTTGTGTGAGGCTCCTTTTTTGCTTCTCCAAGTGTTGCAAGTTGAAGTCCATACCATGAATCACTAATCACTTTTCTTGATGGTATCAAGTATCAACATCGATCGTCTTACCATGGCTCCAGGCTCATCTTAAGGTAAGTCTGATTGTGCATAGTTTATCATTTCAAAAGCTCCCAATCTTTTGTCTAATATTTCTATCAATTCCTCAACCAAAGGACATCAAAGAGCACCTAACTGTTCAGTGTGTAACTTTACCATATGTTGCCCAAAGTACAAATTATGGCATCGAAGCTTTCAATAGCAGCACTCACCTTTGATCATTCGATGAAGTCATACAGGACATAAAATTATCACTGTAATAAAGTAGAAAAAGCAAATGCTTTGGGAAATTGGTTCAAGATGTTGAATTGACCATAATTCCTTATATGTAGAAGGGAAAAGCAAATACATTGAGAAATTGTTTCAAGATGTTGAATTGATTATAGTTCCAGATAGGTAGAAGAAGCAACCATGAACTATGAAGCAAGAAGGAAGTACTTAAAACTTGGCTTAATGTGTGAAGAATCCTGAAGTATTAAACCACTATAACAGATGGGCCATTAGCGGCTTAGCATAGTAGAAAGGGCCTGTGGGTGTACATGAGCACATTTCACGGAACAGTTTGCCATCACACAAACAAAACATGGAATCAATATCAACAGGATATTGCAACACCACCAAGAAAAATATCACAAAGAAGTTGTTGCATAGTAAGCATCACAGATGGCTTGATCGGAAACCCAAATGAGAAGGCTTCAAATCAAGCAAAAACGTTCTCAAGGCCTAGATAAAGTCGATTAGAGAGAGAGATCAACACAGACTATGTGGGGATTGTGAGAGGAGAGAGAGAGAGAGAGAGAGAGAGAGAGAGAGAGAGAGAGAGAGAGAGAGAAAGAGACCATCATCGTTGACATCTCTGACTACCAATGAAGGTAGAGGGAGGGGAGGGGAGGGGAGGGAGACATGTGTTGCACACTTGAAAGGCTTGTTTAAATATTTCTACCCTCGATCTAATCACACAGTCAAAAAGTGCTACATATTTATAAGCATAAGTACTGCTAGGCCCCACTGTTCCCTCTCCCTCTTCATAAGTATATATATATATATATATATATATATATATATATATATATATATATATATATATATATATATATATATATATATAACTCCACCATGGCTTGTCCCAAGCTTGGATGCGAAAGGACTAGGGTTCATTAGGATTTCGATAGGCAACGTAAAATTCTGTCAGATTTACTACTATGGGTTATACATATTATGAGCATTTCATTGGAGCATCCTCTCTTAGCAACACATTATAGAGCCCGAATTCCATTAAACTTAAGTAAAGGCCTCCATGTCTTTGCCCAAATATAGTGAATCAATTGTAATCCTCTCTTAGCAACACACTATAGAGCCCGAATTCCATTAAACTTAAGTAAAGGCCTCCATGTCTTTGTCCAGATGTAGTGAATCAATTGTAGAGAAGGTTTGTGCATTATGAACAGGTGTGAATAAAGAAGCAAGTCCCACTATATAGCCATTTGAACGTAATAAACAAATTACAAAGAAAGTCTTAGCATTTTTAGCATGGACATATGTAGAAAGTAAAGAAGTTATTCCTGGATAACAAGATTCGTGTTGGTACTTCGAATATTTGAATATTGATTAGTAAGCTAACGGAGGTGATAGATGCTAAAATTAGGAGAAAGATTGATATTTTATGTTTACAAGAGAAAAATGGGTTGGGGAAAGAGTTAAGAAGATTGAAAACGCAAAGTTTTAAATTATTGTATTAAGAAAAGAAATGGTTTGAAATGGAGTTGTTATTATTGCAAATAAGGATTTAAAGGATAGTAATAGTAGATAAACAATGATACCGTGATCGAATTATTATGGTCAAATTAGTTTTAGGAGTATAAGGCTTTGATTATAGTTTCTACTTATGTACCTTAGGTAGGACTATAAGAAGGTATAACGAAGAAGAGTTAGAAAAGGTTATTCAAAAAATTCTATAAAAAGAGATCTTATTTAGGAGAAAATCTAAATAGGAACATGGATGAAGAGGCATTAGTATATCAACGTATTGATGGAAATTATGGCTTTAGGAATTTAAAAGAAGAACATAAGGAAATTTTAAATTTTGTTATAACATATAATCTCTTTATATCCAATACAATTCTTAGAAAAGAAAATGAATATTTAATTACTTATAAGATTGACTTGTCAAAAGCATAAATTAATTATTTTGCTAATAGGAGAAAAGATAGATCGTGTTATAAGGATTGCATGGTAATTCCATAAGAAAGCTTAACTACCAAACCTTCACTTTTAGTTATGAATTTATATATAAGAAAGTGAACAAAGAAGTAAAGAATGTGAGCAACCTCGACTAAATGGTGAAACCTAAAAAATGAGAAATAAGATGCAGTTAGAAAGAAAGTTTTGGCATAGTTTATGAGTTTAAGTACCTTGTTGTATGTTATTCGTGGATGATATTGTATTAGTAGATGAGTCTAAGGAAAAAGTTAACAATCAATTGGAACGATGAGTGAAACATTAAAAATAAAGGCTTTTGACTTAAAAGAACAAAAACAAAATATATGAAATGCAAGTTTGATCATTTGGTTTCTATAGATAACATAAAAATTAAGATTCACACACATTGTATCCTTCAAAAGGAAGGTTTTAAGTACCTAGGGTCAATTCTTCAAAGTTATGAAAAAATTGATAATGTCACACATAATTAATACAAGATTGTTAAAATGGAGAGGTGTATCATTCATTCTGTGATAAAAAGATACTATTAAAGTTCAAGCAATAACTAGATCCGCTATATTATATGATTCTTTGACAATTAATCACCAACATATGCAAAAGATATATGGCAAAGATAGATGTATGGTTATCCAAGAAAATACCTTATCCATAATGAAGTTATCAAAAACAAATCAAGAGTGACACCAATAGATGATAAAATGAGAGAAAAAATCATATGAGAAACTAGATGATGAAAATGTTAAAAGAGGAAGAGGAAAATCAAAAAAGTATTCAAAGAAAAAAATAAAGAATGAACTAGCTTTTGGTGAGTTAATTGTAGTATGGCACAAGATCGAGCACTATAGAAATAAAGAATCCATGTTGTTAATCCAATCTAGCATGAGAAAAGGCTTAGTTGTTGCTTGATATATATGCGTATACGCATATGGCTTTGCAGTAACGACTTAAGTTTATAGGAACATCTACACATATATGCTATATATATATATATATATATATATATATATATATATATATATATATTGTTAAAGAAGATATTAGAATACAGCTTCCATTGGATCTATTCTTATCCTGATCTAGTAGGAGTGGTTAGGAAGTAAATCATTAGTATAGGGGCATTTTAGTCATCTTTTATTTTTTTAGTATATTTAAGTAACACTAAGAAACTCCGCCCATGTAAGGGATCAATCTTGCATGGCTGGGACCCCTTGCATGGCCGGTCCTAAGCTTGGATAAAGGAGGGTTGTGTTAGGCTTTCGACAGCACCGTAAAACTTTGTCGGATTTTTATACCATCAATTACACAAATTATGAGCATTGCTTTGGGGTATCCCCACCTACCGACGCGCTGCAGAGTCCGAATGTAGTGAAAAGTAAGCAAGGGTCACTACATTTTTACCCGAATGTAGTGAAAAGTAAGCAAGGGTCAATTGCAGAGAGGGTTCCCACACTATGGACGGATGTAGGTAAATTAGTTAGTTCCGCTACATTCCCGCCCGAATGTAGTGAATAAATTACAAAGAGGATCTCCGCATTTTCAATATGGACGGATGCGGGGGTAAGGAAGCTAGTCCTAGATAATAAGATTCGTATTGGTTCTTGGAATATCGGATCATTATCCGATAAGCTAATGGAGGTGGTAGATACTATGATTTAGAAAAAGATTCATATTCTATGTTTACAACGAACAAAATGAGTTGGAGAAAAAGCAAAGGAGACAGAGGATACAAGTTTTAAATTATGGTACTCAGGTAAAGAAAAGGCTCAAAACGGAGTTGGTATTATCATAAATAAAGATTTAAAGGATAGTGTAGTAGACATACAACGATATGGTGACCGAATCATGACGTTGAAATTAGTGTTAGGAGCATAGGTTTTGAATATAGTTTGTGCTTACGCACCCTAAGTTGGACTAAAAGATAGTATAAAGACAACTTTTTGGGAAGAGTCAGATAAGGTGATTCAAAAGATTCCACAAAGGGAGATGATTTACTTAGGAGGAGACTTAAATGGACATGTCGATAAAGAGGCATTAGGATATCAAGGTATTCATGGAAACTTTGGTTTTGGGGATATAAATGAGAAAGGTAAGAAGATTTTAAATTTTGCTATGGCATTTGATCTCTTTATAGTCAATACAATCTTCAAAAAACGAGATGAACATTTAATTACTTATAAGAGTGGCTTATCACAGACACAAATTCATTACTTTATTTGTAGAAAAAAAGATAGAGTGTTGTAAAGATTGCAAGGTAATTCCAAGAGAAAGCTTAACCACCCAACCTCGACTTTTAGTTATGGATTTACAAATAAAAAAATGGACAAAGAAGAAAAGAGTACATCGAGCTATTCGGACTAAATGGTGGAACCTCAAAAGCGAGAAAGAAGATATATTTAATCATAAAGTCCTTCAAGGAGATGTTAGGAATTATGTTGGTACACCCTGTGACATGTGGAACAATATAGCTATACATATTAGGAAGTGACGAAAGGTATCTAAGGGAGGTGTACCGGCACAAAAAGAAGCTTAGTGGTAGAGTGAAGTAGTGCAAAATAAAATCAAGGCAAAGAGGGCATGTTACAAATTACATTATGCTAAGAAAACTAGTGAAACTTTAGAGGCTTATAAGAAAGCTAAGAAGGAAACGAAAAAGGCCGGAAGTGAAGCAAAAGCTAAAATTTGAGAGGATTTATATAAAAAACTCAACTCAAAAGAGGGTGAAAGAGATATTTTTAGGATAGCTAAGGCTAGAGATAAGAAAACTAAAGATCTTAATTATGTTAGATGCATCAAGGACGAGGATAAAAAAATTCTAGTTGCAAATGATAATATAAGAAAATGATGGAAAACTATTTTTATAAGTTTTTTAATAAAAATAAAGATGTTAGTATTAGCTTAGGAGAGTTAGCCAAATCAGAAAAGTATATAAACCACAATTTCTACCGATGTATTCAAAAGAATGAAATCAAAGAGGCTCTTAAACATATAAAGGGTGGTAAATCAGTAGGACCAGATAATATTCCTATAGAAAGTTTGGAAAATCCTAGGAGAAACATGAATCACTTTGCTCACAAGACTATTTAATGAAATATGGAGAAAGTAAAAGATGCCCAAGGAATGGAGAGCGAGTACATTTATACCCATATATAAGAATAAGAGAGGCATTCAAAATAGTGTGAATTATCGGAGTATCAAGTTAATGAGCCATACTATGAAATTGTGGGAAAGAATTATCAAACGTTAGTTAAGACAAGTATCAAGTACAAAAGAGAAGCAATTTGGATTCATGTGAGGTAGATCTACTATTGAAGTGATTCACCTTTTGAGACGTGTTATAGAACATTTTAAAGCAAAAAAGAAAGACCTCCACATGATATTTATTGATCTAGAAAAAACTTATGACAGGGTACCGAGGGAGGTTCTTTGGAGAACCTTGAAAAAAAAAGGTATCCCATTGACATACATAAACCTTATAAGAGATAACCTTATAAGAGACATGTATGATGTTGCAAAAACATGTGTGAGGACTCACGAAGGAATGACAAACTTCTTTGAAGTTAATATTGGGTTACATCAAGGATCAACTTTAAGTCCATACTTATTTATAATGGTGATTGATGAGTTAACAAAACATATTCAAGATAAGTACCTTGGTGTATGTTATTTGGAGATGAGATTGTATTAGTGGAGGAATCTAAGGAAAAAGTTAATAGAAAATTAGAACTATGAAGAGAAACATTAGAAAGCAAAGGCCTCTGACTTAGTAGAACAAAGACAGAATATATGGAATGTAAGTTTGATCATTTGGTTACCTCAGAAGACATAGAAATTAAAATTGGCACACATTGCATCCCCCAAAAGAAAAGTTTTAAATACCTAGTGTTAATTTTTCAGAGTGATGGAGATGTTACGTTGGTTAAAATGGAGAGGAGCATTAGGTATTCTTTGTGA
Source organism: Brasenia schreberi (assembly GCA_036023115.1). NCBI lineage: Eukaryota > Viridiplantae > Streptophyta > Magnoliopsida > Nymphaeales > Cabombaceae > Brasenia > Brasenia schreberi. The sequence goes on from JAYKKT010000079.1 coordinate 6,902,458, forward strand.
TAAGAAGATACCATTAAAGTTAAAAGGTAAATATTATAGAGGAGCAATTAGGCCTGCCATGTTTTATGGTTCTGAGTGTTGGGCAGTTAATCATCAACATGAGTGGTCATACAGAAAAGACTATATAATACTGAGGTTATTAGAAACAAATTAGGAGTAGCACCAATAGAGGATAAAATGAGAGAATATCGTTTAAGATGGTTTGGACATATAGAAAGAAGATCAAAAGAAGAACCTCTAAGAAGGTATGAAAAACTAAATTTGGAAAGTATTAAAAGAGTTAGAGGACGACCACAAAAGTGTTGGAAAGAAACAATAAAGAATGATCTAGCTTATTGTGGGTTAACTGCTAACATGGCACACGATAGGGATCTGTGGAAACAAAAAATCCATGTAGTTGACCCCGTCTAGTATGGGAAAAGGCTTAGTTGTTGTTGTTTGGTTATAGATATTTTGTATCGTTTATTGATGATTGCACCCGATTTACTATGGTTTATCTTATGAAATTCAAGGATTAAGTGAAAGGTATTTTGCCTATATTTCATATGTTTGTAAATACTCAATTTTAGTTGCCCGTTAAGATAATTCATACTAATAATAAAGGAGAATTTATGTCTCATTCCTTGGATGCATTTTTCTTGAAATATGGCATACTACATCAGACATCATGCCCAAATACTCCTCAACAAAATGATTTTTTAAAGGAAAAATCGCCATATACTAGAACATTGTTGTTGGGATATAATATCCCTAAGTACTACTAGGGAGAAGTTGTCCTAACTACAATATTGATAAATTGTATGCCCAATATGGTATTAGGGGAGAACACTCCATTTCATTTCCAGTATCCTGTCCAAAAGCAACTTCATATACCTTTGAGAGTGTTTGAGAGTACTTGTTTTATTCATATATATATATATATATATATATATATGGCAAGTTAAGAGATAAATTGGATGCCAAGGAAGTTTAATGTATTTTTCTACGATACTCACCTACTCAAAAGGGTTATAAATGTTATGACCTAGTGAAGAAAGGGGTTATGTCATAATGGATGTGACATTTCATGAAGAGATTCTTTTCTATAATACAAATGATAGTGGTTTACCAAATACATCCTCTACACTTGTAGAGCCCATCTTACCTACAAAATGAAGATAAAAGACATAAAATAGTACACAAAGAACCAGTTAGATACAAGTTCTTAAAGACATACTCAAGGAGAAACATGCAAGTTATCATGTCTGATCCTAATCCTACCCTTTATCAAAATCTTCATCATGATTAAGTTCCACAAGATTTTGAGGTAAATCCTTCAATTCCTTCTTTTGAGATTTGTAATGATCTACCCATTGTAGTAAGGAAGGGAAAACGTGGAGCATCTAAATATTGTATGAGTCAATTTGTATTATATATTAATCTTCCAAAAGAATATAAGATGTTTGCGATAAATGCAGAAACTGTCTCTATTCCAAAGCACTTCGAAGAAACCAAGCATGTCCCAGAATAGAGGGAAGCAATGAAAAATGAAATTATAGCACTAAAAAAGAATCAAACCTTGGCACTCGTAGATCTCCCATCAGGCCGGAATACATTAGGTTATAAATGGGTCTACACTATTAAATTCAAGACAAATGGGTCTATTGAAAGATATAAAGCACGATTAGTGGTAAAAAGGTAATATCAATCATATGGTATTGACTACAAAGAGACCTTTGCACCAGTAGTCAAGATGAATACCATCCGAGTACTTCTCGGTATAGCAGTTAACAAAAGTTGGGAAATATGGACAATTGGACGTAAAAAATGTTTTCCTCTAAGGAAACCTTTCAAAAGACATTTACATGGATCTACCACCTAGCTATAATGATAAAGTGGGATTGCAGAAGGTGTGCAAATTAAAGAAATTGTTGTATGGACTAAAACAATCACCAAAAGCTTGGTTTGAAAAATTCAACGAGGGAGTACCCAGTTTGGGATTCAAAATAAGCATTAATGATCGTACTCTCTTCATAAAACATGGTGATAAAACTATTTTATTAGCGGCGTATGTTGATGATATTATTATTACAGGAGATGATGTAGAGGGTATCAACTTACTTAAGGAAAGGTTGCACAGTTTATTTGACTTAAAAGATTTTGTCCATTTAGATTATTTCCTTGGCATTGAAATGGCATGATGCAATGACGAAATATTTTCATGTTAGAGGAAATATATCTTAAATTTATTAGAAGAGACAAAGATCATGGATTGTTGGGCATGTATTGTTTCCATTGAATCAAATAGAAGGACAAATGATAAAGATCAGGAGCTATACAAGGATACGGGTAGATATCAGAGACTAGTAGGTAAGTTAATACACCTTACCATCACGAGGCCTGAGATTAGCTTTGCAATAACTTATGTTAGCAGGTGGATGCATGCTCCAACAAGGCAACACATTAACGTTGTATTCCACATAATCTGGTATCTTAAATCCATAATTACTCATAGAATCATGTATACTTTAAACTCATCACTAGATATTGAAGTATTTTCATATGTTAATTGGGCAGGATCAATTGAGGACAGAAAATCTACATTGGGCTACTTTGCGTGTGTAGGAGGAAATGTTATCTACCAGAAGAGTAAGAAACGGTCAGTAGTTGTAAGGTTACGTGCATAAGCTGAATATCGAGCTATTGCACTTGGTATGTGTGAGGGTCTATGAGTTTCATCTCTCGTGGAAGAAATTGGTATTGGAATAAATACCCTTATCCATTTCTTTACGGACAATAAGGCATTCATAAAAATTGCCTCAAATCTAGTATAGCATGAGGATGAAACACATTGAAGTGGATTGTCACTTCATCAAAAAGAATATCACTCAAGGAGTCTTCAAGCTCATACAGGTACACTCAGAAGACCAAGCAGCAAACATATTAACAAAGCAAGTGACTGCAGTAGGCTTGAAAAGGCTCTTAGCAAGTTGGGAGTAACCTACATCATACCCCCAACTTGAGGGGGCATGTTAAAAAAGAGATTTGGATCAAACTCCCATTGGATCTATTCTTGTCCTTATCTAATAGGAGTTGTTAGGAAGTAAATCTTTAGTATAGGGGCATTTTATTTTTAGTGTACTTAAGTAACCCTAAGGCGTTACCATGTGATTAAAAAGAGAAAAAGATAGAGAAATTATATGAGGTGGCAGTCTATGTGGAGATGCCAGCCCTCATCCTCTTCTTATCTGTTATAAATTCCTATTATCTCTTAATGAAAATTTGAGTTAGAAATCAACATATATACATATGTATATATATATGCTTGTATTTGTATAGATCTACATTAATTATCTTTGCCATCATGATTTTCAAAGTGGGTTATTACCATTCACACTTGCACCCATCCGACAATTAGTTACTTTAATTTTTAACATTATTATTAAACACAGGGCATTTATGTGGACATCTATGCAGGACAAGCATGATACTCATTGAAGGATAACAAATGAGTACATTGAAGCTTATCACCTACCATAGAGGCCAATGTGGAAGGTACAAAAATTCATGCTAAAGCAGAGGACCCTCATTGTATTCTGGATAGTATCACTTCATTGTTTATAAGGAAAAGGGAAAAAACTTGATGAAATCAAGGCTCAAGGACAAGTAAGATAACATACTAGGTCTGAAACAGATCCACCAGCCATGTACTCCATAACTATCCATAGCTTTGTTTGGTGAAGGTAAGAGCCATAGTAGTCAGTAATATATGGTGAACGGCATTGTTGTAAAACTGATATCTCCTGCCAGAATAATATCAGCTTAAAAACATGAATACCTAATTAATTATTAAACAGCAGCTTTATGCAAGCATGCACAATACCTTCTGTATGTCTTCAATTTCATCCTCTCTGCAGAATAGAGCACACTACATTGTCAGAAGCAACCAAAGCACCAGATGACAAAAAGAATACCTCTATGGTAAACGAAAGATCTCTTAACAAGCAAGATTTCATCACATTCAAGTAATACAGTCATGCTTCAATTGATACCTTATTTGCCCAGCTTCTTATGTACGTAATAGTTTTTTTGCTTTGGTTACAGTCACTATGTCTAGGTATCTCATATTGGTGAAATATTTCTGTTGTTTTATTTCTAGGTACCACAATATGATTAAAATTTCAAGATAACATATAGAACCAGAACAATGTTATCAGCTTTATTTACGTATTATCTACTGTAAATTTACTATATTAAACCAAGATTTTCAGTCTTTTCGACACAGTTGCCAAAGGAAAGAAATTCTTTCATATCTATTAGCATTAGCATTGCCAGTACCTCCAGTGCTGACTAAAACGCATGCCATGTTAAGTATGTTGCGACTTACGATTCAGAATATGCAGTTTGCAAATAGAAGCATTTTCATCCTGTCAGCTACAAACCTCAAATGTCAAATGACAACACTTCCCTTTGGAGTGATGAAATCATGAAGCTCTAATGTGTAACTGCAAAATGCTGTCTATCTGAACTATACACCACACTAAGTGGTGCTCTTAAAATAGTTCGTAAAACTAAAAACCAAGATTAATATGAGAATATTCCAAGTCGTATGGTTACCATTTCTTCAGGAAATTTTGATGTACACAGAAACATTAGTTTGATCTACTCCTTGTTCCATGAGCTATCATTTTTAAGCTGTCGAATAAATTATGCGATCCAGCAAAAATAAGAGAAACTAAACATTTTCCAACTCAATTAAAGGCAACAGCATAAGCAAAATGGTCGAGTTGATAGCAGCATAAGCAGTATACTCACGCTTCTTCTAAGTCAATAACCTTAATAGCGACATCTTTCTTTAACTCCTTGTCATAACTGCAAGAAATACTCATTGTCAACTACAATAATATGCACGTCTACAATATTAAGTATTAACAGCAACATAAAGATAAAAAAGGGGCAATCCATGCAAAGATTACTAACAGTAATGTTTTTGGAACAAAAAAGAAGCAAAACTGTGATTCAAATTAAAGGAAAAGAAAAGGGAGTTTTATATAATCATTAGCACATGATAACTATTGAAGAAAAATCATACTAAGACCTGATGATTCCATAAACTCTCCTCTTTTTGTAGTAAATGTAATACATGAATTGCCTAGTGATGCTGTGAATAAAACATGCAATGTATGTGGACACTACAACACAGGTGCAAACTGCAAACATCTAAACACCTAAACTTGACAAACATGAAAATCGATCAATTTGATGCCAATTATCTATAGATGTAATTCCTGTACATCCATTTTTCTTCATTATAAGCATTTACAACAACAACTAAGCCTTTTCCCATACTAGACGGGGTCGGCTACATGGATTCTTTCTTTCCACAAATCCCTATCGTGTGCCATGTTAGCAGTTAACTCACAATAAGCTAGATCATCAGTTGCCACTAGAATTTCTTATATCCCCAAAACCAAAGTTTCCATGAATACCTTGATATCCTAATGCCTCTTAACCGACATGTTCATTTAAGTCTCCTCCTAAACAAATCATCTCTCTTTGTGGAATCTTTTGAATCACCTTATCTAACTCTTCCCAAAAAGTTGTCTTTATACTATCTTCTAGTTCTACTTAGGGTGCGTAAGCACAAACGATATTCAAAACCTATGCTCCTAACACTAATTTCAATGTCATGATTCGGTCACCATATTGTTGTATGTCTACTACACTATCCTTTAAATCTTTATTTATGATAATACCAACTCCGTTTCGAGCCTTTTCTTTACTTGAGTACCATAATTTAAAACTTGTATCCTCTATCTCCTTTGCTTTTTCTCCAACCCATTTTGTCTCTTGTAAACATAGAATATGAATCTTTCTCTGAATCATAGTATCTACCACCTCCATTAGCTTATCGGATAATGTTCCGATATTCCAAGAGACAATACGAATCTTATTATCTAGGACTAGTTTCCTTACCCCCCGCATCCGTCCATATTCAAAATGTGGAAACCCTCTCTGAAAATTATTCACTACATTCGGGCAACAGTGTAGCGAGACTAACTTCTTTACCCACACCCGTCCAAGATGTGGGAACCCTCTCTGCAATTGATTCACTACATTTAGGCGAAAATATAGTGGCCCTTGCTTACTTATCATTGCATTCGGGCTCTGCAGTGCGTCGATAGGTGGGGATGCCCCAAAGCAATGCTCATAATTTTTGTAATCCATGTTATAAAAATCCGACGAAGTTTTACACTGGTTGTCGAAAGCCTAACACAACCCTCCTCCTTTATCCGAGCTTGGGACCGGCAATGCAAGGGTGATCCCTTATATGGGCAGAGTTTCCATTATAAGCATTTGTAAGAATAAATTTGATGAAATTATAATCATAGCCCATTAGTTCACCTGTAGATCTTAGGCTGGAAAGGATTTAACAAAAGATATAAACAAATCCACTATCTGTTTTACATGGAGCAATACCTAGGAGTAACTCCCGATATAGTAGTAAAAGCAAGACCTCTAGAGATTGACTCATAAAGTTCAGTTCCCATTTATTGGTTATTAGGGGCATCCCAAAAACATTTGGGTTTAAACATGGCTTCGAAATCAAGTTCCAAATGAGTCAATGCAGCCAAGGGGAGCAGTTATGCCATACACAAAAAGGAAGAGACACATAGAATGGCAGAGGCCATAGAGCTTTTGCACATTTTTCTTAATCCATGAAATAGGATCAAACCTTATTCGGTGGTATTTCCATGAGATTCCTCTTTCTTATTCTTAAGCAAGCCCGTGAGAGTGCACAATCTCTCCACTTTTACGTTTCATCTTTCTTTTCATTTGTTTTGAGAAATGATAAATTCATATTCTTTGTGTTTCTATAGATGTGTCTATATAGAGATTGATCCTCTTCATGAGGATTTTGCAAATATCCTAGTTCAAAAATAGAAAGTTCAAAACCATTGAAAATTTTTCGAAGATTGGATGCAATTACTGAAGAAATCAATTTTATTCATAAAATAACAAAACTTACAAAAAATCTTCTTTCTGTCCAATCTGCCCCAAAAACGCAGAAGTCGGCTCTCTCTTGCAGCCATCCAGTTTCACTTTAATCCTAACCCTAATCTACTTATATAAAGGCTATAGATAAATCTTCTTTCTGTTAGCTCCTTAACTCGTGCCTTGAATTGTTGTGTAACTTTTCATCCTAATTTTCATCCTAATGGTTATGTATTTCAGGATCTGAAGACAGGAAAAATCTTTGGACATGGTAAACTGCAGAAAGGATTATACATTCTAAAAGACCATTCTTCGCCCTCAGCCTCGTACAGAGTTTCAACACCACCAGTTCCAGATGCAGATCTTCGTCTTTGGCATTATCGTCTTGGTCATCTCCTAGTGTCAAAAATTCCATCTATTATTCCTCATTTTAGAGTCCCGTCCAATAAATTTCAGTTTGAATGTGAAGTCGGTCAGCTTGAGAAACACCAAAGGGCATCTTATCCCTTCACTGATTCTCGCCGATCTCAAACTTTTGAACTGATTCACTCTGATGTATGGGGTCCAAGTCCAGTCAACTCTTTGTTTAGTCATAAATATTTTCTTTGTACTCAATTCAATGCTACTGTGAAAATTCTTCGATCCGATAATGGGAGTGAATACCTTAGCACTCAGTTAGCAACTTATTACAAGTACAGGGCATTGTTCATCAGAAGACATGTCCTTATACACCTCAGCAGAATGGTCTTGCTGAACGGAAGAATCGTCATATTCTAGAAGTAGCCCGAACTCTTCTCCTTCAAAGTAATGTTCCAAAATTCTATTGGGGAGATGTTGTCCTTACTACTGTTTATCTTATAAATCGAATGCCCAGTAATACCATTCAGGGGGAGAGTCCTATCCATAGTCTTAATAAAGCTTCCAAGCCCTTTCATCTAACCCCTCGTATTTTCGGGTGTACCTATTTTGTTCATATTTCTCTTCCCAATCGTGATAAACTTAATGCCAAGTCCAATAAGTGTATTTTTCTTGGGTATTCAACCTCTCAAAAAGGATACCGATGCTATGATCCATTGCTTAAAAAACTATATGTTTCCAGGTATGTTACTTTGTTTGAATTTACTCCTTATTATTCTACCCTCCTATAATCTACTCCAACTCCATCGTATGTCCTTCCACTAGTTCCTAGTGAGGGGGAGTTTCAGGGGATCGTTGATCATTCGAGAGAAAATACACAGCAATCAAAAGAACTTCTGACATACAAGAAAGGACAACAGAAGATTGTGTACTCTCCAGAAATGTACTAAAGAGATTTCCCCTGAATCAGATCCTCAAGTGCAGGTGGAAAGTGACTTTGAGATTCCTATTGTTGTTCGCAAAGGTAAGCGTACATGTGCACGATATCCAATTTCTAACTATGTTTCATATTCCAACACTTCTCAGAGTTATCAGAACTTTATTATGAATGCGAAAAAACATAAAATTCCTTTGAAGTTTAAAGAAGCAATTAAATGTCCCTTATGAAAAGTTGCGATTGAAGAAGAATTAAATGCACCGGTCAAAAATAATACATAGACCATCACACAGTTGCCTTCTGATAGGAATACTGTAGGATGCAAGTGGGTGTTTACTATTAAATATAAAGCAGATGGAACAGTGGAGAGATATAAAGCTAGATTGGTTACTAAAGGATACAGTCAGTCATATGGCATTGATTATACAGAAACATTTGCACCTGTGGCTAAACTTACATCAATCAGAATACTTCTTAGTATGGCAGCAAATTTGGGATGGGACCTATGGCAATTGGATGTTAAAAATGCTTTCTTACAAGAAGACTTAAATGAAGAAGTATACATGGAACTACCTCCAAGAATGACCAGAAATTTGTTATCTTCTAATAAAGTATGGAAACTCAATAAAGCAATATATGGGTTGAAACGGTCTCCAAGAGCTTGGTTTGATAAATTTAGCAAAGTAGTGTGTAGTTTGGGATACTGTAGACGCCTCAATGATCATACAATATTCTTCAAGAAAGGGACAAAAATATCTATCCTCGCTGTTTATGTTGATGACATTATTGTTACAGGAGATGACCTTGAAGAAATATTAAAGTTGAAAATGAGCCTTCATAAATTATTTGATATTAAGGATCTGGGCAGGCTTCACTATTTCTTGGGCATAGAAGTTCTTTACTCTGACAAAGGTATCTACTCGACTCAGCGAAAATACCTTATGGATCTCCTTGAAGAAATTCAAATGCTTGAATGTAAACTTAGTGACATTCCAATGGAGGTAAACCAAAAATTTTTTAACGGAGACAGTGAAGAGTTCAAAGACATCCATAAATATCAGAAGCTAGTGGGAAAGTTCATATATTTAACCATTACTCGACCAGACATTACGTATGCAGTTGGGATTGTGAGCAGATATATACATTCACCAACTAAAAATCAGATGGATGTAATGTATAAAATTCTTTAATATCTCAAATCAACTTCAGGAATGGGTTTACTTTATTTTGAAATCATCAAATTTAGACATTGAACTTTATTCTGATGTTGACTGAGCAAGTTCTTATGATGACAGAAAGTCAACTATTGGCTATGTTACTTTACTTGGGGGTAATATTATATCTTGAAAAAGTAAAAAACAGACAGTGGTTGCAAGATCTACGACAGAAGCTGAATATAGAGCTATAGCACAAGCAATGTGTGAAGAAAAATGGATATCTTCATTGATTACTGAATTGGGTTATTCACTTAAACATCCTATACCTTTATATTGTGATAGCAGTGCAGCAATTCAGATGGCATCTAATCCAGTATTTCATGAAATGACCAAGCATATAGAAATTGACTGCCACTTCATCAAGGAGAAGATATCTAATAAAGAATTCTAGTTGGAGTATGTTCATTCTATCAAACAGAGGGTTGATTTTTTAACTAAAGCTACTACCAGCAAACTATTAAAGGAGACCCTATCCAAGTTGGGTGTCATCAACATTTTCCACCCAACTTGAGGGGAGTGTTAAGGGAAGTCATCGTGTCATGTAATGAGTCAAGTCGTGTAAAAGAATGTCCTGTCTCATGTCATTATGTCATTTTGAGTCCTATGTTATCTTAAAAATAGTTAATACTTATTAGAGATAGATTAGGAAATTAAGTTAGATAGGGTATTAATAGGTGATTAGGGTTAGATAGAGGAGAGTGAGAAAGGTGGGTGACGGCTGCAAAGTCTAGGCCGATTCTGGTCATGATACAGATTGGAGGGATGCCTCCAATCTGCCCCTTATTGTAAGTGTTTTTATATGTTAATGAATATTAGATTTATTCATAAGAATATCTGGTCGAGTAATTATCAAATATATGAGTTTGCCTACCAACTTCTGATATCTATGAATATCTCTGAATTCTTCACTATCACCACTGAACAATTTCTGATTTACTTCCATAGGAGTATCACTTAGTTTGCAATCTAGCATGTGTGTTTCTGTAAGGAGATCCATTACCTCAGGAGGAATACAACACCTCTATTCCCAAGAAATAGTGAAGTCTGCCCAAATCTTTGAGGTCAAATAATCTATGAAGATTCATTTTTAAGCTGGATATTTCTTCAAGATCATCTCAAGTAACTATGATGTCATCAACATAAACAGCAAGAATAGATATTTTTGTGCCTTTCTTAAAGAAAATCGTGTGATCATTCAAACTTCTGTGATATCCCAGATTGCATACTGTCTTACTGAATTTCTCAAACCACGCTCTTGGAGATTGTTTCAACCCATAAATAGCTTTATTTAGTCTGCACACTCTAATATCAGGTGCTTTTATATTCATGCCTAGAGGTAGTTCCATGTAGACTTCTTCATTTAAATCTCCCTGTAAGAAAGCATTTTTTACATCAAGTTGTCGTAGGTCTCACTTTAGGTTCGCTGCCATACTCAGAAATATTCGGATGGAAGTAAGTTTAGCCACAGGTGCGAATGTTTCTGTATAGTCAATACCATATGACTGACTATATCCTTTTGCAACTAATCTTGCTTTATATCTTTCAATAGTTCCATCTGCCTTGTATTTAATAGTAAATACCCGCTTACAACCAATAATATTCCTGTCACGGGGTAGCTGTGTGATGGTCAATGTATTATTCTTCTCAAGAGCATTTAGTTCCTCTTCAATTGCAGCTTTCCATAATGGACATTTGATTGCTTCTTTAAATTTTGTACGAACCTTGTGTTGTTCAGCATTCATAACAAAGTTTTGATAATTCTCAGACGTATTAGCATAGGATACAACATCAGCAATAGGATACCGTGCACAAGTGCGCTTACCTTTTCTAATAGCAATAGAAATATCCATATCATCTTCTACTTCCAATTGAGGATCTGAATCAGGGGAAATATCTTTGGTATCTTGATGTTAAGCAGATTCTTCTTGAGGATAAATGATCTGCCTTGATCCTCTTTGATACATCATCATTTCCTTTGGTTCTCCTACCTTTTCATCACAAGCATCTGCATTCTTTTCAACCTCACTAGGTATTATAGGAAGCACACATGGAGTATTATGATGAGGTGTAATAGACTCCCCCTAAAAAGGATAATATGGAGTTGATTCTGAAAAGGTAACATCCATGGATACATATAGTTTCTTAAGAAGAGGATCATAGCATTTATAGCCCTTTTGAGAATTTGAATAGCTAAGAAAGATACACTTTATAGATCTAGGATCAAGTTTATCACTATTTGGAAGATGAATATTGACAAAGCATAAACATCCAAAAATATATGGGACTATATAAAAGGGTTTTGATTTATTATCAAGACATTTCATTGGACTTTCACCCTTGAGAATATTACTAGGCATCCTATTAATTAGATATACAGCAGTAAGAACAGCTTCTCCCCAATAGAACTTAGGAACATTGTTTTGAAGTAATAGGGTTCTAGCTACCTCCAAAATATGACGATTCTTCCTTTCAGCAACACCATTTTATTGAAGAGTATAGGAACAAGAAGTTTGATGAACAATACCATGGTGTGTAGATATTCTTGCAACTGTCTGCTAGTGTATTCTCCACCATTATTAGATCGCAGGATTTTCACAGAGGTATTGAATTGAGTAAGAATAAATTTGTACACAATGGAAAAAATAGTAGAAACATCATATTTTGATTTTATTAAATAAACGATTGTAAGGCGTGTACAATCATCAATAAAGGACAAAGTATTTCTGACAAAACAGGGAAGTAATAGGACTCGAACCCCATATATTTGAATAAAGAAGCTCAAAAGGTTAGGATCTCCTAGAGTCACTTAAAGGATAAGAGGCTCTTTGGTGTTTCCCGAGCTGACAAACATCACATTCAAAATATGATTTATTAGACTCTACTTTCAGGTGAGGCAGAACATATGGAATTTTTGACACAGGTAGATGCCCCAGATGATAATGCCAAAGGTGAATTTTTGTATCCTGAACAGCTAAAGTTATAGAAGCTGAAGCACTGTAAGTTGAAGTATGATGAAATTTATCTTGAAGAATATATAAGCTCCTTTGTAGTCTACCATGACCAAAGATTTTCCTCGTCTTCATATCCTGAAATACACAATCAGTAGAGTCAAAGGTTATACTACAGTTCATAGCACGAGTTAAAGAACTAACTGAAAGCAGGTTTATAGGGAAACTTGAAACATGATAGACTGATTTTAATTCTGAAAATACTGTAGATACACTTCCCTGTCCTATCATATAAGTGTACGATCTGATCCATCTGCCAATTTAATTGGTTCATGTTTTTGAAGAGATCTGTATTCTGAAAAATATGATGATTCTCCTACCATGTGATCTGTTGCACCTGAATCAATTATCCAAGTTCTGGGATTAGAATGAGAAAAGTTGTTACCCTTTACAGTATGAGTTGCTTGTGCCAATGTGGCCTCAGAAGTTAAGGTTGAGATTGTGCAGTTAATTTTGTTTTTATACCCTCTCCTTTTAATAATCTCTTGAATTCCATATGTACTTGGTGTCTGGTTTTCTGCAGTATTAACTGAATAGTCTTGATTCCTATAGTATTCAGGTTTGCCATGTAATTCCCAACAATTTTCTCTAGAATATTTGGTTTTGCCGCAATGAGAACACACAAGTCTTTCCCTTTCATCAGAGTTATATCTGCCACGTCCACGTCCACGATTTTGCTGACCACCTCTTCCGCGATAATGTGAATTTTCGTCTCTGGTTTGAAGTGTATGTTGATCTGTAACAGGGTTTTTGTCCTTCTCGAGATTTCTGCGATCTTCTTCTCTGATTAATAATGAGTATACTGTCCCCAATGAAGGAAGCTCTTCTCTGCCCAATATATTGAGTTTTATTGACTCAAATTCTGAGTTGACGCCCCATAACAAGTCAAAAACTTTCTTCTTTACAATTTCAGCATTCCTTTCAATCTGGCATGCGGAACACTTTATGCTTGTATAATAAAGGAGTTCATCCCAAAGTCCTCGAAGATCTGCATAGTATTCACTTACGGAACGATTTCCCTGTTTATATTTCCTGATTCTTTCCAAAATTTCATATTCCTTCGCCACATTCTTTTTTCTGGAATATGCATCCGACACTGCACACCATATTTCATGAGCAGATTCAATGAACATAAAAGTTTTTGCAATTGCTGGAATCATAGATTGAAGTAACCATGATGATATTAATGCATCTTTTCTTCTCCAAATAGGGTATTGTGCATCATGAATATCTGGGCTAAGGGTTTGACCCATTAGGTGAGCCCATCTCCCCCTTGCTATAAGAGCCAGTTCCACATATTGAGACCACTGTAAGTAATTTCTGCCATCTAGCTTAGTTGTAGTAATCTGAAAATTCTCTGATTTTTTATTGATGACATGTTCCGAAATCATGAAAGGGTTTTCAACCCCTTTTTCTTTACCTGCCATATATGTAATTTGACTGAATTCGAATATGTAGGAATCAGATTCAAAGTGTAATATGATTCAATGTCAAGGAGGACCCAATATTATATGTCGGCTAATGTAGATCATTCAACTGAACACAAAGAAATTCAGGGATTCGGCTGAACTGATTTGAATACTTGAGGAATAAGAAAATACGAATATTAACCCACAAGAAAATATTAAACCTGGTGTTGTCCTGCCACCTTTTTATGGGCCGATTTTTTCAAACACATATAGTAATGGGCCGATATCCAATCGGCTGATTCCAACGATCCCAAATGGCTGCTATCTTGCTACTGATTATAAATAACAAGTACTTACCTTTCTCAAATGATTTCTGTCTGAATTCTTCCCAAAACTTTTAATCATTGCTCCAAGCCACAAAATTTCTTCGTTTCAAGAAACAAACTGCTGATTTACTGCCCTTTTAGGCTCTAATACCATGAAGAAATCAATTTCATTCATAAAATAACAAAACTTACAAAAAATGGCAGATTGGAGGCATTCCTCCAATCTGCCCCAAAAACGCAGAAGTCGGCTCTCTCTTGCAGCCGTCCAGCTTCACTTTAATCCTAACCCTAATCTACTTATATAAAGGCTATCTAACTTGAATGACTATATTATCCCTAATTAGTATTAAGCTTAACTAAGTAACCACACCCTATACTAAGACTAACGACACTTACATAAGACTCACGACACTTATATAATGACACTAAAATATGAAACAACTTTAAATTGAACACATTATAACAATTACTAATTCATGATCTAGCATATCCAGAATGAAAACTTCATTATTGATTCTACGAGAACTTTTATGAAAGCATTCAATTGGCTTCTCTTCAACACAAGTTTTGCTTTCCCATTGTGTTAATTTTTGGCCTAGTTCTTCTTCAGATGATCGACTCAACCTCTGATCAAAAAGATATGCCTTGGTTATATTTCATCTCCACCACAAGTTTAGTAATGAGCTTATCTTGTTCTGATGGAGAGAAGAACCTACAATTAGTTTTTCAGGAAATTTCCAAACAAACAATTTCAATGAAATCTTTCAAAGTTAAGAGCTCTTTAGCAGTAATTTCACCACTAATGGCCTTGGCAACTTCAAATAGCATCTCTTTCCAAGACTTTGGCAAAGCATTAAGATATCTATTACCCCTTTGAAAACTTCTTATTCTTATTCTTCCATACCTTATTGATGTGTTTGTGCATTTATTCATTATGCAATAGTTCCACGATGCCAACCTGTAGGTCTGGGAACTAACAAAGCGGATTTTCATTTTATACCTTGCCGAGCCTTCATAAGCTTGTAGGCACAAAAACTACCGAGCAAAGTGAATAAACAACCAAAAGAGAATCTTCCCTAATATCAAACTTGAAGCAACTATTGCCAAAGCAACCTGAATCACGATCCATGTGGCAGTGGTCACAGCTTCCGAGTTTTACACAGGACTTTTTCAACCCCGCTAAAAGGTGGTTTCTCCCTTGGATAATTCAGAAAAAAGAAACAAAAAAAAAGACAAAGAACCGACAAAATTTGTGGCTGTGTGTTACTACTTGAAACAAATTAGATTCAGTCTTCAGAATCCAGATAGACAAAACCACGTTCTTAAAGTTCCATCTCCAGGAAGCATGTTATCGTTTCCACCAAGAGTGCCACCCATTAAATGAGACAATGTTCATCAAAATGAACACAAACATCCCATGAATTCGTTAACCCAACCATCCGAATTATGGAGCGAAGATGACAAGACAACGACGAATTTACGGATTCATGTTCTTGAGATTGAACCAATAGTAAACAACTAAGGGCACCATTAATCAACAATCATACCATGCAAACCGCAAAAATAAAGCACTAGACCAGAAGAATACCCTTTGAATACGTCACCGAAAGATCCCCTGCCAATTATCTCCAAATTACTGAATCGGGATTCGATCTCAGCAGACATGGCCGTCAAGTCAGACATATTAACAAATGCACCTTTAGTAAACTCCCTATCTCCAAATGTTGACGCAAACAACGGTGAGATCGTCAGGTAGTATTTGTCTGCGTCGCACGTTAGGGAAAACCAAGATCCAATGTGAACGGATTTCGATGATATCTGCCAAAGAAACTTAGATGCTTCGTCAGGAGATCCAAATTTACAAGCAGCACAACCTCATCGGTGTGTTCTCCACTGATTATTTCCCAAACGAAAAATGGCAATGCGCAGAGCGTACCCGAGGTGCTCCATCATAAATGAAGAGATCCCAGGGACTATGCAGTCTCAATGGCCATGCTCATAGAGAGCCAGAGAGGTGGGGTGTTAGGTTAAGCGGTAGACTTTGCTTTCTTCGAATAGGCTTTGCATCTTCCCTCTACTTTAAGCCGTCTCCGCGGCTCCCTGATCAAGTCACCTCGTAGACTGGCTTCATCCATACAGGCTTCCTTTGGTGATCAAAGGTTTTAAACGGCACAGGAACGGTACGTAAAAGACCACGTTAAATTAAATCTTATTATAAATGCTCCGATGCCCTAAATTCCAACACAAATTCAGCTGCTTGAAGTGATATTACTGATCTGGATTTGGAGTCGACCGTAGGATAACTGGATATGGATCCCGACGTTCATCAACACTTGATCACCAATTCAATTCGAGTCGTGTCCTATTACTTTTGTAAAATTCAATCTTTTGTGTTGTTCAATTTGCACGGAAAGCTCGAAGGTAACCAATCTTTTGAGTTGGATCCAGTTCTGCTCTAATGTCCGACCTGGTGACATCCCTAGCTTGTTCATTGGTTTGATCTCTTCGCCTCATGATGAGCTTGTTCTTGTTCGCTTAGTGATTTAAATCAGCCGAGAGTGAGCAGCCTCGTTAAGCTTTATGAGCTGCACACGAGCATTATGTCTTTCGTCGATCATGGCTCGTGCATGTTTGTTTTTCTCAGTACAAATACTACACGTGTAAGTAATGGGGTGGGTATGAGACAATTAAACAATCAAAATTTCAATTTTATAAGTGTATAAAATTAATTGTGTTCCTGAGTAAGAAATTAAATAGTAATCTAACTATTGTATGATAACAAGTTGTGCTTGTAACCTTAACAAGCAGTCGGCTTATTTAACTTGGTTCATGTTCAAATTGCATTTGACTCATCTCGGACTGTGTCAAGTGCCCAACACTAAAAGATCTTAAGTTCAACTTGCCAAATAACAGGTGTTCGACGTTGTGAAGCTACTTGATAAATCGAACCCAACTTGGCGTCGGCCAAGGGTTCGATGAATCTCCCCCAGGTATTACCCATCGAGAAGTGCATAAAGTTAACGGTGACCCACAGGAAGACTCTACAATGGCGGAGGGATTCTTGACGGCTTCAAATGGAAGCCCTACAGTTATGGATTGACCAGTTCCCATGGCGAGAACAAACACTATACTGATGAATCTGAAGACGTGAACAGGTCCTTCAAGAATTAAACTAGTGCTGCTGCAGCTGAGTACTCGGATAGAAACAAGCACACAGTGGTGGCTATAGAGAATCAAAACAAACCGCATGAATTCTGGATTGAAGCTGGGGGACACAAAGGAGACTTAGAATAGTGATGCTAATGAGCCAATTGCAATAAAGATATATATGAGGATATAACTCATGATATGCTACTAATGAGCATAATTGTCATTCATAAAAAGATTGCTATTTGCATATAAGTTACAATCACTATATGTGCTACTAATGAGTATAATTATCACTCAAATAAGTAGGTCTTAATATGAAAACATGGTTGCAAAATATTCATGAGTTAAAATCATTACATATGCTACTAATGAGTATAATTATCACTCAAGTAAGTGACTCTTAAATCCAAAACATGACTTTAAAATGTTCATGAGTTACATCTACTATATGATTAATGAGAATAATTATTACTAAAGTAAGTGCTTCTTAATGCCACAACATAGCTATAAACATAACCTTCACCAAATATATTTTTGTATTTTGGAAATCACCCAAGACCTGTAAGACAAATTAGTGTGTGCAATAAAGGTACTTAGTAGAGGTTGAATGTATTTTATTTTCATAACCTTGTTGACATGGGAAAAAGTATTATTACAAGAAATTCTTCAACATGAAGAACTAATGTGGTTTGAAAAGTCTTGACGATGATGGCTAAATGATAGGGATAGAAACACTAATTTTTTCGTATGTATTCAATTTGGAAGAGCAAATAATGTGACTAAGGTATTGTTAGAAGAAACCATAGGGCTACATGTATAAACAAGCAATATTCAACAAATGATTACATGCCAACATTAACCAAAACAGGAAATCCGAAAAAACAATATTTTGAACTTGATATTTGATCTTATTAGGTTATGCTACCATTGAATTATCAATGGTTCATAGAATCCAGCTACATGTCATGAACCCTATATCCATGTCGAACGAGTTTTATAGGTCATTATACTAGTAAACTTGATCATGTCATATATAAAATCCACCACCATGGAAGTTATGTGGGATTGCCGCCCCTTAAGAGATCTTCACACAATTGAGAGGTACAACAAGGTAGGGTGATCCTCTCTCCCCCTACATTTTTAGTTTTGTGCATGAAAAAGCTAGCCTAAGGAAGATGAAGTAAATATGACAGAGGTAAGAGGAAAGTGATTGGAATGGGAAAACAAGGAATGCTATGTTAGGCTTTTGACAATCACCATAAAATGTTTTCATATTTAGTACCACACATTCTAGACATATGAGCATTTTGTTGGGGCATCTCATATTTGTGTTGTATTGTAGGTTCTAAATGTTGTGAAATTTAAGCAAGGACCTCTATATCTTCTCTTAAATATAGTAAATCAATTGAAAAGAGAGTTCTCACATTATGGATAGATGCAAGTAAAGAAGCTAGGTTTGCTACATTTCCACTCAGTATAAAGAGGTCTCCACATTTTTAGCATGGATAAAGGCAAAGTTAGTCCTAAATAATAAGATTTGTATAAGAGTGGCTTATCACAAACACAAATTGATTACTTTATTTGTAGAAAAAAAGATAGAGCGTGTTGTAAAGATTGCAAGGTAATTCTAGGGGAAAGCTTAACCACCCAACATCGACTTTTAGTTATAGATTTACAAATAAAAAATGAACAAAGAAGAAAAGAGTGCATCGAGCTTAACCACCCAACACAAATTGATTACTTTATTTGTAGAAAAAAATATAGAGTTTGTTGTAAAGATTGCAAGGTAATTTCAGGAGAAAGCTTAACCACCCATGTGGAACTATTAGAAAGTATAAAGAAGGCATGTTGAAAGAAGTTAGAGAATGTGATTGAAAGTATTTCTTAAAAAATAATTTGTTTGAGAGAATATCTAAATAGAGATGTGGGTAAAGAGGCATTTGACTTTGAGAATTAAGAGAAAGGTAAGTAAATTTTAGATTTTGTTATGACATGATTTCTTTATAGCCAACATGGTTTTCAAAAAAAGATATGAAAATTTAATTACTTATAAGAATGGTTTGTCACAAACACAAATTGACTATTTTGGTAATTGATTTACCCAACATTGACTTTTAGTTATAGATTTACATGTAAACAAGTGGATAAAGACACAAAAAATTAATAGGGCAATCGAGACTAAACTGAGAAACATAAAAAATGAAAAGAAGATATATTTGAAAAGAAAATTATTCAAAGAGATGCATGAAATTACGTACGCACAACTTGTGACATGTTGATGTATATTAGAAAAGTAGGAAAAGATGTGTTAAGTGAATTTAAGGTAGGCGTACACATACAAAAAGAATCTTGGTGATGGAGTGAAGTTGTGTAAGATGAAACTAAAGTAAAGAGGGTTTCTTATAAAAACTAAGTGAAAATGACTATGAGTGAAGCAAAAGCCAAGCACATACCCTATTTTCTTCATATTTCTAAAAATACTCCTATAAAATTTCAAATTTTACAATGATATCCTAGTAGATTGTCTAATCCCTCTCTCTCTCCCATCATCAGTGCCATTTGTTGTCCCTCACGGCCTACTTTAGTGACCCATGTCTCAAAGCTTGACTCTTGTAGTTTTGTTGCCTTCTCCCATGACTAGGCAATATACAAACAATGTGTTGGATGCGATCAGAATGCTAGCAACTTGATGCCGTCGAATTCTTGGCTCGAGACACAATATGATCATATCTCCCTTACGAGAGAGATGCAACCCAAACGAGAGTCTTTGTTGAAGGAGACACATCACATCCATGTGTCCCCTACAAGGGAGATGCATTACTATTGCATTTCCTCATATGGAAGATGTGATTGTGTGACATTTCCTCATATTTCAATTAGATCATATTATATATATTATATAATATATAATATATATGAATACTTATTTAACACACTCGTTATTCTTTTCTGTGTCAAGTTTCGGGTTAATCATGTGGGTTAGCCTAATTAGTGTGGGTTTAAGCCTATATGAACCTACACCTAACCTAGGGCTGCACCAACATGATGCAATTAAGTCCATGGGCTATGCAAAGGGATGCTCCTAACCCAATCGTAAGCCAAAACCCTTAATCCTAGCCATTTACCCTAATCTTGGCCTAATCCTAGCCTAATCACCTAACCCACTTCCCTAATCCCGGCCTAATCCCAATCTAATCACCTAACCCACCTCCCTAAACCTAACCTAATTCCCTTAATCCTAACCTAATCCTAGCCTAATCACCTAACCCACCTCACTAAACCTCATCCTAAAACCAACCCACCTAGCTAAGCCCTAAACCACTAAACCACCCCACCTAAACCCTAGCACACCATATCCCTAAAACCACCTAACCTAAATATCTGGTCTCCCCCTAAATATCTAGCCCACCTTATCACCACACAACCACCACCTAACCACTAAACCACCCCTTCAAAACCAGCCCAACCGACCTCTTGAAAAACCTATAACCCCCCCCTAGTGGGCGGGTTTTTCAAGTTTTTCAACCACCGGCCCAGCCGAGCCCTCTTTCACCCCTTGCTCTCTTCTCTCACCTGCTCCACCACCACCTCCCGGCCTACACCACTCCACGCTGCCATCATCTCCCGGCCTGCACCATTCCACTCCACTACCAACTGCCCGGCCAGCTCCACTCCTTCCACCCGATTGCATCCACCTTCCACTCTGTTGCCTTCCTTGGACAACCGCCACCTTCCCTGTCCTATCCGGTTAGTACACTATCCTAACTCCACCCTCTCTTCACTCCCCCTCCACTCTCAGCCACCACACCACCCAGCTACCTGCCACCCTTCAACCATACCCGACCACATCACCTGTTGCCCTACCTTCCCATTAGTGACACCCTCTAACTACCCCAGCCACCTTACCTTTTCCCTAGGACTTGCCCCTCCTTTCCTTTGAACCAACCCTTAGTTAACACCCTAGCTAGCTCCCTTTTGCCATCCCTCATCGCCCCTAACTACCCCAGTCGGCCACCACCTAACCTGCCACTAGTCAGCCAGCCACAGCCAGCTGCACCTTGCCACATCTGCAGCCTTCCATCCTCTCCTTTAAACCAGCCCCTAGTCACCCCTTAGCTCCACCTTCCCCAGGACCTGCCCCACACCTTAGTGACACTCCCTAACTACCTCAACACCAAGGCACCACAGCAGCAACCTCCCTTTCGTCACCCAACTAGCGTCAAGGCGCCACAACCGCACCCTTGCTATTCGGCCAACACCTCCCTTTGCCGCGCCCATCCAAGGAGCTCCCTCTTGCAGCCCAAGGCGATGCCCAAGCCCAAGCTCAAGCAAGTCACCTCCGGACCAGCTATACGTAAGTGCCTAACTCGGTCCTTGTTTATAGACTTGCTTAAGCTAAATTAAATTTGTTACGGGGTTGTAATAACGGAGCATTGTCTCCCCTCGCTTGTAATAACGTGGCTTGGCACACCCACACACACGTGCACTTGAGCCTATCTCGCTCTTAGTTGTGCATGATTTTGAACACACATGGGCCTAATCAACCCTTAAGATATAAACTTATTTATATAATTTAAGTTGCATGGGGTTTTGCTTAGGTTGCGTGTGTTGTCTTTCAATTCTCGCACTCACACACATTGAGCTTTCGCCTTATTTGCAAGACCCAAGTAAGGGCCGTGTTATATTTTTCCTTGGGTTTAATTTCATGTTGTGTGTGTTGTCTTTCAATTCTCGCACTCACACACATTGAGCTTTCACTCTTACTCCCAAGACCTTAGTCAAGGCCTATTGCAATTTATATTTGGGTTTAATTTCATGTCGTGTGCGTAGTACTTCAATTCTACACTCACACACATTGAGCTTTCGCTCTTACTCCCAAGACCTTAGTTAAGGCCATATTGCAATTTATATTTGGGTTTCATTTAAGTCGTGTGAGTTGTCTTTCATTTATATTAGGATGCAATTTACTTTGATGCAATATGCATCCTAACTCGTGGTATGGCGTATATGCAATGCAAACTCACGCAACTCCAAAGGGAAAACCCGAAATTGAAAGACAATGCGGAAGGGAAATGACTTGAAATGTAAATTGCAAAAGGGAAATATAGCTATATCTTAAGAGCGGAAAGGTTCAATGGTGCAAGTGTGTGCCGTGTATATATGTAAAGACTACGCACAGCTGAACCTTAAAACCAAAATCTAAAAGACATAGCCAAAAGGGAAATACTTATAATATATATGGGCCCGAAGGTCACCAACGTGTTGCGTGGGTGTTGTGTGTATATTGAAAGACAACTCACACGACTTAAATGAAACCCAAATATAAATTGCAATATGGCCTTAACTAAGGTCTTGGGAGTAAGAGCGAAAGCTCAATGTGTGTGAGTGTAGAATTGAAGTACTACGCACACGACATGAAATTAAACCCAAATATAAATTGCAATAGGCCTTGACTAAGGTCTTGGGAGTAAGAGCGAAAGCTCGATGTGTGTGAGTGCGAGAATTGAAAGACAACACACACAACTTAAGAAAAACCCCACGCAACTTAAATTATATAAATAAGTCTATATCTTAAGGGCTGATTAGGCCCATGTGTGTGTTCAAAATCGTGTGCAACTAAGAGTGAGATAGGCTCAAGTGCACATGTGTGTGGGTGTGCCAAGCCACGTTATTACAAGCGGGGGGAGACAATGCTCTGTTGTTACAACCCCGTATCAAATTTAATTGAGCTTAAGCAAGTCTATAAACAAGGACCGAGTTAGGCACTTATGTATAGCTGGTCCGGAGGTGACTTGCTTGAGCTTGGGTGTCGCCTTGGGCTGCAAGAGGGAGCTCCTCGGAAGGGTGCGGCAAAGGTGTGCTGGCCGGGTAGGAAGCAAGGTGCTGCGGGTGCGGCGCCTTGGCGCTAGCCGGGTGATGGAAGGGGGTGCTGCTGTGGCACCTTGGTTGGGATAGTTAGGGGATGTCACTAAGGTGTAGGGCAGGTCCTAGGGAAGGTCGAGCTAAGGGTCTTGACTAGGGACTGTCTAAGGGAAGGGATGTAAGGCTGCGGGTGTGGCAAGGTGCAGTCGGTTGTGGCTGGCCGACTAGTGGCAGGTAGTTAGGTGGTGGCCAGCTGGATGTAGTGGAGGTTAGATTAGGAAAGGATGGCGTGTGGTGGCTGAGAGTGGAGGGGGAGTGAAGAAAGGGTAGTGTTAGGATGGGGTACTAACTGGAGAGGAAGGGGAAGGTGGCAGGTGTCCAAGGGAGGCAGTCGGGTGGAAGGTGGGTGCAATCGGGTGGAAGGAGTGGAGCTGGCCAGGAGGTGGTGGTGGCGTGGAGTGGAGCTGGCCGGTGGTCCAAGGTGGAGCAGGTGAGAGAGGAGAGGAAGGGACGAGAGAGGAGAGGAAGGGCTCGGTTGGCCCAAGGTGGAGCTGGAAAATCTGAAAAACCCGCCCACTAGCGGGGTTTTTTATAGGATTTTGATAGGGTCGGTTGGGCTGGTTTTGGGGGGTGGTTTAGTGGTTAGGTGGTGGTGGTTTAGGGATAAGGTGGGCTAGATATTTAGGGGGGGCAAATATTTAGTTTAGGTGGATTTAGGGATATGGTGTGCTAGGGTTTTAGGTGGGGTGGTTTAGTGGTTTAGGGCTTAGCTAGGTGGGTTGGTTTTAGGGTGAGGTTTAGTGAGGTGTGTTAGGTGTTTAGGCTAGGATTAGGTCGGGATTAGGGGAATTAGGCTAGGTTTAGGAAAGGATTAGGGAGATGGGTTAGGTGATTAGGTTGGGATTAGGGAAGGATTAGGGAAGTAGGTTAGGTGATTAGGTTAGGATTAGGCTGGGATTAAGGTAAATGGCAAGGATTAGGGGGTTTAGCTTGGGATTGGGTTAGGAGCATCCCTTTGCATAGCCCATGGACTTCATTGCATCATGTTGGTGCAGCCCTAGGTTAGGTGTAGGTTCATACAAGCTTAAACCCATACTAATTAGGCTAACCCACATGATTAACCCGAAACTTGACACACAAGTCAAGCTTAATACATTTCACTCACATGTGATCCTCCCCATTCTCTCTCATGCCCAAGATCCCACGTGAATTTCAAGTGGGCCCCACCTCCATTTATGAGAAGGTGATGTGGGCCATGGATGTGGATATTGGATTGGATCTTTGGATCCAAATCCACATATACGTTTGGATTGAAATCTGGATATATATGGTCTAGATCCAATCAAAAGCTGAATTCTGACTCCTTCAGGGTATGTTCGAAATGAACGTTTTGTGCGGGGTCTGACAGCATCAGTACTCCGTCTTACGTTCGGTCTTCGCCAACAGGGTCGTTCGCTTCTGTTTTCACCTTCCAGAGTTGATTTCAAATGATTTGTTGATAACAGGGGCTTAGACGTTCGAGCTCCTGGGGATGAATCTAACATGAGAGTTGCTGTGCCGGGCTCGACATGTGCTCCGGTTCCAGGCTCTTTTTTGCTCTTCTAGTGCTGCTTTTATCAGGCCAAGTTGCTTTGTGGGGTTCCAAAACGTATTTTAAAAGGTTTTAAAACTATATTATACATATTTTAAAACATACATAGTTTAAACATATGTATAGGGTTTGTCTGGAAGGCTCCTGGGTTTCCAGACTCAAAATAGCCCTTTGGGGCTGCTTTTACAAAACCAGGTTTATTTGAGAAGTTCGTGAGATTTCGGGGTGTTTACAGATGCCCCTCTTTGGCATTGTCCAAATTGATTTGGATAATGGCAAAGACGACAAACACCCCTTTCAATGTCTCCCTAGGTGTAACCACGAAAATATGGGATCGTCCCAATTTTTAGCAAAATCTCACTTTTAAAACCCTGGTAGGAGGAGATATCACGCCAAAGGGATATGTATGGAATCTGGTCCTAAAAATGGGATTATGTTATGCAAATGTCCCTGCGTGGAAATGCAGATGCATGACATGGGTGGGCTGCCAAGAATGGCGACCTCCTAGAGACCAGATATGGTCGAACTCTTGAGACTTACAAGGCCTGTTGCTCCAAGTGAGCAGACCCTATGCTGTTCGATGTTCGATTTTCAAAATTTATTTACAAAAGCTATTTACAAAAGGGACAACTGTCTTGAGTCTCAATCCTAAGGATCTCGAGCTCTTCGTGTTTGCCTTTGCTTGAGTCTTGGCACTCGCTTATCTAGCGGAGGTTTAATAAGAAAACAAGACATATTTCAAATTCTTACGTCTTACTCGAAACGTCGAATTCTCAAACAAAATGAAATTCAAGTAAGTAAATCCTATTTTTACTTTAGGATTCCTCGAAATGAACCATGTTTTAGCTTGGGATAAGCCAGGGATGGGAAAGAGATACCACGGTCTCTTCTGAAGCGTCCCATGGTTTAAGGCATAGAAGGCGGAAAACTGCTCTTTTTGAGCTTTTGGCCTCTTTTTCCTTTTTTTCGTAGAGGGTCTCCCTTTGGGAGTATTTTTTCTTTAATCCCTCTTTTGTTTTTCACAAGGGAATTGATTTTTTCTTTTGGATTCTGGTTTCTTTCTTTTGAAAAGAGACTTTGGATGAGAAAATTCCCTTTATTTGGGCCCCGTTTTCCTTTTGGAAGGAGAAGAGAAGAGGGGAGGACTTATCCCAAGGTCACACTCGATCCATTCCAGATCAACCTATTTAGAAATAGCATGGACTACTTGCAAGTATCTTGCTATATTGAACTAGGCCTTTCTTTGTAAGAAGAAGGATTTTGAAATATAACCACGATTTGGAAGACTCCACTCTTTCACAAGTGCGAATTCTCTCACTCAGGGTCACACGACTTTGCCTTTGCACCTTACTTTCAAGTCTCAGGGCAGCTATCCCTTCTGGGTTTTCGAAAAATGGGAATTTAACCCAAATCCTACACATAATACTTCTTAAAGTCTTGAATATTGATAGGATCTTCTAAATTCCTACTTTCTACATCGATCAACCAATACGAGTTGTTCATGGTGGTTGCACGTACAACATAGGGTCCATCTCACTTGGGGCGCCACTTTCCAAGGGGATGTGGGCCATGATAGTGGATGATTTTCAAAACCAGATCTCCCACTTCAAAGTGGCGAGGTCTCATGTGTTTGCCATAGTGTCGGGCTATCCTTTGCCGGTATGCACGAGCATGATCCATAGCAAGGAGTCGCCTCTCATCTAGCAAATCTAGTTCAGCCATCCTAGCATGTTGAAGTGTCTCTAGGGGGAGGTCGAGTGTTATGGATGTATGGAATGAATGCAATTGAGTATGAATGGAAAGAATGGCGTTTGTGCCGTATACCAATTCGAATGGTGTGGCATTCGTGGAAGTCCTATAAGTCCATAAGGCTTCATCCAGCTTCTCGTGCCACGTCCTACCCTTCTCTAAAGTCTTCTCAATTATGCAAATGAGAGTCTTGTTTGTGGCTTCGGAATGAGAGTCCATAAGCCACCACATGTTGCCCCTGTACGTTGGTCAGGGAAATGGCTTTCACCCACTTGGAGAAATACTCAGTGGCTGCTAAAATGAATCGATGCCCATTCGAGGCTTTTGGAAATATAGGGCCTACGATGTTAAACGCCCACATGGTAAATGGCCAGGGGCTGACCACAGAATGCAATGCAGATGAGGGGATATGAATGGCGTGCCCATGCACTTGACATGGATGACACTTCTTAACATGATCGTGACAATCCTTTTTCAGGGTGGACCAAAAATAGCCCGCTCTAAGTATTTTCATTGCCATCATATTGGCATTAACATGACCTCCACATTCTCTATCGTGGAACTCATGCATCACTATCCTAGCCTCCTCTAGATCGATACATCTAAGTAGGATGCCTTATCTTTGGATGTGGCATCCTCGGTGAATCCCCCATTTTCTAGAAAATGTTTGATATCATAAAACCAAGGTTTTTCAACATAATATGGATTATTTTAGCAAATATTCAAATCGTGTGTGGATGGGTTGGGCGCATGCCATATTTCTAAAGATCGGGTCCCTGAGATGGGATCAACCTTTAGGGCTGAACCCAAGGAGGAGAGGGCATCGGCAATGCCATTATCCTCTCTTCCTACGTGTGTGAGTTTACACGATTGGAATGACTCAACCAATCGAGTGGCCAACTCGTGATATGGAAGTAGTTTTTCGTTGCGTACTTGCCAAATTTTCAAAACCTGGTTTATAACAAGGAGCGAATCTCCAAAGACCTTGATGCATGATGCCCCTAGAGTTTTCGAAATCCTTAAGCCTTGTATGAGTGCTTCATGCTCAGCTATGTTGTTGGAACGTTCGAAATCTAAGCGGATTGCTATGGGAATCTCGCCCTTTTCAGGGTAGATGAGGATGACCCCAGCACCAGCCCCTCGTTGGTTTCGTGCCCCATCGAAGTGCATCTTCAACACTTGGTTTTCGAAAGAGTTTGCCAAAATGTGGTTTTGGAAATGGTTTTGCAATATGCCTTCGTCAGGCATTTCATCAAGTGTGGGATATGCGTCCTCCCGGGGGAACTCAACCACGTAGTCAGCTAGGGCTTGCCCCTTAATGGAGATTTGGTGGTGGTATTTCAGGTCATACTCCATTAGAAGGAGTTGCCATTTGCCCAATCTACCAGTGAGAATGGGTTTTTTGAACAAGTGCTTGATTGGATCAAACTTGGACACTATCCAGATCTCATGATCTAGGAAATAGTGTCGAAATTTTTGGTAGGCCCAGACTAGGGCCAAGCACGTCTTCTCCATGGCTTGATAATTTCTTTCGTAAGCCAAGAGAGTTTTCGAAATATAGTAGATGACATACTCCTTATGGGTGTCATTCTCGTATTGAGCTAATAGGGCTCCCAAAGCATTTGCATGCACAGAAATGTAAAGCAAAAGAGGTTTTCCTTGCTTTGGAGGATTTAAAACGGGGGGATTAACCAGGTATGCCTTTAGTCTCTCGAAGGACTTTTGGCAATCGTCATCCCATAAAAATTTCGTGCCCTTCCTCAACAGTTTATTGAAGGGTTTGCATCTAGTCGCCAGATTTGATATAAATCGATGAACAGACTGTAATCGAACCTGGAGGCTACGAATTTGGGGGAGATTGGAGGGTGGAGCCATGTCTTTGATGGCTTGACACTTAGAGGGATCGACTTCTATACCCCTTTGGCTCACCATAAAGCCTAGAAGCTTTCCAGACTCTACCCCGAATACACATTTTTGAGGGTTTATCTTTACTTTGTAAAGCTTAAGCCTTTCGAAAATCTTTTGCAAACATTCCATATGAGTGCATCGGGTTTTGGATTTTGCCAAGAGATCATCTACATACACTTCTACGAGCTCATGAATTTGATCATGGAAGATCGTGGTCATGGCTCTCTAGTATGTTGCGCCGGCATTTTTCAAACCAAAGGGCATGACTCTATAGCAGTATGTGCCCCATGGGGTTGTGAATGCGGTCTTACCCTGATTTCGTGGACTTAATTTAATTTGATTATAGCCTGAATAGCCATCCATAAACGAAAACATTTCATGATTTGCAGTACTATCGACTATCAAATCTATGTTTGGTAAAGGATAGTTATCCTTTGGAGTGGCTTTATTCAGGTTTCTGAAATCGATGCATATTCGAATTTTCCCATTGGTTTTTCGAACCACAACGATATTTGATAACCAATCAGAATACACAATGGGTTTTATAAATCTGGCTTTTAACAGATCTTCTAAACCCTCTTTGACTTGCGTGTGTATATTCGGATGTATTTTCCTAAGCTTCTGCTTTATGGGTTTTACATCTGCATCTAAGGAAAGGCGATGTTCGACAATGCTGGGGTCTATGCCCGGCATGTCTTCATATGTCCATGCAAACACATCTAAATAGGTTCGTAGAAATGCAATGAATGCTGATCTTTCATGTTCATGCAAACATGTTGTAGATGCAGAAAATCTCCGCCTCCCTGGTTTCTTAGGCCTGGGGCAAACCTTTTCGTGTGTCTAAGTCCTATTTAAATAAACAGGGCATGCCAGCTAGCTTACCTAAGCTAGCGAAGATATATTCTAAACCTGACTTCTTACGTGGCGACTGCGAGCAAGCAAGCTCTTGTCGTCGCAGACCTTCTTGCACCGATGTGCAAGGTTCAGTCTGTACGCTTTTAAAAAATCGAGTTTTGGATAGAAGGACCTACGAAAGTGGTTCGAGGTGTTTGATTCGGGTCTTTTTAGTACGATTTCCAGATTTTAGATCACGTGGATTTGCACGTGCCTAAGTCTTTCTTTTTATCCCTTTATGGGCCACCTAGGTGTGTGTTATGAACACTCCACTAAATGTGGTGACTTTGAGCAGGAGTATGGGGTTTGCTTTGATGCAATATGCGTCCTAACTCGTGGTATGACGTATATGCAATGCAAACTCACGCTACTCCAAAGGGAAAACCCGAATGTAAAGACGATGCCGAAGGGAAATGACTTAAAGGAAATGACTTGTAATGTAAATGCCGAAGGGAAATGACTTAAGGGAAATGACTTGTAATGTAAATGCCGAAGGGAAATACGTATATAAGGTATATATGGGCCCTTACTTGGGTCTTGCAAATAAGAGCGAAGGCTCAATGTGGGTGCATGCTTGAATTGAAATACTACACACACGACATGAAATGAAACCCAAATATAACTTGCAATATGGCCTTAACTAAGGTCTTGGGAATAAGAGCAAAAGCTCAATGTGTGTGAGTGCTTGAATTGAAGTACTACGCACACAACATGAAATTAAACCCAAATATAAATTGCAGTATGGCCTTAACTAAGGTCTTGGGAATAAGAGCGAAAGCTCAATGTGTGTGAGTGCTTGAATTGAAGTACTACGCACACAACATGAAATTAAACCCAAATATAAATTGCAGTATGGCCTTAACTAAGGTCTTGGGAATAAGAGTGAAAGCTCAATGTGTGTGAGTGCTTGAATTGAAGTACTATGCACACGACATGAAATTAAACCCAAGGATAGTATAACACGGCCCTTACTTGGGTCTTACAAATAAGAGCGAAGGCTCAATGTGTGTGCGTGCTTGAATTGAAAGACAACATACCCAACTTAAGCAAAACCCTACGTAATTTAAAGTATATACATAAATTTATATCTTAGGGGCTGATTAGGCCCGTGTGTGTTCAAAATCGTGCACGCCTAAGAGAGTGCACGTGTGTGTGGGTGTGCCAAGCCACGTTATTACAAGCGGGGGGAGACTATGCGCCATTATTAGAACCCCGTATCAAATTTAATTTAAACAAGTCTGCAACTACGGACCGAGTTAGGCACTTACTTATAGCTGGTCTGGAGGTGACTTGCTTGAGCATAGGCTTGGCTTCACCTTGGGCTACAAGAGGGAGCTCCTCGGAGTTGAATGGCAAAGGGGAGGTGTTGGTCGGGTGCCTTGGATGCGCGGGAAGGGCGCCTTGGAGGTGGCCGGTTGCTAGGGATGGGCTTTCTTGGTGCTTCGGGGTAAGGTGACTAAGGAAGGTCACTAAGAAAGGGTGTAGTGTTAGGAAAGGTGGCGCTAAGTGGGAGCCTAAGGGAGTGTATGGTTGGCCGAGTGGGTTTGGTACAGTCGGTTGGAGTGGCCGGCTAAGGGAAGCTTGGTGGTGACCGGCTGCTAGGGTGGCTAGGGATGTTATGGATGGGAAGGGAGCTAACTAGGGCGTGGTGGAGAGTGGAAGGGATCGATCCTAGGGAGCTAAGTGGAGTGGCCGGGTGTTGCTAGGGGAAGTGGTTCAAGGCGGGTGGCTGAAATGGCTAAGGTCTGGCCGAATGGGTAGGGATGATGGGTAGGTGGTGTTGGGGTGATGTGGTGGTGGTGTAGGTGGTTGAGAGTGGAGGGGGAGTGAAGAAGAGGTGGAGTTAGGTTGAGATACTAACTGGGTGATAAAGAGAGGCGGTGGATGGAAGAGGGGCAGTCGGGTGGAAATGGTGGCAATGTGGAGGGAAGCAGACCGGGGGGCAGTGGTGGTGCGAGGCGGAGCTGGCCAGGGTGTGGTGGTGCAGGTGGAGCAAGGCGGAGGGCTTGGCTGGAAGGTGGCTGGAGTCGACTGGGCCAAGGTGGGCTGGAATGCTTGAAAAACCCGCCCACTAGGGGGGTTTATATAGGGTTGGAGATGGCGGTTGGGGCTGGTATTAGGAGGGTGGTAAGGTGGTTTAGGTAGTGGTGGTGTGGTGATAAGGTGGGCTGGTTTTGGGGAGGGGCCAGATATTTTAATTTAGGGGTATTAGGGATATGGTGTGCTAGGTTTAGGTGGGGTGGTTTAGGGGTTTAGGGCTTAGCTAGGTGGGTTGGTTTTGGGGTGAGGTTTAGTGAGGTGGGTTAGGTGATTAGGCTAGGATTAGGTTAGTTTTAGGGAAATTAATCTAGGTTTAGGAAAGAATTAGGGAAGTGGGTTAGGTGATTAGGTTGGGATTAGGCCGGGATTAGGGAAGTGGGTTAGGTGATTAGGCTAGGTTTAGGACAGGATTAGGGTAAAAGGCTAGGATTAGGGTTTTTTGATTAGGATTGGGTTAAGGAGCTCCCTTTGCATAACCCATAGACCTTAATTGCATCATGTTTGTGTAGCCCTAGGTTAGGTTTTGGCTAATACAAGCTTAAACCTATGTTAATTAGGCTAACCCACATGATTAACCCCAAACTTGACACACAAGTCAAGCTTAATTACAATCACTCCCTAATCTTATCCTCCCCCACTCTCTCTCATGCCCATAATCCCACATGAAATTTAAGTGGGCCCCACCTCCATTTATGAGAGGGTGATGTGGAACATGGATGTGGATATTGGATTGGATCTCTGGATCCAAATCCAAATCCAAGTCCACACATAGGTTTGGATTGGGATCTGGATATATATGGTCCAGATCCAATCCAAACTGAATTTTGACTCCTTCAGGCTGTGTTCGAAACGAATGGTTTGTGCGGGGTCTGACAGCATCAGTACTCTGTCTGCGTTGGGTCTTCGCCAACATGATCGTCCGCTTCTATTTTCGCCTTCCGAAGCTGATTTCAAGTAATGTTTGATGATAACAGGATCTTGGACGTTCGACATCCTGGGGGTGGATTCAATACGAGAGTTGCTGTGCCGGTCTTGACTTATGCTCCGTTTTCGGGCTCTCTTTAGCTCTTCTGGTCCTGTCTTGATTAGGCCAAGCTTGCTTTGTGGGGTTTCAAAACATATTTTAATAGTTTTAAAACATATTATACATATTTAAAACATATAAGAGTTTAAAACATCTGTACAGGGTTGTCTAGAAGGCTCCTGGGTTTTCAGACTCAAAATGGCCCTTTGGGGCTGCTTTTACAAAACTAGGTTTGGATAAGGGCAAAGATGATAAACATCGATTTGAGAAGTTCGTGGGATTTCGGGGTGTTTACAGATGCCCTCTTTGGCCTTGTCCAAATCGATTTGGATAAGGGCAAAGATGATAAACACCCCTTTCAATGTCTCCCTAGATCTAACCATGAAGAATATGGGATCGTCCCAATCTTTAGCAAAATCTCAGTTTTAAAACCTGGGTAGGAAGAGATATCACACCAAAGGGATATACAAAAGGGTTTCTGGTCCTAAAATGGGATCATGTTATGCAAGTGCCATGCGTGGAATGTAGATGCATGACATGGGTGGGGTGCCAAGAGTGGCGACCTCCCAGAGACCAGATGTGGTCGAACTCTAGAGACTTACAAGGCCTACTGCTCCAAGTGAGCAGATCCTATGCTGTTCGATTTTTCAAAATTTATTTACAAAACTATTTACAAAAGGGGCAACTGTCTTCAGTCTCGATCCTAAGGATCTCGAGCTCTTCGTGTTTGCCTTTGTTTGAGTCTTGACACTCGCTTATCTAGCGGAGGTTTTATAAGAAAACAAGCTATATTTCGAATTTCTACGCCTTACTCGAAACGTTGAATTCTTAAACAAGATGAAATTCAAGTAAGTAAATCCTATTTTTACTTTAGGATTCCTCGAAATGAACCATGCTTTAGCTTGGGATAAGCTAGGGATGGGAAAGAGATACCACGGTCCCTTCTGAAGCGTCCCATGGTTTAAGGCATAGAAGGCGGAAAACTGCTCTTTTTGAGCTGTGTGGCCTCTTTTTCCTTTTTTGTAGAGGGTCTCTCTTTGGGAGTATTTTTTCTTTAATCCCTCTTTTTCATAAGAGAATCGATTTTTTTCTTTTGAATTCTGGTTTCTTTCTTTTGGAAAGAGACTTTGAATTGGGAAATTCCCTTTGTTTGGGCCTTTGTTTTCCTTTTGGAAGGAGAAGAGAAGTGGGGAGGACTTATGCCAAACTCACACTCGATCCACTCCAGATCAGCCTATTTAGAAATAGCACGTACTACTTACAAGTATCTTGCTATGTTGAACTAGGCCTTTCTTTGTAAGAAGAAGGATTTTGAAATGTAACCACGATTTTGAAGACTCCACTCTTTCACAAGTGCGAATTCTCTCACTCAGGGTCACACGACTTTGCCTTTGCACCTTACTTTCAAGTCTCAGGGCAGCTATCCCTTCTGGGTTTTCGAAAAATGGGAATTTAACCCAAATCCTACACATAATACTTCTTAAAGTATTGAATATTGATAGGATCTGCTAAATTCCTACCTTCTACATCGATCAACCAATACAAGTTGTTCGTAGTGGTTGCTCGTACAACATAGGGTCCATCCCACTTGGGGCGCCACTTTCCAAGGGGATGTTGGCCACGATAGTGGATGATTATCAAGACTAGATCCCCCACTTCAAAGTGGCGAGGTCTCATGTGTTTGCCATAGTGTCGGGCTATCCTTTGTCGGTATGCACGAGCATGATCCATGGCAAGGAGTCGCCTGTCATCTAGCAAGTCTAGTTCGGCCATCCTAGCATGCTGAAGCGTCTTTAGGGGGAGGTCGAGTGCTATGGATGTATGAAATGAATGCAGTTGAGTATGAATAGGAAGAATGGCGTTTGTGCTATAGACCAATTCGAATGGTGTGGCATTCGTGGGAGTCCGGATGGAAGTCCTATAAGCCCATAAGGCTTCATCCAGCTTCTTGTGCCACGTCCTATCCTTCTCTAAAGTTTTCTCAATTATGCCAATGAGAGTCTTGTTTGTGGCTTCGGCTTGGCCGTTGCCTTGAGGGTAGTAGGGCGAGGAGAAGTGGTGAGTTATGCCATACGTGTTGCACAACTTAACCATCCAATCGTTCTTGAATGGGGTGCCATTGTCAGACACAAGGTCTCGTGGAACCCCAAATCGAGTCAGGATATTCCTCCGAATGAAAGCTACCACGTGTTGCCCCAGCACGTTGGTTAGGGAAATGGCTAGGGGCTGACCACGGAATGCAATGCATATGAAGGGATATGAATGGCGTGCCCATGCACTTGACATGGATGACAGTTCCTAACATGATCGTGACAATCCTTTTTGAGGGTGGACCAAAAATAGCCCCCTCTAAGTATTTTCATCGCCATCATGTTGGCATTAACATGACCTCCACATTCTCCATCGTGGAATTCATGCATCACTATCCTAGCCTCCTCTAGATCGATGCACCTAAGTAGGATGCCGGTAAAGCTTTTCTTGTATAAAACCCCACCCAGAATGGTGTATCGGGTCGAAATCTTATGGATGAATGCCTTATCTTTGGATGTGGCATCCTCGGTGAATCCCCCATTTTCTAGAAAATGTTTGATATCATAAAACCAAGGTTTTTCAACATAATATGGATTATGTTGGCAAATATTCAAATCGTGTGTGGATGGGTTGGACGCATGCCATATTTCTAAAGATCGGGTCCCTGAGATGGGATCAACCTTTAGGGCTGAACCCAAGGAGGAGAGGGCATCGGCAATGCCATTATCCTCTCTTCCTACATGTGTGAGTTTACACGATTGGAATGACTCAACCAATCGAGTGGCTAACTCGTGATATGGAAGTAGTTTTTCATTCGTACTTGCCAAATTTTCAAAACCTGGTTTATAACAAGGAGCGAATCTCCAAAGACCTCGATGCATGATGCCCCTAGAGTTTTCGAAATCCTTAAGCCTTGTATGAGTGCTTCATGCTCAGCTATGTTGTTGGAACGTTCGAAATCTAAGCGGATTGCTATGGGAATCTCGCCCTTTTCAAGGTAGATGAGGATGACCCCAGCACCAGCCCCTCGTTGGTTTCATGCCCCATCGAAATGCATCTTCCACACTTGGTTTTCGAAAGAGTTTGTCAAAATGTGGTTTTGGAAATGGTTTTGTAATATGCCTTCATCAGGCATTTCAACAAGTGTGGGATATGCTTCCTCTAGGGGGAACTCAACCACGTAGTCTGCTAGGGCTTGCCCGTTAATGGAGATCTTGTGATGGTATTTCAGGTCATACTCCATTAGAAGGAGGTTCCATTTGCCCAATCTACCCGTGAGAATGGGTTTTTCGAACAAGTGCTTGATTGGATCAAGCTTGGACACTATCCGGATCTCGTGATCTAGGAAATAGTGTCTGAATTTCTGGCAGGCCTAGACTAGGGCCAAGCACGTCTTCTCCAGGGCTTGATAATTTCGTTCATAAGCCAAGAGAGTTTTCGAAATATGTAGATGGCATACTCCTTATGGGTGTCATCCTCGTATTGAGCCAACAGGGCATGCACAGAGATGTAGAGTAAAAGCGGTTTTCCTTGCTTTGGAGGATTCAAAATAGGGGGATTAACCAGGTATGCCTTTAGTCTCTCGAAGGACTTCTTGCATTCGTCATCCGATAAAAATTTTGTGCCCTTCCTCAACAGTTTGTTGAAGGGTTTGCATCTAGTCACTAGATTTGATATGAATCGCCGAACGGACTGTAATCGACCCTGGAGGCTACGGATTTGGGTGAGATTGGAGGGCGGAGCCATGTCTATGATGGCTCGACACTTAGAGGGGTCGACTTCTATACCCCTTTGGCTCACCATAAAGCCCAGAAGCTTCCCTGATTCTACCTCGAATACACATTTTTGAGGGTTTAGCTTTACTTTGTAAAGCCTAAGCCTTTCGAAAATCTTTTGCAAACATTCGATATGAGTGCATCGGGTTTTGGATTTTGCTAAGAGATCATCTACATACACTTCTACAAGCTCATGAATCTGATCATGGAAGATCGTGGTCATGGCTCTCTGGTATGTTGCGTCGGCATTTTTCAAACCAAAGGACATGATTGTATAGCAGTAC
Source organism: Brasenia schreberi (assembly GCA_036023115.1). NCBI lineage: Eukaryota > Viridiplantae > Streptophyta > Magnoliopsida > Nymphaeales > Cabombaceae > Brasenia > Brasenia schreberi. The sequence goes on from JAYKKT010000079.1 coordinate 6,938,995, forward strand.
GTGCCACAGGGGGTTGTGTTGGCGGTCTTACCCTGATCTCGTGGACTTAGTTTGATTTGATTATAGCCTGAATAGCCATCCATAAACGAAAACATTTCATGATTTGCAGTACTATCGACTATCAAATCTATGTTTGGTAAAGGATAATTATCCTTTGGAGTGGCTTTATTTAGGTTTCTGAAATCGATGCATATTCGAATTTTTCCATTGGTTTTTCGAACTACGACGATGTTTGATAACCAATCAGAATACGCAATGGGTTTTATAAATCCGGCTTTTAAAAGATCTTCTAAACCCTCTTTGACTTGCGTATGTACATTCGGGTGTATTTTCCTAAGCTTCTTCTTTATGGGTTTTACATTCTCATCAAAGGGAAGACGATGCTCGACAATGCTGGGGTCTATGCCCGGCATGTCTTCATATGTCCATGTAAACATATCTAAATAGGTTCATAGAAATGCAATGAATGCTGATCTTTCATGTTCATGCAAGCATGCGCCTATTTTGATGGTTTTGGGATTGGAATCATCCCCTAGGTTCACCTCTATGAAATCTCCTCCGACTGAATTAGAAGGTCTTTCAAAATTGAGAACTTTATGAAATTCTGGGAGCTCAAAAGTGGGATCTTCTTCAAGGGGATCCACTTCTGGGCTTCGATCATTCTCGTGGGTTATAGACTCGAGGGAATTTGATGCGTGATTTTTAAAAAGAGCTGGTTTTGTACTCGGATTTTCAATTGATTTCGAAATTTTTGGTCTGGCTATGCAGACGACGTTCCTTTCAAAATCTTTTCTCAAAGCCTTACCAGGAGCAACTATATACAAAATATTTTTGGTATTTTCCAAATTTTTGATTTTTTTGGGTTTTTGTAAAACAAGAACTTTAGGAACTATACAAAGCACTCTATTTTCAAGTTTTTGTTTTTCCATTGTTTTTGGCTTTTCTTCTTTTTTTGATTTTAAGTTTTCCAAATGTTTTTGCATTTTTATAAATGGGATCTTCCGTCATACCTACAAAGGGAAAATACTACGGATTAGACTCGGAATAGGAAATCTAAATCGTAGGTCTCTTCTAGGATAGGTTCCAGGGCACCCTTGACCCAGGTGGTCACAGGGGGTGGCTCTGGCGGTATTCTGGGAGTATAGCCGATCCCATATCGGCTTGGGTTGGCCCTAGGAAGGATAGGCTCTAGGAGACCCTGGTTTTGTGCCCCTAGACTTTTGTAGGGCGTGTAGCCCATATTAAACAACATGTTCCACGATTTCTTATTCTTTGAAAAGTTTTGATAAAGATCGTGGTCCCGGAACTTGCTCGAGCCTTGGCGGCTCAATCACAATCTGTCCCAGGTTAGCCTCATGGGCCTGGGAGCTCGATAAACAAGGGGAGTTTATGATCCCCTGAAGCTGTGGGTGACTCTCACCTAGGATTACCACGACCTGGTCCCTGAAAGGGATCTTGACACACCTGTGGAAGGTGGACGGCACAACGCACAAACTGTATATCCAGGGCCTTCCCAACAACAGGTTATAATGGGGGTGGATGTCCAAGACATGGATCACCCCCGTGTGTGTGATCCCTCCCGTTTCCATTGGCAGTTTGATCGATCCTAATGGCCTAGACGCATTCCCATCGTATCCAGTGATAACGATGGGACTTGGGTTTACTGAAGTCAAGGTGACTCTAATTTGATACGCCACATGAAGTGGAAGGATGTTGAGCCCTCCTCCCCCATCGACTAGGCACCTGTCCAGAGAGTAGTTATTCAGAACCACCTCGATATGCAAGGCCTGGTTATGGGACTCGTAGGGTCTATCTATATCATCTTCCGAGAAAGTGATGGGCGATTTTGCTCCTATCGATGCCACTTGATCAGACAGGGATTTAGGAATTATGTTCGAACTAACCTTAGCTCTTTCTAGAATTTTCTCTAGCACGAGTCTATGCCTAGGCGAGGTTTGTATAAGCTCTAGGATGGACATGTGGATAGAAATCTTTGAAAGATGGTTTTCGAAATCATAAGGGTTTAAAACGATTTTCCCTTTGTCTGCTTTTGGCAGAACTCTAGGAATACATGCTTTTGAGGGGCCAGGCACATTGACCACCTTTTTAGCACTTTGTAGGTGTGGGGGTTGATAGATCCTCCCGGATCTTGTCACTTCCCCTATGACCAACCTAGGGTTCGCACTTAAACTGGCTCTAACCGTGAGTTTTGGAGCACCTTAGATTTTTAAAACTGGTTTAGCCGGGGATTCAGCTCTTGGTGGTTCCCGAATGATCACTTGGGCGGGCTTCTTGTAAAGTACAAGGGTGGACGCACAAGTGAATCGACCAGACTTAGATGAATGCATTAGATCTTTTAAAAAGGTGAGGGTACATACCTCCTTTCCTTTCCCACTGCTGCTGGCGTGCTTGGGAAAGGGTTCTTTAAAGATAGCTTGAGTTGGCTCAGGTTCCGCAGTGACCTGGAGCTGGCCCTCCGCTATCAAGTTCTCGATTTTGTTTAAAAGGGAGAAACAACGCTTTGTATCATGGCCTTTGAGCCGATGATACTTAGAAAAGCGATTTAAATATCCCCCTTTGGAAGTGACTCCCTCGGGGATTTCGGGAAGCTCAATCATGCCCTGGGCAAGTAGGAGGTCTAGGACCTCCGACACAGGTTGCCCCAGCGGAGTGTACTCCCGTTTTTCAACCGGTTTTTGAAATGTTCGCTCTCTTTTGTTTTTTAGTTTTTCAAAATTTTTGGAAGTGCCTGCCACGCCTGGATCCACCCGGACATTGGCGATTTTATGGGGCTTTGCCCCTTTGTTCATCGTGGGTAGCCCATAAGTGATGGGCTTTTCCAAGCAGGTTTTAGAAATGGCGCTTCCTTTCCACAAGTGATTGTATGTCCCTTTTCTCAAGTTTGTTTCGAAAAGGGATGCCTTTTTGATTAACTTATGGAAAGTTGAGATCTCATGGAGCGAGAGAAGGGTTTTTAACTCGCTTTTAAAATTATTCAGGATGAGCATGACTGCGCATCCTTCGGATATGGGCTCTCGCACTTGGCCTAAAAGTGACCTCCATCGTACAATGAAGGCATGCACATCTTCGTTCATGCCTTGCTTTGTATCCCTTAAAGTATTTAGAGTCGGCGTGACTTCTACGTTGTGTGCAAATCTTTGCATGAAGCAGTTCACTAACTCTTCAAAAGTAGCGAACTGGCTTAGATCGTACGAAGCCAGCCATTTGGTAGTTGTGCCTTTAAGGGATAAAGGGAACCAATACACCCATTTCATCGAGTCCTTTTTCTTCTTATGGGCTCGACGCGAGAAAAGTTGCAAGTGAGACCTAGGGTCTCCCATGCCGTCATACCGATAGAAGTTCGGTATTTCATCGTCACTGTCTGTTTCGTAATCCATAGGAAGGAAATCAGATAGGGCGTAACTTCTTTTCTCTTTATTCTGCCCTTTCAGCAGCTGCTGTAGGGCTTTACGGTCCTTTTGTGTGAAGGACTCGTGGTATTGGTTGCCTTCCATTACGGAGGCCTCTTTGTGCTTGCGAGGTTTTTCAGATTTTCTTTTAGCCTTTTGTTCACCGTTTGATGAACACGAATCGCCTACTTCAGCCTCTTGGCTGAGAGCATCGATTTTGGCCTCAAATTCCCTTCTCAGGTCCTCTATCTCATCTAGTTTGATTTTGTTTTTGAAAATCCTCCTAGAGTGAGAACTTGATGCGCATGAGCCTTGGCTCGACACTTCACTTGGATTGGATTTTGACATGCTTTTCAAGCTTTTTCAAAATTTCCTAAGTACAAGTAAAGAAAACAAAGTTAAAACAACACCTCTTTGAAAATTTTTCGCAAGCTTCTAAACTAACTCGACTTTTGAAAGACTCCCCAAAACCAGCCCACCTTATCACCATACCACCACCCCTAGACCACCTTACCACCCTCCCAATACCAGCCCTAACCGCCCTCTTCAGCCCTATATAAACCCCCCCCAAGGGGCGGGTTTTTGAAGCTTTTCCACCTTGGCCTTCCAACCCATCTTGGTCCAGTCGACTCCAGCCATCTTCCCACCGAGCCTTCCACCTTGCACCACCTGCACCACTGCCTCCTAGCCAAGCACCACGACCGCTCCAACCAAGCTCCACATCGTCACCATTCCATCCGGCCGAACCCCATCCTGCGCATCCAAGACACCCGGCTGCCCCTCTTCCATCCACTGCCTCTCCTCATCACCCGGTTAGTACCTTAGCCTCACTCTACCTCTTCTTCACTCCCCCTCCACTCTTAACCACTTACGCCACCACCACATCATCCCAACACCACCTGCCCGCCATCCTTACCTATTCGGCCAAACCTCCACCTTACAACCACCCGCCTCCAACTACTTCCCCTAGTCACACCCGACCACTCCACTTAGCTCCCTAGGATCTGTCCCATATCACTTCACACCATCCCCTAACTCCACCTTATCCCATACCCTAGCTAGCTCCCTTCCCATCTACGACCTCCCTATCCACCTTAGCAGCTGACCACTACCAAACTTCCCTTAGTCGGCCACTCCAACCGACTGTACCTAAACCACTCGGCCAGCCACCCGCTAGCCTTAGGCACTCCCTTAGACACTCCCTTAGGCTCCCACTTAGTGCCATCTTTCCTAATACTACACCCTTTAGTGACCCTACTTATCCACCTTAGCCCAACACACCAAGACAGCCCCTTGCTAGCATCCGGCCACCTTCAAGGCACCCTTCTCGCGCACCCAAAGCATCCGGCCAACAGCCCCCCTTGCCGTTCAACTTCGAGGAGCTCCCTCTTGCAGCCCAAGGCGAAGCCAAGCCTACGCTCGAGCAAGTCACCTCCGGACCAGCTATAAGTAAGTGCCTAACTCGGTCCTTAGTTGTAGACTTGCTTGAATTTAATTTGATACGGGATTGTAATAACGGAGCATAGTCTCCCCCCGCTTGTAATAACGTTGCTTGGCACACCCACACACACGTGCACTCTCTTAGTCGTGCATGATTTTGAACACACACGGGCCTAATCAGCTCCTAGGATATATATATATATATATATATATATATATATATATATATATATATATATATATATATATACTTTAAATTACGTAGGGTTTTGCTTAAGTTGGGTGTGTTGTCTTTCAATTCAAACACGCACACACATTGAGCCTTCGCTCTTATTTGTAAGACCCAAGTAAGGGCCGAGCTATACTATTTGGGTTTAATTTCATGTTGTGTACGTAGTACTTCAATTGAAGCACTCACACACATTGAGCCTTCGCTCTTATTTGTAAGACCCAAGTAAGGGCCGTGCTATACTATTTGGGTTTAATTTCATGTTGTGTGCGTAGTACTTCAATTCAAGCACTCACACACATTGAGCCTTCGCTCTTATTTGTAAGACCCAAGTAAGGGCCGTGTTATACTATTTGGGTTTAATTTCATGTCGTGTGCGTAGTACTTCAATTCAAGCACTCACACACATTGAGCTTTCGCTCTTATTCCCAAGACCTTAGTTAAGGCCATATTGCAAGTTATATTTGGGTTTTATTTCATGTCGTGTGTGTAGTCTTTCAATTCAAGCACGCACCCACATTGAGCCTTCGCTCTTATTTGCAAGACCCGATTAAGGGCCCATATATACATTATATACGTATTTCCCTTCGGCATTGACATTACAAGTCATTTCCCTTCGGTTATTTCCCTTCGGCATTGTCTTTACATTCGGGTTTTCCCTTTGGAGTAGCGTGAGTTTGCATTGCATCTACGCCATACCACGAGTTAGGGCGCATAATTGCATCAAAGCAAACCCCATACTCCCGTTCAAATTCGCCCCATGTAGTGGAGTGTTGATAACACACACATAGGTGGCCCATAAAGGGATAAAAAGAAAGACTTAGGCACGTGCAAATCCACGTGATCTAAAATTTGGAAATCGTATCAAAAAGACCCGAATCAAACACCTCGAACCGCTTTTGTAGGCTTTTTCCAGTCCAAAACTCGATTTTTAAAGCATACAGACTGACCCTTGCACATCGGTGCAAGAAGGTCTGCGACGACAAGAGCTTGCTTGCTCATAGTCGCCACGTTAGAAGTCAGGTTAAAATATATCTTCGCTAGCTTAGGTAAGCTAGCTGGCACGCCCTGTTTATTCAAATAGGACTTAGACACACGAAAAGGTTTGCCCCAGGCCTAAGAAACCAGGGAGGCGAAGATTTTCTGTGTCTACAGTTTTAGATGAAAGTAGGACCAGAAAAGCTAAAGAGAGCCCGGAACCGGAGCACATGTAGAGCCCGGCACAACAATTCTCGTGTTAGATCCATCCCCAGGATCTCAAACGTCCAAGTCCCTGTTATCAGCAAAAATCATGTAAAATCATCTTCGAAAGGTGAAAACAGAAGCGGACGACCATGTTGGTGAAGACCCAACGCAAGACGGAGTGCTGATGTTGTCAGACCCCGCACAAACCATTCGTTTCGAACATACCCTGAAGGGGTCAGAATTCAGTTTGAATTGGATGTGGACCATATATATCCAGATCCCAAACCAAACGTATGTGTGGATTTGGATCCAAAGATCGAATCCAATATCCACATCCATGGCCCACATCACCTTCTCATAAATGGAGGTGGGGCCCACTTGAAATTCACGTGGGATTTAGTGTGGTTTTAAGCTTGTATGAACCTACACCTAACCTAGGGCTGCACCAACATGATGCAATGAAGTCCATGGGCTATGCAAAGGGAGACTCCTAACCCAATCCTAAGCCAAAACCCCTAATCCTATCCATTTGCCCTAATCCCGGCCTAATCCTAGCCTAATCACCTAACCCACTTCCCTAATCCCGGCCTAATCCCAACCTAATCACCTAACCCACCTCCCTAATCCTTCCCTAAACCTAGCCTAATTCCCTTAATCCTAACCTAATCCTAGCCTAAACACCTAACCCACCTCACTAAACCTCACCCCAAAACCAACCCACCTAGCTAAGCCCTAAACCACTAAACCACCCCACCTAAAGCCTAACACACCATATCCCTAAAACCACCTAAACTAAATATCTGGTCCCCCCCCTAAATATCTAGCCCACCTTATCACTAAACCACCACCACCTAACCACTAAACCACCCCCTTCAAAACCAGCCCCACCGACTTTATCCAACCCTATAACCCCCCCCAGTGGGCGGGTTTTTCAGAAAATTTGCCAGCCCCCTTGGGACAGCCGAGCCCTCTCTCACCCCTTGCTCTCTTCTCTCACCTGCTCCACCACCACCTCCCGGCCTGCTCCACTCCACGCTGCCATCATCTCCCGGCCTGCATCATTCTACGCCACCGCAACTGCCCGGCTAGCTCTACTCCTTCCACCCGGCTGCTTGCTTGGGAAAACCCATCACTTATGGGCTACCCACGATGGACAAAGGGGCGAAACCCCATAAAATCGCCAATGTTCGGGTGGATCCAGGCGTGGCAGGCACTTCCAAAAATTTTGAAAAGCTAGAAAACAAAAGGGAGCGAACCTTTCAAAAACCGATTGAAAAACAAGAATACACACCGCTGGGGCAACCTGTGTCGGAGGTCCTAGACCTCCTACTTGCCCAAAGCATGATAGAACTTCCCGAAATTCCCGAAGGAGTCACTTCCAAAGGGGGGTAATTAAATCGATTTTGTAAGTATCATCGGCTCAAAGGCCATGATACCAAACGTTGTTTCTCCCTTTTAAATAAAATCGAGAACTTGATAGCGGAGGGCCGGCTCTAGGTCACTGCAGAACCTGAGCCACCTCAAGCTATCTTCAAAGAACCCTTTCCCAAGCACGCCAGTGGCAATGGGAAAGAAAAGGAGGTATGTACCCGCACCTTTTCAAAGGAACTAGCGCAAAAACCTGAGTTTGGTCAACCCACTTGTGTGCCCAGTCTTGTACTGTACAAGAAGCCCGCCCAAGTCGTCATCCGGGGACCACCAAAAGCTGAATCGCCAGCTAAACCAGTTTTAAAACTTCAAGGTGCTCCTCAACTCATACTTAGAGCTAATTTTAGTGCGAACCCTAGGTTGGTCGTGGGGGAAGTGACTAGATCCAGAAGGATCTATCAACCCTCGCACCTATAAAGTGCTAAAAAGGTGGTCAGTGTGCTTGGCCCCTCAAAAGCATGTATTCCTGGAGTTCTGCCAAAAGCAGACAAGGATAAAGTCATCCTAAATCCTTATGACTTCGAAAACCACCTTTCAAAGATTCCTATCCACATGTCTATCCTAGAGCTTATACAAACCTCGCCTAGGCATAGACTCGTGCTAGAGAAAATTCTAGAAAGAGCCAAGGTTGATTCGAACATAAGTCCGGAATCCTCGTCTGCCCAAGTAGCTTTAATAGGAGCAAAATTGCCCATCACTTTCTCGGAAGATGATGTAGATAGACCCTACGAGTCCCATAACCAGGCCCTGCATATCGAGGTGGTTATGAATAACCACTCTCTGGACAGGTGCCTAGTCGATGGGGGAGGAGGGCTCAACATCCTTCCACTTCATGTGGCGTACCAAATCGGAGTCACCTTGACTTTAGTAAACCCAAGCCCCATCGTTATCACTGGATACGATGGAAATGCGTCTAGGCCATTAGGATCGATCAAACTCCCAATGGAAATGGGAGGGATCACACACACGGGGGTGTTCCATGTCTTGGACATCCACCCCCATTATAACCTGTTGCTGGGAAGGCCCTGGATACACAGTTTGTGCACTGTGCCATCCACCTTCCACAGGTGTGTTAAGATCCCTTTTAGGGACCAGGTCGTGGTGATCCTAGGTGAGAGTCACCCACAGCTTCAGGGGATCATAAACTCCCCTTGTTTATCAAGCTCCCAGGCCCATGAGGCTAACCTGGGGAAGATTGTGATTGAGCCGCCAAGGCTCGTGTTAAACAACCCTAGGAAGGTTGTATGTGTAAAGGGGCCGCCCAAAGCAGGCCCCCTCCCGATCTTAACCCTTCTAGGAAGACCTAAGCGTTCCCTATTTCCACAGCCCCTGGACAAGAAGCCATACGAGCACGATATGGACGACAGCAAGTTCCAGGACCACGATTTATATCATTAATTTTCAAAAAACAAAAAATCGTGGAACATGTTGTTAAATATGGGCTACACGCCCTACAAAAGTCTAGGGGCGCAAAACCAAGGTCCCCTAGAGCCTATCCTTCCTAGGGCCAACCCAAGCCGATATGGGATCGGCTATACTCCCAGAATACTGCCAGAGCCACCCCTTGTGACCACCTGGGTCAAGGGTGCCCTGGAGCCTACCCTAGAAGAGACCTACGATTTAGACCTCTTATTCCGAGTCTAACCCGTAGTGTTTTCCCTTTGTAGGTATGATGAAAGATCTCTTTCATAAAAATACAAAAACATTTGGAAAACTTAAAATCAAAAAAATCAAAAAAGAGGAAAAACAAAAAATAATGGAAAAACAAAAACTCGAAAATAGAGTGATTTGTATAGTTCCTATGGTTCTTGTATTACAAAAACCCAAAAAAATCGAAATTTTGGAAAATAACAAAAAGATTTTGTATATAGCTGCTCCTGGTAGGACTTTGGCAAAAGAAAAAGATTTTGAAAGAAACGTCGTCTGCATAGCCAGACCAAAAATTTTGAAATCAATTGAAAATCTGAGTACAAAACCAGGTCTTTTTGAAAATCACGCATCAAGTTCCCTCGGGTCTATAACCCATGAGAATGATCGAAGCCCAGAAGTGGATCCCCTTGAGGAAGTTCCCACTTCTGAGCTCCCAGAATTTCATAAAATTCTCGATTTTGAAAGACCTTCCAATTCAGTAGGAGGAGATTTCATAGAGGTAAACCTAGGGGATGATTCCAATCCCAAATCCATCAAAATAGGCGCATGCTTGCATGAACATGAAAGATTAGCATTCATTGCATTTCTATAAACCTATTTAGATGTATTTGCATGGACGTATGAAGACATGCTGGGCATAAACCCCAGCATTGTCGAACATCGTCTTCCCTTAGATGCGGATGTAAAACCCATAAAGCAGAAGCTTAGGAAAATACACCCGAATGTACACACGCAAGTCAAAGAGGGTTTAGAAGATCTGTTAAAAGCCAGATTTATAAAACCCATTGCGTATTCTGGTTGGTTGTCAAACATCGTTGTAGTTCGAAAAACCAATGGGAAAATTCGAATATGCATCGATTTCAAAAACCTGAATAAAGCCACTCCAAAGGATAATTATCCTTTACCAAACATAGATTTGATAGTCGATAGTACTACAAATCATGAAATGTTTTCGTTTATGGATGGCTATTCAGGCTATAATCAAATCAAACTAAGTCCACGAGATCAGGGTAAGACCGCCTACACAACCCCCTGTGGCACGTACTGCTATACAATCATGTCCTTTGGTTTGAAAAATGCCGACGCAACATACCAGAGAGCCATGACCACGATCTTCCATGATCAGATTCATGAGCTTGTAGAAGTGTATGTAGATGATCTCTTAGCAAAATCCAAAACCCGATGCACTCATATCGAATGTTTGCAAAAGATTTTCGAAAGGCTTAGGCTTTACAAAGTAAAGCTAAACCCTCAAAAATGTGTATTCGGGGTAGAATCAGGGAAGCTTCTGGGCTTTATGGTGAGCCAAAGGGGTATAGAAGTCGACCCCTCTAAGTGTCGAGCCATCATAGACATGGCTCCGCCCTCCAATCTCACCCAAATCCGTAGCCTCCAGGGTCGATTACAGTCCGTTCGGCGATTCATATCAAATCTAGCGACTAGATGCAAACCCTTCAACAAACTGTTGAGGAAGGGCACAAAATTTTTATCGGATGACGAATGCCAGAAGTCCTTCGAGAGACTAAAGGCATACCTGGTTAATCCCCCTATTTTGAATCCTCCAAAGCAAGGAAAACCGCTTTTACTCTACATCTCTGTGCATGCCCTGTTGGCTCAATACGAGGATGACACCCATAAGGAGTATGCCATCTACATATTTCGAAAACTCTCTTGGCTTATGAACGAAATTATCAAGCCTTGGAGAAGACGTGCTTGGCCTTAGTCTGGGCTTCCTAGAAATTCAGACACTATTTCCTAGATCATGAGATCTGGATAGTGTCCAAGCTTGATCCAGTCAAGCACTTATTCGAAAAACGCATTCTCACGGGTAGATTGGGCAAATGGCAACTCCTTCTAATGGAGTATGACCTGAAATACCATCACCAGATCTCCATTAAGGGGCAAGCCCTAGCAGATTACGTGGTTGAGTTCCCCCTAGAGGACGCATATCCCACGCTTGATGAAATGCCTGATAAAGGCATATTACAAAACCATTTCCAAAACCACATTTTGGCAAACAATTTTGAAAACCAAGTGTGGAAGATGCACTTCGACGGGGCACGAAACCAACGCGGGGCTGGTGCTGGGGTCATCCTCATCTCCCCTGAAAAGGACGAGATTCCCATAGCAGTCCGCCTAGATTTCGAATGTTCCAACAACATAGTTGAGTATGAAGCACTCATACAAGGCTTAAGAATTTGGAAAACTATAGGGGCATCATGCATCGAGGTCTTTGGAGATTCGCTCCTTGTCATAAACCAGGTTTTGAAAATTTGGCAAGTACGTAACGAGAAACTACTTCCATATCATGAGTTGGCCACTCGATTGGTTAAGTCATTTCAATCGTGCAAACTCACACACGTAGGAAGAGAGGACAATGGCATTGCCGATGCCCTGTCCTCCTTGGGTTCAGCCCTAAAGGTCGATCCCATTTCAGGGACCCGATCTTTAGAAATATGGCATGCGCCCAACCCATCCACACACAACTTGGATATCTGCCAAAATAACCCTGATTCTATTGAAAAACCCTGGTTTTATGACATTAAAACAATTTCTAGAAAATGGGGGATTCACCGAGGATGCCACATCCAAAGATAAGGCATTCATCCGTAAGATTTCGACCCGATACACCATTCTGGGTGGGGTTTTGTACAAAAAGAGTTTTACCGGCATCCTGCTTAGGTGTATCGATCTAGAGGAGGCTAGGATAGTGATGCATGAATTCCACGATGGAGAATGTGGAGGTCATATTAATGCCAACATGATGGCGATGAAAATACTTAGAGGGGGTTATTTTTGGTCCACCCTAAAAAAGGATTGTCACGATCATGTGAGGAAGTGTCATCCATGTCAAGTGCATAGGCACACCATTCATATCCTATCATCTGCATTGCATTCCGTGGTCAGTCCCTGGCCATTCACCATGTGGGCGTTTGACATCGTAGGCCCCATATTTCCAAAGGCCTCGAATGGGCATCAATTCATTTTAGCAACCACGGAATATTTCTCCAAGTGGGTGGAAGCCATTTCCCTAACCAACGTGCTGGGGCAACATGTGGTGGCTTTCATCCGGAGGAATATCTTGGCTCGATTTGGGGTTCCACGAGACCTTGTGTCCGATAATGGCACCCCATTCAAGAATGAGCGGATGGTTAAGTTGTGCAACACGTATGGCATAACTCACCACTTCTCCTCACCCTACTACCCTCAAGGCAACGGCCAAGCCGAAGCCACCAACAAGACTCTCATTAGTATAATTGAGAAAACCTTAGAGAAGACTAGGACAAGGCACGAGAAGCTGGATGAAGCCTTATGGGCTTATAGGACTTCCATCCGACTCCCACGAATGCCACACCATTCGAATTGGTCTATGGCACAAACGCCATTCTTCCCATTCATACCCAACTGAATTCATTCCATACATCCATAGCACTCAACCTCCCCCTAGAGACGCTTCAGCATGCTAGGATGGCCGAACTAGATTTGCTAGATGAGAGGCGACTCCTTGCCATGGATCATGCTCGTGCATACCGGCAAAGGATAGCCCGACACTATGGCAAACACATGAGACCTCGCCACTTTGAAGTGGGGGATCTAGTCTTGAAAATCATCCACTATCGTGGCCCACATCCCCTCGAAAAGTGACTCCCCAAGTGGGATGGACCCTATGTTGTACGAGCAACCACTACGAACAACTTGTATTGGTTGATCGATGTAGAAGGTAGGAATTTAGCAGATCCTATCAATATTCAATACTTAAAGAAGTATCATGTGTAGGATTTGTTTTAAAATTCCAATTTTCGAAAATTTTAGGGATAGCTGCCCTAAGACCTGAAAATATGGTGCAAAGGCAAAATCGTGTGACCCTGAGTGAGAGAATTCGCACTTGTGAAAGAGTGGAGTCTTCAAAATCGTGGTTACATTTCAAAATCCTTCTTCTTACAAAGAAAGGCCTAGTTCAATATAGCAAGAAACTTGCAAGTAGTACGTGCTATTTCTAAATAGGCTGATCTGGATTGGATCGAGTGTAGGCTTGGGATAAGTCCTCCCCTCTTCTCTTCTACTTCCAAATGGAAAATAAAGGCCCAAACAAAAGGGAATTTCCCATTCAAGGTATCTTTCCAAAAGAAAGAAACCAGAATTCAAAAGAAAATCGATTCTCTTGTAAAAAAGAGGGATTAAAGAAAAAATACTCCCAAAGGGAGACCCTCAAAAAAAAAAAGAAGGAAAAAGAGGACAAAAAGCTCAAAAAGAGCAGTTTTCCGCCTTCTATGCCTTAAACCGCGGGACGCTTCAGAAGGGACCGTGGTATCTCTTTCCCATCCCTGGCTTATCCCAAGCTAAAGCGTGGTTCATTTCAAGGAATCCTAAAGTAAAAATAGGATTTACTTACTTGAATTTCATTTTGTTTGAGAATTCGACGTTTCAAGTAAGGCGTAGGAATTTGAAATATAGCTTGTTTTCTTATAAAACCTCCGCTAGATAAACGAGTGTTAAGACTCAAAGAAAAGCAAGCACAAAGAGCTCAAGATCCTTAGGATCGAGACTCAAGAAAGTTGTCCCTTTTGTAAATAAATCTTGTAAATAAGTTTTGAAAGTTGAACATCGAACAACATAGGATCTGCTCACTTGGAGCAGTAGGCCTTGTAAGTCTCTAGAGTTCGACCACATCTAGTCTCTGGGAGGTCGCCACTCTTGGCACCACACCCATGTCATTTGCATTCCACGCATGGTACCTGCATAAACATGATCCCATTTTAGGACCAGAAACCGTTCTGTATACCCTTTGGCATGATATCTCCTCCTTCCAGAGTTTGTAAATTGAGATTTTGCTAAAAATTGGGACGATCCCATATTCTTCGTGGCTAGATCTAGGGAGACATTGAAAGGGGTGTTTGTCATCTTTGCCCTTATCCAAATCGATTTGGACAAGGCCAAAGAGGGGCATCTATAAACACCCCGAAATCCCACGAATTTCTCAAATCTATCTGGTTTTGTAAAAGCAGCCCCAAAGGGCTATTTTGAGTCTGGAAACCCAGGAGCCTTCCAGACAACCCTGTACTTATGTTTCAAACTTTATATTTCAAAAATGTATAATATGGCTTTAAAAACCTTTTAAAACATGTTTTGAAACCCCGAAGCGGCTTGGCCTAATCCAGACAGGACCAGGAAAGCTAAGGAGAGCCCGAAACCGGAGCTCATGTAGAGCCCGGCACAGCAAACTCTCATATCAAATCCACCCCAAGGATCTCGAACATCCAAGACCCTGTTATCATCAAAATGTCATTTGAAGTCATCTCCGGAAGGCGAAAACAGAGGCGGACGATAATGTTGGCGAATACCCAACGCAGACGGGGTACTGATGCTGTCAGACCCCGCACAAACCGTTCGTTTCGAACACAGCTCGAAGGAGTCAGAATTCAGTTTGGATCGGATCTGGACCATATATATCCAGATCCCAATCCAAACCCATGTATGGACTTAGATTTGGATTTGTATTCAAAAATCCAATCCAATATCCATATCCATGGCCCACATCACCTTCTCATAAATGGAGGTGGGGCCCACTTGAATTTCACGTGGGATTATGGGCATGAGAGAGAGTGGGGGAGGATAAGATCAAGTGTGTGTTGTAATTAAGCTTGACTTGTGTGTCAAGTTTGGGGTTAATCATGTGGGTTAGCCTAATTAAGTGGGTTTAAGCTTGTAATTAGCCAAAACCTAACCTAGGGCTGCACCAACATGATATGATTAGGGTCTATGGGTCTTGCAAAGGGAGCTCCTTCACCTAATCCTAACTAAAAACACCTAATCCTAGCCTTCTATCCTAATCCTGTCCTAATCTGAGCCTAATCACCTAACCCACTTCCCTAATCCCGGCCTAATCCCAACCTAATCACCTAACCCACTTCCCTAATCCTTCCCTAAACCTAGGTTAATTTTCCTAAACCTAGCCTAATCCTAGCCTAATCACCTAACCTACCTCACTAAACCTCACCCTAAAACCAACCCACCTAGCTAAACCCTAAACCTCTAAACCACCCCTAGCACACAACCTACCCAAACCCCTTGTATTTAAAATATCTGGCCCTACCCTTTCTAGCCCACCTTATCACCACACCATCCTACCTAAACCACCTAACCACTACCCCAAAACCACCCCCCAACCGCCTCTTGCAACCCTATATAAACCCGCCCCTTTGGGGCAGGTTTTTCCCCATCTTCAATCACCTTCGGTCCTCCCCTCTCCAGCCCAGCCGACTCCCATTTTGCTCCACCTGCCCCACAGCCAGCCACCACCTGCGCCACTACCTCCCAGCCGAGCACCACCACCACCACCACTCCAGCTGAGGTCCACATCGCCACCCTTCCTCCCGATCGAACCTCATCCTGCGCATCCCAACCACCCGGCTGCTCCCCTTCCATCCGCCACCGCCTCCCATCATCCGGTTAGTATCCTCCACCTTACTCCTTCTCCACTCCCTCTCCACTCTCAGCCACCCACCATACCACCACCTGCCGCCACCACTTCCACTCGGCCAGGCCATAACCATCCTAACTACCCGCCACTACCTAGACACCCTAGCTACACCCGGCCACTCCACCCCACTCCCTAAAACTTGCCCGTATCACCCCACTACACCCACTACCACCTTACCCCATCTCCTAGCTAGTTCCCTTCCCTTACACCACTCCTAGCCACCCTAGCAGCCCGCCACCACCAAGCACACTTAGTCAGCCACCCCAACCGAATGTCACCTTTTCATTCGGCCAACCATCCGCCAGCCATATCCTTCCCCTAGCTAGTTCCCTTCCCTTAGTGCCATACTCCCTTAGTGACCCTACTTAGGCCCTTTAGCCCAACACACCAAAACCAGCTCACCCTTAGCCGCCGACCATCTTCAAGGCACCTCTTCCAAGCACCAAAGACATCCGGCCAGCATCTCCCCTTGCCGTTCAATCTCGAGGAGCTCCCGCTTGCAGCCCAAGGCGAAGGCCAAGCCCACGCTCAAGCAAGACATCTTCGGACCAGCTATTAGTAAGTGCCTAACTCGGTCCTTAGTTGTATACTTGCTTAATATTCAATTTGATACGGGGTTGTAATAACGGAGCATAGTCTCCCCCCGCTTGTAATAACGTGGCTTGGCACACCCACACACGTGCACTCTCTTAGTTGTGCACGATTTTGAACACACACGGGCCTAATCAGCCCCTAATACATAAATATATATATATATATATATACTTTAATTTTTGTAGGGTTTTGCTTAAGTTGGGTGTGTTGTCTTTCAATTCAAGCACTCACACACATTGAGCCTTCGCTCTTATTTGAAAGACCCAAGTAAGGGCCGTGTTATACTATTTGGGCTTTCATTTCATGTCGTGTGTGTAAGTCTTTCAATTCAAGCACTCACACACATTGAGCCTTCGCTCTTATTTGAAAGACCCAAGTAAGGGCCGTGTTATACGATTTGGGCTTTCATTTCATGTCGTGAGTGTAAGTCTTTCAATTCAAGCACTCACACACATTGAGCCTTCGCTCTTATTTGAAAGACCCAAGTAAGGGCCGTGTTATACTATTTGGGCTTTCATTTCATGTCGTGTGTGTAAGTCTTTCAATTCAAGCACTCACACACATTGAGCCTTCGCTCTTATTTGAAAGACCCAAGTAAGGGCCGAGCTATACTATTTGGGTTTAATTTCATGTTGTGTGCGTAGTACTTCAATTCAAGCACTCACACACATTGAGCTTTCGCTCTTATTCCCAAGACCTTGATCAAGGCCATACCGCAAGTTATATTTGGGTTTCATTTCATGTCGTGTGTGTAAGTCTTTCAATTCAAGCACGCACCCACATTGAGCCTTCGCTCTTATTTGTAAGACCCAAGTAAGGGCACGTATATACCCTATATACATATCTCCCTTCGGCATTTACATTACAAGTCATTTCCCTTCGGTTATTTCCCTTTGGTTATTTCACTTCGGCATTGTCTTTACATTCGGGTTTTCCCTTTGGAGTAGCGTGAGTTTGCATTGCATCTATGCCATACCACGAGGTAGGATGCATATTGCATCAAAGCAAGCCCCGTATTCCCGCTCAAATTCGCCCATGTAGTGGAGTGTTCATAACACACAAACTAGGTGGCCCATAAAGGGATAAAAAGAAAGACTTAGGCACGTGCAAATCCACGTGATCTAAAATCTGCAATCGTATCTAAAAGACCCGAATTAGACACCTCGAACCGCTTCGTAGGCTTTCTATACCCAAAAACTCGATTTTTCAAAGCGTACAGACTGACCCTTGCGCATCAGTGGAAGAAGGTCTGCGACGACAAGAGCTCACTTGCTTAGGGTCTCATTAGATTGTAGACGCAGGAAAATCCCCACCTCGTCTGGCTTCTCAGGGCCTAGAGCGGATCCTCTCGTGCGTCTAAGGCCTATTTGTATAAACAGGGTGTGCCAGCTAGCTTACCTAAGCTAGCGAAGATATATTTGAACCTGACTTCTAACGTGGCGACTGTGAGCAAGTGAGCTCTTGTCGTCGCAGACCTTCTTGCATCGATGAGCAAGGGTCAGTCTATACGCTTTAAAAACCGAGTTTTGGGATAGAAAAAGCTTACGAAAGCGGTTCGAGGTGTTTAATTTGGGTCTTTAGAATGCGATTGCAGATTTTAGATCACGTGGATTTGCACGTGCCTAAGTCTTTCTTTTTATCCCTTTATGGGCCACCTACGTATGTGTTATGAACACTCCACTACATGAGGCAAATTTTGAGCGGAAGTACGGGGCTTGCTTCGATGCAATATGCGTCCTACCTCGTGGTATGGCGTAGATGCAATGCAAACTCACGCTACTCCAAAGTGAAAACCCGAATGTAAAGACAATGCCGAAGTGAAATAACCAAAGGGAAATGACTTGTAATGTAAATGTCGAAGGGAGATATGTATATATGGTATGTATATGGGCCCTTACTCGGGTCTTGCAAATAAGAGCGAAGGCTCTATGTGGGTGCGTGCTTGAATTGAAAGACTTACACACACGACATGAAATAAAACCCAAATATAACTTGCAGTATGGCCTTGATTAAGGTCTTGGGAATAAGAGCGAAAGCTCAATGTGTGTGAGTGCTTGAATTGAAGTACTATGCACACAACATGAAATTAAACCCAAATAGTATAACACGGCCCTTACTTGGGTCTTACAAATAAGAGCGAAGGTTCAATGTGTGTGAGTGCTTGAATTGAAAGACTTACACACACGACATGAAATGAAACCCAAATAGTATAGCACGGCCCTTACTTGGGTCTTTCAAATAAGAGCGAAGGCTCAATGTGTGTGAGTGCTTGAATTGAAAGACTTACACACACGACATGAAATGAAACCCAAATAGTATAGCACGGCCCTTACTTGGGTCTTTCAAATAAGAGCGAAGGCTCAATGTATGTGAGTGCTTGAATTAAAAGATAACACACCCAACTCAAGCAAAACCCTACGTAAGTTAAAAAATAAATATATATATATATATATATAATTATGTATTAGGGGCTGATTAGGCCCGTGTGTGTTCAAAATCGTGCACAACTAAGAGAGTGCACGTGTGTGTGGGTGTGCCAAGCCACGCTATTACAAGCGGGGGGAGACTATGGTCCGTTATTACAACCCCGTATCGAATTAAATTTTAAGCAAGTATACAACTAAGGACCGAGTTAGGCACTTACTAATAGCTGGTCTGAAGATGCCTTGCTTGAGCGTGGGCTTGGCCTTCGCCTTGGGCTGCAAGAGGGAGCTCCGCGAAGTTGATCGGCAAGAGGGGCTGCTGGCCGGCTGCAAATGGGGTGCGGGAGAGGCGCCTTGAAGATGCCCGACTGCTTAGCGAAGGGCTAGTTTTGTGTGTGGAGCTAAGGTGACTATGTAGGGTCACGAAGGGAAGTTGTAAGGTTAGGGAGTATGGCACTAAGGGGGAGCCTAAGGGAGTGTCTAAGGGAGTACCTAAGGGAAGGATATGGCTGGCGGGTGACTTGGCCGAATGGGTGTATGGCAGTCGGTTGGAGTGGCCGACTGCTAGGGGGACTTAGTGGTGGCGGGCTGCTAGGGTGGCTAGGCAATGGTGGATGAGAAGGGAGCTAGCTAGGGTACGTGGTAAGGTGGAGTTGGGGGCTGAGGGGAAATGGTATGGGTAGGTCTTAGGGGGTTAAATGGAGTGGCCGGGTGTAGCTAGGGTGTTTGGGTAGTGGCGGGTGATTGGAGTGGACGAGGTTTGGCTGAATGGGAGTGGCGACAGCAAGTGGCTGGTGTTGGGGTAAGATGGTGGTGGTGCAGGTGGCTAAGAGTGGAGGGGGAGCGAAGAAGAAGTGAGGTGGAGTATGAGGTACTAACCGAATGATGGGAGGCAGCGGGTGGTTGAGGAGCAGCCGGGTGTACTGGAGTGACTGGTTCGGCCGGATGAGAAGGATGGCGACGGGTGTTTGGCCGGCTGGGGTGTGGTGGAGCACGGTGGTAGTTGGTGGAAGACCCGGCTAGAAGTGGTGCAGGTGGCTGGGTTCGGTTGGGCTGGAAAGGGTGGAGAGAAGATTGTAGACATGAAAATTCTCATTCCAAAGTTTATGAGACAAACTTGAAATGAAACTTTCCACCCCTACGCTTGCGCGAGCGTGCCAGCTAGTTCAAAACTAGCAAATGTTTGTAAGACTTCTAGGCGATTGTGTGCAAGCGGGATCTTTTCACTCACACCTTCTTGAGCCGATACTCAAGGGTCAGTGTTGAGCACTTAGGAATTTCATTTTACAGCAAACATGATTCCCTTTTACATAAACAAGTGTCTTTGAAAAATTTGTTGAACTTGTGCACTCAGATTCAATACTTGGAAAAACACAAGTTGCTGAAAACAGAGAATTCTGTTTTCAGAGCTGTTTTCTAGGGGAGTTTTCAAAGCATTATAGACTTCCAAAAATTATCAAAATTTTACCAGACGAAGCTGGTAGTGTGGAGAGACTGTAGCCTTTTTCTAATCTGCATTTGAAGCAGTATTGAATCAGAAACAAATAATCTACTCAGACCACCTCACTAACTCGGAACAGTTCTATTTCAGAAATACAGAAACTCAAAGATGAGTCTGTATCTCTCTAATCAGAACTCCGATTTTGATGATTTTGATGTTGCTGGAAATCTATGGATGTTAGCTTTCCAATGGATCAAAAATCAACTAATGTGGACTCTTGTGGACAGAGATATGGGACTTTTACCGAACCTCTGTTTTAGGAAATCTGACTGTGCAGACAGTGATGCAGAAATCTGGTCATTCTTAATATACTTTTATTACGTGGCTGAGTAGCCCTAAAATCTTGCAAATTTTGTACAAAGTGTCCAAATGTGTGTGGAATCAGTGTGCCAAATTTCGAGACAATCGGAGTAAGCATCACAAAATTAAAATTGTGGAAACAGACATATACAGAGATGCTAAAATCCGGTTTTCTGTTTTATAAATGTAATGATGCATAACCCACACGAAATTAAAATGCAACAACCCTTAAAGCAAATTTGCTGGAATATAAATGAATGAAAAGTACTTTATAGCTTAGACATAGAGGGGGTTAGAAGTATAGAGGGTATATAGCATATAGGAAGGGAGAAGCATTAAAGCAAACACTTGGCGTGCATATGGGTGTATAGTGTTTCATCCACGAAATTGAAATGGCAGCAAAGCTAGATTATTACAACTCGGGGGGAGATGAAACTCCATTAATACAACCCCATTTAATGAATTGAATGGAAGAGAATGAAACTTAGATTAAGTAAGAAAGGTCTTACACGAGTTTTGGATGTGAAGGACCGGATTTCAATGATGAAGCCGGCCTTCCTCTTGATGGCCTTCCTTCTCAACTCCTACAAGCTCTCACCTAGCTTCCCCTTCACTAGAAGACGTCCCCCCTTTGCTGAAATTTTCTGCACCTAGTCTAGCACACACCACCCAAGGTCTCTCTCTTCTCTCTCTTCTCTCTCCAATCTCCAAGTTATGGAACCCGCCCCCCCGTCTTGGGCCTTTTTATAGGCCAAGGGGGGCTGGTTCTAGTGGTTTCTTGTGGGGCGGGTTGGAGCTTTAGCTTGGTGGATTTGATCCGCTCCAAACCGACTTCTTGTAGTTCTTCATTGAGTCGATTCGGACCAGCCCATATGGGCTGGTATAGGTGCCATGGCTTGGTGTAGCCCTAGAGCATGCGGTTGGTTTTAAACAACCTTACAATGTGCAACATGTTTTGTTTTGGCTGATTTCTTTAAACTTCGACCCACTTGAATTCGCTTCTTTCTTTGATTCGGCTCCCACCTTTTGCTTTTGAGTTACACTTGAAATCTTCTAGAATTGAATGAGCTTGTTACCATGGCCTCGAGTCTTGGTTCCAAGTTGGCCCCATCTTGATCGGACAAACTTGGATTTAATCGATCTTGACCTTCCATGTGGATAAGTTGTTGAATTTGAACTTGATATGCTTCAATCTTCTCTGCTTTTGGGAATCAATCTGATTTAACTTGATCCGTATCTTGATACACTTTATCTTCTTTCTGGGAATCGAGGCCTGGATTTGGTCTTCGCCTGCTTCGAAACTCATGGGCTATTTGGATTTAAAACCTTTATTTTGAAATATTCTCCCAGAAGGTCTAAACTTTAAAATTTGGGGATTTTGAATTTAAAGGTTCATAAAGGCTTTAAATTGGCCTTCAAAATTTAGGAGTTTTTTGAAAATACTTGAAAAAATTTCGGGTGTTTACAGATGCCCCTCTTTGGCATTAATCCAACTGTGTTTGGATAATGTCAAAGAAGAAAACACCCTTTTACTCTTCTTTCCAAACCTTTCTCAAGAGCATGGATCATCTGAGTGCCTAACTTTTAAAAATAAGTAAGAGGGGATTTAGAGCCAAAGGGGACTCAATCTGCTATGACCTTGGTCCTAATATCGATCATGTACTCAATGGTTTTGAAATGCATGCATGGGCATGTATGAAGGGTGTGAGTGATATGCACACGATGATTCTTTTAGAGATTCTTAACATGCAAGGATCGAACTTGGGAGGCTTGTGAAGGTCGACTGCCCCAAGTGATCATGTTCCTTATGTGGCTTGATGTTTTTGGGTTTTCACAACTTTTCAAAAGAAAGGGGAAATCCTTTTTAGCTTCAATCACAAGGATTTTCAGCTTCTTGTATTTCCCTTTACTCGGGTCATAATACCTACTACTTGGTAGAGATTTTTATAGGAAAACTAGGAAACATTGCAAAACTCTCCTACTTACACAACAAAGTCTAATTCTCAAACAAAATAAGATTCAAATGAATAAATCCTATTCCTACTTTAGGATTTTCCTAGATAAAATCTTTCTCCACTAGGATAAGTCATAGGGATAGGGAAAGAATTACCACGGTCCCTTCTGAAGCGTCCCGTGGTTTAAGGCCAAGAAGAGGAAAATTTGCTCCTTTTTCTTTTTGGAGGATTTTGCTTTTTCCTCTTTCTTTTTCAATCAAAGCACTCTTTTCTGCTTTGCTTTTTCTTTTGAAGATAAACTTTTGGAGGGATATCCTCTTTTCTATTTTGCCAAATTTTCCTTTTTGGGAAGGAGAAGCGAAATGGGGAGAGACTTATCCCAATGGTTTACTTGATTCATCTAAGATCACCCTATTTTGAAATAGCATATACCATTTGGAAATATTTTGCTATTTTAAAAAAGGCTCGATTTTGTAAGATGGGGACTTTTGAAATATAGCCCATAAATTTTGAAAACTCTACCTTTCATAAGACCCTATTTCCCTTGTTTAGGGTCACACGATCCACCTTGATCCTTCTTCAAGAAGTTCAAAGGAGATCCCATTCAAAATATTTTCAAAAGAGAGTAGACCCTATACATGATATCTTTTCAAATGCTGAGCATTTATAGGGTCTACCAAGTTCCTACCGTCAACATCAACCAACCAATAAGCATTGTTAGTGGTGGTTCCACGCACAACATAAGGACCATCCCACTTGGGCCGCCACTTTCCAAGGGGGTGTGGGCCTCGGTGGTGAATGGTTTTTAGCACTAGGTCTCCCACTTTGAAGTGGCGAGCCTTCATGTGCTTCTCGTAGTGTCGGGCTACCTTTTGCCTATATGCATGTGCATGATCCATAGCAAGTAGCCTCTTTTCATCCAACAAGTCAAGTTCGACCATTCTAGTATGTTGTAGGGTTTCTAATGGAACATCTAATGCAAGTGATGTATGAAATGAATGAAGCTTGGTATGAATGGGGAGTATAGCACTCGTGCCATAGACCAACTCGAATGGGGTGGCATTTGTTGGGGTTCGAATGGAAGTTCTATAAGCCCACAAGGCTTCGTCGAGCTTCTCATGCCATGTCCTACCTTTTTCTATGGTTTTCTCAATGATGCTTATGAGGGTTTTGTTTGTGGCTTCGGCTTGGCCGTTGCCTTGAGGGTAGTAGGGCGATGAGAAGTGTTGAGTCATGCCATATGTGACACACAATTTTTCCATCTTCTCATTCTTGAATGGGGTGCCATTATCGGACACTAGGTCTTTTGGTACTCCAAATCGGGCCAAGATATTTCTCTTAATGAATGCCACTACATGTTGTCCTTGGACATTGGCCAAGGATGTAGCTTCAACCCATTTAGAGAAATATTCGGTGGCCGCTAGGATGAACCTATGTCCATTGGATGCATTGGGGGATATGGGTCCTATGATATCGAACGCCCACATGGCAAAAGGCCAAGGGCTCACGATGGAATGCAAAGTGGATGATGGGGTGTGAATGATATGCCCATGTATTTGACATTGATGACATTTCCTAACATGATCATGGCAATCTTGTCTTAGGGTGGACCAAAAATACCCAGCTCTAAGTATCTTCATGGCCATCATATTTGCATTAACATGGCCTCCACACTCTCCATCGTGGAACTCGTTCATTATGGTCCTAGCCTCTTCAAGGTCTACACATCGCAACAAGATGCCCGTAAAACTTTTCTTATAAAGCACCCCTCCCAAAATTACATACCGGGTTGAAATTTTTCTAATAAAAGCTTGATCTTTTGAAGAAGCGTATTCGAAAAATCCTCCGTTTTCTAAAAAGTTTTTAATGTCATAAAACCAAGGTTTATCATTTGGATTTTGGTCGTTTTGGCGAATCTCTAAATCGTGCGTGGATGGAACGGGTGAGTGCCATATCTCTAGGGATCGGGTTCCCAAGGTGGGATCGACCCTTAAAGCGGATCCTAAGGAGGAGAGAGCATCCGCTATGGTGTTGTCCTCTCTCCCTATGTGAGTGAGTGTGCATGATTGAAAAGAGTCGACCAACTTGGTGGCCAACTCGTGATACGGAATGAGTTTTTCGTGTTTGACTTGCCAAACTTTTAAAACTTGGTTCACAACCAGTAAAGAGTCTCCAAAGACTTCAATGTAAGCTGCCCCTAGATTTTTCAAGACTTTTAGGCCTTGTATGAGAGCCTCATATTCAGCCACATTATTTGAACACTCAAAATCTAGACGAATTGCAATGGTTATTTCTCCCTTTTCGGGGGATATGAGAATGACTCCAAAACCTGCCCCTTGTTGGTTACGTGCCCCATCAAAGTACATTTTCCATACTTGGTTTTCATTAAAACAGTTTGCTAAAACATGGTTTTGAAAATCGTTTGCAAATATGCCTTCATCAGGCATCTCATCAAGTATGGGATATGTTTCTTCCAAGGGGAACTCGGCCATATGATCGGCTAGGGCTTGCCCCTTAATGGAGGTTTGGTGGTGATATTTCAAGTCATATTCCATTAAGAGGAGTTGCCATTTACCAAGCCTACCCATTAGGATAGGTTTTTCAAACAAGTGCTTGATCGGATCAAGCTTAGACACTATCCATATCTCATGATCTAGGAAGTAATGTCTAAACTTTTGGCAAGCCCATACTAATGCCAAGCACGTTTTCTCCATGGCTTGATAATTTCTTTCATATGCCAAGAGAGTTTTCGAAATGTAGTAAATGGCACACTCTTTGTGGCCATCATCCTCATATTGGGCTAATAAAGCACCCAATGCATTCGTATGTATGGAAATGTAAAGAAGTAAAGGTTTTCCTTGCTTTGGAGGTTTCAAAATTGGAGGATTCACCAAATAAGTTTTCAATCTTTCAAAAGCTTTTTGACAATCCTCGTCCCACGAAAATTTTATCCCTTTTCGCAAAAGTTTGTTAAAAGGTTCGCATCTTGTTGCTAAATTTGAAATGAACCTCCTAATGGCTTGGAGGCGACCTTGGAGGCTTCGGATTTGGGTCAAGTTGGATGGTGGAGGCATATCTATGATGGCTCGACACTTAGAGGGGTCTACTTCAATACCCCTTTGGCTCACCATAAAGCCCAAAAGCTTACCTGATTCTACCCCGAATACACATTTTTGAGGGTTTAGTTTCACTTTGTAAAGCCTAAGCCTTTCGAAAACTTTTTGCAAAGACTCAATGTGAGTAACTCGGGTTTTTTATTTCACCAAAAGGTCATCCACATATACTTCTAAGAGCTCGTGAATTTGGTCATGAAAGATAGTAGTCATAGCTCTTTGGTATGTGGCACCAGCATTTTTCAAACCAAACGGCATAACTGTGTAACAGTATGTGCCCCAAGGTGTAGTAAAAGCAGTTTTTGCCTGATCTTTTGGTGCTAACTTAATTTGATTGTAACCCGAATAGCCATCCATGAAAGAAAACATTTCATGATTTGCAGTGCTATCTACTATCAAATCAATATTTGGTAGAGGAAAATTGTCTTTTGGAGTGGCTTTGTTCAAATTTCTAAAATCAATGCAAATCCTAATTTTCCCATTGGATTTTCGAACTACAACAATATTTGAAAGCCATTCTGAGTACGCAATGGGTTTTATAAATCCGGCTTTTAAAAGATCTTCTAAACCCTCTTTCACTTGTGCATGTACATCGGGGTGAATCTTTCTAAGCTTTTGCTTTATGGGTTTGGCATTTGATTCTAGGGGAAGACGATGCTCTACTACCATTGGGTCTAAACCCGGCATGTCTTCGTAGGTCCATGCAAACACATCTACATATGATTTGAGAAATGTGATGAATGATGTCCTTTCATGCTCATGTAAACATGCGCCTATTTTGACATGCTTAGGATTAGACTCACTCCCTAGATTTACTTCCACAAAATCCCCTCCTACGGAATTTGAAGGTTTTTCTAAATCAAGGATTCTATGGAACTCGGGAAGCTCAGAGGTTTGGTCCTCCTCATGGACGAGGGGATCTTCCTCTTCGCTTTGATCGCTCTTGAGACATTTGGGTTCTATGAAAGTGCTAGGCAAGGCACACGGTTTTGGAACATCTACCACTTTCAAAAGACTAGGGCTTTTCACAAAGACAATGTTTTTGGGTTTTCCAAGATTTTCGATTTTTTTGGCTTTTTCGAAATTGCTCTTCGGAGATGGAATGTATAAAACCTTGTTTTTGGTGTTTTCGCATTTTTCAATTTTTTGGCTTTTTGTAAACACAAGGAAGGAACAAAAACCACATTCTTTTTGGAATTTTCAAAATTTTCATTTTTTTTGGCTTTTTGTAAACAAATGGAAGGAGGAGAAATGTAAATCACATTTTTTTCGAGATTTTTGAAATTTTCTATTGTTTTTGGGTTTTGGGAACTTTCTAAATGTTTTTGGATTTTGCAAATTTCTATTTTTTTTGGGTTTTTGGATGTGGCGGGGTCTTCCATCAAACCTACAAAGAAAACACCATGCATTAGGCTCTAAATAAGAGGTCTAAGTCATAGGTTTCAGTGTTAGGAGGTTCTAAGGCACCCTTGATCCAAGTGGTCGCGGGTGGAGGTTTGGGTGGTATGGATGGGTCGTAGCCTATCCCATACCGGTTTCAGTTTATGTTTGACACTATGGGTTCAAGACGACCTTGGTTTTGGCTCCCTAGGCCTTGATAAGGCATATAACCCATGTTCAACATCATGTTCCAAGGCTTCTTTAATTTTGAAAATGTTTTATAAAGGGGATGGCCTTGGAACTTGGTGTCATCCATGTCATGTTCAAACACTTTTATGGACTTGGGGAGGACTTTGGGTAGTTTTGAGATGGTCTTGAGCGGGCTAGCCTTGGGCGGCCCTTTTATGTGTACAACACCTTTTGGTTTGGGATGAGCTACCAAGGGTTCACCTAGTTTTGACTCATGGGTTTTGTTACCTGATAAGCATGAGAAATTTTGTATTCCCTGCAGCTGGGGGTGATTCTCTCCTAGAATTACCACAACTTGGTTTTTGAGGGGTATTTTTACACACCTATGAAAGGTGGATGGCACAGCCCGCAAGCTGTGTATCCATAGCCTTCCTAGGAGTAGGTTATAATGGGGGTGTATGTCTAAAACATGAAACACCCCGGAATGACTCATGCCCCCTATTTCTATGGGTAACTCTATGACTCCCAAAGGTTTGGATGCGTTTCCATCGTATCCTGTGATCACGATGGAACTCGTGTTTAGAGAGGTCAAGGAGACTCCTATTTTGTAGGCTATATGTAGCGGAAGTATATTTAGACCTCCTCCACCATCAACCAAACATTTGTCTAGAGGATGGTGATTCAATACCACCTCTATATGCAAGGCTTGGTTATGGTTTTGGTAGGGTTGTTCTAGCTCATCTTCTGAAAACACAATGGGAGTTTTAGCACAAATGGGTGAGACTAGGAAGGAGAGGGACTCAGGGGTTATGGTTGGGTTAACCTTGGCCTTTTCTAATATCTTTTCTAAAACTTGTCTATGTCTAGGGGATGTTTGGATAAGCTCTAGGATAGACATGTTTATGGGAATCTTAGCAAGGTGATTTTCAAAATCATATGGGGTTAACACATTGTTTTTACCCATGAGATGTGATGCTTTGGGAATGCATGATTTTGAAGGGCCGGGGATAACGACCACTTCCTTGCTAGCATCTTTTGCTAAGTGTGGGGGTTGGTAGATCCTTCCAGATCTAGTGACCTCGTCCACACCTTCCCTATGGCTCGTTCCTAGGTGGGCTCTAGTTTGATGCTTGGGAGCACCTCGAATCTCTAATAAGGCTCTAGTCGGGGGCGGGACTCTAAGCGCTCCCCGGATCACTACTTGTTTGGCTTTTTTTATTACGAGCAATGGTGTGTGACAAGTAGTGCGATCCGTATGCCATGCATGTTCCAAACCATTCAAATGAGAGGAGAGAGCATATACCTGCTTGTCCTTCCCGCTAGTGCTTGCATGGTTGGGGAAGGGTTCCTTGAGTACGGCTTGGGCGGGCTCCGGTTCCTCGGTGACCTGGAGCCGGCCTTGCTCGATCAAGTCCTCTATTTTGTTTAAAAGGGTGTAGCAGTGATTTGTATCATGGCCTTTGAGCCTATGATACTTGCAAAACTTGTTTAAAAATTTCTCTTTAGGGGGTGTCCCCTCGGGAACTTCCGGAAGTGTCACCATTTCCTGGGCGAGCAGGAGGTCGAGGACCTCTATGATGGGCTGCCCCAGTGGGGTGTACTCCCTTTTTTCGAAAGACTTTTGAACCTTCTTGTTCTTCAGTTCAATTTTTGAAGTGCCGGCCGGGCTTGGTTCTACTCGGACATTTGCAACTTTTTGGGGTTTTGCCCCATTGTCCGTAGTAGTTGGCCCGTAAGTCCCGAGCTTTTCAAAACGAGTTTTCGAAAAAATTTTGCCTTTCCATAAGTCATCGTAGACCCCCTTTTTCATATTTGCTTCGAATAGGGAAGCCTTCTTGATTAGTTTGTGGAAAGTAGAAATTTCATGGAGGGAAAGGAGCATTTTCAGCTGGGGTTTGAAATTTTCAAGGATGAGCATCACGGCACATCCTTCTGAGATGGACTCTCTTACTTGCCCCAATAAAGACCTCCATCGAACGATAAATGCATGAGCATCCTCTTTCGTGGCTTGTTTCGTGTCCCTTAGGGTGTTCAAAGTGGGGGTCACTTCCACGTTGTGTGAAAATCTTTACATGAAACCATTTGCCAACTCTTCAAAAGTGGCAAATTGGCTCAAGTCATAGGAAGCGAGCCACTTGGAAGCGGTTCCCTTAAGGGAGAGGGGGAACCAGTAGATCCACTTAGCCGAGTCTTTCTTCTTTTTGTATGCTCGACGAGAAAAGAGTTGGAGGTGAGATCTAGGATCTCCCGTCCCGTCATACCGATGGAAATTCGGTATGTCATCGTCGCTATCCGTTTGGTAATCGGAAGGTAAAAAATCAGATAGGGCATATGACCTCTTTTCCTTGGCCTGGCCCCTTAGTAGTTGTTGAAGGGCCTTGCGATCTTTTAATGTGAATGACTCGAGCTCTCTGTCCCCCTCCATGGTGGAGGTCTCTTTGGGTTTTCTGGGTTTGTTTGTTTTCTTTCGAGCCCTAGTTTGCCTCCCATGGGATGAGCAGGATTCGACCGCTTCGACCTCTTGGCTGAGAGCGGTGATTCTTGCTTCGAATTCTTTCCTCAATTCTTCTAATGACTCTTGTTTTTGAAATTTGTTTTTGAAAATCTTTTTGAAAATTGACTTGACGAGCATGAAGCCCGGCTCAACACCTCGTAAGAACCATCTGAACTTGACATGATCTTATGGGCCTTGAAAATCCTACACGTGCACAATTTACCAATGTTAAAAACACTTTGAAAAGATTTTTGAGAGTCTTATTTGCTTAGAAATTCCTCAAGACCCGAGTCCCACCAGGCGTCCCATTTCTGTAGACATGAAAATTCTCATTCCAAAGTTTATGAGATAAACTTGAAATGAAACTTTTCACCCCTACGCTTGCGCGAGCGTGCCAGCTAGTTCAAAACTAGCAAATGTTTGTAAGACTTCTAGGCGATTGTGTGCAAGCGGGATCTTTTCACTCACACGTTCTTGAGCCGATGCTCAAGGGTCAGTGTTGAGCACTTAGGAATTTCATTTTACAGCAAACATGATTCCCTTTTACATAAACAAGTGTCTTTGAAAAATTTGTTGAACTTGTGCACTCGGATTCAATACTTGGAAAAACACAAGTTACTGAAAATAGAGAATTCTGTTTTCAGAACTGTTTTCTAGGGGAGTTTTCAAAGCGTTACAGACTTCTAAAAATTAGCAAAATTTTACCAGATGAAGCTGGTAGTTTGGAGAGACTGTAGCCTTTTTCGAATCTGCATTTGGAGTAGTATTGAATCAGAAACAAATAATCAACTCAGACTACCTCACTGACTCGCAACAGTTCTGTTTCAGAAATACAGAAACTCAAAGATGAGTCTGTATCTCTCTAATCAAAACTCCGATTTTGATGATTTTGATGTTGCTGGAAATCTATGGATGTTAGCTTTCCAATGGATCAAAAATCAACTAATGTGGACTCTTGTGGACAGAGATATGGGACTTTTACCGAACCTCTGTTTTAGGAAATCTGACTGTGCAGACAGTGATGCAGAAATCTGGTCATTCTTAATATACTTTTATTACGTGGCTGAGTAGCCCTAAAATCTTGCAAATTTTGTACAAAGTGTCCAAATGTGTGTGGAATCAGTGTGCCAAATTTCGAGACAATCGGAGTAAGCATCACAAAATTAAAATTACGGAAACAGACATATGCAGAGATGCTGAAATCCGGTTTTTTGTTTTATAAATGTAATGATGCATAACTCACACAAAATTAAAATGCAATAACCCTTAAAGCAAATTTGCTGGAATATAAATGAATGAAAAGTACTTTATAGCTTAGACATAGAGGGGATTAGAAGTATAGAGGGTATATAGCATATAGGAAGGGAGAAGCATTAAAGCAAACACTTGGCGTGCATGTGGGTGTATAGTGTTTCATCCACGAAATTGAAATGGCAGCAAAGCTAGATTATTACAACTCGGGGGGAGATGAAACTCCATTAATACAACCCCATTTAATGAATTGAATGAAAGAGAATGAAACTTAGATTAAGTAAGAAAGGTCTTACACGAGTTTTGGATGTGAAGGACCGGATTTCAATGATGAAGCCGGCCTTCCTCTTGATGGCCTTCCTTCTCAACTCCTACAAGCTCTCACCTAGCTTTCCCTTCACTAGAAGACGTCCCCCCTTTACTGAAATTTTCTGCACCTAGTCTAGCACACACCACCCAAGGTCTCTCTCTTCTCTCTCTTCTCTCTCCAATCTCCAAGTTATGGAACCCGCCCCCCCTCTTGGGCCTTTTTATAGGCCAAGGGGGGCTGGTTCTAGTGGTTTCTTGTGGGGCGGGTTGGAGCTTTAGCTTGGTGGATTTGATCCGCTCCAAACCTGCTTCTTGTAGTTCTTCATTGAGTCGATTCGGACCAGCCCATATGGGCTGGTATAGGTGCCATGGCTTGGTGTAGCCCTAGAGCATGCGGTTGGTTTTAAACAACCTTACAATGTGCAACATGTTTTGTTTCGGCTGATTTCTTTAAACTTCGACCCACTTGAATTCGCTTCTTTCTTTGATTCGGCTCCCACCTTTTGCTTTTGAGTTACACTTGAAATCTTCTAGAATTGAATGAGCTTGTTACCATGGCCTCGAGTCTTGGTTCCAAGTTGGCCCCATCTTGATCGGACAAACTTGGATTTAATCGATCTTGACCTTCCATTTGGATAAGTTGTTGAATTTGAACTTGATATGCTTCAATCTTCTCCGCTTTTGGGAATCAATCTGATTTAACTTGATCCGTATCTTGATACACTTTATCTTCTTTTTGGGAATCGAGGCCTGGATTTGGTCTTCGCCTGCTTCGAAACTCATGGGCTATTTGGATTTAAAACCTTTATTTTGAAATATTCTCCCAGAAGGTCTAAACTTTAAAATTTGGGGATTTTGAATTTAAAGGTTCATAAAGGCTTTAAATTGGCCTTCAAAATTTAGGAGTTTTTTGAAAATACTCGAAAAAATTTCGGGTGTTTACAAAGATGATGGTGAAAGATGGGAAAACCCGCCCCTTAGGGGGGGGTTTATATAGGGCTGGGCTAGGTCGGTTGGGGCTGGTCTTAGGGTAGTGGTTAGGTGGTCTAGGGGTGGTGGTAAGGTAGTAAGGTGGGCTGGTATTAGGGTAGGGCCAGATATTTTAAATACAAGGGGTTTTGGGTAGGTTGTGTGCTAGGTTTAGGTGGGGTGGTTTAGAGGTTTAGGGTTTATTTAGGTGGCCTGGTTTTGGGGTGAGGTTTAGTGAGGTGGGTTAGGTGATTAGGCTAGGATTAGGTTAGGTTTAGGGAAATTAACCTAGGTTTAGGGAAGGATTAGGGAAGTGGGTTAGGTGATTAGGCTAGGATTAGGCCGGGATTAGGGAAGTAGGCTAGGATTAGGTGTTTTTGGTTAGGATTAGATGAAGGAGCTCCCTTTGCATGACCCATGGACCTTAACCACATCATGTTGGTGCAGCCCTAGGTTAGGTTTTGGCTAATTACAAGCTCAAACCCATGTTAACTAGGCTAACCCACATGATTAACCCCAAACTTGACACACAAGTCAAGCTTAATTACAACACACTTTGATCTTATCCTCCCCCACTCTCTCTCATGCCCATAATCCCACGTGAAATTCAAGTGGGCCCCACCTCCATTTATGAGAAGGTGATGTGGGCCATGGATATGGATATTGGATTGGATCTCTAGATCCAAATCCAAATCCAAGTCCAAACATGGGTTTGACTCACATATGGCATATCTCACCACTTCTCCTCGCCCTACTACCCTCAAGGCAACGGCCAAGCCGAAGCCACAAACAAGACTCTCATTAGTATTATTGAGAAAACCTTAGAGAAGGGTAGGACGTGGCACGAGAAGCTGGATGAAGCCTTATGGGCTTATAGGACTTCCATCCGGACTCCCATGAATGCCACACCATTCGAGTTGGTCTATGGCACAAACGCCATTCTTCCCATTCATACCCAACTGCATTCATTCCATACATCCATAGCACTCGACCTCCCCCTAGAGACGCTTCAGCATGCTAGGATGGCCGAACTAGATTTGCTAGATGAGAGGCGACTCCTTGCCATGGATCATGCTCGTGCATACCGGCAAAGGATAGCCCGACACTAGGGCAAACACATGAGGCCACTTTGAAGTGGGAGATCTGGTTTTGAAAA
Source organism: Brasenia schreberi (assembly GCA_036023115.1). Lineage (NCBI taxonomy): Eukaryota > Viridiplantae > Streptophyta > Magnoliopsida > Nymphaeales > Cabombaceae > Brasenia > Brasenia schreberi. Next base: position 6,972,452 of record JAYKKT010000079.1, read on the forward strand.
TCATCCATTATCGTGGCCCACATCCACTCGAAAAGTGGCGCCCCAAGTGGGATGGACCCTATGTTGTACTGTAGACACGGAAAATCCTCGACTCCGGGTTCTTAGGCCTGGAGCGAATCTTTTCGCAATCTACGTTCGCTTTTAGGGCATGCCAGCTAGCTTACTCAAACTAGCGAAGTAGTTTTTAAATATCTGACTTTTGAAAGGCGATTGTAGGCAAGCGGGATCTTTACGTCACAGACCTTCTTGCACCGACGCGGAAGGGTCAGTTTGTACACTTAGAGACTTCGTTTGAACAAGTTAAACTCAAATTCGATTTTTGAATAAACAGGTGTTTGAAAATCCTTTTGAAATCATGCACTTTGCGAGTTTTTGATTTGGGCGACCCTAAGTCTTTCAGTTTCAACCACTTAGGCGTGTTTGCACGTTTTGTTCGGGTTTGTTCGATACAGGTATATACTCTAGCTCGAGTATGGCGAGTATGCAATGCAACTCACACAACTGAACCTTAAAACTCGAAATTGAAAGACTTAGCAGAAGGGAAAACCCAAATTGAATGCAACTCACACGACTTGAATGTAAATTGCAGAAATTTAAATATATCTATATCTTAAGAGCGGAAAGGCTCAATGTGTGCGTGGGTGTTGTGTATAAATTGAAATGCAACACACGCAACTGAACCGTAAAACGCAGCAGAAGGGAGATATAGATATATATAAGAGCGAGAAGGCTCAATTGTGGCGTGAGTGCTTTGAGTGTATAAATTGAAAGGCAACTCACGCAACTAAAAGTATATAAATATGGCTATATCCTATGGACTGTCGAGGCCCAAAATGTGCGTGTGAGTGTGGAGCAAGCGCTCATGTGAACTTGGGTGCACGTGTGAGAACTTGAAATAGAACACACGCACGCAACTCCAAAGCAAAGGTGTGTGAAATGTGTACAGTTAAGAGCGGAAAGCCTCGAGTGTACGTGTGTGATTCGTGTTTCAAACCATAATATTACATCTCGGGGGGAGACTACGCTCCATTATTACAACCCCGTATCAAATTGAATTGAATTTGAAACAACGTAAAGAACCAGATTCGAGCACTTAATCGTCGTTTGCTTGGGCTTCCTTTTTCAATGAAACCTGACCTTGGATATAGTCGTTGGATGGACTTTCCTCTGCAAGACGACCGGCTGCGTAGAAGGTTGATCCTAGATCGTGACCTGGGCTAGATTGACAAGCTAATGCACTATGGGTTTTGGGATTAGATATGATAGATCTAGGGTGAAAACTAACAGATCTAAGTTAGGTCTAGGTGGTTTGTTTTGGTCGAAGGTTAGCTCAAGGTTCTAAAGAAAAAAAAACCGACCAGCTAATGGTCGAGTTAGGGGATGTCTAAGGAAGTGGTTCGGGCGAGATGCGAAGGGATACTCGTCTCACAATGGGTCGAGATTGGTTTAGGGATAGTGAGTGATCTTAGGGGAAATCCTAAGGTAAGCTCTAGGGCAATGCTTGGCCAAAGGGTGGCCGAGCTTGGGCTGGTGTTGGGTGTTTGATCTCACGTGAGATCCTAAGGGAGTGGCTCGGCCAAAGGGTGGCCGAGCTGGGTAGGTTTAGGTTAGTTCTTTTGGTTAGGATCTAACTTAGGTAATGGATTTAGTTTAGGGAAAAACCTAAGATGAACTCAGCTAGCATGGGCCGAACTAGATGGGTGAAAATGGGTTCGTCCAAAGGAAGGAACCGAGTGTTTTAGACACTCGGTTTTGGCTAGGTCTCTAGGAGTAGTTTTGGTTTAGGAAATAGTTTAGGTGGTTTAGTGCTAGATGGTTTGGCTGGGAGGGATCTAAGGTGAGCTTGGCCAGCCAATGGCTGAGCTGGGTATGGTTCTAGATTAGAGTAGTCTTAGGTAGAACTAGGATCGTTCCTTTAGTGAAGTTCGGCCAGCATCTTGGCTGGACTTTTTGATGTTTTATGTTTTAGAGTTTAGGTGGTTTTGCCAGCAACATACAAGGTGTGAAATGCTTCAACTTAAACTTGAGTGCAGCCCACAAGATCAACCCACGATTTTACAAAACAAGAGGGGAAGGCCAGCCCCTTTTGTTGACCTTCCTCTCTCTCTCTCTCTCTCTCTCTCTCTCTCTCTTCCCCCCCAAACTACCAACGTGAAATGCTGGAAATTCGACCCCTTCAAAGCCAGCCCACTCACGTCCTTTTATACACTTTCAACTTGGATATGGATCTTGGGTCTTGGATTTGGGTATGGTTATCCGAATCCAATCCAAACCCTATGTGGATCTGGATTGCGAATCTCGGATATTTTGAGATCCAAATCCAGTCCAAATATTTATTTGGGTTTGGATCTCGGATCTTGGATCTTGGATTTTTGAGATCCATATCCAATCCAAACACAATTTGGATCTGGATCTGGATATTTTTGGGTCCAGACCCAATCCAGATTTTTCTTCTGCTCCTTGGTTTTTTGGTCCTTTCTGGTGCTTTTCACCGTCGGTTTCGAGCGGGCTTTGATTCATCGGATGCCCAACTCTGGCCTGGGTCTTCCCCAAGTCTTTCTTCCAACCGGTGTTCTGCTTTTTAGGACTTTTTTGGCGTTTGTTTCGATCTACCGTTTTGGTTTTTGGCCGGTTCCTATTGATATCGAACTCAGATTGCCGCACAGATTCCGTTCTTCATTCTGACGGGACGTGTCTCGAACTTCTGTCGACTTCCTCAGGTACTGGGCTTCTTTCTGCATTTTAGAGCTGCTTTGTGCTTTTTCTTTGACCCAAATTACATTTTTACCCTTCTGTCGGGCTTTTCTCCAAACTGGCTCTTTTTTCTTCCGTTTTTGAACAGGGAGTGGCTTCTGAAATTCTGGGCTCGAATCCTCTTCTTGCCTGGGCTTTTCTTTTGCCTTTTGTACCTATTTTCACATTTTAAAATAGGTTGTCATTTTGGCTCAAATGAGCTTTTTTTTGTATTTTTGAGAGTTTTTGATTTTTGGAAAATTCGGGGTGTTTACATGTACGAGCAGCCACCACGAATAATTCGTATTGGTTGATCAATGTAGAAGGTAGGAATTTAGCAGATCCTATCATTATTCAATACTTAAAGAAGTATCATGTGTAGGACTTGGATTAAATTCCATTTTTCGAAAATTTTAGGGATAGCTGCCCTGAGACATGAAAATAAGGTGCAAAGGCAAACTCGTGTGCCCTGAGTAAGAGAATTCGCACTTGTGAAAGAGTGGAGTCTCTAAAATCGTGGTTACATTTCAAAATCCTTCTTCTTACAAAGAAAGGCCTAGTTCAACATAGCAAGATACTTGCAAGTAGTACGTGCTATTTCTAAATAGGTTGATCTGGAATGGATCGAGTATAGGCTTGGGATAAGTCCTCCCCTCTTCTCTTCTACTTCCAAAAGGAAAAACACGGCCCAAGCAAAGGGAATTTCCCATGCAAAGTCTCTTTCCAAAAGAAAGAAACCAGAATTCAAAAGGAAAAATCGATTCTCTTATGAAAAAGAGGGATTAAAGAAAAAATACTGCCAAAGGGAGACCCTCTATGAAAAAAAGGAAAAAGAGGCCAAAAAGCTCAAAAAGAGCAGTTTTCCGCCTTCTATGCCTTAAACCACGGGACGCTTCAGAAGGGACCGTGGTATCTCTTTCCCATCCCTGGCTTATCCCAAGCTAAAACATGGTTCATTTCGAGGAATCCTAAAGTAAAAATAGGATTTACTTACTTGAATTTCATCTTGTTTGAGAATTCGACGTTTCGAGTAAGGCATAGGAATTTGAAATATAGCTTGTTTTCTTATAAAACCTCCGCTAGATAAGCGAGTGTTAAGACTCAAACAAAGGCAAACACGGAGAGCTCGAGATCCTTAGGATCGAGACTCAAGACAATTGTCCCTTTTGTAAATAGTCTTGTAAATAGATTTTGAAAAATCGAATATCGAACAGCATAGGATTTGCTCACTTGGAGCAGTAGGCCTTATAAGTCTCTAGAGTTCGACCACATCTGGTCTCTGGGAAGTTGCCACTCTTGGCACCACACTCATATCATGCACCTGCATTCCATGCATGGTACCTGCATAAACATGATCCCATTTTAGGACCAGATTCCATAACAAAATCCCTTTGGCGTGATATCTCCTCCTACCAGAGTTTGTAAATTGAGATTTTGCTAAAAATTGGGACGATCCCATATTCTTCGTGACTAGATCTAGGGAGACATTGAAAGGGGTGTTTGTCATCTTTACCCTTATCCAAATCGATTTGGACAAGGCCAAAGAGGGGCATCTGTAAACACCCCAAAATTCCTCGAATTCCTCAAAACAACCTGTTTTTGTAAAAGTAGCCCCAAAGGGCCATTTTGAGTCTGGAAACCCAGGAGCCTTCCAGACAACCCTGTACATATGTTTTAAACTTTACATATTTCAAAAATATATAATATAGCTTTAAAACCCCTTTTAAAACATGTTTTGAAACCCCGAAGCAGCTTGGCCTAATCAAGGCAGCCCAGAATCGGAGCACATGTCGAGCCCGGCACAGCAACTCTCATATTGAATCCACCCTCAGGATCTCGAACGTCCAAGACCCTATTATCATCAAAACATCATTTAAAGTCATCTCCGGAAGGCGAAAATAGAGGCGGACGATCATGTTGGCGAAGACCCAACGCAGACGGAGTACTGATGCTGTCAGACCCCGCACAAACCGTTCGTTTCGAACACAGCCTGAAGGAGTCAGAATTCAGTTTGGATTGGATCTGGACCATATATATCCAGATCCCAATCCAAACCCATGTGTGGACTTGGATTTGGATTTGGATCCAGAGATCCAATCAAATATCCATATCCATGGCCCACATCACCTTCTCATAAATGGAGGTGGGGCCCACTTGAATTTCACGTGGGATTATGGGCATGAGAGAGAGTGGGGGAGGATAAGATCAAAGTGTGTTGTAATTAAGCTTGACTTGTGTGTCAAGTTTGGGGTTAATCATGTGGGTTAGCCTAATTAAAGTGGGTTTAAGCTTGTAATTAGCCAAAACCTAACCTAGGGCTGCACCAACATGATGTGATTAAGGTCTATGGGTCATGCAAAGGGAGCTCCTTAATCCAATCCTAACCAAAAACACCTAATCCTAGCCTTTTACCCTAATCCTGTCCTAATCCAAGCCTAATCACCTAACCTACTTCCCTAATCCCAGCCTAATCCCAACCTAATCACCTAACCCACTTCCCTAATCCTTCCCTAAACCTAGGTTAACTTCCCTAAACCTAACCTAATCCTAGCCTAATCACCTAACCCACCTCACTAAACCTCACCCCAAAACCAACCCACCTAGCTAAACCCTAAACCTCTAAACCACCCCACCTAAACCTAGCACACCATCTCCCCAAAACCCCAATATCAACCCACCTTATCACCACACCACCGCTACCTAAACCACCTAACCACCCTCCTAATATCAGCCCCAACAGACTTTTGCAGCCCTATATAAACCCCCCCCCCCCTAAGGGGTGGGTTTTCCCATCATCTCTCATCCCCCTCCAGCCCAGCCGACTCCAACCTCCACTTGCCCCACAGCCAGCCACCACCTGCGCCACTACCTCCCAGCCAAGAACCACCACCACCACCGCTCCAGCCAAGCTCCACATCGCCACCATTCCGTCCGGCCGAACCCCATCCTGCGCATCCAAGACACCCGGCTGCTCCTCTTCCATCCGCCGCCTCCCATCACCACCCGGTTAGTGTCTCAACCTAATTCTATCTCTTCTTCTCTCCCCCTCCACTCTCAACCACCTACACCACCACCACACCACCCCAACCCCACCTGCCTGCCATCCTACCTATTCGGCTAGACCTTAGCCACTCCAAATACCCGCCTTGAACCATCTCCCCTAGCAACACCCGGCCACTCCACCTAGTTCCCTAAGACCTGCCCCTATCACCTCCCATCAGCCCCTGACTCCATCTTACCACATACCCTAGCTAGCTCCCTTCCCATCTACAACAACCCTAGCTACCTTAGTAACCACCACCACCGAATCTCCCTTAGTCGGCCACTCCAACCGACTGTCACATACCCATTCGGCCAGCCACCCGCCAGCCACATACCTCTCCTAGGCACTCCCTTAGACACTCCCTTAGGCTCCCATTTAGTGCCACATTTCCTAGTACTACACCCTCCCTTAGTTACCCTACTTAGGCACTTTTACCCAACACGCCAAGGCAACCCTCTTCCTAGCAGCCGGCCACCTTCAAGGCACCCCTCCCGCGCACCTAAGACATCTGGCCAGCAGCCCCCTTTGTCGTTCAACTCCGCGGAGCTCCCTCTTGCAGCCCAAGGTGAAGGCCAAGCCCACGCTCAAGCAAGCCATCTTCGGACCAGCTATTAGTAAGTGCCTAACTCGGTCCTTAGTTGTATACTTGCTTAAAATTTAATTCGATACGGGGTTGTAATAACGGAGCATATTCTCCCTCCGCTTGTAATAACGTGGCTTGGCACACCCACACACACGTGCACTCTCTTAGTCGTGCACGATTTTGAACACACACGGGCCTAATCAGCCCCTAATATGTACATATATATATATATATTAACTTACGTAGGGTTTCGTTTGAGTTGAGTGTGTTGTCTTTCCATTCAAGCACTCACACACATTGAGCCTTCGCTCTTATTTGAAAGACCCAAGTAAGAGCCGTGCTATACTATTTGGGTTTCATTTCATGTCGTGTGTGTAAGTCTTTCAATTCAAGCACTCACACACATTGAGCCTTCACTCTTATTTAAAAGACCCAAGTAAGGGCCGTGCTATACTATTTGGGTTTCATTTCATGTCGTGTGTGTAAGTCTTTCAATTCAAGCACTCACACACATTGAGCCTTCGCTCTTATTTGTAAGACCCAAGTAAGGGCTGTGTTATACTATTTGGGTTTAATTTCATGTTGTGTGCATAGTACTTCAATTCAAGCACTCACACACATTGAGCTTTCGCACTTATTCCCAAGACCTTAATCAAGGCCATACTGCAAGTTATATTTGGGTTTTATTTCATGTCGTGTGTGTAAGTCTTTCAATTCAAGCACGCACCCACATTGAGCCTTCGCTCTTATTTGCAAGACCCGAGTAAGGGCCCATATACATACCTTATATATATATCTCCCTTCGGCATTTACATTACAAGTCATTTCCCTTCGGTTATTTCCCTTCACTTATTTCCCTTAAGTCATTTCCCTTCAGCATTGTCTTTACATTCGGGTTTTCCCTTTGGAGTAGCGTGAGTTTGCATTGCATCTACGCCATACCACGAGGTAGGACGCATCTTGCATCGAAGCTAACCCCGTACTCCCGCTCAAATTCGCCCCATGTTGTGGAGTGTTCATAACACACACCTAGGTGGCCCATAAAGGGATAAAAAGAAAGACTTAGGCACGTGCAAATCCACGTGATCTAAAATCAGCAATCGCATTGAAAAAGACCTGAATCAAACTCCTCGAACCGCTTTCGTAGGCTTTTTCTACCCTAAAACTCGATTTTTAAAAGCGTACAGACTGACCCTTGCGCGTCGGTGCAAGAAGGTCTGCGATGACAAGAGCTCACTTGCTCACAGTCGCCACGTTAGAAGTCAGGATAAAATATATCTTCGCTAGCTTAGGTAAGCTAGCTGGCACGCCCTGTTTATACAAATAGGCCTTAGACACACGAGAGGATCCGCTCCAGGCCCTGAGAAGCCAAAGGGGAGGCGGGGATTTTCCTAATCAGCCCCTAATACGTACATATATATATATATATATATATATATATATATATAAACTTACGTAGGGTTTCGTTTGAGTTGAGTGTGTTGTCTTTCCATTCAAGCACTCACACACATTGAGCCTTCACTCTTATTTGAAAGACCCAAGTAAGGGCCGTGCTATACTATTTGGGTTTCATTTCATGTCGTGTGTGTAAGTCTTTCAATTCAAGCACTCACACACATTGAGCCTTCGCTCTTATTTGAAAGACCCAAGTAAGGGTCGTGCTATACTATTTGGGTTTCATTTCATGTCGTGTGTGTAAGTCTTTCAATTCAAGCACTCACACACATTGAGCCTTCGCTCTTATTTGCAAGACCCAAGTAAGGGCCGTGTTATACTATTTGGGTTTAATTTCATGTTGTGTGCGTAGTACTTCAATTCAAGCACTCACACACATTGAGCTTTCGCTCTTATTCCCAAGACCTTAATTAAGGCCATACTGCAAGTTATATTTGGGTTTTATTTCATGTCGTGTGTGTAAGTCTTTCAATTCAAGCACGCACCCACATTGAGCCTTCGCTCTTATTTGCAAGACCCGAGTAAGGGCCCATATACATACCATATATACATATCTCCCTTCGGCATTTACATTACAAGTCATTTCCCTTCGGTTATTTCCCTTCGGCATTGTCTTTACATTCGGGTTTTCCCTTTGGAGTAGTGTGAGTTTGCATTCAATCTACGCCATACCACGAGGTAGGACGCATATTGCATTGAAGCAAGCCCCGTACTCCCGCTCAAAATTCGCCCCATGTAGTGGAGTGTTCATAACACACACCTAGGTGGCCCATAAAGGGATAAAAAGAGAGACTTAGTGTAAACACCCCGAAATCCCACGAACTTCTCAAAATTCATCTGGTTTTATACAAGCAGCCCCAAAGGGCCATTTTTGAGTCTGGAAACCCAGGAGCCTTCCAGACAACCCTGTATATATGTTTTAAACTTTATTTTTCAAAAACATATGATTATGGCTTTTGAAAACTTTTTAAAAACATGTTTTGAAACCCCAAAGCGGCTTGGCCCGATCAAGACAGGACCAGGAGAGCTAAGAAGAGCCCGGAACCGGAGCACCCGTCGAGCCCGGCACAGCAACTCTGGTATCTGATTCACACCCCCAGGATCTCGAACGTCCAAGACCCTGTTCTTATCAAAATAGCATTTGAAGTCATCTCCGAAAGGCAGAAACGGAGGCGGACGACTATGTTGGCGAAGACCCAACGCAGACGGAGTGCTGATGCTGTCAAGCCCCACACGAATCGTCCGTTTCGAACCCAGCTCGAAAGAGTCAGAGTTCAGTTTGGATTGGATCTGGACCATATATATCCAGATTCCAATCCAAACCCATGTGTGGACTTGGATTTGGATTTGGATCCAGAGATCCAATCCAATATCCATATCCATGGCCCACATCACCTTCTCATAAATGGAGGTGGGGCCCACTTGAAATTCACGTGGGATATTGGGCATGAGAGAGAGTGGGGATGAAAAATATCAAGAGTGTTGTATTAAGCTTGACTTGTGTGTCAAGTTTGGGTTTAATCATGTGGGTTAGCCTAATTGAGTGGGTTTAAGCTTGTAATTAGCTAAAACCTAACCTAGGGTTGCACCAACATGGGGTGATCAAGGTCTATGGGCCATGCTAAGGGAGCTCCCTCACCTAAACCTAACCCAAAATGACTAATCCTAGCCTAAACCCCTAATCCACCCCTAATCCCAACCTAATCACCTAACCCACTTCCCTAATCCCGGCCTAATCCCAACCTAATCACCTAACCCACTTCCCTAATCCTTCCCTAAACCTAGATTAATTTCCCTAATCCTAGCCTAAACCTAGCCTAATCACCTAACCTAGCTCACTAAACCTCACCCTAAAACCCAACCACCTAACCTAGCCCTAAACCCCTAAACCACCCTTAGCCCACAATCTACCCAAACCCCTAGTTTTAAAATATCTGGTCCAACCCTTTCCAGCCCACCTTATCTACATACCACCCTACCTAAACCACCTAACCACTACCCTCAGCCCAGCCCTAACCGACCTACCCATCCCCTATTTAAACCCCTCCCCTTTGGGGGCGGGTTTTGAAAAAAGGGAAGAAGGCCCTCACCTCAGCCCAGCCGGCTCCACTCTCCACTCTCCACCTGCCCGCCTGCTCCACCTTCCACTCTCCGCCTGCTCCACTCTCCATCTGCTCCACTAGCTCTACCTGCCCCGCCACCTTCCCTCTTCCACTCTCCACCACCATTCCCCAGCCGGACGCCACCACCTTCACCCAACCGAACCAGCCAAGAGCCCACCTGCCCGCCTGCTTCTCCTTGCCTTCCACCGCCTCTCCCCATTCGGTAAGTACCCTAACTCTATCAAAACCCTTCTCTTCCACCTCTCCACTCCTAGCCACCCACCCTATCATCATCTTAGCCCTTTTGCCACCACCCTTTGCACTTAGCCGAACCTAGCAAAACCCAAACTGCCGGCCACTACCTTCCCCTAGGTGTCCCATTCGGCCTTCCCACGAACTCTCCTTTAGGTCCAGTTTCCCTAAACACTTAACACCCCTAGTGACCCTAAAAACTCACTTATTTAGCCCCTTTAAACCCCCTACTTTGAGGTGACATCTACTTGCCACCGGCCACCTTCGAGGCGCCTATCCCGCGCCCCACTTGCAACCGGCCAGCACCTTTGATCACCTATCTTCGCGGAGCTCCCGTTTGCAGTCCAAGGCCAAGCCCACGCTCAAGCAAGACCTCTACGGACCAGCTACTCGTAAGTGCCTAAACTCGGTCCTTAGTTGTATACTTGCTTGAGATTAAATTTGATACGGGGTTGTAATAACGGAGCATAGTCTCCCCCCGCTTGTAATAATGTGGCTTGGCACAACCACACACGTGCACTCTCTTAGTCGTGCACGATTTTGAACACACACGGGCCTAATCAGCCCCTAATACATAAGTGTATATATATACTTTCATTTTCGAAGGGTTTTGTTTAAGTTGGGTGCGTTGTCTTTCAATTCAAGCACTCACACACATTGAGCCTTCGCTCTTAGTTGAAAGACCCAAGTAAGGGCCGACCTATACTATTTGGGTTTCATTTCATGTCGTGTGAGTAAGTCTTTCAATTCAAGCACTCTCACACACATTGAGCTTTCGCTCTTATTTGAAAGACCCAAGTGAGGGCCGACCTATACTATTTGGGTTTTATTTCATGTCGTGTGAGTAAGTCTTTCAATTCAAGCACTTTCACACACATTGAGCCTTCGCTCTTACTCCCAAGACCTTAGTAAAGGCCTGATTGCAGTTATATTTGGGTTTCATTTATGTCGTGTGTGTAGTATTTCAATTCAAACACTCTCACACACATTGAGCCTTCGCTCTTACTCCCAAGACCTTAGTCAAGGCCATACTGCAATTTATATTTGGGTTTAATTTCATGTCGTGTGTGTAAGTCTTTCAATTCAAGCACGCACCCACATTGAGCCTTCGCTCTTATTTGCAAGACCCGAGTAAGGGCTCATATACATAAGCTATATACATATCTCCCTTCGGTTATTTCCCTTCGGTTATTTCCCTTCGGTTATTTCCCTTCAGTTATTTCCCTTCGGTTATTTCCCTTCTGTTATTTCCCCTTCAGTATTGTCTTTACATTTCGGGTTTTCCCTTTGGAGTAGCGTGAGTTTGCATTGCATCTACGCCATACCACGAGGTAGGACGCATATTGCATCAAAGCAAGCCCCGCTCGAATTCGCCCATGTAGTGGAGTGTTCATAACACACAAACTAGGTGGCCCGAAAAGGGATAAAAGAAAAGACTTAGGCACGTGCAAATCCACGTAATCTAAAATATGCAATCGCATCCTAAAGACCTGAAATAGACACCTCGAACCGCTTCATAGACTTTCTCTCCAAAAACTCGATTTTTGCAAAGCGTACAGACTGACCCTTGCGCATCGGTGCAAGAAGGTCTGCGACGACAAGAGCTTACTTGCTCACAGTCGCCACGTTTAGAAGTCAGTGTTAAATATATCTTCGCTAGCTTAAGTAAGCTAGCTGGCACGCCCTATTTGTATACATAGGCCTTAGACACACGAGAAGATCCACTCCAAGCCCTGAAAAGGATGAAGAGGCGGGGATTTTCGCACGTCTACACTTAGGCACGTGCAAATCCACATGATCTAAAATATGCAATCGCATTCTAAAGACCCGAATTAAACACCTCGAACCGCTTTCATAAGCTTTTTCTATCCCAAAACTCGGTTTTTAAAGCGTACAGACTAACCCTTGCGCATCGGTGCAAGAAGGTCTGCGACGACAAGAGCTCACTTGCTCACAATCGCCACGTTAGAAGTCAGGTTCAAATATATCTTTGCTAGCTTAGGTAAGCTAGCTGGCACGCCCTGTTTATACAAATAGGCCTTAGACGCACGAGAGGATCCGCTCCAAGCCCTGAGAAGCCAGACGAGCGGGAATTTTCCTGCGTCTACAGGTTGGTTTAAGGAGCTCCCTTTGCATGACCCATAGACTCAATTGTATCATGTTGGTGCAGCCCTAGGTTAGGTTTTGGCTAATTACAAGCTTAAACCCACTTTAATTAGGCTAACCACATGATTAACCCCAAACTTGACACACAAGTCAAGCTTAATTACAACACACTCTAATCTTATCCTCCCCCACTCTCTTTCATGCCCATAATCCCACGTGAAATTCAAGTGGGCCCCACCTCCATTTATGAGAAGGTGATGTGGGCCATGGATATGGATATTGGATTGGATCTCTGGATCCAAATTCAAATCCAAGTCCACACATGGGTTTGGATTGGGATCTGGATATATATGGTTCAGATCCAACCCAAACTGAATTCTGACTCCTTCAGGCTGTGTTTGAAACGAATGGTTTGTGTGGGGTCTGACAGCATCAGTACTCCGTCTGCGTTGGGTCTTCGCCAACATGATCGTCCGCCTCTGTTTTCGCCTTCCGAAGCTGATTTCAAGTAATGTTTTGATGATAAGAAGGTCTTGGACGTTCGAGATCTTGGGGGTGGATTTAACACGAGAGTTGTTGTGTCGGGCTTGACTTGTGCTCCGGTTCCAGGCTCTCTTTAGCTTCTCTAGTCCTGTCTTGATTAGGCCAAGCTGCTTCGTGGTTTCAAAATGTGTTTTAAAAGGTTTTTAAAACCATATTATACATTTTTAAAACATATAAAGTTCAAAACATATGTACAGGGTTGTCCGGAAGGCTCCTAGGTTTCCAGACTCAAAATGGCCCTTTGGGGATGCTTTTACAATACCAGGTTTCGAGAAATTCATGGGATTTCGAGGTGTTTACAGTTGCCAAGGCCAAAAGGTGCATGAGTGCTTGAGCAAGTGCTCGGGTGTCTTTGGGTGTGAGTGTGGAATATTAAATGACAACTCACATGACTTTAAAGTAACAACCCGAATAAAATTGTAGCGTATATGGCTCTTACTAGAGTCTTTGGAGTAAGAGCGAAGGCTCAATTGTGTACGTGGGTGCTTGGTGTACGAGATAAGAGCTAAGGCTCAAGTGCACGCATGTGTCTCGTGTGTTAAGCACCAATATTACATCCCGGGAGGAGACAACGCTCTGTTAATACAACCCCGTATCAAAATTTAATTAAGTATCAAATGTAAAGGACTTACAACTTACCTAGCCCGCTATGTGGGGTGTCTAGGACGCGTACGCCTTGCTTGTGGAGCTCGGGTCACGTGAGAGTGGAACCGGAGAGCTTGGAAGCTTGGGAGCACTTGGAGACTTGGGAGCAGCCAAGTATATCTGAACTTAGGGCCTTGTAGGGGCTGGCTTTAGATAAGATATAACTCAAGCCAAGGGTGGCTCGAGTGGGTTTAGTTTTTTAGGGCACTTGGGGCTGGTCCTAGCTAGGTTTATCTAGTTTAGGATGGCTGTCCTAGGTGCGAGCCAACTAAGGTAAGTGTGGCCAGATTAGGGTGTCTTGGGGTCGGGCTGGCTAAGGCCAATCACGACCTAGGGTTTGGTTGGTTATATGAAACATGGTTCGGCCAAGGAGGTGGTTGTGTAAATGGTACACGACCTGCACCAGCAGGTCGTTGGCTTGTGGCTGAAGGGAGGACACGGCCTGCCTTGTGGCAGGCCGGGGTTTGTTAGGGTAAAAGATACACGACCTGCACTAGCAGGCCGTGGGTTTTGGCTTGGAGAAGGGGGCACGGCTAGCACCTATCCGTGTGGTGTTCAAGGGTAGATGGCCTGCCGAATGGCGAGCCTGGTTTTAGTAAAGGGAGGGAAGCACAACCATCTTTGGCCATGTATTTTTAGGTAGGTGGCCTGCCGAGTGGCAGGCCTGGTTTTGGTGAAGAAAAGGAACACGGCCTACACCAACAGGTCGTGGGTTTTAGGGATGACTCGGCCAAAGTAGGTCGAGCTTGGGGTGGTTTAGATGGAGTTCGACCAAGGTAGGTCGAACTTGGTTTGTCTAGGGTAGAGCTCGGCCAACACCTAGCCGAGCTTAGGTAATGGTTTTAGGTGGAGCTCGGCCAAGGTAGGTCGAGCCTAGTTTGTTTAGGGTAGAGCTCGGCCAACACCTGGTCGAGCTTAGGTAATGGTTTTAGGTGGAGCTCGGCCAAGGTAGGCCGAGCCTAGTTTGTTTAGGGTAGAGCTCGGCCAACACCTGGCCGAGCTGGGTGGTTTTAATGGAGGATGGGTGTGTTTAGGGTGGCTTAGGTTGGGTGGTTTAGAGGGGTTAGGAAATAGAGTGGTTTTAGGGTTAGGTTTAGGAACTAACCTTGCTTTTGCAGCCAAGCTCCAAGCATCTCCACGCAACCAAGCTCCCTCCATTTGCAGCTCCACCCTCCTTGAAGACGCCACTCTTTGATTGGTGCAGCCCGAGCCACAATGGCCCAATCCCACACTCACAAGGCAACAAGCCCAAGGCCACTATGGCCCACTCTCTCTCCTACTTTATGGAAGCCCTCCCCAAGTGGATTTCACGTGAGCTTTTGGGGACCCCCTCACTCCTATTTATAGTTAAATGAGGTGGGTCTTGGGTTTGGATCGTAGAATCCATGTCCGATCCAAACACGATTTGGATATGGATCTTGGATCTCGGATATTTTTAGATCCATATCCGATCCAAATCCAACATTTTTATGGATATGGATCTAGATATTTTGGTCCAAATCTGATCCAATCCAAACACTATTTGGATCAACCCAAATCCAAACACTATTTGGATATGGATCTAGATATTTATGGTCCAGATCCAATCCAAATTTTCTCTGGATGGTCCTTCTTGGCTTTTTGAAGCGGATATTTTATGCGGGCACTAGCTTCATCAACGCTCCGTCTGGTGTTGGGTTTTCCCCAACTTTGTCGTCTAAACTCTATCTCGCCATTCTGGACTCCGTTTCTGCTTAATTTCACCATTTTCGGCTTAGATTCATGCTGCTTGGGTGGGTGATCGTGGCTTCACCTTTGATGCTCCGGGCTGAAAGTATGCTTCTGGCTTGGGCTCTCCTTTCGCCTTTTTATCCTGCTTTTACTTTTTAAAACCAGAATTGCTATTTTGGCTTTAAGAAGGCCTTTTCAGTGTTTTGAGAGTTTTGAAATTTTGGGGTGTTTACAGGTTCCTTTAGAATAGCATGAATGGTTGGATGTCCTTTCTTTAAGCCCAACTTTAGTTGCATAGCCGATAGTATTATGGCCCTACACGTTGTTTGTGAAGGAGCCTTTCCCGGGTCACATTGATGCACGAATCCTAGTTGGCATGTATCTACGCACACTAATCCTCTTAAGTGTGGTGTTGCCATCATCTTGGTCTCTCAGAAGAAATCACATCCTAATATAACTCCACATTCGTCTATGTTGCTCACAATGAAGTCAAGTTGACCCAACCAATATCTCACTCTGATGTTGCACAATCTAGCAACTCCCGATACCTTGTTTGCTTGGGCATTTATGGTCTTGAGATTCTGGTCGGAGGGTGATAGCTTAAGGCCTTTGGATTTGGCCATAGTTATGGAAATAATTGGGTGTGAAGCCCTAGTGTCTGTAGGGCACCCGATGTGTGTTTAACAAACTCCATTTTGCTTCTTCACTCACCTTGGCAGCTCCTAGAAGTAGGAAACTTAAGGCTTGAGCATCACTTGTGCTCGGTGCATCTGAGTTGTCTTCAGCAAGAAGGGCGGCCAGCTTTGCCTTCTTGTGGTAAAACCGCATAAAGTGCAACCTTTGGCATATGAAACATGCACTCATCCCTTTTCTTTTATCCTTATCTTTGTTTTGATTTTTGCTATCTCCCAAAGTCTTATCTTTCGAGTCTTCACTAGGTTTACCCTTTTCACCTTTCTTAGATTTTTCCTTCTTTGATTTCCCGTTTCCTTCTTTGTTCTTCTTCTTGGTGTCATCCTTACCCGTCTTTGATCCTCTAAGGTCAATGAAGGACTCCACGACTGCCATAGCTTCCACCACATAGTTGGACTCCATCTTCTTAGCTTAATTTGAGTCCATGTTTGCAAGCCTTCCTCAAAAACCTTCCTCAAAGTAGAACATCTTATCTACTTCACTCATGTCGTGTATGTCAAGCATTAACATACTAAACTTACGCACGTATTCAAGCAAAGACCCGTCTTGTTTGAGTTGCTCTTTAGTTTACCTTTGGTGGTTTGTGAGTATAAATTGCAATTCAAAGTCATGTTTGAATTCATCCCACGTAGACAGTAGAGGAACACCACCACCAATGGCGAACATTTGTTAGGTTCTCCACCACAATTTGGTGTCTTCTTTTAAATAAAGAGTAGCCATCATTACCCTATATGGTTTGAGAACATGGGCCACATTCAAATATCGATCCATATCCCACACGAAATTATCCAAGGACTTCTTATCTGGTTTCCATCATAATAAACAGGATCGAGTAATTTGAGACGGGTAGAGAAAAGAGTGTTACCTCTGCTGCCCGAATTCTGGATCTAATTCATTGTACTAGGATCCATTTGGGTTGAATGAGTCGAACCTTGGGCTAGTCCCATGGCCTCTGAGTTTGGAGTTGGCTGATGTTGCTGCTGAATGGTGGAAATCTATTGTTGCATGGTGTTAACATGCATCATCATCTACACCAACACCTGCTCGAGCACCATCCTCTCCTATAATCCCTCGATTTCTACAACGTCTCTTCTACCTTTAGCCATAGCTTCTGCTTACAACAACACTTTCCCAAGTGTTTGACAACCCCAACCACATTGTAGACTATTGTTTACCCCGATCACAACTAATTACAACCGAAAATTATAGTCTTTCCCTGAAACAAAATTATAGAACATTGTCATAGAAACTGAATAGACTTAAAACTGGGTTTTTGACTGGTTTTGGTACACATCCGGCAAAAGTGTTGATCATGTGAACAATTACATGTTTTGAATTTTTAAGACAAATTTCACCATGAAATTCCAATGTTTACCCCGTAAAAGTAATTATATAAGATTGACTATCTCTGTCGCCATTAGTTTTGTTGGACTTCAAATCAAAATTTGTTTTCGGTACCAAACGACGTCTAAATCTCATGATTTTTTATTCTTTGGATTCTGAACACTCTAGGATAACTTTTTTTCGTTGATGCAATTCCTTGTCAGTTGTTCGAAACTTTAAATGCAAGTTACGCAAACTTTCCAGTTCGTTCAGTCCAATTCGATTTTACTAGATCTTTTGCTTTCGCCGGTGTTTTCCACCAATTTTCAGTGAGATCTAATCACTTATGCTAAATCTCATACTAGATTATAAAGTATATTGTGCAACAAACTCAAATTGCACAAAAATTAGGTTGGGTGTACGTGTCTTCAACTAGATATTTCAGCCGAACAACAAGGAGTTCACTACCCTTGTCCTGGGCTCATTCCAACTTTTCAGTTACTGATTTTCAGTCGTTCTTTAGTTGATTGATGCTTGAGAGGCTCTGATACCAAATTGTCACAAATCTAAGTTAAACCCTAGCTAAAGTGAGTTTGTTTACCTTTTGATGGCAAGTGAAACTGTTCCACTTTTAGCCCAAATTTCAAACCTCATGTGCACTCTTGAGTATGGATCCTCTTGTTCTTGGCTTATGCAACCAAGGTGGAAGCTCACTCCTCTTCCTCTTACTCCGTCTACCCCTTTTTGGCTCATGTATACACACCAATACCACACGGTTAGACAACAATATAAAGGAAATGAGTTATTATTCAATTGAACCAAGTACAATCTGGGTCACTAGCACCTCCCTAGCTCTTTATAAATCCCGTCTCACTTTCTCTCTAGCACTCTCTCTCACTCATAAATTGACCAAGCTGCCCAACTCACTCACCTAACCCTTATTTATAACCACGGGAACTAGGGGCTAGCTGGTCCAGCTAGCCCTTCTAGCACTTGCTAGCCCATGGGCTGGTTACATGGGGTGTTGACCCACTAGCCTATACCCAACTCATTTTAGTTAGGTGCACCTAGTTACAGGTAGGCTAGGGCTAAAGGTGAGGTTGTACAAACAAGTCCAACACAGGATGGAGTGTTGGAGACACATTGCGTTAGAACATCATGCCTAGCACTACACACGATGCCTAGATGTTGCCCAGGACGCAACGTTCCGTAGTCTCCCCTAGATGTTGGTGCTAGCTTCATGTTGGTGTGCGTGGTGCGCGGGCGCTCTTCTCAGGGTTGTGACATGGGGATCCTCCTAGGTGTGTGGGGGTCCCGCTAAGCACATGGGATACCCGTGCTTGGTGACATCTCACGGGTGGTCCATGGTTGATGTTGCCCAAGATGCAACATTCCGTAGTCTCCCCTAGATGTTGATGCTAGCTTCATGTTGGTGTGCGTGGTGCGTGGGCGCTCTTCTCAGGGCTGTGACATAGGGGTACCTGCTAGGTGCGTGGGGGTCTCGCTAAGCACATGGGATTCCCGTGCTTGGTGAGATGGTGACATCTCCCGGGTGGTCCATGGTTGCTGATGGTGGTGCGTGGTAACCAATGGGGGCACTTTTACCCTTGTTTGTACCGTGGGTTGATCTCTTTAATTTTTCTTGACTACTTTAGCCTTCTTTAGGCATAGGGTCTCTTGGGTGTAGGATCGTCCTTGATCAACGGTATTTTGGACTTTTTGCTTCTTTTTTCTAGATTGATGATTTTATTGTTTTTCGCTCCATGGGTTGATCTTTTTAACCTTCTAATGGGTGTAAGATCGCTTGGTGTAGGATCTCTCTTGGTCAAAGTATTTCAGACTTTTCTCTTGATACTTTTAGCTTGAGCATGAGTTGTTGCCAAACTTGAGTCTTCTTAGTTTATAAGGTCCTTTCTTAGCTTCTTTCTTCCACGCTTTTAGCTTGAATGTTCTATTTTTGTTTTTTAATTAAAATATTCTTGTAGGGGTAAAATGGTCATTTACAAAAAAAAATTGCAAGTAGAACTTATTTTTATTCCAAATACCTCATTTTGAATTTTACAACCCCTTTGTAGAAAACATGCTTCAAAGAGTAAAATTTCGCTAATAAAGCCTTGAGGGCAAAATGGTTATTTTGAGGGATTTTATCAAAGTTTGAGTTTTTATGGAGCTCGTTGTAACCCTTATTTTGAGCTTCCCATAAAATTTTAGATTGTAAATGAGCTTGCTTAAAGTGTCTTTGTTGAAAGAAACCTAAAAAGACCAACGATTGCAATTTTGGTGTTAAAGGGGAACTTCTGAAATACAAAAAAATATTGAAAAATTTTAGGTGTTTAGAGTATGTAATTGATGATTGTAATGAAAGAAATTTGGTTTCTTCAATACTTTGTCCTCAAAATACATAATTGTAATGAAATCATACTCTATTTAAATTTAAAATCAAATACATATACAAATGTTAAATAACACTTAATCATCGTCCTCAATGTCATATATATCATCATCTCTTAGCCCTCTCATTTATACATACAACTCGATACATTTAAGAAATGAAGTTTGTTAATTATCAACACTTTCATGTTGGTAACACTATCACATTTGAAATATAGGAGACATTGCAGAGTCATCAGTCATGTGCATCCGAAAAAAGAATAAGCAAAAGAGAGGATTAATCGCTACTTGGATAAATGAAATACCTAAATAACATAATAAAACCTTTATATATTATGATTACTGCTAGAAAATATCATGTAGCATGATGATAGCATAGATACAACACATCTCTCACTATTGACTATTGAGTGTCCGATACTAATGGGAGAACTGTCATTGACCCTCTTATAGAGAGGAGTATCAGGGCTATGTTTCATTGGGTAGTGATGATTGAACTCATGTCAGCCATAAACATCCTATAATCACTTATAAACCATGTTTAATATTGGATGTCCTTTACAACGACATGTTTTTTGTTTTGAACCTACCATCAACACACAATTGTACTCTCTTACAATAAAGTCAATAGTGTGTCATGATACTTTTTTTTGAAGATTCGCTATAAGATTTTTTATCATATCAATATAATGCATAGTGATAGTTCGTAATTCTTCAAATGACTTCTTCAATTCTATAATCTATAACTCTATTAATAAATATAATTGTTTCTAAATTGTATTAAATATCTCAATTGAACTATCAATGAACCCTTTCAACTTTGTGTGTGCACTTTCCACCCTATCAATCATGAATATATAATCAATATATATTTCAAAAATAGTAGATGACATATACATTAGAAACCAATTTCACATATCTATTAGTTATATGAGTACCATAATAAATCATCATATTTGTCATACCAGTTCAACCACTATGTTTTAACGTAAAAGAGTAGAACAAGAAATATTTTCTACTTCAATTTTATTACTTCATTGTAATTGCTCTTATCTAATGAGTGGATAACCTTCTTCCAACTTATACCAAACATATGTGGCATCTCTTTATTCTTTTTGAATTTGATAATAAATATTTCAATGTCTTTTGATACATACCTCTAACATTTGAAAAAATTATTTGAATAGCATTCATTATAGCCAAATCATAGTAACTACAGATAACACATAGAATTGTGTTTTGAGTACATAACTCTCTCACACACCTTAATACCCAAACATAATTCTCTTTTTTTCATAATCATAAAAGCAAATGCTACAAAGAAGTTCTTAAAGGTTGAGGTAAAACCTGACAACTTTAAGGAAAGAAATCTTATACTTGCAAAATACAAAAAATATATATAATCATTAGACACTATGTATGGGTGAACATTAGAAGTTAAAGTAAAATACTTACATGTTTGTCTTATATATGCTATCAAATTTCAATACCCATGAACACAAAACAAGGATGTGCAAATACAATATCACTTACAGTATTTGTATGAGGGATTTTACGATGTCATGTATGATAATAGTGAGTGTTCAAATCATGTCGTAGTTGTTATAAAACACTTCGAGAACCCCTATCTTTCTTCTTGGTTTACATTCATACATTATAAATATACCATGTTGTCCTCACATTTTCCTCGTCAACGTGCTTAAAATGTGTCAAAATATGCTTCTATTTGTAATGGCTTTTTGTAAGATCCTTTATCACACTGTACTTAGAGCTACTCAATCTCTTTGCAAAAACATGTCCTTCAAGATATAAGCATAGAGAGCGGTTATATATTTAATTCACTACAGTCAATTTCTAATAATCATCAACTACACCATTTCCTCTCAATAAAAATAGAGAGTCTAACTTCTTAATGTCAGTCCACCTAATATTTTCAACATCAATATTTTTAGTCAACTTATAATTGTCACTCTTTTCACACCCAAGCTATATCTTACTTGTTACGTATTTTCTATTCGAACAACTAATAATAATAACAATATTATGCTTTCTTCTAACATTTCTTACATACTCAATAAATTGATTACGATTGTTAAACACATCCTCCACTGCAAACATGAATGAATAGTCAAATTCATCACCCTCATAATTAACAAATTGATCTTCTACTTCATCAACCAATCAATCAACAAATACATCATCCAGTACACTACAATATAACTTTCACTCTCCTTAGTCATTATATAATAAGTAATTTGATCAAACATTATCTTTTCTAAAATGATTCTATAGTAAGTGTTTTCACTCGAGTTGTTTATCATTCTGCAATATATAGGAATATAAGGTACAAAGTATAACACATGCCAAATATCTTTTATTCAGTTAAGGAAGATGCAACACAAGAGTGTCTCCCTCGGAAGGAGAGATGTGCTTGGCCCATGTCTCCCCTTAAGGAGAAACGTGATTCTTTCGCATCCCCTCATTAAAGGGAGATGCAGCCCAAGCATGTCTCTTCTCATAGAGATACGTGTCTAATGTTTTTGGAAATGAAATTTTGGTGAGTGAATTATTTTACCCAAAACTGTGAAACATCATTAAACATGTAAAAAAATCAAGAAACAAAACAAACCTACAAAAATACAAAGATATTACTAAGAACCAGCCTTTCGAAACCAAGAAAAATAAAAAAATCGATTGGATCTATCATTTCTTTCTCTTTTTTTCGTTTTTCTTCTTTATTATTTCATTTGATTCTGGTGAGATTCGTAAGGAACTAATAGGTAATCATTGGTTGTGAATAAGGTAGCAATTGCTCGCAATGGATGAAACGTCAATTGTTAGAGAAAGAAGAAGAAATTGTCAGAATTAGGTGTGAAGAGGAGAGAGAAACTTGGAAAAGTATTTAGATATTTCAAAAATATGGAGTGTGTGAATAGTAAAAAAGGTATGCTCATAGCTCTTTTTTATTCATATCCTAACATTTTTATTGTATCCCACAATTAAATAAATTGAGATTCACATCAAATTCCATTTGAATCCAACTCATTTATTTCCATTAGCTGTCATTGAAACATAACATAAGGAGGTGACAAAAGTCAATTGAGCCATTTATGTCTCCTTAAAGAGTAATGGGGATTTTTTCTCGAAGCTAGCGGGAGAAATAAAATTTGGTGAAGCGATGGCTGACTAAATGACATTCTATTTCTCATTTTAAAATTTATTTTGTAGCATATGCCAAAAGGAGAACAGCCGAGGTACTTTTAATGCATCGGCCAAACGGTTAGGTATGAAAACGTGATCATCATTGCACCACATTCTAAGCGGTAAATATAGTCAATTACATTAAGATACAAACAATATAGAGAGAGAGAGAGGGGAATGCTAAGGTGCTCCTAAATAACGTACTTTTAAATCGTGATTGTTTGATAAAGAACAATAAATAATTAAAATCATAAAATTTATTATAAGGGGCAGGTGTGGGTTTGATCCCTCAAGACCTAAGGTGGGGCAGGGTGGATGGAGTGAAAACCCGCCCCATCCTGGGCTGCCCCGCCCCATTGCCATCCTTATCCAGGAGCTGTGTTAAAAGGGTATTTTGGTAAAAAAGTTACTTAAAATTTAGATTTGATCTTTTGAGTAGTGTTGGGGGCAGTTTTGAGCCCCAAAGTAACGTTGACTCACTGGTCAAAACCTGAGGTGCAGAATTGCACGTTATCATCAATTGCAGGCAGATCAACTTACACAACGGTGAAGGTGGCTTGTTTTGCCCAAAGGCAAGATGCATGGGAAAAAGCGATTTACAACTCTGCCTGATGATTGGCCTTGAGGCCGACTATTGATTCAGTGACGTAGAGTCACGGCACCACCTATTTATTTCTCCGTTGGTTATAATTAGAGACATGGTTGAAAAACACAGAGGCGCTTGATAGCTCACTAGGTTTTTATATGAAAAGCCTTGTTGATATATCAAGGCATATCATTATGAATGCCTTCTCTAAGAATTAAGTGATCAATAGGCACATGGGATGAAAGACCTCTCCAGTATAGCGCCACTCGATTTGCGCCTCAATGTTGGATTTTGAAGTGAAACTAGTTGACAAATTTTGTTAGCACAATCTTATCAACAATCTTATTTGCTTACCCTGGGGGCTACACTTTTGTTTGAATACAAGGCATAGCGAAGCTCAAGGCTGGATCCTGCTTTCCTCATTTGCAAGTTCGCAACCTTGACTGAGATTACATGAGATTTTCTTTTTTATTCAAGGATAGCTGCTAAAATATATAACGGCTCTTGAGATATCATAATGCTTCTAGAACACTTTTTTTTATCAGGGTTTGTGCCCAAGTTCATGGTTTTGGCAAATGATGGTACGGGAACACCTCCACAGTTGGCCGGCATTTTGCAATACTAAAACTATGCCTTTCTACAAAATCTCAACGCCATGAAAATCTTTGCTTTTCAACAACAGAGGCTTCTCTCCGACAGGCCATGTTACGTGTTGCAAAAATCAATCAGTAAGCCGCATGACTCTTAGTAAGCTGAAAACTTTTAAAAGGTAAAGTGAACAAAACTTTGTGATCCCATGTTAAATTGACAAAACAGGACCAACGTAAACAAGATGGAGATGGACTTGTGAAGAAGCATCAAAGGAACTCAGCAAAGCTCAAACTGACTTCCACCATAAGATTTCATTTCTTTGCTAAAGTTCATAGCAGTGGCAAGGTGTATCGTGGGAAAGGTTACTCTTCCTACACTTTTTACCTGAAACAAGAGAGACAATGGGAACTAAAGCTGAATTTTCTGTTGGCTTTGGACTACTCATTGAGAAAGGTGATATCTTGAAGAATCACAAAGTTCTTCAACAAGAGGGAGATGGACTTGTGAAGCATCGAAAGAACTTAGCGAAGCTGAAACTGAATTTCACCATTAGATTTTGTTTCTTTGCTAAAAGTTCATAGCAGTGGCATGATGTGTCGTGGGGAAGTAGACTCTTCCTAGGGTTTTTACCTGAAGCATGAGTAATAAAATGGAACTAAAGCTGAACTTCCTGTTACCTTTGGAATACTCATTGAGAAAGACGCTATCTTGAGGACTCACAAAGTTCTCCAGATGCTTTCCGATGTCAAAAGTCTACAAAGTATGACGTGATTTTGTTAGAAGAGGGAAAAAAAGAAAATCGGTAGAAAGAATTTAGATACTGGAAGATGTCCACCAATAGGACCTGAATCCCTGTCAGAGAAATAAGGGTATTGGCTGTATCTAACAAGCAGCATGTTTATCAAAAGCAAGCTCTCTCCGAGGTAAAATAGAGCTATTGCATCTAACCAACAAGAACATGTTTCTCAAAAGCAAGCCAAAGGTAAAAACGAATGTCTAAGATGTATGATAACGTTAAACAGGCAAGAAACGGCATTGCACATGTAGGAAACATGATGTAAATTACAGACCATTGCATCTACACTGAACTGATTGTTCATCGAACTTCACAGCACAATACCAGTGATAGAAACAACAAATAGAATTAATTGGTGCAATAGGATGTGAACCTCATAAACTATGAGAACCACAAGGTATGGATGAACTGTTATGGAACAATGCTTGAGAAAAGCGTGCAACTGTGAATTAATAAACTAGCATGCTTCAGCTTGCTTGGATCCCCTGACGTTTCTCTACATAAGCAGATGGAAACCAGCCTGCTCTACCTTTACATTCCCCTTCTGACCATCCCGATGGACTGACCTGTTCAGAATGAAACAAGCACCAAAAACGTATATCAGATTACAATCTATTGAAAACACCAGAACTTACGTATTAATACATAGATTAATTGGATATAATGTGATAATAAAAACAGTAGCTATTTGTTCATTTCAGTATGCACGTTTCCACATTTCCTCATTGGAAGTGCCTTGCACACAAGCACAAGGGAAGTTTAAATTCTTCTGGATCCAGAGGCGGAGAATTCTCCAATATTTCACTGTTAGTTGACAAATCCTCTGATGCTTCTTCATCAAAATTTAATAACCAAACAAAATCTGAATTTGCAGCATTAATCTTGAAAAGTCTGTGTCCTGCGGAATCTGTTTCTTGCTCAATAGAACTGGAATGATCTTGCAAGAATGTAGCAGCATAAATTCTCAAAGTTTCATTACCTTCCTGATACTTTAGAACTACCACTAGTATAACATTCAGGATTTTGTTGCTAGCCTAGGTCAACAATTAGATAAACAAAATTGCAAATTCACGACATTGATTTTGTGTCATTGAGGTCCCAACTTTAGTAGGTTGTTTCTCATAGATGGAAAAATCTAAATCATGTAAGAGTTTTGTACAGACTCAGCAACTTTAGATTGTCGAACTACCTCAATGATTTTGTATCACTGAGGCCCTAACTTCAGGACCGTCGAACTTTCACCGATTAAAATTTTGTATCTATTGCAAATCAGATTGCTTTTGCTGGGATTTTAGATAACCCCCAGAAACTGGAACGTTTTGAGTCTTGTGAACATGGTTCTGAGTGATTCAGCAACTTTATTCATTTTTTACTCCCAGAACTATTTGAAGGCCTTTACCATCTGACATGACTCTCGTGATATGACTTCCCACCCACATAAAATAGCATGGTGATCTGTCATAATCCCGATAACAACAATCGGAGCAATTTAAGTGAACTTAGTGCAATGACTAAGCCTACACCTTTAGTCTCTAATACAGAACCATTCGTCTTTACCTTTACCTCTCCAGAACTCATAGTTTGCATAGGATTTGTCAAAGCGTTATACCCCAAGCAGTTCATGGCATGGAGGAGCGTTATCCTTTATTGATATTCTTCTCAAAACATCAGATCCTGAAATGTTTTTCTTTCCTTGCAACCATAATTCCGTAAGCTTCCTAGCATTTGCAACCCTTTTTCACTTTGGGGGCCAATTATAGCATAGGACATGTTTTATTCTTTCTTCTAGCAGTCCTGTGGTAAGGGATATTTTCTTAGCCTATCTAGCCTATCTTTTAGGATTGTTTTTGGGTGAAAGACGATGGAAAGGCCGTAATACTTATCTTTTAGGATTTGATGCTTATCCAATTGACCATAAATAGATTTAGGAATTAATTTACAAGATAATTTTATCTCAAGCATTTAACTTTCATTTAGTATAGTGATTACATATACCACTTATGGTGTAGTGATCCCTCACCCGAGCTTTAACTCGTCCCTTCCCCTAATTAAAATGCCAAAAGATGCATCTTGACTTCAGCAAAGCGCCATCTGGACCAGCTTTTTTAATTTAGTTTGATATTTTTCCACACTACCTCTTTTTTATCTATCAGTTCCATATGGAGGTTAAAGTCTTGAAGTCAAATCTTTGTAACACCCGTTCTTTGAAATCAGGCCATGCCGGTCTAGCATACATTCTGAAATGCCTGTCCTTGGTACGTTACACCTCCAGCTCCATTTGTGTCAATGTGAAGCTCACATCAACTACTGTTGCTTAAAAGTTCAGATGCATGCTCAACCTTACATAGCCAAGCCTAATTCAAAAAGAAAATGTATCCAAGCCTTTGAAACTCCAGCAGAAAATGTAGAAATTATGATTCTCACCTTCTTGGCTTGTCTGTGATGGTGGGCTAATTGAAGGTTCAAAGAAGTCCATGTCCCGATTGCTCACTCATTATATATGACCCAGAATAGGATTTGGAAGAATTGGAGCAGCAGTCACATTTCCTCTTGGTCTTTTCAAACATCTAGCCTTGTAGAGGCTATGTCATCTGGTTCTTATGAATTCCTTTAATCAGTCTCATAGCTTATTTAAGGATCCCTCTTTGAATGCTTCATTGTTCATTCTCTTATCATTCTCTTCAAATCTCACATCTAGCTCCTCTTACAGGATCAAATATTGAAGCTCTTGAAGGATGTAAAGTAAACGCGCCATTAGACATAGGTAGGTGTTGGACTTTCTTAGCCATTTGTTGGACTTTTGATTTAAAAGTTCTTGTAAAATAAGGAGAGCAAGAAAGCAGACCTGCTCTTATACCAAGTTGATGTATTTCATCCCTGTGAGTGTGCTTGAATTTCTTGCTTACAGCTAACTGTGCTGCTGGCACTTCAGAAAACCAACTTGAATTGGCTAGATCAGTATAAGATCTTATAGATTGGGACCAACATTAACCTGATCTAAGTGAATCAAGCTAGATGCAGCATCCAGTACATGGACATGGCAACAGCAGCTAAGCACTGTGGACAGTGTTCCTGAAATGCCAGCAGCCAACTTGAATTTAGTTTGTAGACAGCTGAAATTAGAGCCTGGTTACAGCATATGGACAATTCAAGAGAAAGGAAAGCATGGGCCTCCTGGAGGGTCTCCAAAGAGGTCTTTAGCAGAGAATGGAGAGACCTCTAGAGAGCAAGCGATTTCATGCTCCATAATGATCAATCTCTACACTTGGATGGGGATGTCTACTATTTACATATTAAAACTCAAGCTTGAGCAAAGAGGACCCTCAGGTGACAAGTGAGGCCTTGTTAGTGGATTTACATGTCACTTTTGGAACACGTTTCTTCCCTATTGGTTGGAATGATTTTTAACTCCACAATAGCTGAAATTGATCCATTCATGTTACATTCCTTCAAGCTAGATTGAATTCCAGTCATTGCATGTATGATGTAGATGACCAATTCACTTGTCTTTTATGACTCGCTTCTATTCTACCAAGTGGAGGACCAATGCTTGCATCCGTGCTAGACTTGTGATCCAACATGCTTTCTTTCTCCTAATGATTACTTAGTTCCATTTGACGCTTCCTGGATTTCTACCTCATGCCTTTGCCCAACCAGATTTCTATATTGGACCCCAAATGAACTTACCTTTAGCTCCTGGCCCATAGGAAGTCCCAATCCAAGTGCGCTGAAAGACTCTTTGGATTGGAAATGCAGGTCCCGTTTCTTCTTAGGACCACTTTTCTCTTTTGGATCAAATTGACTCCCAAGTTTACTGGAATTTGACTTTATATTGGTTGACAATAAAACACCCTTTTTGCTTGGTGATGACACATCATCTTTATTGACATTAAGATATATCAAGTTGCCTTACGTGCATGGAAGTAGGATCTTCACTGTTGACCCAACAGCAAGACTTACATGGCTTGACGGTTTACAACATAAACACCTTGAGATTCCACAACATTTTTCTTATGAAAGGAGTAACTGTGAGGCAAGACTATTCATTTCGTTTTAACCTTCAAGGTGACATGTTCCTCATCCCAACCAAATGAAACGCTTAGTCAAGATACCATTGAAGAAAGAACTGCTTTTCACCGGATAGCTGAATACTTACATGGCTTGATGGTTTACAACATAAACACCTTGAGATTCCACAACATTTTTCTTATGAAAGGAGTAACTGTGAGGCAAGACTATTCGTTTTGTTTTAACCTTCTTGGTGACATGTTCCTCATCCCAACCAAATGAAACGTATAGTCAAGATACCACTGAAGAAAGAACTTTTTCACCTGATAGCTGAATGCCTTTGTTAACTTTTTGCTGTAACCCACACCATGCCGATCCTGATGCCTCCACAAATTTAGTTGACACCTAAAAGGTGCTATGAACCTCACCCGATGAAACTTGAGACCGAAGTCATTCAAAAACAAGCCCATGTGGGTATTACCCACATTCAAGAATCAGATTCCACACTTTCAGGTACCAAATTCTGAACCACCATCTTACTAGGTAATTTGAATTCAAAAACCACAATTAAATTTTTGTAATAGAAAAGCGGGAAGTTCACTGATTTGAAATAAAACTAGAATTAACAGCTTGTCCAGACTATTTAAAGAGAGGATCCCTTTAACTTGGGAGAAAACTAGATGGTGAAAATGTTAGAAGGGGAAGAGGAAGACCACAAAAGTGTTGAAAGGAAACAATAATGTATGATCTAGCTTTTGTTGAGTTAACTATTAACATGGCACAAGATCTATGGTAGTATGGGAAAAGACTTGGTTGATGTTATTGTCGTCTCTTTCTCTTGGGGATCACGATAAATACAACTGATCTTCTCTCTCTCTCTCACACACACACCTTCCTTCTTCTAACATTTGTCTAGCAAAACTGCTCTATTTCACCTACCGCCAGTTGCAAGGAGCCCTGGGTGCAGACTTCCCACTAAACCTTTGACTTATTTGCCAGTGCTGCTCCCTAAGCGAGTTGCTACTCTTTGGCCTGGGATTCCACTGACCACTGGTTGTTGCTTCCAAAGATGCTATACTTGCCATAACTACTACCCATGCAGTGTTGCTACTCATTAATATTTTGGAACCAAGCACACCACATCCCAATCTAAGCAAGCAACAGCTTCTAGACATTTCAGTCAACACCAGAAAACAAGTTTTAAGCAAGTGGTCTTTCATCATTTCTTTGGGCTATCACACAGAGGTGTAGGAGGATTTTACAAATGGGATTGGATCCAACCATAAGACTTTTCATCTACATTGCCTTCACAACTGATAGTAGCCACCATTCAATATTCAAAATGGATAAGTAAAACCTAAGAAACAAAAGTAATAGCCTCGAAAAGCAGAAAGAATGAGCACATCACCTCTAGTTTGTTGAGAGCAATGGCACCGGCAAGACACTGACCATTTCAATGGCCAGATTTAGAAAGAAAAAATTAGGAAAAGAACCTTATGCTTAAAGGTACTAAAGATCAAACCCCTTTACATGAAACTCATTCTTCAAGAAAGGGTTTGAAGGTAGCCCACCCACAAATTTCCAAAGATCTAGAAACAAAGTTTGAGTGCTCTAAGGAGTTAAAAGCAATGTTGTAAAACTCATACCATATTGTCCGATATGGTACGAGTTTATCGTATATCATAGGGCAGTACGATACGATACATGACACCGTATCGTATCCTATGATTAATCAGACTATATCGTACTGTATCACATGATACACATGTGATACACATGATATAAAACCCAAGAAACTCGAGTTTTTATGATGTTTTGCTTCCTCCTAAACCCTTCTTTACCTCCTACCTTGCTCTCAAACAGTTTCTATCAGTGTTGTCTAACGCGTATCGTATCTCGTATCGTTGGGCTCCACGATACGGGCATATCATATCGTATCACCCGTATCATACTTTAATATTAAAAAACTACAAAAATATTTAAAAAATCAAGAAAATTTAGTAAAAAACCGAAAAAAACTGGAAAAATCTAGTAATTGTTTTAAATGCATATAATGCAAAGTTTAGTACAGATTGAGCATTCAACATTGAATAATTGCATCCAAATTTACATATTTTGAATAAAAAAAATGAAATACATTTACATTTTACAAATTGTAATCAGGATCATCAACTAAATAATCTTCATCTTCTCCTTGTTAAAGATCCTCATCATCATCAGCAGCACCACCACCTTCTGCTTGAAAATCAAAACGATGAGCTCCATTTCTTTGATTATTGAGTCAATGATACCTCAGTGATGTGATATTGTTACTTGATGATATCCCCTTTTTCTCTTATTGGAGACTAGCTTTTTAACTAATGCTTGAGCTCCATTTCTCACTTCACAGACTGAGTTAAGCCTCACACACGTTGATCATGTTCAACTCAATGGAAGTCATGTAAGGTGAACCCTAAAATAGTGAAGTTATGAAATGCCCACTCAACGAACCGAGACAACCAAATGGCTCTTCATTGTTTGTGATTTCATGAAATTAGAAACTAGTAGCAGAAATATACCTAAAAGTTGGCAACAGAAAGGGAAATGATTTTGTCACAATTTTTATTTGTTCATAAATTATTCTTATTCAATAAATGAAATTATAAACCAAAATTTACATGTTACATACACAACTTGCAATCCCAAACAAGCATATCGGAGGATGCTTTGGAGAGAGGTGAAGAGAGGCAAGAAACCTGCAAAAAAAAATTGAAAAAAAAATTTGAAAATTTTTTTTTGGGCATATCGTGCGATACGGCCCACGATACGGAGTGATAAGTTTTGTTTTACGATACTCTTAGGTGTATCATATCGTGGTGGCCCACGATACGTATCGTACCATACGATACAGATAACACTGGTTTCTATACCTTTTATTTATTCAATTTCGTGGAAAAATCATAGATTTTTTTGTCTTAAACCCTTAAAAATTCATAGAGTTTTTCTTAAATCCGTGGCATATTCCCTTTCTTTCATCCCTACTCCTTTATAACCCGATTTTTCACTTTAAAGATTTTGGACTTTCATAGATTGTGAGATTTCTCATCTTCGTAAAGCCTTGTCCTTATTGTGGTTTATCTTTGTTCGGCTTGATAACATCAAACCGACATCACAATGAGGCATTCCAGTGTGGAAGTATTGCACCTCAGTATCAGAAGGCAATAGGCTTGTCAATAAGTGTACGTTTTGTAACAAAGTAAAGTATAGAGGTATTTCTCGTATGAAACACCACCTTACAAGAACTAAAATGGATGCAAGTGCTTGTCATCGGGTGTCTCAAAGTGTGAAGTATGAAATTAATAAGTTCTAGAGCTCACAAAGGAAAGGAAGAAATTACAATGAAGAGAGCATAAATAAGTTGTTGGGATATGTCTCAAGATGCTTCTCGAGAAGAAATTCCCGCTATGTCTAGAGAGGAGGAGGAAGAGACACTTGAGGAAAGAAGGAAAGAGTGCAGGTTCTGATAGCAGTAGCAACAGGGTTGGTTATTGTTCCACTGCAAGAGCTCTTATTCCTTTGATGACTGCGAAGAGTGAAGGTGAAAGAGGCAGTGGAATACATTCACGATTTCCTAAGCATACTACTTCTACAGCTCAACCAAGTATTAGATAAGCTATGGTTTCTAAGGAGGTAATTGAGAGGTAGATTTAAAATGTGCAAAAGTTTTTTTATGAAAATTGCTTCTTTAAATGTTGCAAATTCATTTTTCTTTCAAAGCATGGCTGGTTAATATTGTTTATGAATGGAGTCTTAAATTTAGGGATTCATGAAAGGTTATCGGTTGTTCTATTATGGCTGATAGTTGGACAAATGATCATCGTAGATCATTAGTGAACTTCTTGGTATCTAAAAAAATATTATTTTTAAATCCTATGACTTGTTCATATTGATAAAACTGTTGATTTTACTCTATTTTTGAAGATGTTCAGGATGTCGGTGTTCAAAATATTGTTCAATTCATCACTGATAATGTTGTAAACTTTAGAGCGACTGGTAAGATGCTTGAGGTGAACCATTTATCCTTAGTACGAACTCTATGTGTTGCCCATTAAATAGACTTAATGATTGAGGATTTAAGTGTAACGGATGAAATTAATGGGACAATTGATGCATGCAGAAATATCACAAAGTTTATTTATAATCACTCATCTATATTGTTAGGAAAAATGGGTTTGGGCCCCTCTGACCCGGTCGGGCAGGCCCTGGCCCACTGGGCCATCAGGGCCAAGGCTAGGGGGGGCCACTAGCCGTTGGGGGCCCTAGTCCCTAATGGCTAGTATTATAGCCGTTGGGGGCTGGCTGCAGCCAGCCCCCCTCTCTTTCCTTCTCTTATCTCTTCAGTCTCTCTCACTCTCTTTCACTCCTTTTCTCTATAAATACTCTTATAAATTATTGTAAATTTAAGCCTTTCGTGGCTAGTGAATAAAGATTATTTATTCAAGTTTATTTTGTGTTTGTTATCTTGTTCGTATACACTTGTTGCTTTCGGTTATAGCCTTTTCTAAGGCTACGTGATTGTTACATTGTGAAGTTATCCGTTCATCAATCTTCCGCAATTATATTGAAGCATCACCTTCATTACGTATATTGCATTTGATGAGAATCCACACTGGTGGAAGAGTTGATTAGGCCTTTGTTGACAAGATTTGCTATGAATGTTATTATTATTGAAAGTCTTGTCGTATAAAAAAATGTATTGAAAAGGATGTTTGCACCTGATGAATGGAGCTCGATAAGTTGGTAGAGAAAGAGGGGATTATTGTAGTGGACCTTATTTTTAATGTTAACTTTTGAGAGAAACGCAACACTTTTTTTAGGATGATTGTGCCTTTAATGAATATAATGAGAACGATAGAAAGTGAAGATAGGCATGTTATGCCTTAAATATATATGATGTCAAGGATAAGGCTAAATTAGAAATATAAGTAAACATTGACCGCAAGCGGTCACTTATAAAAAAGGTTTTGAAGATAATTGATTTACGTTGAAATCGGCAAATGCATCATGATTTGCATGCTATTACATATTTTCTTAATTCTTCTATTAAATTTTCTCCCAACTTTGTAGAGGATAAAGAAGTTAAGAAAGAGATATTGAATGCAATTGATCTAATATAAGATTCATTACTAGTTGCAGCATCCATTTAGAGCTATGTAAGTATATAGATAGTGTTAGGAGACTTTGAAAGGTCAATTGCAATATAACTCCACTCTCAAATGCGACTAGGTATAATGTTATAAAAATCATATCATATCGTGCGATATAATTTTATCTTATATCGTATGAAGATACGGAACGATACATGAGCATGTATCGCAATAAGTAATTTATTGTGTTGTATCATATGATACGGAGTGTATCGCACCGTATTGTACGAATCAATATTGGTTTTTCTGTTATAAAATTCATAAATTCGAAACTTCCGGATTTCATTTTTGCTTCTTCCCAAACCCTTTTTCACGTCATTCTCTTGCTTCGAGATACTCTTCTTACCTTGTTCTTATTGATTTCGTAGTTTATTCACAATATTCTCAAGTATTTTACCCAATCCAACTCCCCATCTCTAGGGTTTTTATCAAATATGTGTCATACCTCTTTCTTTTGGCATTCTACCCAATTTTTCACTTAAAAATTTTGAGAGTTTTACAAATTTTGTGATTCTTAACCTGTAAAAAACCTTTTCCTTCTTGTTGATTGTCCACTCTTATCTTAATGGCTTCCAATCGAGTCGATCCGACATGAAAATATTGCACTCCGGTGTATAAAGGCAATAGGCTTATGAACAAGTGCATGTTTTGTAATGTTATAAAATATGACGGTATTTCTCGTATGAAACACCATCTTGTGGGAATCAAGAAGGATGTTAGTGCATGTCCTCAAGTTCCCGAAGCAGTTAAGTATGAAATTGAGCAAGTATTGAGGCTTCGAAGGAAAAGAAGAGATTAAGGGTAAGAGAGAGGGCAGAAATAGGTGGTTGGGATATGTCTCAACCATTTGAAGATGCTTCTGCTCGAGGAATGTATGGTGGTGATGAATTTCATGGTGCAACTGAGATGGAAGAATAGATGGCTGAGGAGGAGAGAAAAAGGTGAGAAAAGAAAAAATATATAGGTTTTTATGGTAGTAGTAGTGGAGTTGGTTCTTATTCCACTACAAGATCTCCTACTCGCCCGATGCCTACAAGGGGTATTAGAGGAGTCAAAGGAGGTAGTGGCCCTAGTGGGATGCCTTTATTTTTTTTCTCACGTACAACTCTTGGAGCTCAACAAGGCATTAGATCAGTTATGGATTTAAATGAGGTAATTGAGAAAATAGATTTGAAGTGTGCTGAATTTTTTTATGAAAATTACCTCCCTTTCAATGTTACAAACTCATTTTCTTTTTAAAGTATGGCGAATGCTATTGTTAGTGTGGGATCGGGTTATAGAGTCCGTAGTTATCATGCTTTGAGAGGCACATTATTGCAGAAATGGGTTGATATTGTTAATACATGGAGTTCTGAATTTAGGGAATCATAGAAGAATACGGGATGTTCTGTTATGGTTGATGATTGGACAGATGGTTAGCATAGGTCTTTAGTAAACTTCTTAGTCTATTGTCCCAAAGGCACATTATTTTTGAATTACTCCCTATTTTCGAGGAAGTTGTTGAGGAAATAGGTGTTTCAAATGTTCAATTCATTACTGATAATACTGCAAATTTTAGAGCAACTGGTAAGATGCTTAAGGCAAACCATTTATCCTTAGTATGGACTCCATGTGTTGCACATTGCATAGACTTAATGCTTGAAGATTTGAGTACAATGGATGAAATAAGAGGGACTATAGATGCATACAGAAATGTTATAAAGTTTATTTATAATCATTCTTCTGTATTGCATTTGATGTGACTTCATACAAGTAAAAGGGAATTGATTAGGCCTTCATTGACAATATTTGCTTCAAATATCATTAATGTGCAAAGTCTTTTCATAGAGAAAAATGCATTGAAAAAATTGCTTAGCATCTGATGAATAAGGCTCTATTAGTTGGTGTAGAAAGAGAGAGGATTATTGTGGTAGATATTTTTAGCCGACCCCGTCTAGTATGGGAAAAGGCTTAGTTGTTGTTGTTGCAACAAACTTTTGAGGATGATTGTATATTTAGTTAAGGTAATGAAGATGGTTGATAGTGAAGATAGACTTGTTATGTTTTATATATGATACTATGGATAAGGCCAAATTGGAAATATAAGAAAACCTTGACCGCAAGAGGTCGCTTCTAAAGAAGGTTTGGAAGATATTATATGCACGTTGGAACCGCCAAATGCATCATGATTTATATGCTGCTGCATATTTCCTTAAGCTTCTATTCGATTTTTCTTTGTAGAGGACGAAGAAGTGAAAAAGGGTATATTAAATGCAATTGACCTTATTAAAGATTCATCTACTCGTTATAATATCCATTTAGAGTTAAGCAAGTATATACAGAGTGTTCGAGATTTTGAAAGGTTAATTGCAATCCAACTCCGCTCTCAGATACGACCAAGTATTGTGTTTTTATTGATATTCATTTATGATAACGATGGTGGTGATGATAGTGATGGTGGTGATGATCGATGATGATGATGGTGGTGATCCTGACTATGTTGATTATAATACTTTTGTTGATTTTGATCCATGTTGTGGATGAGTGTAATTTGTTTTAACTTTTATTTGTAACTTTATAACATTCTCATCTTTGATGATTGTAAGTTGTAATTATAACTTTGTTGTTTATTAAGTTAAACCCTTTATGTATTCATTGTTCAGTATTCTTTTCATGTTACTTAAGAGTTAATGGTATGGAATATGGATGCTTTTAGCCTTATTCATAACTTCATTAGGAGATGTTTTTGTTATAGTATGGATGTTTTTCATTGTATTATATATGTTTTGTTCATTAATTTTAATTTTTGTATTTTTAAAATTTTTGTTTTGATTTTTTAATACATAAAAAAATTACACTATATCATACGGTATCGTACCGTATGATACGTTACGATACAGCTGTATCGGTGCCCAGTGCGATACGGGTACCAATACTGTTTTTCCAACATTGGCTAGGTATGATTTTGTTTTCTGATAAATTATTATTAATTATTCATTTTTATGACTTGTGTTGCTTCTTAAGACTTAATCTTTTTATTTATTATGTTTTATTTTAGATGAATGGTGGGCTCGATTTGGTGGTAGATACACCAAATTTGTCGAGGTTTGCTCAATCTATATTAAGCCAAACGTATAGTTCGAGTGGTTGCAAGAGGAATTTGGAGTTTTTTTAAACGCATTTACACAGAAGAAAAACGGATTGGACTGTGCTCGTCTTAGTGATTTGGTATATATTGCATACAAATGTAAAAGGATATTTTTGTTATATGTTTATTATTCCTTATACTTGTAACTAAGAAGACATGATATTTTCTAATTTCTAAGTAAATTGTATTTTTTCTTTTGTTTTTTTTTAGACAAATACAAAAATATGCAAAAAAAAAAAAGCAATGAAGGTGTCATTTGACCCATTTAGCTACGAAAATGTTTATATTCTTGATGATTGGGTCGAACAAGAGTCTCCCATTATTTTAGAGAATGCAAACTTGTGAGCAATAAAAGTAGAAACATAGATTAGAGATGACAATATAGAAGGCATAGGATTGGAGGACCCAATTTTGGAGGAAGATGAGGGAGATGATGGTGGTGATGATGATGATGGTGATGACCTTGATTATGATGCATTTGTTGATTATGATCCATGTTTTATGGAATGAAATAATGAAATTGGACGGTTGTAGTTTATAACTTTGTATTTGTGTAATGTATTAAATTGTAATATTTGCAATGAAATCGATGTTTCAATATAGCAATGGAAGATCGATGAGCAATCACCACTAATAGTCAATTAGAAAAGGCTACAAACGCATAAGTGCAAAGATAGCACATAAATCACAATAAAGATTAATATTATTAAATAGTCACAAAAGGCTTGTTGAGAGAATGTACATTTAGAAAAGATAATGAAGATAGGAGAGTAAGAGAGTTGGGAAAAGAGTTCAGTCAGCCCCAACAGCTACCTGGACTAGCTGTTGGGGTTGGTCCCAATGGCTAGTAGTTGTTGGGGCTGGCCCCTATGATCATACGCCAAGGCCGAATGGCCCTGGTTCCATCTTTTAACACCCCTCTTTAAATTAACGGTACCATGATTAAAAGTTTGCTAACCAAAAATTGAAATCATGGGACTGAAAACGACTTGGTAAAGACAATGTACAAGCTGATATTCAGATCTTATAAACTGTAGTGCTAAATTGTTGTGTAGATGCTCTTGACGGACGTAAGTCTTGTTCTCGAAGTACATAATTGAAGTGGTTTCCAATGTCACTCTCAAGTCCTATAGTAGCCATCTTAACTAGGTCAATATGTAGGTTGTGTTACCTACTACAAGGTACTCAACAAATATTTGTTGATGTGCAAATGTTGAGGCGGCTAAGTCACAAAATGTCAATACGTCGGTAAGATCATCAAGATATCAAAGCATCTGAATATGGATGTCACAAGTCAAACAACAAGAATATAGCCAAGAATGAGACGAATCACAAAACTAAAAGGTTGTGCTAGACAACTTGATTTATTGATAGAGTAGAGCTCTTATTTATAGAGCAAAATGGTGGAAGAATACCCCATACAGAGACTAGAGAAGAGAAAGCCGTTGGAGGCAGCCTAGCCTCCAACTGCTATGGTAACAGGCCATTTTATACCAATAGTCTGGGCCCTAATGGCCCGTGATCCTATTACATTTAACTAGTATTATCTGTATCGTATTGTATCGTACAATATAGTACGATACGTATCGTATTATGGAACGCCATGATACGATACGAGCATCTGTATCGTCCAACCAAAGTTATCATGTCGTATCGTACGATATGGCCAAAAAAATTACAATTTTTTTTTTGGGGTTTCTGGCCTCTGTTCGCCTCTCTTCACTTCTCCCCAAGGCATCCTCCGGTATGCTGATTTGGGATTGCAAGCTGCATAAATGTAATATGTAAATTCGGGTTAGCTTATAAGAATTTTATTGAATAAGAATAATTTATGAATAAATAACAATTGTAACAAAATTATTTTTCTTTATGTTGCCAATTTTTAGGTATATTTCTGCTACCAATTTCTAATTTCATGAAATTGCAAACAATGAAAAATAATTTGGTTGCCTCAGTTCATTGAGTGGGCATTTCACAGCTTCACTATTTTAGGGTTCACCTTACATGACTTCCATTAAGTTGAACATGATCAGCATGTGTGAGGCTTAGCTCAGCCTGTGAAGTAAGCATGGCATCATAGTTACACATCAAAAATTCATATTTCGATCAAGCAAATCAAAAGTAACAAGATGACCTGATTTTGACCCACAACATTCATCCATCATCCTTCTCTTTCAAACCACTTCAATCATTAGTTAAAAAGTTAGTTTATCATCTTTGTCACAAAACATTTATCTTTGTCACTTTTAAAATCATAACACCTATATCCTTTTTTGTTTATCCAATATCCTAAAAATACACATTCGATGGCAAAAGAAGATAATTTATCATCTTTGTCATAAAACATTTACATCCAAAAATTCTTAGTATAGAATACTTATGAGAAATTTTAAAGAGTTTTTCTACATGAGACATATTTTATAAAACTGAAGAGGGCATACTTAGAGTCATAATAGCTTCTTTCCAAAAACTTTTAGAAATAAAGCTAGATAAAAGAAAGGTTCTAGTAGTTTCCAGAATATGATGATGTTTTCGTTCTGAAATACCATTTTGTTGTGGAGTCTTAGTGTAAGAAGTTTGACGAACAATTCCAAACTTGTAAAGATAGTTTTTAAATTCTTTAGACATAAAGTCTAATTTCAAAGTTAAATTAATTTTTTACAAGATTATGAAAAAATAACAAAATTTTGAAAGACATCGAATTTGGCTTTCAAAAGTTATACCCATGTAGACCTTCTAAAATCATCTAGAAGATGGTAGTAGTAAATTCTCCCTTTAGATAAAATGGGTGTGAGATGCCATACATCTCAATGAGCAATTTAAAAGGGTTTCATGGTAATATGTATTTTGTTTAAAAAAGGAAGATGTTGTATTTTGCCAAAAACACAATCTTTGTAAGAAAAATTTTAAATAGTCTTTATTTCAAAAGGGCATTGATATAATTTTTGAACATTAAGATGTCTTATTCTCTTGTGCCACATAAGTGCATCATTAGACAAAACATTTGCATATCCTATGCTATGTAAATAATTCATGACATAAAAGTTTATCATCTCTACCATCAAAAAGATAATCTTGTACAATGCATCCCGTGGAAGAAAAGGTTATAACATAACTATTATCTGAAATTTGAGATACTGAAAGCAAATTTAAATTTAGTTTTGGAACATTGATTTTGAAAATTTAAAAAAATTTGTTTTGCAAGTCACCAATTTTATCAACATTTAATTTTGTTTCATCCATAATATTAACACAAGATACGGACTTTTTATCACATAAATTTAAATTTTTTTCATTATAAGTCATATGGAAAGAAGCACCTGAATCAAGAAACCAAGAGGTCATACCTTGAGTTTCTTTTGTTAAAGAAGGGCAAACCGCACCAACTGTTGCTTTCTCCTTCATTTGGGTTTCAAGTATCTTCACTTTTTCTTAAAAAGAAAGAATGGAGGAAGAGGTTTGTTCTTCTACTATTGCCACCCTTTTTAGTTTTGGATAATTTGAACTTATATGACAGGCCTCTCTATAAAAGTGGTACATAATCTCTCTCCTAGCCTCGCTTGACCCTTCGATTTTGACGTGAGGAGGCCGATATGCTTTCATGTTTTCTCTGGGTCTAAATGTGGCTAAGACGGTGTCTCTTTAAAGTCTAACTTGATTGAATATTGTTTCCGCCATTTGAAAATCGATTTTTAGTGGGAAAAGGTTTTCAATGAATAAGGGATGATCTTGTCCCTTTAAATTCTTCTCAAAAACTTCTTCAAAATTGGTATACAAAATCTTCGTTTTCTTCACATTGTCTATCATTAAGACATTGAGTACATTTCTTTTGTATCCATAAAGTTAATTCCATATATTAGAATATTCACTAAAAAATTCGTTTACCACTTTATCTCCTTATTTTAATGATGATAACTTATCACGAAATGTCATCCAATGAGCAACATCACTTTGAATATAGGATTTTTTAAAATATTCTTATACTTATCTAGCATTAGTGAAATCAGTTAAGGTATCTCTAGTGTGTTTATTCACATTATTCGTGAGCACTCATAGGACCATTGTATAACATACTTCATGTTTTTTTTGCTCAACTGTAGCATTAATGAAAGGTTCTACTTTTGAACCACTTAAATAGTTCTATAATTTTTTTAAATATATATAATTTTTTATAGATTGAGCTCATGTTTTATAATTCAATAGTATTAATCGAAAGTTAATGAGTTAAGACATTCAAAATTGTGTGAATTATCGAGGTATCAAGTTAATGAGTCATACTATGAAATTATGGGAAAGAATTATCGAACGTAGGTTAAGACAAGTATCCAGTACAACAGAGAACCAATTTAGATTCATCCTAGGCAGATCTACTATTGAAGCGATTCACCTTTTGAGACGTCTTATAAAACATTTTAGAGCAAAAAAGAAATACCTTCACATGATATTTATTGATCTAGAAAAAGCTTATGATAGAGTACCGAGGGAGGTTCTTTGGAGAACTTTGGAAAAAAGAGGTATCCCATTGACATATATTAACCTTATAAGAGACATGTATGATGATGCAAAAACATGTGTGAGGACTCATGAAGGAACGACAGACTTCTTTGAAGTTAATATTGGGTTACATCAAGGATCAACTTTAAGTCCATACTTATTTATAATGGTGATGGATGAGTTAACAAAACATATTCAAGATGAAGTACCTTGGTGTATGTTATTTGCAGATGACATTGTATTAGTGGAGTCTAAGGAAAAAGTTAATAGAAAATTAAAACTATGGAGAGAAACATTAGAAAGAAAAGGCCTCCGACTTAGTAGAATAAAGACAGAATATATGGAATGTAAGTTTGATCATTTGGTTACTTCAGAGGACATCACACATTGCATTCCCTAAAAGGAAAGTTTTAAATACCTAGGGTCAATTTTTCAGAATGATGGAAGAATTGATGGAGATGTTACACATATAATTAATGATGGTTGGTTAAAATGGAGAGGAGCATCAGGTATTCTTTGTGATAAGAAGATACCATTAAAGTTAAAAGGTAAATATTATAGAGCAGCAATTAGGCTTGCCATGTTTTATGGTTCTGAGTGTTGGGCAGTTAATCATCAACATGTACAAAAGATGTCTGTGACAGAAACGAAGATGTTGAGATGGATGAGTGGTCATACAAGAAAAGACCGTATACATAATGAGTTTATTAGAAACAAATTAGGAGTGGCACCAATAGAGTATAAAATGAGAAAATATCGTTTAAGATGGTTTGGACATATAGAAAGAAGATCAAAAGAAGAACCTGTAAGAAGGTTAGAAAAACTAAATTTGGAAAGTATTAAAAGAGGTAGAGGACGACCACAAAAGTGTTAGAAAGAAACAATAAAGAATGATCTAGCTTATTGGGAGTTAACTGCTAACATGGCACACGATAGGGATAAGGATATGTGGAAACAAAGAATCCATCTAGCCGACCCCGTCTAGTATGGAAAAAGGCTTAGTTGTTGTTGTAGTATTAATCGAAAGTTAAACCTTCTTTTTCTATCCATATTTAAGGAGAAAATAAATATAAAGAGGTAAACTTTCAATAAAGCTAAGAACATGATCGACATGCTTCTCGAAACAACGAATAATATTTCCACGATATAAAATAACTCTGATACTATAAAATGAAATCGATGCTTCAATGTAGTAGTAGAAGATCAATGAGCAATCACCACTAATAGTTAATTATAAGGCCTTAGAAAAGGCTACAATAGCATAAGTGCAAAGATGGTACATAAATCACAATAAAGATAATATTATTCAATAGCCACAAAAGGCTTGTTTAGAGAATGTACATAGAGGAATTTATGGAAGAGAAAAA
Source organism: Brasenia schreberi (assembly GCA_036023115.1). Taxonomy (NCBI): domain Eukaryota; kingdom Viridiplantae; phylum Streptophyta; class Magnoliopsida; order Nymphaeales; family Cabombaceae; genus Brasenia; species Brasenia schreberi. The sequence goes on from JAYKKT010000079.1 coordinate 7,015,387, forward strand.
AGAGAGGAGAGTAAGAGAGTTGGGAAAAGAGTTAAGCCCCTCAACTGTAGAAAAATAACCCATATACCTTGGAGAATCAACAATTCATGCAACTAAATAACAAAGCATGGAAGCAAGGGGTCGATGCCACCATAGCTGCCGCAACCTCTCTTTCTTTATTTCTTGCTTAAGAAACCTAATTACACTTAGAGAAGACTTTATACAGTATTCTAACTTGAAAGACCAAAATACCCTTGATTAAAAACACTACCTACTATCTATCTGTGACTTCAAATGGATCGGATTTTGATTCATTTGGATCCACATGACACACATTTCTACTTACATAAACATAAAAATAATAGGGAAAATACATAAAAAGCTTAATTCACTCTTCAACACGCCCCCTCAAGTTGGGTCCTGAAGACTTGAAATACCCAACTTGTCGAGAGTTTTCTTTAATCCATTTGTTGCAAATGATTTTGTAAGAACATCTGCTAATTGATCTTCAAAACAAACATGAATTATATTGAAGATTCCTTGTGAGACTTTCTCTCTAATAAAGTGACAGTCGACTTCAATATGCTTGGTTCTCTCATGGAAGACCAGATTAGATGCCATCTACAGAGCTCATTTACTATCAGTGAAAAAATTGATTGGAATAACCTTTCTCAGACCCATTTCTTATAACAATGATAAGATCCATAAACCTTCACACATGTCAAGTGCAATTGCACGATATTTTGCCTTTGCACTTGATCTAGCCACTACAGATTGCTTTTTACTCTTCCACGATATCACATTACCTCCTAAGCATACTATGTGACCTGAGGTAGACTTTCTATCACTTTTGGAGTCAGCCCAATCGACATCACAATAAATATCTAGATGAAGAGATAAATGTGGAGTATACAATAAACCATAAGTAATTGAATACTTTAGATATCTAATGATATGGAACACCATACTCATGTGGTGCTTAAATGGGAAATGCATCCATCTACTCAGATAACTGACTGCAAAGCTTATGTCAGGTCTTGTAATAGTGATGTATATAGGCTTTCCCACCAATCTCTGGTATCTGCCAATATCTTCATATGGTTCAATTGTCTCCTTTTTGTCTTCTTTTGTAATTTCAATGGGAGTAGAACATATCCGACAATCTTCTATTTTCGTTTCTTTCAGCAAGTCCAAAATATATTTTCTTTAACTTAAAATTAAACACTCTTTACTCCATATAAATTCGATTCCCAAGAAGTAATGGAGACTGCCCAAATCCTTTAAGTCGAATAGAGCATGTAGTTGTCTTTTTATATCAGCAATACCTTTTGTATCATCACCTGTGATAATGATGTTATCTACATATACCAACAATACAATATTTTTCACGCCTCGATTGATAAATAGTGTATGATCACTAACACATTATTTAAAACCCAAACCAATAATACCATCACTGAATTTTTGAAACCATGTTCTTGGTGATTGTTTCAAACCATAGATAGACTTCTTTAGTTAGCATACCTTGTTTGCTTTCTGCTCTTGGTTATACCCAGGTGGTCGGTCCATGTAAATATCTTCCGTGAGATCTCCTAAGAAAGGCATTCTTCACATCCAGCTGCTATAAGTCTCATCCATGATTGACGGGAACACTCAGAATAATCCTAATAGTATTCATTTTTGCCACTGGTGCAAATGTTTCTCTATAATCAATACCATATGATTGACTGTAAACCAGTGTTGTCTGACGCGTATCGTATCGTGTATCGCTGGGCTCCACGATACGGGCGTATCGTATCGTATCGTATCGTATCGTACTTTAATATTAAAATAATGTAAAAAATAATTAAAAATTAATAAAAAATAGTAAAAAATCGAAAAAAAATCAAGAAAAAATCAGGAAAAATCTGATAATTGCTTTAAATTCATATAATGTAAGTTTAGTACAGATTGAGCATTCAACATTGAACAATTGCATCCAAATTTATATATTTTGAATCCAAAAAATAAAATACAGACATAGTTTACACTTTACAGTACACTACAGTTACATATAATATTACATTTTACAAATTGTAATCAGGATCATCAACTAAATAATCTTCATCTTCTCCTTGTTGCAGATCCTCATCATCATCAGCCACACCCACACCTTCTTCTTCAAAATCAAATTCTTCATCTCCATAATGTTGTTGCGCTCCTTCCAAATTAATCCAGGCAACGTCTTCTTCTGTTAGGAGGGCATTTTCTTCAGTGTCTTCCATAACCCAATCTTCTAATATATCAAAATTATCCAAACTTATTGGGCAGCCAGGAATTCGTGCTCCTCGCTGTCAGCCAATCTCAAAACTTTCACTAAAGGACAAGTAATTTTCAATAATCTGATACATGCATTCCAAAATGAACTTCTAAAAACCGTTTCTGCAATCTCATTTAACTTTCTGTTCCTTCTGTTTTGTGGCAACTCTGCAAATTGTTGCCACTCATCTGAGGAGAACATTCTCTTTAAAGCTTGCTTCTGTCTCACAATACTCTGTACAGATTAGAAGTTTGTTGCGAACCGAGTTGCAGCTGTGCGAAGAAGCTCTGCACCTTCTGTGTATCTCCTCATCATACATAAAACAAATGCATGGTTGTAAATAAATTTTGTAATATCTTGGCAACACTCAGTTGCTGCCTTTATTTCATCCATCTCACCGATGTCCTCGAGGATGAGATCTAAACAATGGGCTGCACATGGTGTCCAGTAGAAAGTCCCATAAATATCAGCTAACTCCTTTCCGGTTGCTTTGTAGTTAGCTGCATTATCTGTAATCAATTGGACTACATTTTCTAGCCCAACCTCTTGTATAACCTTATCAAATTCCTCTCGTAGGATCTCTGCAGTGTGTCTCTCCTCTGACATATCTAGAGATCTCAAAAACATGAGTCCTTTAGGACAATATACAAGAAAGTTTAGCAATGTCCTTCCTCGCCTATCGGTCCATCCATCTGCCATGATAGTGCATCCTGTTTCCTTCCACGATTGTCTCAAAGTCGAACAGTATTGCTGCACTTCAATCACGGTCTGATCTAATATCTTCCCTCTCAACTTCTGATAAGAGGGCATCCTGTATCCTGGACCAATGTTAGCAATTGCATCTGCCATTGCTTGAAAATGAAAACTGTTTGCTGCATTAAATGGAATGCATGCATCATAAAACCATCTGCCCACTGCAAGGTCTGCTTGATCGTGCAGTTGTTCTGAAGCCATAGCAGCACGAATTCCTGGCTGAGCACCAGGTGTAGTGGAAGGAGGAAAGAACGAATGTATGCTAGAAGAAGAAGCTCTTCCTCTACTCCTTCCTGAACTTCCTCTTCTGCCACCTCCAAAGTCTTCAGATGCAACCCTCTTTCCTCTGCTAGGTGCTCGCGAACTGCTACTACCAATATCTGTTCTAGCATCTGAAGGCAAACTATCAGTGAATCCAACTCCAGTGGCAGTAGCATCATCAGCTTCTTCACACATCTGGAAATCATCCTTTTGTTGTCTCCTTTCCTGTATGCTCTCAATCATCTGCAAGCATTGCCATTTAATACCTTCTGGCACACTTCTAACTCTGCCTGTGCATGGAGCAACTTCTTTCCTGGTTCCTGCTAGGTGGTGTTTCAACCTTGAAATTCCACCACTAACCACCTTTTCACAAAATAAACATCTGATTTTTAACCTTGAACCCTCAACTGGTATACCCCACTGCCATGCCGGATCATCAGACTTTAAATGAGAGTCTCTACCACCCCTTCCTGCCATCTCAATGGAGTACTTTAATTCAAACAAAAACCTGAAAATAAAAGCACTTCGTAAATCCCCCAATCTTCAAATAACACTCAAATCGAGTGTCTCCCACTTCATGAATGCAATAAAAATCGTATACACACACTTAATAACTTCATATTTTGTCATTCAAAAAAAAAACCCGAAATAACACAAAAAACAATAAATATAAAGGAAAAAAAAGAAAAAAACATTAAAAATATACCTAAATCCGAGTTTGGAGGCTTGGACGGACACCGTAGGGCACGATTTTAGAGCTTTGAACACCAAGGAGGCGAAAACCGACTCTTAGGAAGCTTGAAGAACCCAAAAGGAGAGAGGAAACCCGCGAAAAATCGCGGGTTTCCCTCGGGCCGGGACCCTTTATAAGGGTCCCAGGGCGTATCGCCCGTATCGTACGATACGGGCGATACACACCGTATCGTGTGATACGGTGCGATACGCCCGCACCTGCGATACGGGGGCCCGTATCGTATCGTGGTGGCCCACGATACGATACGTACGGTGCGATACGGACAACACTACTGTAAACTTTAGCCACTAATCTGGCTTTATACCCTTTTATATTCCCATCAACCTTGTACTTCACTGAATATACCTATTTGCAACCCACTATTTTCCTTTCCGGTGGTAACTGTACTAGTTCCCAGGTCTTGTTTTTCTCCAATGCTGCAATTTCTTCTTTAATGGCTGCCTTTTACTCTGAATATTGCTCTGCTTCTTCAAATGTCTTGAGAATATAAGTATTATCTGCATTCACCACAAACAATTGATACTCTTTAGGATAGTTAGTGTATGATACCATCTTCTCTAGTGAGTATTTTGCTTTTCCATATTTTCCTTTCCGAAGAGCAATAGGTAAATCATCAAGATCACTAGCAGAATTTTGAGAAGTTACCTGAGTAGGAATTGGATCTGATTCGGGGTGAGGATTCTAGTCCCGGGTAGCAGACTGATGACGAAAGAGAATCTTCCTTTCACCTCTAGTATAAATCTGCCAATTTTTTTCTTGATCGGATGGCATCTCTTCTTCTTCTCTTTCAATGTTTGGTTGATCTTGAATTGGTGGAAGAGGTATCACATTAGGTGAATTGATAGATGATGCTTGACTATCTTGTTTGCCATAAAAAGGTGTATCTTCATGAAATGTAACATCCATTGTAACATATAATCTTTTTTCAGGATCATAATATTTATACATATTCTGAGTAGATGAATATCCTAAGAAGATACATTTAACAGCCCTAGCATCTAATTTATCCCTCAAACCACTGTGTACATGAACAAAACAAGTGCACCCAAACACTTTTGGTGGTAGATGGAACTGTTTCTGGGAAGGACATAAGGAGTGAAGTGGAGTATTGCCATTTAATACTCTGCTAGGCATACGATTTATGAGAAAGACTGCTTCTCCCCTGTAGATTTTTGGAACATCATAACCAATCAAAAGAGTTCTAGCCACCTCTAAAATGTGTCTGTTTTTCCTTTCAGAAACACCATTTTACTGTGGAGAATAATAACATGAAATTTGGTGTAAAATTTCATGGTATGAGAAATATGAATTAAGTGATTGAGACATGAATTCCCCACCATTATCACTTCGAAATATTTTAATAGTGCTATGGAATTGAGTACGCACAAACTGATAATACATGAGAATAATATTTCTCACTTCCTCCTTAGTTTTCATGAGATATATCATGGTGAATCTAGTACAATCATAAATAAATGAAATAAAGTATCTATGACCACATGGGGTCCCAAACATCAGAATGAACAAGCTCAAAAGGTTTAGAAGATTTTTCTTCATTCAGGAAAAATGAAATACGATGGTGTTTTGCCTTCTGGTAAGTTTCACAAACATTCTAATTTTTTATAAAGGCAAATGTCCTAACTCTGGTGCCAAAAAGGTAGTTCTTATTTTTGCTTTTCTGTGATAACTGTTGACTGTAAGGTTGTTCCTCTAGCTTTCTCATAGACATAGAGTCCTCGCCACATGCTACCCTGACCAAAGATCATCTCTGTCCTTAGTTCCTGAAAGATACACCTAGTAGAATCAAAGATTACTCGACATTTTAAATCTTGTGTCATGGCAAAGACTGACAATAAGTTGACTGAAATGTTTGGAACATGTAAGACATTTTTCAATATTCTAAAAGGTGTAGTAATACTTCATTTTCCAACAATGGGAGTATGTGATCCATCGGCCAGCCTAATATTAATTTTACCTTGAGTCAACTGATACAACAACAACAACAACAACTAAGCCTTTTCCCATACTTGAGTCAACTGATAATCATCAAAAAACTCTTTTCTACCAACCATATGATATGTAGCACCAGAATCAATAACTCATATCCTGAATTGAGAAATAGTTACATTACCCTTAGCCATGAATGAGAATGAATATGCCATAGTTGCTTGAGAAACCAGAGTTAGAAGTGGAAGCAGTCTGAGAATCAACTAGACGAGCTTTAAGCATCTCTATTTCTTTCCTCATGTCTGCCAGTGAATCTGCACTGTTTTCAGTAGTTTGTTTTTCGCTTTGGTCACTGCTGAAGTGGACTTTATTAGGCCTATTCTGGTAATAAGAAGTTTTGCCTACTAGTTCCCAACATGTCTCCTTTGTATGTCTTGATTTTCCACAATGAGAACAAGTCAGTTTATCTCTTTCTTCAGAATTAATTGATGATCTACACGTCCATATCCTCCTCTATTACGAGAAAATGAGAAGGTAAAAGAATTCTTACCCACAAACGTAGTGGACTCTGAGTTAGTCTTGGTTTCTTTCTCGAAGTGTTTCCTGTCTTCTTCACGAAGTAAAAGAGAGTACACAGTGCTCGAAGAGGGAAGTTCTTCTCTGCTGAGAATATTATTTTTAACGGCCTCATACTCTTAAGAGATGCCCCACAGAAGGTCAAATACTTTCCGTTTTTCAAACTCCTCATTACGCTCTTGTGTGCACTGTTGACATTTAGTCTTGGAATAAAGTTGCAATTCTTCCCATAAACCTTTGAGTTTTGCAGAGTACTCACTTACCGATCTGTTGCCCTGTCTGCATTTTTTAATTTTTTCAATAAGATCATATTTCTTTGCTATGTTCTTCCTTTGAGCATATGCATCCTGAGCATCCTGAGCTGCTAGTTAAATATCTTTGGCAGTTTCTAAAAACATGAATGAACTGCCAATTGAAGGAACCATTGATTGAATTAGCCATGCACTAACCAGTGCATTCTCCCTACGCCATCGAGAATACCGAGGATCTGAAGTAGGTGGTTGAGGTATTTCACCATTTAAGTAGTCTCATCGCCCCCTGGCCATGATTGTCAGTTCTATAGATCTGGCCCATTGAATGGAGTTCTTGCCATCCAATTTCAGATTTGTAATTTAGAATCCCTCTCCCTTGTCTGAGAGACTTTGGTCACATACATCTCCAATCTTGTTTCTTTCCATAATTATCAGAATCTAATCTCTTGATAGATTCATGTTTGAGAATTTTCTAAGGTAGAGGTTTGGCACTTAATCCTTACAACTATGATATTAGTGCCCGCAGCAAATAATAATTTTTGGCTTCAAATCACAGTATCTATTCATAACATTCAATGCTTCCAGCCTTTAATCACTCTCACAGTGTATGATTCCAAACGACAGATGCTGATTTTTTTTCAGCACAGCAAATATTATACGATTCCAAGGGATTGATAGCTAACCGAAGGGAATAACCCGTGGGTCAGTGGGTGTCTAAAAGAAATTTTACCTCAAGAGAAGAACTCAATAATTGTTTTTCAACATCAACTTACTAATCCACGACTCTGGTTTTTCCTTCGTTTCACCTACGATTTTCACCGAAACAAGCTCTGATACCAATTAGAAAAATAACCCACATACCTTGGAGAATAAACAATTCATGCAACTAAAGAACAAAGCATGGAAGCAAGGGGTCGGTGCCACCATGGCTGCCGCAGCCTCTCTTTCTTTATTTCTTGCTTAAGAAACCTAATTACAGTTAGGGCGGACTTTATCCAGGATTCTAACTTGAAAGACCAAAATGCCCTTGATTAAAAACACTACCTACTATCTATCTGTGACTCCAAATGGATCGGATTTTGATTCATTTGGATCCACATGGCTCACTTACACAATTCTACTTACATAAGCATAAAAATAATAGGGAAAATACATGAAAAGGTTAATTCACTCTTCAACACCGACGACTACTAGCCGTTGTGGATGGCTCTTGTAGTTGGCTTCTTTGATCACACACGAGGGCCGAATGGCCCTGGTTCCATCTTTTAACAATCTTAACTTTGTAAACTTTCAAAAGCTTGTTGGTATATTGTGAAGTTTTTAAGTTTAACTTTCTTACTCTTGTAGGCTTGTAGCCTCATGGTATTAGTTTATTAATCGTAAAAATGTTATTTTTAGTTGCATTATGATTGTAATCTCTACCACTTGTTACCTTCTCATTTTTATTTGCAATTTTTTTTTTTGAATTTTTTACAAATTTTACAAATTTATTCAATTTTTAATATGTCGTATCGTATTGTATCATACGATGCGACACGATTATCCCGTATCAGTACCCTGTACGATATAGGCACTGATACGCTAATTACAACATTGGTCAAAAGGACATTTTTTCCAAAATACTATTCAAATACAATAACAACAACTAAGCCTTTTCCCATACTAGATGGGGTCGGCTACATGGATTCTTTGTTTCCACATATCCCTATCCCTATCGTGTGCCATGTTAGCAGTTAACTCCCAATAAGCTAGATCATTCTTTATTGTTTCTTTCCAACACTTTTGTGGTTGTTCTCTAGCTCTTTTAATACTTTCCAAATTTAGTTTTTCATACCTTCTTACAGGTTCTTCTTTTGATCTTCTTTCTATATGTCCAAACCATCTTAAACGATATTCTCTCATTTTATCCTCTATTGGTGTCACTCCTAATTTGTTTCTACTAACCTCATTATGTATACGGTCTTTTCTTGTATGACCACTCATCCATCTCAACATCTTCATTTCTGTCACAGACATCTTTTGTACATGTTGATGATTAACTGCCCAACACTCGTAACCATAAAACATGGCAGGCATAATTGCTGCTCTATAATATTTACCTTTTAACTTTAATAGTATCTTCTTATCACAAAGAATACCTGATGCTCCTCTCCATTTTAACCAACCAGCATTAATTCTATGTGTAACATCTCCATCAATTCTTCCATCACTCTCAAAAATTGACCCTAGGTATTTAAAACTTTCCTTTTGGGAGATGCAATGTGTGCCAATTTTAATTTCTATGTCCTCTGAGATAACCAAATGATCAAACTTACATTCCATATATTCTGTCTTTGTTCTACTAAGTCGGAGGCCTTTGCTTTCTAATGTTTCTCTCCATAGTTCTAATTTTCTATTAACTTTTTCCTTAGACTCCTCCACTAATATAATGTCATCTGCAAATAACATACACCAAGGTACTACATCTCCAAAATACTATTCAAATATAAACATAAAATGAAAAAGAAGGTTTTGGAATATCAGAAGTATGGATCCTTGGTACTAAGCTTTATCAGACTATCAGTTGTATCAGAGGAAGAAGGTAATAGCAACACTCAACCTTTTAGACAGGTTCTACGTCATATTTATCTCAGACCAGTTGCATGATAATACAAGAAAGGAATTAATGAAAAGTTTGCACATGAGGGAAAACAACTGCCATCTGCTAAGCACACTCAGAAAAGGTTATAATGAAAATTTCACGGCTCAGAATTTGTCAAGAGACTTTCAAAATCTATTCTTATTGGTTTTAAGTCTTGGCAAAAGCTAATATGAAAAACTTGACAAGAGAAAAACTACTGATATAAACTCTAAAGTAAATTTTGCATGTAAAGCATTAAGAAAGTGCATGTCAAACATCATATGATATGGAATGCAAAAAAAAACACATGCATGCCAAATATACGACTAAAACATATTCATCAAAAAAGAAGACACCTAAAGCAGCAAATGCAGAAAATACACAGAGTAACTTCAAAGTACACAAATATCTCAATTGCTTCTAGAATGATAAGTGCAGAAGCCTTAAATAATTGTTATAGAACAGATAAGATGATGTCAAAGGACACTGGTAGGCTAAGAGATTTACAGAGGCAGCAGCAGAACGGGCATCCAGTTAGGATGACGCTGCCTGAGAGTAAGGAAGAGCATTTGATAACCTCTGTGCAAAATAAGGCACACACGCCATTTGTCATTGGTAGGCTAGAAGGTTTACAGAGGCAGCAGCAGGAGGGGCACCAAGTTAGGATGCCACAACCTGAGAGTCGGGAAGGGCAGTTGATAACCATTGTCCAAAACAAGGCGCACAAGTGTGTGCGTGTGACAGAGAAAGAGGAGAGAGAGAGAGAGAGAGCGTTCAAATTCAGTATCCTGCTGCAGCAGACAGCTCTCACCTTGAGGCATACATCTTTCCAGAACTGAGCTTAACTATCACCACACATCACTATTATCAAGGGGTCATGGTTAAGAGTACAACCTGCCGAACAACGACATAGTCACCAATCTCCAAGCTGAGCTCCTTCTCTGACTCACCAACGAATGCATGTGTAGCCTGAGAATATCGGAAAAGCTGAAGCTATCTTACTGGACGAAAATCAACCATTTGGATTCAAATATTTATCATTATGTCATAAAATCATACCTCTGCACAGAAATACAATGCCTTCTCCGAACTGTTCTCGGATGGGAAAAGAGGAGGAGAAGACTCTTTACGCTGTTTCTCGGAGAGCATCTGCAAGAAAAAGTATCTTGAATATAACTTGCTTAGAATATTTAGACCATGTTGGAATATGAAAGTAAGGCAATTGCTTCAGTCAACCTCTGCTTCTGCCTCATCAAGAAGTACAGCTACATGGCGGTGATAATTTTTTTCTGCATTGATCTTGGGAAAGAAATTATTGCATAGATAAGAAAAAGAAATTTGTAAATATGAAAATATTTGAAGGAAAAGGTTTGCATACAGAAATAAAAATATGCACCAATTAATACCAAGGCAAGCAGACGCAGGTGTGTCAGTCTCTGCTGTTGAGCTTCAATTGCAGAAAGTGCAGCCACAGCTTCCTTTCCTAGGACCGCCATGTTGGCTTTTATTTCTTGCATTCTAGATTCCGCTTGTTGAAGCTTAAGAACATTCTCTGTACTAGGAGTCTCTTTAACCCTTGCTTGTCGTTTAGAAACTTCTGCTGCCTATTTAATTATTGAAACAATAAGAATATAAATTCTGATTGATATCAGATGATTATGTTCAACAAGAAATAGAAAATGCGTGTTACCTGCAACTCCGCATCATGTCTCATTCGACTATAACGCTGAGCAAGATGGCGGGCATCTTCTAAAGGGGCACCTATGATCATTGCTTTTAGAGGCTCCATAATCTGAAAATAATGTGAAAACAGAATTAGAAGTTCTGGCACTGCCATACCTAATGGGATACTCATGCATTACATTTAAAAAAAAATCTTTTGCCAATTGATTCAAACCTAGCAAGAAGTATGCATTACACTTTTTTTCAGACTTTTTTTGTCATTAAACTTCCAAATGAAACTGAATATTTTGAGAAATATGTAGTAAAGAGATTAACTTAACCAACAAATTGAGGCATTGTGGATATTCCATATGATTCCGTCAACCAACTTCTAATCAATGAATCAATTTTGACCTAAGGCTACATAAGTATGCATAAGCTTTATCCAGATAACATGAAAAACCAATGTAAAGAAAGGATGCTGGACAATGGATTTGCTATTTCGTGTTTCCAATAGAATCAGAAGAGTACATTCCAACATTTTTGGACACAATTATGTTGGAAAGACTTTTCAAAGCAACAAAATCCTATCATAACTTTCTCAGACCAAGGAGATTTCCTATGCTTCTGTCAGTTGTGTGTACAATACCAAACTTCAAAAGGCCATGAAGCAAATCACATGGAAAATAGAACACCAAAAGCCTGTTGCTACAAATTGCAGAAGCGATCAAGAGAAAAAGAATAAGTATGCAGCATATATCAAATCAAACAGATGAAATGTCCTTAAAGATGTACCATAAAAAAGAAACGTTTATAGAAAATTAAGGGAGCTGAGTGGAAGAATCACACAGCAAACTAGCTAGCTACTGTCTTGGATCACATACTTTACATCGTCAAACAGCACAAAGCAGTTACTGAGTTATGAAAGCAAACAACAAGCAGTTACTAATGAGTGATGAAAGCGAGCAGTTACTAATGAGTTAGTAAAGATCAAATAGGCAGCGTGTATCAGAGCGAACAGATGAAATGTCCTTCAAGATGTACCATAAAAAAGAAGTGATTATAAAAATGTTTTCCATCAGATATACATAGCTATAAACTAGCTACAGACTTGGATCACATAGTTTACATCGTCAAACAGCATGAAGCAGTTACTCATGAGTTTGTTCCAACCACAGAAATATATGAGAACCAAGTGGAATCTCCACTATAGATGTTACTGAAAGTAAGGTCAACCAAATGGACTTAGATCTCACCTCTGATGAAAATACCCTGTTCAAGTCTTCAGTTTCTCTTACAATATTGGTGCAAGCTTCAGCATACACTGAGGATGCCTTTGCAAGCAGTGCACTATCAGTTCCCTCAACTCCATATTTTGAGCATTCTTCTGACAGCTTTGATTCTGAATGCATGATTCAGAAAACCCGTTAAGAGGTTTTAGAGTTACAGTCACTTTGATACTGTTTATTTAAGAATCCCACATCACAGTTTAGCTTTATAAATCCCTTAACTAGAAATGAACTGAAATTGATGAACATGCCTATTTCATTTCTCTTACATCCAATGGATGTAAAAGCTTCAGTAGCCCGAACAACTTCTCTCTGGAAATCCTGAAATGCAGTGAAGTATAAAACTTCAGGTAAATAGTTGTACACCATTAACAAGCTACTAGTAGATCATTGGATCTGAAGTACCACATGTCTACCCAGGTTATTCATACATCTAAGACACAGAAATGCACACACCCATAAAACCTTATAAAATGTAAGTCCAAATAAATTTCAGGGTGAATAGGAATAAAAATGACCCATCTCTAAGCCGCTGTTGTAAATTATACTGCATTGTACTGGAATGCTTCACGTTACCTTGGGATGCTAGCAAAGATAAAGGTCATTGATTTTGCTCCAATTGCAATAAGGCATCAGTCCAGAACCAGTCATGGTGTAATGACCTTTCTACCCTTACATGCCGTTGCTGGTGTCAATTAGGGCTCTTACGCATATGGGCAATTCCTCACCCAAGACTTCATTCACATGCCTTAACTACATGAGGTCATGCATAACATGCTAAAGGAAAGGTTGCAAAGTTGTGACATATGTTAAATGTAAATGGCCTGTTGCAATAGCCGTTGGAGGCCAGGCTAGCTTTTCTCTAGTGTCTCTCTGTATATGATGTATTCTTCCACCATTTTTCTCTATAAATAAGAGCTCCAGTCCATCAATAAATCAAGTTGTCTAGCACAGCCTTTCGGTTTTGTGATTCATGTGATTCTTGGCTCTTGATTCTTGTTGTTCGACTTGTAACATCCATATTTGAATGCTTTGATATCTTGACGATCTCACCGACATATTGACATTTTGTGACTTGGCCAACTCAACATTTGCACATCAACAAATACTTACAGGTATTAGAGCCTCGTTTTGAAGTATTCAAGCATATCGGGAAGCGTGTCAAGATTGGAAAGTTCGTGAAATCACTTCAAACTTGAGGTAACACTAAGATCTTTGATTGTTTCTTGAAATGGATAGCAAAAATGAGTCTTTTAGATGTATTATTGACCTAAAATGTTATCAAAGTTAGACAACAACTATAAAAAAAATTATTTTTTATCAAAAGACTTTTGAGATTATATATACGGAACAATTCAAGAACCTATCTTGGATAATGAAGACTTAGATGATGATGATGCTTTTAAAGCCCAAGAAAAATAGAAGCAAGATTTAAAAACTTAGGAAAAGATGAATGCAAAACTAACTTGGATAATTTGTTAAAACGTGGATGAAAAAGCTTAGAAATAGAATTAGTATATTTGAAAGTGCTTTTGAAACTTGAGAGTATTTGAAAAAGATCTATTCTCAAGATGACTTTGTTTTATAAATTGATTTAATAAAAAGAATCATAATGCTTAAACAATACTATTTAAGCATTAGAGAATATCACAATGAAATTTCGGAGTTATGGACCCAACTTAGAAGTTTTGATAAATTTAGAAAACTTCAAAAAATGGATGAATTTCAAGATTTTTTGACAACTAATATTTCTTTTTGTTTATGCATGGATTAAACGATGAATTTAAAAATATTAGATCCAACCTTATACATAGAAAATCGACACCAAAGAGAGACTCCTTTTTGGTCGATCTAGTTATGGAGGAAACTAGATTAAAAAACATAAATGTAGCAAAAGAAGCCGTTCTTGCTGCCTCTAAGCCGAGAGCAAAACATGAAGATATACAAGCCTCCTCATGTGAAAAACTTCGAAGGACAAAAAGATAGATCAAACAAAAAGCACATTAGACTATGGCTGAACAAAAACACGATATGTCATTATTCTAAAGAATGTGGTTATATCAAAACCACTTGTCCTCTTCTTCGAAAGAAATATAGAAATATGAGAGCCATGGAGGATAAGGATTGAGGAGTTTTGCCTACTAACATCAAAGCATACATAGAAGAAATGTTTAAAGAAAAGACAAGCATTTCCAGAAATGCTCTCTCTACTTCTAAAGGTATGTTTTGGTTCTTAGACTCGGGTGCTTCTTTTCCCATGATCCATTGTGATAAATATGACCCATTATGATAAATTTTTAAACAATTCATAAGATATCAAAGGAAAACATGTGTATCCTGCCAATGGTACAAAACTTCAAATTGAAAAAAATTAAAAATTAAAAAAAAACGATTTTAAAATTCAAAATGTAAGTTTTATACCTAAACTCAATTTAAATCTACTTTCAATTGCTCAAATTTGTAATAATGATTATATAGTCACTTTCTCATCCAAGCATTGTGTAGTGCCAAATTTTGAATCTTGTAATGTAGCCCATGATGCTACTCTTTGGCATAAATGACTTAGACATTTAGATATGCATAAACTATGTAATTTTTCTTTATTAAAAAAAATTGAAAAACAAAAAATTGATTGTAAAGAATGTGTTCTTAGAAAGATGCATCATCTTCCTTTTGGAGAAAGAAATTATGTATCAAACAAAGCATTTGAATTAATACATTATGATGTTTGGGGTCCTGTCCCAGTTGTTTTTAAGGAAGGTGTCCAATATTATATAATATTTATAGATGACTTTACTCGTTTTACTTAAATATATCTATTAAAATATAAATCAAAGGTATTTGATAAATTTTTAATCTTTATAATATGGTCAAAAATCAATTTGATTCCACCATTACAATTTTTAGGTCTGATTCGAGAGGAAAATACTTATAAAATGATTTTCAAAAATTTAGAAAACTAATGAAATTTTCAAGAAAAGACCGTATACATAATGAGGTTATTAGAAATAAATTATGTGTGGCACCAATAGAGGGAAAATGAGAGAATATTGTTTAAGGTGGTTTGAACATATAGAAAGAAGATCAAAAGAACCTATAAGAAGGTACGAAAAACTAGATTTTGAAAGTATTAAAAGAGGTAGAGGACGACCACAAAAGTGTTGAAAAGAAATAATAACGAATGATCTAGTTAGTTAACTGCTAACATGGCACATGATAGGGCTATGTGGAAACAAAGAATCCATGTAGCCGACCCTGTCGTATGGAAAAAGACAGTTGTTTAATGGAATTTTACATCAAAAATCTTTCACCAAAACTCCACAACAAAATGGATTAGCTAAAAGAAAGAATAGGCACATTATAGAAACTTGTAGAACTCTTTTAATTGCTAGTAATGTTCCTAAGTTTTTATGGGCAGAAGCCACTTTTATTGTTGTATACCTCACAATTGTCTCCTAGGTCATTGAATGTGTATTTCTTGATTATGGAATTAACAAAAAAGTTATAGATATTTTAATCCTATTAATGATAAACTGTATATTTCTACATATGTAAATTTTTTTGAAAATGACTACTACTATAAGTCTAGACCTCTTGAAAATAATGAAACATCCTTTTCACAAGATTTTTTCAATTTAGAGGAAGACGATGATAGTGGCTCAGAAGTTCATCATGATATTTCTCATAATACAATTGTTGTCCCAGATAGAACTCCTAACACACAACGAATTGTAGAACCCTTTCCACTTCATTATACTAGACGACATAGAGAGCGTGATAACTCACAATTGGAACCTAGAATTTCAAAACTTTCTCAACATTTTATCTCCTATGAATCTTTTGAACCTCAACATAAAAACTTAATTGCAACTATTCTTAAGTAAAAGAACCTAAATTCTATCATCAATCAAACAGTAAGCCAGAATGGGAAGCTACTATAAGTGACGAACTTAAGACCTTAGACAAAGCTCAAACCTAGATTATTATACCTAAGCATAAGGATAAAAAGGTTATTGGATGTCGATGGGTTTACAAAATCAAAACTCATAGCAATGATAATATTGAAAAATATAAAGCTAGACTGGTAGCCAAGGGTTATGTTCAAGAGCATGGAATTGACTAAGATGAAACTTTTGCTCATGTTGCTAGAATGACAACTATTAGAATTCTAATAACCCTTAGTGTTATTCAAAACTAGTATGTGTATCAACTTGATGTTAAAAATACCTTTTTTAATAGATATCTAATTGAAGATGTTTATATGACTCCTGCTCCTAGATTTGATCTTCTCCAAGATCATGTTCTTAAACTAAAAAATGTTTTATATAGCTTGAAACAAGCCCCCAAGGCTTGGTTTCATCGATTTGAAAAATCCATGCATCTGCATAACTTTATATCTTGTTATACTGACACTGTTTTGTTTGTATGAAAGTCAGTTACTGGTATTGTTATTTTACTCTTGTATGTGGATGATATGATGGAGATGTTACGTATAGAATTAATGCTGGTTGGTTAAAATGGAGAGGAGCATCAGGTATTCTTTGTGATAAGAAGATACCAACAACAACTAAGCCTTTTCCCATACTAGACGGGGTCGACTATGTGATAAGAAGATACCATTAAAGTTAAAAGGTAAATATTATAGAGCAGCAATTAGGCCTGCCATGTTTTATGGTTCTGAGTGTTGGGCAGTTAATCATCAACATGTATAAAAGATGTCTGTGACAGAAATGAAGATGTTGAGATGGGTGAGTGGTCATAAAAGAAAAGGCTGTATACATAATGAGGTTATTAGAAACAAATTAGGAGTGGAACCAATAGAGGATAAAATGAGAAAATATCGTTTAAGATGGTTTGGACATATAGAAAGAAGATCAAAAGAAGAACCTGTAAGAAGGTATGAAAAACTAAATTTGGAAAGTATTAAAAGAGCTAAAGGACGACCACAAAAGTGTTGGAAAGAAACAATAAAGAATGATCTAGCTTATTGTGAGTTAACTGCTAACATGGCATACGATAGGGATCTGTGGAAACAAAGAATCCATGTAGCCGACCCTGTCTAGTATGGAAAAAGGCTTAGTTGTTGTTGTTGTATGTGGATGATATGATCATCTAGGAATTACAAAAGTTAAACATAACTTGCATCAAGAATTTGATATAAAAGACTTAGGTTTTCTTAATTATTTTTTGGGTATTTAAATTATTAGACACAGTCATGAATATTTTATGTCACAGACTAAATTTGCAAATGATGTAATTGAAAGATTCGGTATCACTGACAGCAAACAAGTTGATACTCTTGAGGTCCTTGGTACTAAGTTAAGATCCACTAATGGAGAAAAATTAGAAGATCTGACTCCCTACAGACAACTTATAGGTGCTCTTACCTATCTAACTATTACTCGTCCCAATATTTCTCATGCAGTACATAAAGCTAGTCAATTTCAACAAGTACCCACTACTATTCATATGAATGTTGTTATGAGAATCATTAGGTATATAAAAAGTTCTGTAAACAAGGGGGTACTCTTAACTTCTTCATCATCTGTTGATTTATCTGTGTATACTGATGTTGACTGGGGTGGAGATGTCAACAATAGGCATTCTACGATCGGTTTTGTGTTTTTCTAGGTGAATCACTTATATCCTGCAAATATAAGAAACAACAAAATGTGTCACTTTCATCCACCAAACCTGAATATCATATCGTGTCATAGCTACTGCGACTAAAGAGATTTCTTGGATTACGGCGGTTCTAAAGGATATGGACATTACTCTTCAACAACTTGTCACTATGTTATGTGATAATAAGAGTGTCATGTACATTGCTTCTAACAACATCTTTCAAGAACGAAAAAAGCATGTTGAGATGGACTGTCACTTTATTCGTGAAGAATGTTTACATAAAAAGATCAATTTATGTTATGTCACATCACAAATGCAGTTAGTCGACTTCTTTACGAAACCTCTCTCTGTTCCTCGATTTCATTTCTTGTTGGATAAACTTTTGGTATATACATCATAAGATTGAGGGGGGGTGTTAAATGTAAATGGTCTGTTGCCATAGCCGTTGGAGGTCAGGCTACCTGTAACGGCTACGTGGCCTCAACTAGCCGTTGGAGGCTAGGCTGCCTCCAACGACTAGCTCTTCTCTAGTCTCTCCCTATATATGGTGTATTCTTCTACCATTTTGCTCTGTAAATAAGAGTTCTACTCCATCAATAAATCAAGTTGTCTAGCACAGCCTTTTGGTTTTGTGATTCGTCTCATTCTTGGCTCTTGATTCTTGTTGTTCGACTTGTGACATCCATATTCGGATGCTTTGATATCTTTACGATCTCACCAATATATTGACATTTTGTGACTTGGTCGCCTCAACATTCACACATCAACAAATACTTACAACATAGACACTTCTACCAGGGCACCATGCATATGATAGACACTCAAACACTTGATACCCATACTTATACCAGGTCAGATTCAACACTATATGTTCTAAATATTATCGAAGGAACTTCATAAATAGTGGCAGGTTATTACTTTTGTAGTGAACTCGCCTATGAAAAAGTCATACTTTTCTTTAGTTTCATGAGAAATTATCAATTATATATAATAACATACATAAACTATACGTGTATAGGCATATCCCTGCACTCATGATTCACAAAGTTTGTCATATCCTGAACTAGACCCATAATCATCTGCACCTACACGACATAGGTTGCAAGTACAGACACTTTGATTGGCAGAATCAGCAAGAAGTCTCCAGCATTTTTAAACTGCTAATGCTATTAGCATGAACCAGTGAAAAAGCATAACAAAGAAGGTTCCTGTTTCTATGCATATGTATTTTCATAACCCTAATTTACATCTTAATAAATCATCATCGTCATATTTACCAGATAAAAGGATTCTTGATATCTTTAGTTGCACCTGATAAATATTACACTTTTCGATTACCATATCATCCACATCATGCATAACTATCCTTTCCTTCAATCTTGACAAATGACAACCACCATCAACAACTGAGATAGAAGTGATTAAACCTGAATGACATCATTGTCATGATAGATGAGATAACTTGCGCAATAGAATGTCAACCATCCATCCAAAACCAAACCAAAACTTTCCGACTCTAAGTGGAGTAGACTACATGGATTCCAAGTATGTAGTTGTGCTCTTGTGTCATATTAGAGTTTAACAAAGAAAACAAACAAGATTATATTTTCTAGTTTTCTTCCAACTGTCGAGAAGCCTTCCTGTGCTGCTTTTGGAGTGTTCACTGTCAAATTCTGACACCATCTCGTTGGAGTTTCATGTGGCCATTTTTCAAATCTACAAACTGCATCATGCATATCTCTCATTCTATCTTTGATTGGTGTAACACCAACTCTTTCTCTAACAACCTCATTACAAAACCAATATTTTCTTGTGTGGCCACAGATCCACCGCAAATTCTTCATTCCAAGACATCCTTTGCTGGACATGATCATAGTTGACTGCCAAACATTGGACACCCAAAGAGCACTACTGGCCTTATCCCTTATACTATTTTCCTTTCAATTTTTTGTGGAAGCTTCTTGTCACACAAAATATGCAATGCGCCTTTCCATTTTAACCAGACTATATTAATCCAACTCTAGGTAGGGTAGGCTACAGGCATTCTAAGTTGTCATTGTCATCGAGTTCTTGTGTCATATTAGCATTTAACTCAAATAAAAAAGCAAGATTATATTTTATAATTTTCTTCCAACTGTTCAGAAGCCTTCCTCTGCCTTGTTTGTAGTGTTCACCATCCAAATTATCACACTATCTCTTGGAGCTTCATGCGGCTGTCTTTTCAAATCTACAAACTATGTTGAGTGTGCCTCTCTCATTTTATCTTTGATTTGTGGCACACCAATAATTTCTTTAATAACCTCATTACAAATCCAATATTTTCCTTTCAGTTCTTTTGTATCCTTTTGTCACACAAACTACGTAATGCACCTCTCCAGTTTAGCCGGAGTGCATAAATTCTACGCATGATGTCTTCATCCTTCTACCCTAAATATTTAAAGTTGTCTTTCTTGGAAGTGCAATGTGTACAAATTTTAACACCGTGTCACACAAAATAAAGTGTCCATATGTCATTTAAATATAATCCCTCATCCAGTCCTTAAAGCAAGTTCTGAAGGATAAAATATATACAAAGGCAATACCAGTCCTTAATGCTACATACAACTAAACCAATGTTTGACAAAATTGTTTGAACACAGGAAGTTCAAAATACATTCAGGAAACAAGATGCTGTAACTGCTGTTTCAAAGAAGCAAATTCAGGAAAAACATAACCAACACAGAAGTGTAAGGAATACATAACATTTGAGACAAAGAACATTATGCAAGAAAACATTTGGTTTACTGACTATTTACCTCATTAGCATCAACAAATGAAACACTAATAACCAAATCCCAATACCGAGATCCAAGATTCAAAAGATAATACATGGAAGCACACACACATGTAGAGACAGGTACATTCATATGCATGTCTCACACACATGGAAATATCCCATATCCAAATGTGTGCATTACATATGTATGTACCTAAACAAAGAGAGAGCGGTTGTGCATGATGCACACTTCTTGTTCAAACTGTAGGCAAACAAGTTAGTGTTTTGAAAGAAGTGCATGTGCCTGGAGATAAGGATATGTATGTGGCTGAATCGGGATCTAAAAGAAAATGTTCCTGTAGGTAAGACAATTTGGCATGCTTTCATTTAATAATGTATTTATAAAAATGAAACCAAAAACTTGAATATAGAAACTCAGTTTCTAATAAAAAAATGTTTCATTAAAGTAATACAACAATAACATTAAGCACATTAAAGAAGACAACTTTAAATACTAAAGATAGATATCAATAAAGTTGAACTATATACGAAAATCTAAAAAATGAAAGGTTTTTTACTTTATACAACGAAGACAAAATATATTGAATGCAGTTCTGATCTTTCAATTCAAATACATGATATAGAAGTTAAAATTTGTACACCATGCATCCTCAAGATGGGAATTGTAAACGCTTAGGATCAATACTTAAAGAGAAGAAAGAATTGGTAAAAATGTCATATACAGAATTAATACAACTTGATTAAAATGGAGAAGTGCATTAGGAATTTTGTGTCATAAGAAGATACCCAATAAAGTTGGAAGGTAAATATTATGTCATTAGTAAAGTCATCAATACTCTATGATATCAAGTTTTCAACAATCAACGTGCAGAAAATGTTGGTGGAACAAATGAAGATCTTGAGGTTGCTACATGACTACGCAAGAAAAGATCGGATTCTTAGTGAGGTTATAAGAGAAAGAGTTGGTATAGCACCAAAAGGTATAACAAGAGAGACACATTTAGATAGTCCAAGGGAGCTCTAGCGAGAAGGTTTGAGAAATCATGAACATTTCAAAAGAGGAAAGGAAGGCCCTTCAAGTGTTGGGAGGACGCATAAAGCATGATCATGTTTTTTTAAGTTAATAAGCCACAGGATCAAGCTCAACAGTGACCTAAAATCCATACAGCCAACGCCATCTAGTGTGGAAAAGACTTGGATTTTGGTTTTGGTTTCGGTAATGTTGAAATAATAAGTAAGGTGTCATGCATGTATCATATGTCGGACCATGTTTCAACACGAGAAATAAGATCCATAACTATTGTGGCTAGCTAAGGTGAATAAAGCAAACGAAGGAGATCAAAGACAATTCAAACCCATAGATTGGGACAGCCATTTATGACTTTGAAAATCAAGATAGGAACAGAAAGTTGCAAAAACAAGCCAGTTCTAGAGGTCCCTTATTATAACCATGACACAGGAACTTCTAAAGAACATGTTATCAAATTCAAAAGAAATCAGGGGAAAATGCAAGGAGATTCGGGGTGCAATATAAACTCTTTTTTACAAGTGTGATAATGCTCTTATTTGTGAACCATCATGTCCTTCTTGATTACACTGTGAACAATTTTTCACATTTAAGCAATCTCTAACATCTTGTGGTGGAATGAATGGCTTCACAGAATCACAAATGCAGATGAAACTAGATTAATGGTTATTTATCCCCAACTGGATTGAGTCTATTGGCTAAAAGATTTGAGTTAACTAGCTCAGTTATGCCACATCAGACTTTGCTGTGCATCTCCCTATGAAATTTTTGCAAGCTTTTGAACTGCTAATGTTATTGGTGTGAACTAGCGATGGCATGACGAAGAAGAAAAAGAAGAAGAAAGCAAGAGCACAAAAAGGAATACAACTCTGAACATAAGAGTTCTAGACATACACCTTGAAATATTCAAACTTTCGCAGAGGAACCAAAAGTAGCCCATGTATTTATGACATATCACCAACAAAGAGTTGCGAAGAATGGAAAATATGGAACATGACTTATATACCCTGCCACTTCTGGTAGATTTATAAAGTTTCTCCAGTTGTTGATGCCTTTGTAGCTCAATCTCATCTGTAACCATTACATGAGAGCTTTCATAACCACTTGCAGTGAATTGCTTTATGACAGCCTAGAATTTGCAATTACAGAAAAAAGATAACACAAGACAAATCAAGATCATAAGTGATAATGTAATTAACTAAAATGATCAACACTCATCATGAAAATAACAACAAAATCATGAACATCAAGATCAGAAGATTGTAAATTAACAAAATCACCAACATAATACACTGTGAACAAACGCAATTAGTGACTAGATAAAGGACAGCCATCAGCTGGAAATATTAGGGATTATGCTTTTCCTTAACCCTTGGACCATGAAAATGAGGCATTCAGGCCATCCTTCTGTCTGCCATCATTTTCTGTCTGCTATCATTTGAACTTCTTGCTTTTATTTTCATGGTCCAAGGATAGCAGGCATTCAGGCCATCCTTCTGTCTCCAATAAGCAAAGATACACTGTGAACAATGCATCTCCTGTCTGCTATCATTTGAACTTCTTGCTTTCAAGTTATCAGCATGCACTTGCTCTCTTTGCTTACACCCATCACCATGTTTTGTTTCAGTTAGTTAAGATGCCTTGAGCCACTGTAGGCCTTCACATTCAGAGAGGGGCCACCTGCATTTCCTATTGGAGGCTGCTTGAATGACCCTCAAGAAGATTCTTGTTTGCACATTGGAGATCCTCTAAGGCCGGTTTCACTGTGAGGTCAGGAGTCGGTCACGTTCTCCATTCTTCTAACTCACAAGAAAAGGTAGGGCATCACAACTTTGGTATCAAAGAATTCAAGAGATATTGTGCTGCCTACAACCTGGGCCATGGCAATACAAAGAAGGTAACACAAATAGAGACCATTCCATTAACAAGGCTTCCCTTGAAAATTGGCTGCAGAAATTGCAAACATGTATACCCTACTACAAAACCTAGCAGTGTTGGAGGAGGAGACACCCACCATCTACTAAGATCATAAACAAGTGAGTATGTCTGATGAGTGGAGCAATCATATTTTTAAGTAGAACTAGTGTGACTCTTTGATGGAGCTTTAAGTCGCAACTGTTTTAGCATCCATGACAATCCACGAGGGTGTCAACCATATTAGTTAATGAAAGGAAAGGATGACTATAATGATCAACAAGAGTATTGACCTTCTCAGAACTAGGAAGGGAAGCCCACTATTATGTTGGCATAGTGAAGGGAATCACTGTAACCGAGATTGTCAAATATAACTACCCATTCAACAAGCCAACGACATGGCTATCTTGGAACCCAAGAACGACAATGTGAAACAAGAGGAGCCTACTAGACGCTCCAGTGCACTGCAACTCCTTAACTCACATTGCGAAGAACCAAGTGCACCTCCTCTTCTTGACTTGCATGAATTGCTTCATGCCAAGGGATCACTAAGGGGATGAATACTTACGTGATGGTTGGTATTGGGCCATGCAGTTCATCTCTGTGAGAGAACAGCAAAGACCTATGCTCTATATCAGTAAGGCCACTACCCACATCAAACAAGACACATGTGAAGTTAGACAACGTGATCAGCCAAGATAACAGCATATTGTTGTAGAGACTTTTCTATGGTGCATTCAAACTACCCAAGATCTTGGGCATGGACTTCCCTCACAAAGCACGGGTTTGTCTCAGCATTCATGACAAGCCCATTTTATTTTTCCTGCGACCCTATTGATGGCAAGAAATTTAACCTGGATCAACCCAAACTTGCTCATCTTTCTGGTAAAAAGGTGTAGCAGCCATGTCATAAGCCTTTAGCCCCTATTGTCAAAACCCTGTATGAAGGAAGTGCCCCCATGAACATATTATACACATTCAGTCGTGCATCTTCTTTTTATAATGAATGCATTTTTCTGCTTCCAAGTTATTTGTGTGCACTTACTTCTTGCTTTCTTGTGAGACCATGTTCTGTTTGTATGAGTTAATGATGCCTTAGTCACTCTAGACCTTTATATTTGGGGGCATAGCGACTTACATTCCCTACCAAAGGCCAGTAAAACAATCCTTAATAAAATTTCCACAGCAAAACTTGGAAACCCCCAAGGCTGATCTGGTTGCAATGTTTGGAGTTGGTCATGTTATCTCCTCTTTTGCCTCACAGGGGCAGGAAAATTTTTATGTTTTGATAAAAGGAAAACCTTCCCAAGAAGCATTACTAAGTGTAAACACCCCGAATTTTCCAAAATTCAAAAACTCTCAAAAACACAAAAAGCTCGTTTTGACCCAAAACGACAACCTGTTTTAAATGCAAAAACAGGTACAAAAGGCAAAAGGAGAGCCCCGGCAAGAAGAAGGATTCAAGCCCGGAGTCTCAAAAAGCCACTCCCTGATCAAAAATAAGAGAAAGCAGAGCCCGTTTGAAGAAAAGCCAAAAACGGTGAAAATCAAGCAAAACGGAGTCCAGAATGGCGAGACGAAGTCCGGACGACAAAGTTGGGGAAAACCCAGCACCAGACGGAGCGATGATGAAGCCAATGCCCGCACAGATCGTCCGCCTCGAGAAGCCAAGAAGGATTGTCCGAAGAAATTTGGATCTGGACCATCAATATCTAGATCCAAATCCATGTAATAAATAGTGTTTGGATTTGGGCCAATCCAAATAGTGTTTGGATTTGGATTGGATCCAAATAGTGTTTGGATTGGATTGGATTTGAACCAAAATATCTAGATCCGTATCCATAAAAATATTGGGTTTGGATCGGATATGGATCTCAAAATATCCGATATCCAATATTCAAATCCAAATAGTGTTTGGATTTGGGTCTGGATCCAAATCCCAAACCCAAACCCAAATCCAAGACCCACCTCAAATGTCTATAAATAGAGGTGAGGGGGTCCATGTAAAGGGTTCATGCAAATGCTTGGGAGGAGAGAGAGTGATATATCTAGCCATGTGGGCTCATTGGGTGAGGTGGGTTCAAGCCATGTGGGCTAAGTGGGTCTAAACCAAGGGGCTGCAACCAAGAGGTGGGCTGGACCAAGTGGCTACAACCAAGCTTGGACATGGGCTGGACCGACTCCAAGAGGTAAGCCTAACCTAACCTAGCCGTTCTCTCTATACCCCTCTAAACCTAACCCCCAACCTAGCCTAGGTTCGAACCTACCTAACCCCAACTGAACCTAACCCTAACTGAACCAACCTAACCCTAACTGGACCTAACCTAACCCCAACTGCCTCAACAATATCCCCCCAAACCGTCACCTGAACCCCCAGCTCAGCCTGTGCGCCCTGCCTCAACGCGCCCTGCCTACGCGCGCCACCCGGCAACCTTGCGGCGCCCCTCAACGCCCTACCATGCCACATGCGCCCTACTACGCCACAGGCGCCCTGCCGCCCCTTTAGCGCCAGGACCCCCTCCTAACGCCAGACGCCCGACGCGCCCAACACCCAGCGCCGCTACAGCCTTCCTGCGCGCAGCGACCGCTGCGCCAGGCACCCGACTGCTCCTTGCCGACCTGACCTGCAACCTAGGACAGACCCTAAACAACCCCCGTTTTGGCCTAACCTTAGTTCCCCTAAGACCCTAACCGTGACCCATAGAACCTCCTTCAAAGCCACTTAGGATAACCCCTCTTGGCTGCCCAAAGTGAACCTATTGCTATTGAAGACCGACCAGCTATTTGTAAGTGTCTAAACTTGGTCTATTACATTAACTTGCTTTATATTCAATTAAATTTTGATACGGGGTTGTAGTAAAAGAGCTTTGTCTCCCCCCGATTGTAATAACTTGGCTTGACACACAAGCACACACGTGCACTTGAGCCTTTCCGCTCTTAGTTGCACACTTTTTGCACACACACGGGCCTTAACAGCCCCTAAGATATAGTTCTATTTATATATATTCAGCTGCGTGGGTTTATATTCAAGTTGTGTGAGTGGTCTTTCAATTCCACACTCACACACATTGAGCTTTCGCTCTTACTCCCAAGACCCTAGTAAGGGCCATATTGTAATTTTATTTGGGTGTTTCATTCAAGTTGTGTGCGTGATCTTTCAATTCCACACTCACACACATTGAGCTTTCGCTCTTACTCCCAAGACCCTAATAAGGGCCATATTGCAATTCTATTTGAGTTTTACATTCCAAGTCGTGTGAGTTGTCTTTACATATATACACAACACCCACACACATGTTGGCGACCTTCGGGCCCATATATATAGTTGTATTTCCCTTCCGCTATGTCTTTTAGATTTGGGTTTTAAGGTTTAGTTGTGTGAGTTGCATTGCAATTTATATACGGCATACACTTACACAATTGGTTAACAAAACATATTCAAGATGAAGTACCTTGGTGTATGTTATTTGCAGATGACATTGTATTAGTGGAGGAGTCTAAGGAAAAAGTTAATAGAAAATTGGAACTATGGAGAGAAACATTAGAAAACAAAGGCCTCCGACTTAGTAGAACAAAGACAGAATATATGGAATGTAAGTTTGATCATTTGGCTATTTCAGAGGACATAGAAATTAAAATTGGCACACATTGCATTCCCCAAAAGGAAAGTTTTAAATACTTAGGGTCAATTTTTCAAAGTGATGGAAGAATTGATGGAGATGTTACACATAGAATTAATGCTGGTTGGTTAAAATGGAGAGGAGCATCAGGTATTCTTTGTGATAAGAAGATACCATTAAAATTAAAAGGTAAATATTATAGAGCCGCAGTTAGGCCTGCCATGTTTTATGGTTCTGAGTGTTGGGCAGTTAATCATCAACATGTACAAAAGATGTCTGTGACAGAAATGAAGATGTTGAGATGGATGAGTGGTCATACAAGAAAAGACCGTATACATAATGAGGTTATTAGAAACAAATTAGGAGTGGCACCAATAGAGGATAAAATGAGAGAACATCGTTTAAGATGGTTTGGACATATAGAAAGAAGATCAAAAGAAGAACCTGTAAGAAGGTTAGAAAACCTAAATTTGGAAAGTACTAAAAGAGGTAGAGGACGACCACAAAAGTGTTGGAAAGAAACAATAAAGAATGATCTAGCTTATTGGGAGTTAACTGCTAACATGGCACACGATAGGGATCTGTGGAAACAAAGAATCCATGTAGCCGACCCCGTCTAGTATGGGAAAAGGCTTAGTTGTTGTTGTTGTTGTTGTTGTATACACTTACACAATTGAGCCTTTCCGCTCTTAAGATATAGCCCTATTTCCCTTTTGCAATTTACATTACGCAATTTCCCTTAAGCATTGTCTTTCAATTCGGGTTTTCCCTTGGAGTTGTGTGAGTTTGCATTGCATATTCGCCATACCACGAGTTAGGGCGCATACTTGCATCAAAGCAAACCCCATACACGCCAACTTAGGTCACTTACGCACACACCTAGCTGGCCTAAATAGCATAAAATTGAAAGACATAGATACGTGCAAACCCATGTATATAAAACTTGCAAACACAAACATGAATCGAATCCGTATTTTCAAACACTTACGTTTTCAAGAGTCAAAACCGTTTTATCAAAGTCCAAAAGCGTACAAACTTACCCTTGCGCATCGATGCAAGAAGGTTTGCGACGTAAAGATCCCGCTTCCCCATAATCGCCCAAAAAAGTCGGATATTTCAAAACTTTGCTAGTTTTAAAGCAAACTAGTTGGCACGCCCATATAAAGCGACTTAGACACACGAAAAGGTTCACTTCAGGCCTAATGAAGATTTTCTGTGTCTACACTAAGGAGTGTGGATGCATACACATTTTTTTATTGTTTATTTATTTTACACCTCCGGTCTATCCATTCAACTAGACATGCTTTAATCCAAATGCTATCATCATTTAGAAGAATACATAGCAGCATCACGTTTCATATGAATAGTTAATGAGAATATTAGATTTGTATAAGACTATTGGGATGCATGTTGGCATGTTACATCACATCATCATATGTAAGCATGTCTCATATTGTTGGTACATGCACACTATAGATACATATGCTATATAGAAAAGAAGGAAGGTGATGAGAGCCGTCCAACAAAAGTAAGGTCCAAATCCACTGTCAACAATGATCAAGTGGCTCTCATTAAAGTTGATTTGATATTTCAGCATTTACATGTTCCTATAAAATGACTGAGTGTCAATGGGTCACAATGCATCAAGAGTGTTAGAAACGTTATTGATTTTTAATGTTGTCAAAAGGCTAGCAAGAGCTAATCATTATCCAAAATCTGTTCTATACTAAATAAACCATAAAAATCCAATATGGTCCAATAAAGACCTCATGGTTTTAGATAAGAGCCAACAGATCATTACTCACCGCAAATACAGCTGTTGTTTCAATCTCTTATAAGACTCTTCAAGCAAGAAGCAAGTAAGAAAAAGTCCAGCACTAGCTGCACTACCAATTCTTGGACAAAAGGTTAAATTTGTGTGATACAACCATTAAGAGGCTTTTCAACACAAGAATCAGTCTCTTAGTTGTGAAAATTAGTCTTGAGAATCAGGATTTTAGAATGAATAAGGATTCTAAACTGCTTTAACTTTAGCTTTGGAGGAAACATATTCCGACTTGTGATGCTTTGATGACCACGAAATGTTTGTGTACACGAAATGTTCAAATTGAAGATAGTGTTCTGCCTAAAGCTATGAATAGGAAGCATATTTTATGGACTGTCTAATCCTAAGAATAGGAGGGAATATGTTTTGGACAAATTTTCCCTAATAGATTGTATGAAAATTGGGTTAGCCATGAATATAGGAGGGAAATTTGGACGAAATTTCTCTAATAATATGTTGCATGAAAATTGATGTTCAGCCTCAGGCAATGAACAGTGCAAGGAGCACATCGTTCAGCCGCCATTAGCAGACAGAAACTTACTCATCATCCCAAAGCTGAAGTGCTATAGGTAAGAGATCTCGTGACATCAACTAGTTGATGTACCAAGTGGAACTGTTATAAGAGACAGATCTAACTTCATCAACTTTGTGATGGTGTTTTGTCTAAAGCTATGAACAGGAAGAATATTTTATGGATTGTCTAATGCTAAGAATTGGAGGGAATATGTTCTAGACGAACTTTCCCTAATAGATTGCATGAAAATTGGGTTTAGCTATGAATAGGAAGCATATTTTATGGACTGTCTAATGCTAAGAATAGCAGGGAAATTTGGACGAAGTTTCCTTAATAGATTGCATGAAAATTGATGTTGCTTCCAGAACTACTAGTATTAGGACACTTGAAAAGGTTATATGCAAAATTATGTGATACAGCCATTAAGAGGCTTTTCAACACAAGAATCAGTCTCTTAGTTGTGAAAAATAGTCTTGAGAATCAGGACTTTAGAATGAATGAGGATTCTAAACAGCTTTAACTTTAGATTTGGAGGAAACATATTCCGACTTGTGATGCTTTGATGACCATGAAATGTTTGTGCACACGAAATGTCAAATTGAAGAAAGCCATGGATGAACTATATACAGCAATAGGTATCTACTCTTTGATGTCGACTATATGAGGTTTTCGAATCAATATCTCATCATTTTCATAGGTTTCAAATATCAGAATATCAGAGTATATGATAGTTTGTAGCTAATCTCAAAAACTCTTGGTTTAATCCTATATTAACATCAAAAGAAACACTTATGCTCTCCTAAGTCCTAGCACATGATACCTTCCTATCATAGATATCGTTTATAAGGTAGATGTACACAAGGCATAATCCTTTCATGCTGAAGGTTCTCTAAAGAACATATTTTCATACTATATAAGTGAGAGTGCTTCTTGGCCTGAAGTGTTCCATTAGGCGTCGTAATGAGTGAGTAGCTTTATTACTAGATCTCCCTGGAATAGATTAAGTTGTTCTCTTTGTAACAGATATTTATTTCAACCTTTTATGGATAGCTATTTTTCATAGTTTGATGGCATCATCAACTGGATACCCTATAACTTGCCTGATTTTAAATACCACTTTTGCTCTTATGTATAGGAATCATGGTATTCTTTTTACGTTTCTTTGGCATTTTCTCTTTTAGTCAAGTGATGCATATCTCTAGCAATGTTTTTCATACTTCTAAAAGAATATTGGTTGGCCAAACAAATTTATCAGATTTTCATAAGTTTAAGATCTTTTTTGTCTTTCTTCATTTGAATGTCAATAAGAAGAGCAATTTGTGTATGCTCTTAAATTGTCTAGTTTCCCAAGCTAATTAGAGAGCTTGTGCATCCCTTGAAAAGCTTATAAAAATAATTTTTTAATCTCATATTTGCATCCTCCACATCTTTGATATAGCAAGGCTAAGTAAGGTTCTATGCTGTTGATTCTCTAGATTTAACTATCTAAAGGTATATTTTTCATTTTTTTTCTACTATTTTACAAATCCTCTTGGGTTATAGTTTTTGCTTCACTAATTGTCTATTTCTTATTTCTTTACCTTGTTATAATCCTCGTAACTTCAACAGTTTGTTTTCCTAATGAACTTCATAACATATTCTTCTTACCCTAATTTTATCCTGCCTGGCACATAGGTGCAGGTGGGCATTAAGACATGGGTACAAGTATGGGTAGGCATGGGATACAACAATATGGAAATTTATGGGCATGAATTATATATTATTTTCATGATAAATAAAGTAATATATCACAAAATTAAAAGGAAAACTTCATTTCTCACAAATTATTATTCACTAGTAAAGTAATGAAATGGTTGACACTTGACACTTTACCACGCATCCATTTGACATAGTATTAAATAATCTCTAAACTATAACTTTCAGTTAAAAATATCTAAAATAGTTAGTAGCAATTGAGACAAGGGAAGTACAATTTTCAGGTGCTGTAATGTCCAAACCGAGCATTGCACTTCTATCAGAAGTGTCCTTGTGGCATAGATCAAATTATATCAAAGTTTCTCTTGTGACATATCAAAAAGCGAGATGGGCACGTAAGCAATTAAGTGCCACTCCTGCTTTCTAATATGAGTAACCAAACAAGTAATTAAAAGTCAGAACATTTAGATCTAATCCTAAACACGCTTTGAATCATCTAGCCCGGCCTGTCTAAAGTTCCTTCTTTTTCTCTCTTAATCCCAATTGAGGTGCAGGCACACAAGACAGATTAAGAATCTCTTCTCTTAATACTAACTAGACCATTATAATTTGACCTCTATAAGTGTTTTTCATATCACTAAAGGTTCTAAAAATTAAAATAAAAAAAGTCAAATACCAAAGATGCACATTAATAATATAAAACACCGTAATATGATGTTTTATTAGACACTACGTGCAGCATACTGTATAAACCTCATACTTGAGAATATTGAAGAGATTGATGACATAAAGGCAGCAATTAAATGATGCCAAGATATCACTAAATTCATTTCCAACCATGCTAAGTATTATAATTTATAATATGACAATGAGATATACTAATGGTGCACAGTATTATAAAATAAAAGCAAGCATTAAAGCAAATGGTTAATACAGATAAGTGGCAATAGTTTGTTGATTTGCCTCAAAATGGGAGGAATGGAAAATTAGAATGAAATTTCAAATATGGTTTTAAAAAGTATATTTTGTAACTCTTATATTAGACTATCAAAAACTATCAAAAATAATATATCCCTGATAAAGGTTTTGAGATTAGTTGACAGTGCAGAGAAGTCATCTATGGCCTATCCTTATGAAGTGTGGATAAGGTTATAGAGGCTATCAGGAGCAACTTTAGTGGTAAAAAGACTGTTTATGTGCCTGTATGGAGAATTATTAATGATAGACAGAACAAACAATTACATCAGCTCGTTATTCAACAACCTACTGCCTATATCCAGTATTTAGGTATTCTATTATATTTAAGAGGGATGTAAGATTAATACAGGTATAATTGATTATATAGATAGATGAGTACTTAATATAAATAAAGCAGATGTTGTACATCGAGCAATGGAGATATATCATACTTCTCTTCATCTATTGGGTTTGCCGGTAGCTGTCTTGAACTATAACAATATGCACCAAGTAAATATAGCAATCACTTATCTGTATATTTGATTTGAACTAATTATCGTATATCTTATATTTCCATTTGTATATATTGTTTTTTCCGTTAGATGTATGATGGAATAGGTTTGAAAGTAATTGGTCAAACATAAGAAAGTTTGCAGAAAGGATTTTCAGCCAAACTTGTAGTACAACCGGTTGTTAAAGAAACGGGAGAAGTAATTAGTGATTTAGTTGTTAATCAAGTTTTCAATTAAAAGTTTCAACTTAATTCTTATTCTTTACATTTTAGCTTTGATTTTTATTTGGGTATCATCCTTATAGGTAATTATTAAAGTTATCTTCAAGTAAATATGAGAGTTAGTTTGATCCAATGAGTCTTAATAATTTTGATGCTTTACAGGACTGAGTTAAAGAAGATGATGAAACAAATGCATTTCACCGAAGATGATGTTCAATGGATCAACTTGGAAGGGGGCGCAACAATTCCTATAGGGGATGATGATATTAATTTTGTTGATCATGATAGTGATTTTGAAGAAAAAGGACAAGAAGAGGATTATTTAGTTGATTTTAATGTTTGAGATTATGATTTTTCTTCAAAGTTATAACTTTAAACAATGTTTTCTACTTTGATTTGATTTAATAATAGACTAGATCAATTGTTAGATTATCTTTAATTGTTAGCTAGTGTAAACACCTTAAATAAATTTTTCTCAAAATACTCCCAATTTCGAAAGCCGACTTGTTTTAAAACATTTGCTTTAAAATGAAAGTTTTAAATATTTAAAATAAAGATTTTAAAAGGTTTCAAATTAAAGTTAAAAGGATAAGATCCAGAAGATTGGGGCAAATCAGGCGAAGACTAAGGCGACGGTTTGAGCCCGTTTCAAGCCAGGATCGAGTTCGCAATGGTCAAGCCATGGAGCAAGGAAGTAGATCATATCGAATCAAGGCACGTCTTCATCCAACATCAAGTCAAGTGGATAACCTCACCAAACCTAACCTAGCTAAACTTGACTAAGTCCTAGATTTGGTTCACTTAAGCTAAACATGAAATATGACCTAGTCTGAATCAAATGCCTTAATTCGACCAATATTCGAATTTTCCTAGCCTTGTCCATCGTACATTCTTGGGATAAAACATCAAATGATACTCCTAGCTAGCCTTGATTAAATGGGACGAGCCAACAAAGAAGGATGCATCAAGTTGAAGAGGATGGTTGTATTTGAAGACGTCTAGGACCTAGCCAATCACAGCTAGGTGTGCATAGTTTGAACCAACAACCAGCCCATATGGGGCTGGTCCATAATTTACCAAGAGGGACCACTGATCCACGTGAACTTGAAGGCCTAGGGGCTGGATTTGGGTCTTGGACCACCCGCCCCAAGGAAGGGCCTAGAAAGGCCTCCCTTGACCAATAAAGAGGCCAAGGCGGGGGGGGGGTTCTTAGGGAGCTAAGAGCTTTGGAGTGTTGCATCTTGGGAAGTCATGGGCTATTAGGGAAGAGAGTGTAGAAATCAAGGCAAATTGTTGCCAATCAAGTGAGAGTTTGAGTGAGAAAATAGTGAGTGAAGAAAGGGGAAAGGTGAGGGTCGTGCACCATTGTTGGGAGCCAATTCTTGGGGAATCTGTGTAAGTATCTCTCTTCTTTGATTTATCTCCATCTCTTCTTCATATTCAAAAGAAGAAAAGAGTGCATCGAGCTATTCGGACTAAATGGTGGAACCTCAAAAGCGAGAAAGAAGATATATTTAAATAGAAAGACCTTCAAGGAGATGTTTGGAATTATGTTGGCACACCTTGTGATATGTGGAACAATATGGTTATACATATTAGGAAAGTGGCGAAAGATGTATTAGGGGTATCTAAGGGAAGTGTACCGGCACAAAAAGAAGCTTGGTGGTGGAGTGAAGTAGTACAAAATAAAATCAAGGCATGTTACAAATTACATTATGCCAAGAAAACTAGTGAAACTTTAGAAGCTTATAAGAAAGCAAAGAAGGAAGCGAAAAAGGCCGTTAGTGAAGCAAAAGCTAAGATTTGGGAGGACTTATATAAAAAACTCAACTCAAAAGAGGGTGAAAGAGATATTTTTAGGATAGCTAGGGCTAGAGATAAGAAAACTAAAGATCTTAATTATGTTAGATGCATAAAAGACGAGGATGAAAAAATTCTAGTGGCAAATGATGATATAAGAAATAGATGGAAAAACTATTTTTATAATCTTTTTAATGAAAATAAAGATGTTAGTATTAGTTTAGGAGATTTAGCTAAGTCAGAAAAGTATATAAATCACAATTTCTACCGACGTATTCAAAAGAATGAAGTCAAAAAGGCTCTTAAACATATGAAGGGTGGTAAATCGGTAGCACCAGATAATATTCCTATAGAAGTTTGGAAAATACTAGGAGAAATAGGAATCACTTGGCTCACAACTATTTAATAGAATATGGAAAAACCAAAAGATGACCGAGGAATGGAGAGCAAGTACACTTATACCCATATATAAGAACAAGGGAGACATTCAAAATTATGCGAATTATCGAGGTATCAAGTTAATGAGTCATACTATGAAATTATGGGAAAGAATTATCGAATGTAGGTTAAGACAAGTATCAAGTACAACAGAGAACCAATTTGGATTCATGCCAAGCAGATCTACTATTGAAGCAATTCATCTTTTGAGACGTCTGATGGAACATTTTAGAGCAAAAAAGAAATACCTTCACATGATATTTATTGATCTAGAAAAAGCTTATGATAGGGTACCGAGGGACGTTCTTTGGAGAACTTTGGAAAAAAGAGGTATCCCATTGACATATATTAACCTTATAAGAGACATGAATAATGGTGCAAAAACATGTGTGAGGACTCATGAAGGAATGACAGACTTCTTTGAAGTTAATATTGGGTTACATCAAGGATCAACTTTAAGTCCATACTTATTTATAATGGTGATGGATGAGTTAACAAAACATAATCAAGATGAAGTACCTTGGTGTATGTTATTTGCAGATGACATTGTATTAGTGGAGGAGTCTAAGAAAAAAGTTAATAGAAAATTGGAACTATGGAGAGAAACATTAGAAAGCAAAGGCCTCCGACTTAGTAGAACAAAGACAGAATATATGGAATGGAAGTTTGATCATTTGGTTACTTCAGAGGACATGGAAATTAAAATTGACACACATTGCATTCCCCAAAAGGAAAGTTTTAAATACCTAGGGTCAATTTTTCAGAGTGATTGGAAGAATTGATAGAGATGTTACACATAGAATTAATGCTGGTTGGTTAAAATGGAGAGGAGAATCAGGTATTCTTTGTGATAAGAAGATACCATTAAAGTTAAAAGGTAAATAATATAGAGCAGCAATTAGGCCTGCCATGTTTTATGGTTCTAGGTGTTGGGTAGTTAATCATCAACATGTACAAAAGATGTCTGTGACAGAAATGAAGATGTTGAGATGGATGAGTGGTCATACAAGAAAAGACCGTATACATAATGAGGTTATTAGAAACAAATTAGGAGTGGCACCAATAGAGGATAAAATGAGAGAACATCGTTTAAGATGGTTTGGACATATAGAAAGAAGATCAAAAGAAAAACCTGTAAGAAGGTTAGAAAAACTAAATTTGGAAAGTATTAAAAGAGGTAGAGGACGACCACAAAAGTGTTGGAAAGAAACAATAAAGAATGATCTAGCTTATTGGGAGTTAACTGCTAACATGGCACACAATAGGGATCTGTGGAAACAAAGAATCCATGTAGCCGACCCCGTCTAGTATGGGAAAAGGCTTAGTTGTTGTTGTTGTTATTGTCTTCTTGATATTCAATTCAAAAGGGATTGTATTAATGGAGCTTTGTCTACCCCCATGATGTAATAAGAAGTAGATGTGCTGGAATTTACATTTCTTGCTTATGCACTCTATATGTTTGTGTTCTTGATTCTACCTCTTTATATGTTATAAACACTCTATATCTTTTAATCCCCTCTATGCTTAAGCTAATAGATATATTTTCATTCCTTTCCCTTCAGCAATTTACTTTGGGACGTTGTGTTGTTGCATTTTAATTCGGGTGAGTTTGCATCACGTATGTTCTAAAAACGAAATTCTAGATTTCAGCATTCTTGCATATATTGATTGCTTTATTTTTCATTGCCAAACCACTGCTATGATCACTCTGAAATTTTGCACATTGTATCTACACACACAAGCTCACTTTTAATAAAATTTTCAAGAATTTTAGGGTCGTGCAACCACGTATTAAAAGCTGTGCAAGATAAGAAAAATTTCAGTCAGCTTTGTTTTCCTGCAATAGAGCCTGAGTATTCATCCCATAACTTTGTCTGCAGTTGTCCAAAATCGATGATTCTTGGTTCATTGGAAAGTTGACATCCATAGCTTTCCAACAAGACCAAGTGCACTAAATTTGAAGCTCTGAGCACCGAGATACAGACCTATCTTTGGGTCTCTGTATTTCTGTGACAGAACAGTTTCGGGTGTCTGAGCAGAAGCACTTTGTCGATTTAATTCTGCATCATCCCAATCCCAAATTTAAAATCAAAAAGTGTCTTAGAATCTCGACATTTCAGGCTCTGTCCTCTAAATTTTTCATGAATTTTGGAGGTCTCTAAGTCACTCAAAAAAAATTCGAGAAACAAGCTCTGAAAATAGAACCAGTTTCTGTTTTTCAGAACTTGTTGATTTTAAACTTGAAAACCAAGTGCACTAGTTTATTCTTGTCAACACCCTATTTTCACGTGAATTTGAAACATCACCTGCACATTTGGAATCCTTAAAGCGCTTAGGCTGGCCCTTAAGCATCGATTCAAAAAGGTCTAAAGCGAAAAGATCCCACTTAGCCACAATCGCCAAGTCAGATTCACAATTTTGCTAGTTTTTGAAAACTAGCTGACACGCTCGCGCAACAAAGTAGTGTTGAAAAGTTTTCTTCAAGTATCTAGATAGGCTTGGAGTGAAATTTTCACGTCTACAACTAGTTAGCTGATTTATTTATTTATATTATGAATTTATGATTATCGTTAGTTAGTAGTGTTGAAAAGTTTTCTTCAAGTCTCTACATAGGCTTGGAGTGAAATTTTCATGTCTACAACTAGTTAGCTGATTTATTTATTTATATTATGAATTTATGATTATCGTTAGTTAATGACAACTTAATGTAGCCAATCTAGGTAGTTACTATCTTATTAAATTTGTCATGTACTGTTGTTTTGATATAATACCAGTAGTTGTTCCTAGTTATTTTGATTCATAAGAATTATTTTTAGGAATTTTCTTGATTTTTCCTATTCTTTTATATTTTAAAAATATTTTTGGGAAAAATTAAGATACCTTACAATACAATACGATACAGCCATATAGTATAATAGCAAAAAAACAATATGCATTACAATAAGAGCCATACTTTGTTGTATTAAGTACCATAAAGATGTGATGGCAGCTCCATTTCAGGTTTTACTTTCACTCTCAATTCCCTGTGCAAGCTCATGTCATGTTAAGATAAATACAAGCATGGCACTGCCCTTTTTTCTTGTATTGTTTGATACAAGACCAACATGGCAAGGGGTTTATTGACCGCTGACCAGGACATGGATTTATCTATCTGATACTGTATCAGGTTATCATGTTGTGTAGCTATTTGCCACCCCCTAGTAAAAAGCCACTAGGGTCTAGGTGAGCACCCCAAATAAAGTTTTCATATATTTTAGGATCCATGGTAAAAGATCAGACTGAGATTTATGTTGGCGGTGGACTGTACATTGCAACTCCCCTTGTCCGTTGTCCGGACTAGGAGACAGAGTCTCGTAACCAGCTTAACTTATGTAATAAAGTTCTTTAAGATTAATGATGTGTTCAGGATAGGTGGGGAATTGCCACTAGTTATCCCTTCACCGCACATTCAATACTCATTTTCACATTAATTTATTCACTCATGATGTTTTTTCATCTTCTTGTGGTGTTCGTTCTTGCAATTTTAGTGTTCCAAAGAACTCTATTAGAGAAGTCAAACAAAGCTATATGTGCCTACTGTGTTGTTAAGCGGCCTAAGCATGACATATTTCTAATTTCCCCCAGTCATTCTCAATATAGACAGGATTTATTAAGCCGGATCTAGAAGTTTCTATTGAATTTCTACCTAAACAAGATACTTCTCAAGGAAAACAATGTATATCGCAACGCTTGTGCTGGAAGGGTAAAGCGGGAGATATTACTGAGTTCAGAGTTCAGACCAATAAGATAACTGCGCTTCCGTATAAAATTATATCTAAGCATCAGTTATGACACTAAAGGCGGTTAACAAAGGTACGGCAAAATTATTCACTCATAAAATACGCTCATGACTTGACAGAGCACGAAAGACTGCAGTGCCAGGTGATGGTAAGCAGGTTGATAAAATATATGCTAGCTGAAATGCGCATCAAATGCAAACAGTATAGAAATTTTGGAGGGTTTGTATTACAGTACAGAATCTACAAGAAACTGGTAAATGATATTAACCAACTTTCTTTGCCAATATGCACGAAACCGTATCGTAAACCGATGAAGCAAACACATCGGCAAACAACACTTGTAGAAAAACAGTAGTTTTAAAGTCATAAACATCGACAGCAATTGATAACAATCAGAGGAACAAAATAAAGAGAATTAGACTTTCCACCCACTCCAATGCAAGAATGTGCTAGAAAAATCCGCACAGAACTTGCATCTCTCGCAATTAAAACATCTAATGATACCGATCGCGATCTGTGTCATTTGATATTTAACAAGGTACCCAAAATAAGATGGTAAACCCCGTAAATGGAACAAATCAGGAATGGTCTATGACGAGTGAGAGATTTAGTGGATACGCGCAAGAGGAAGTGATAGCAAGAGATGTTAAAAGGAAAGAGAAAAAATGATTACTTGCTTGGCGACTTGCTCTTTGAGTTTGTTGGCTTGTTTCCTCAGGGTATCCATTCCACCAAACTCTTCGACAACTCTTTCCTCCTCTTTGCGTCCTCCTACTTCTTCGTCTTCTTCTCGTTAGTTTCCTTCGCTTGGCTGAGGATGGCAGGAAAGGGACTTGAGTCTAATGGAGCTTTCGCATGTGCAACAGGCTCCCTTTGGACTGGATTACCCCATTCTGGCAATTGGCGGTATCAATGTGTCATGTTTGACCCGAATCTACCAGGAGTCGAACCCCGGTTGAACAGGTAACAAATAAATAAATAAATGTATATATATATATATTATAACTTTATTATATATAATATATTCTTTGTTAAAAATAAAAGAAACAAAGAACTCTAGAAAGTGTCAGACGCTATCGTTCAATTAACCACCTCCAAATAAGGCCAAGGAGCCATTTAAATTAATAAAAGGAAAGTATTAAATGTATTATTTATAAATTATTAAACAATAATTAGAGAAAAAGAACCTAAATATCTTACCGATTGGTTCACTGGTTCCAGTTGACTGATTCAATAGGTAATTGGTGATTTTCTTCATGCCTATTCAAGGTGGACTGAACCGGGTCGGGATCCTGAGTCTGGTCGACCTGCCTGGCCAGTCTAGTTTGACAAACTATGTGTTTGTCAAACAAGGTCCGGGTTGGGCTTTGGTAACAATCAGGTAGTTCACTTATATGAGTCAGACCTGCACGATTGTGGTCCGTGGTTTTCTTGGGGTTAAAATTAAAGCCTAGAATTTAGGTCATTACATTCCACTAGAAAAATTTTGGTTTGGGTATATTAAAGTTTTTGTTGGGGAATAGTTTGGATTGAATGTTACTATACTTACACCCGGTTTTGCGATTTTTTCCAAAAAATCTCTTTCAATGACTCTCCCTTCTCCATGTCGATCTCTTCTAGTGCGATTTCTCCATCGCTTCTTCCATGATAGCCTCTTTTCCATTGTGATTTTACCATGCTTCTTCTCCATTGTAATTTCATCGTGCTTCAAAATCTACTTCTAATTTCTTCTCCCTTGTGCTTTCATCATTTGTTCAAAGTTTGTGGTCAAATCGGCATTGAAGGATTTTGCTTGTATTCATCAGTCATCATCTGTTATTGATTTTTCTGATTGAAATTGAGATTGATAAGTGTGTTTTTCCTTTTTTTCTTCCTTCCCCTAGTGATTGTGAGGACTCTTAGGAAAGAGACATGTTTTGATGTGGTATCACGTTGTAGATGCCACCCTGGCATTTCTCATTGATGCATCTACAATGCATTTCCTTTCTTTTGGTTTCATGGCCTAAGTTCGGTCGTTTGCTAAGTTCATGCACCTTGGCTACAACCCTCTGCTACACATGTTGTGTTCCATATGTGTCATATCTTCTTCCAGATATTATGATGAAATCGGTCCTGGAGGATCTTACAGAGGATGATAATGATGTTGTTCTTTTCATCTTGAAATTGCTCCTTAGCTTTACAAGTCATATTTCATATATGATCCCATAGGTATGTGCAATTAATTTCATCAATTATAAGTAAAATATTTTAGATATATTACTAACAAACGTTGTATACAAATATATAAGGATTGTTGAAATTACTGACATGCCACACAAGATACAGTACTAAGTAGTTGGCAGGATATTGTAAAATGATCTAGGTTATCTAAGTAGGGAGTTTTGTTATGTAAAATGATCTAGGTTATCTAAGTAGGGAGTTTTGTTATTTGAGACTTTCAATCAGTCAATGCTTATTGTTTTTATTAAGAGATGTCAACCCAACACTAACAACACCTTGTAGCCTTCACACATGCATTGGAGGCGATAAATAAGATAGATACTATGACTGGACTGATGTACATAAACTATGTGAAGCGAAGTTGCGTATGAAATCTCAAGGTGTAAAGTTTGATATGCTTTGGGTATATGCTAAGTGTAAACACCCCAAAATGGGAATGCTTTCAACAAACTCCTGAATTTCGAAAACTAGCTCACAACCTTTTTGAACTTTTAAAACCCCAAAAACTTTGAAGTTTTAACCTTTTCAGAAAATATTTCAAAACAAAGGTTTTAAATTCAAAGTTAAAAAGCCTGTGGATTTCAAAGCAGCTCAAACGGACAGGTGAAACCTGATCCAAAATCCAGCTCAAGATCAGGTCAAAAAGTGAAGGAGAAGCTCAGCCTATCTGGATAAAAGCGAGACGGAGGATCGAACCCAATGTCCATTTCAAAAGTCAAATTCGGCTTCAAAAATGCAAAATGAAACCAAGACCCTGATGAAGCCGTCAGAAATCAAGCACCAAGCCTCTCAAAATGGAAATTTGTGTCCGCTTCAAAAGTAGGGATCAACCTCATCCGATGAAAACATCAAAGACAGGATCAGACAGATCAAAAACCACATAGCAAAAGGTCCTAAAATCAAGAAATTGACCTGTCAAAGGACTGGAAAAAACCCAGCCTAAAATCGGGTCATCGAGGAACCGGAGCTCGCTCGAAAACCGTCTGTTTCATGCACCAAAAAAAGGACTCAAAAGAAAAAGTTTGGATTGGATCTAAACCAAAAAATCCAAATTCAGGTCCTACTGAAGATTGGATCAGATTGAATCCTAGGATCCAAACCTAATCCAAAGAACTACCCTTGGCCTATAAATAGGGCCAAGGGGGTTCACGTGAATCCTTGAAAAAATTTTGGAAAGGAGGAGAAAGAAGGAGTGGAGCATTTGATCAACAAAGGGAGGAGGACTTTGGTCAACAAAGGTGGGCTTGATCAAGAGAAGGAGTGAAGCTCATGTCAAAGAATTTCACGTGGAGTTCAAGTCAAAGAAGGTCAACAAGAGTTAAGGCTTGGCTTGAGGTAAGTGCTTAAACCTAGGGTGGCTGCACCAAGGAGAGTTGACCATACAGCTGCAACCAAGGTGGGCTCGAGCTGCCTTGGAGCACCACGGTGGAAGGTTGACCAAGGTGGGCTTGGCTAGGAGGGCTGCACCATGGACTGACCTAGGGTTTTGACCACCTTGAAGGACCCGGTTGGCTTGACTTGGCCGAACCACCTGCACCAAGGAGGACCTGGCTGGCTTGACTTGGTTGAACCGCCACACCAAGGAGGACCCGACTGACCACCTGGCCGAACCACTTGCACCTGCACCAAGGAGGACCCGGCTGACCACCTGACCGAACCACCTGCACCAAGGAGGACCCGGCTAGCCACCTGACCGAACCACCTGCACCTTGACCTGCACCCTTGGACCACTTGACCGAACACCAACGAACTGGGCTGCACCTTGGGTTAACCAAGACTTGGCCGAATCACACCAAGTGAAGGGGTTGACCTAGCTCACAGTTGACTAAAGGGCTGCACCCAACGGAGGACCCGACTACACCAAGTGGAGGGCTCGGCAAGAGGGCCGCATCGAACCGAACCATGAGCTCGATCGAAGGAAAAAATTGTAAGTTTTTAAAACTTTGATTTTAAACTGTTTTCTCTCTTAAATTCAATTCGGAATGGGGTTGTAGTAATGGAGTGAAGTCTCTCCCATGTTGTAATATTTGTGCATGAACACGATCGCACCCACGAGCACTTGAGCCTTTTCGCTCTTAACTGGTGGATGAACACGATCACACCCACGTGCACTTGAGCCTTTTTGCTCTTTACACTTGTAAATATGAAAATTTTTACTCCTGGTTTTTGAGACCGGAAATGAACATTTTCGTGCCTACGTCATTTCTAAGGGCGTGCCAGCTAGCTTGCTCAAGTTAGCGAAGATTTTTGAAATATTCTGACTTTTCTGGCGATTTGTGGGGAAGCGAGATCTTTTCGTTTAAACCTTCTTGAACCGATGCTCAAGGGTTAGTTTAAATGCTTAAAACTTCGTTTTTACAAAACTTTGACAATACTAGTGTTCGAAAAATTTGATGTATGCCTAGTTTGCAAGTTTTATTGTGACTTTGGACGAACCTGAGTCTTTAGAGTTTTAGCTATTTAGGCCTGGAATGTGTGTGCACATGTGGCCTATTTTCAACGTAGTTTGTGCGTAGATTCGGGGCATCTTTGAAAGCTAACGAATGCAAAGATGCACAAATATTTTCGAGTTTTTGAGATGATGATGTGAGCTAGGCTCAAATTGAAAGGGCAACTCACACGACTTTCACAAATGTAAATACCCGAATTTGAAGTGCAACTCACGCAGCTTTCACAAATGTAAATACCCGAAATGTAAAGCAACTCACACTACTTAATGTAAATCCACACAAAGGGAAATGCAACTCGATGTGAAGTAAACTCACACAACTTGAAAATATATAAATATGTTATATCCTAAGAGCGACAAGGCTCAATGTGTGTGAGAGTGGAGAGCGGAAAGGCTCGAGTGCTTTTGTGTGCTTCTCGTGTGAAATTGAAATGACAACTCACACAACTTTCACTAAAGTAAATACCCGAATTGAAATATATACTTTAGCTTAAGAGCGGAAAGGCTCAATGCACGTATGTGTAAGTGTGAAATTTAAATGACAACTCACACGACTTTCACTAAAGTAAATACCCAAATGGAAATATATACTTTAGCTTAAGAGCACAAAGGCTCAATACGTGTGTGTAAGTGTGAAATCTAAATAACAAACTCACATGACTTGAATGTAAATACCCAAATTGAATTGCAACTCACACAACTTTCACTAAAGTAAATACCCGAATGGAAATTTATACTTTAGCTTAAGAGCGGAAAGACTCAATGTGTGTGCAATCGTGTGCAATATAAGAGCGGAAAGGCTCAAGTGCACGTGGGTGTCCTTTGTGTGCAATTAAGAGCGAGAAGGCTCAAGTGCACGTGTGTGGATATGTTTCAAGCACAAATATTACATTTCGGGAGGAGACTTCACTCCATTATTACAACCAGAGCGTGCATCCGCCTTTCATCGCGACTTGCTTGCATGTAGTACCCAACAAAAAAGCCAAGTGCA
Organism: Brasenia schreberi; assembly: GCA_036023115.1. Lineage (NCBI taxonomy): Eukaryota > Viridiplantae > Streptophyta > Magnoliopsida > Nymphaeales > Cabombaceae > Brasenia > Brasenia schreberi. The sequence goes on from JAYKKT010000079.1 coordinate 7,060,141, forward strand.
AAAGCAATACCTCATGCAGATGCAGCTTCAACTTTATAATATGTTAGTGCATACATTATACATGCATGCATTTATACACACATAATATAACCCACTTTTGGATCATATGAAAACTGAACTCTGCACCCACCCTGTTGAGTCGTTGTTGCATAATCTCACTCGAGTCGCGACCCGCTTGTGAGATTATGCTTTAATCATTTGTTCAAGCTCCACTTGAAGAAATTTTTGAGTTGTTGAGGTTTCACTAACCTTGCCCACACAGACACAATCTCACAAGGCATGGAGAACATCCTCTGAAGGGTTGTTGCAAAACTCACAATTGTTGTCTCCATTTGCTCAATGGCTTTGCCACTCTTTGGTTAGCAATATGTTATGTGCCACTTGCCACAAAAATGTTTTTATACATGTTGTCCCTTTCCACTTGCAAATTAATCACTAAAGATAATTATCGTGTGTTGTCGAAGTTAAGAAGATACCAACTTACAATTGTAAACTTACTTAGAGGCTTTCCATACTATATGATTTTCACTATCATTCTCAGTTGGTGGTAGCACTGCTTGAAGTTTCTCAATGATATTTCCATTGACTTTATTTCTCATCACTGCCCATTTCCACTTCCCATTTTCTCCCACATACTCCTTGACCAACATTTGTAGTTCTTATCAATGATTTTCTTGGTTAAATGATGTTGCTCTAGGATTCCAATATCTCTCATCCAGTTATCCCTCTAAAATTTGATTGTCTTATCTAGACATGTCTGGTTCCAGGTTACCTCTAACCTAAAACCAGGACTGAACTGCCTCGGGGGTGGTTACCACTCTCATTTTAAAACCGCCTTGAAACTTGTTAAAAAATAATTTGTTTCTTTTGTAAATAGGACTCAGTAGGAGTCGAACTCCCACCTGGCTCAACGGTAGAAAGTGTTCTAGTCACGCCTCAACATATGTCTATATAATATATATGTTTTATTAACGAGCTATTTAAAACAGACGGTTTCGGTTCTGAGCTGGTTCTTGAAAATTATGAACACCGAACCAGGGGTCTCCGGGTTCGGTTACGATTTCAAGGCCGGTTTGAAAGGTTTGGTTCCAGTTTGAATCATTGGGCCAATTCAGAACTGGCATGTCTAGTCTTACCATTACCCAATTCCCATTTGATGCCTCGAAGCATTCAGAGCCACAGTTTTATAATTTCTTTCCAGAGGAGTTGCTATTTTGTAGCACATATGGGCCAAGTTCCAATTTTGCACAAGCCAATTTTCAACAGGTGAAGCCCTGAATGCCAAAGCAGCCTCAAAAACAGCTCTAGAAGCCCGAAGACACCATCTTGGCCTGATAAAAGCCACGGTTAAAAGGCGAAAAGAAGGCCCAGGCCCAATGCAGACTGCAAGCGGAGCACCCAAAAGCCAAGTCAAGCACATCCACCCAAGTAGTAGAAATTCAAGCCAGAAACGGCAAAATTGAATAGAAACAAAGTCCAAAAAGGAGAGAAGGAGTCCGGACGACAAAACTAGGGAAAACCCAGCATAAGACGGAGTGTTGATAAAGCCAGGGCCCACACATACCGTCCATCTCAAAACACCAAGAAGGATTGTTCAGAGAAAATTTGGATTGGATCTGAACCATAAATATCCAGATCCATATCCAAATAGTGTTTGGATTTGGATCGATCCAAATAGTGTTTGGATTGGATCGGATCTAGACCAAAATATCCAGATCTATATCCATATAAATGTTTGGATTTGGATCGGATTTTGTCATAAATATCTAGATCCAGATCCAAATAGTACTTGGATTTGGATCCAAATTTCAAACCCATATCCAAACCCAAGACCCACCTCACTTGCCTATAAATAGAGGTGAGGGGGTCTCCAAAAAGGGGTTCACGTGAAAGGCTTGGAGGAGCTTGGAGGAGAGAGAAAGGGTTAAGGTGAGTGATTAGTTCTTAATTTCCTTTTTAGTGGGTTAAGCTTGTGGGCTAAAAGGGGGTTAACAAGGGCTGCACCAACATGATTCGAGGTGGACATAGCTGCACCAACATGACTCGAGGTGGCTGGACTGACGCTTGGGCCTAGACCTAGCCGGACCCCCCTAAAGGTAAACCTAATTCCCCCTCCACTAAACCATAACCTAACCTAATCCAAACCGCCTTAACACCTTCTCTAATCCACCTAACCCCTAGTTCCACCGCCATACCTGCTCCCTAATCCCAGCCTTCATCACCCCGTCACCACCGGAACCGCCCTACATCGCCGTACTGCCTACGCGCCCCTTTCCGCGCGCCCCACACACCATCCGCACACTCTGCGCATACCCCCTGCCTAGTGCGCTACCCGTGCCCCGCACCACAAAACCCCCCTGTCTAGTGCCATGCGCCCCGTCCGCAGCGCGCCCCGTCCGCATGCCCCTGCTATTCTGTACCCTATCACCCCAGTCGAACCCTTAGCGCCTAGCTCCAACCCGCTTGCACCATACCCTCACCACCACATCCCAACACCCCAACCTCACACCACCACCCTAGCCAACACCCTAGTCTAGCACCATACCACCTGCCATAGCCCCACTAGCACCCGTAACCCACCTTTGCCGTTAGCCTTCTCTCAAGCCCCAAACAAACCTTCTTCCAAGCACAACTCAAGCCGGCCACTTCACGTCTCAAGCTTCAAAGAGGACACCCTTGTGGTTGCCAAAGTGAACCAAATCACGTGTAGATTGGAGAAGAAAGCCCGAATCACTTTTAAGTGTTTAAAATTTGGTATTTACATTACTCCTTTTATATTCAATTCAATTCGGATATGGGGTTGTATTAATGGAGCGTGGTCTCCCCCCGAGATGTAATATTGGTGCTTGACATAAGAGACACATACGTGCACTTGAGCCTTAGCTCTTATCTCGTACATGAGACACACACGTGCACTTGAGCATTAGCTCTTATCTCGTACACCAAGCACCCACATACACAATTGAGCTTTCGCTCTTACTCCAAAGACTCTAGTAAGAGCCATATAAGCTGCAATTTCATTCGGGTTGTTACTTTAAGTCGTGTGAGTTTGTCATTTCAATTCCACGCTTGCACACAAGGGACACCCGAGCTCTTGCTCAAACACTCTCATGTACATTTCGGCCTTGGCAGTCCTTAAGATATAGACATATCTATATACCTTCAACTGCGTGAGTTTTACGGTTCTGCTGTGTACGTCTTTACATTCTGGGTTGTTAAATTTCAGTCATGTGAGTTGTCTTTACATTTATACACAACACACATGCACACATTGAGCCTTTCCGCTCTTATATCTATATCTCTCTTTCAGCTGGGTTGTTAAAATTCAGTTGTGTGAGTTGTCTTTACATTTATACACAACACACACGCACACGTTGAGCCTTCCCTCTCTTATATTTCAAATTCGGCAAGTTCAATTCAAGTCGTGTGAGTTTGTCATTTCAATTCTACACTCACACACGCGTGCATTGAGCCATTCCGCTCTTAATATAAGTATATCTCCCTTCCGCAATTTACATTCAAGTCGTGTGAGTTGTGTAAACACCCCAAAATCCCACGAATTTCTTAAACAAACCTGGTTTTGTACAAGCAGCCCCAAAGGGCTATTTTAGTCTGGAAACCCAGGAGCCTTCCAGACAACCTTGTATATATGTTTTAAACTTCATATTTCAAAAATATATAATATGGCTTTTGAAAACCTTTTAAAACACATTTTTGAAACCCCAAAGCAGCTTGGCCTAATCAAGACAGGACCAGCAAGATACTAACAAAGAAAGGCCTAGTTCAAAAATCCTTTTTCTTACAAAATCCTTCTTCTTACAAAGAAAGGCCTAGTTCAACATAGCAAGATACTTGCAAGTAGTACGTGCTATTTCTAAATAGGCTGATCTGGAATGGATCGAGTGTAGGCTTGGGATAAGTCCTCCCCTCTTCTCTTCTCCTTCCAAAAGGAAAACAAAGGCCCAAAACAAAAGGGAATTTCCCATTCAAAGTCTCTTTCCAAAAGAAAGAAACCAGATTTCCAAAGAAAAATCGAATCTCTTGTGAAAAAGAGGGATTAAAGAAAAAATACTCTCAAAGGGAGACCCTCTATGAAAAAAAGGAAAAAGAGGCCAAAAAGCTCAAAAAGAGCAGTTTTCCGCCTTCTATGCCTTAAACCACAGGACGCTTCAGAAGGGACCGTGGTATCTCTTTCCCATCCCTAGCTTATCTCAAGCTAAAGCATGGTTCATTTCGAGGAATCCTAAAGTAAAAATAGGATTTACTTACTTGAATTTCATCTTGTTTGAGAATTCGACGTTTCGAGTAAGGCATAGGAATTTGAAATATGCTTGTTTTCTTATAAAACCTCCGCTAGATAAGCGAGTGTTAAGACTCAAACAAGGGCAAGTACGAAGAGCTCGAGATCCTTAGGATCGAGGCTCAAGACAGTTGTCCCTTTTGTAAATAGCTTTTGTAAATAAGTTTTGAAAATCGAACATCGAACAGCATAGGATTTGCTCACTTGGAGCAGTAGGCCTTGTAAGTCTCTAGAGTTCGACCACATCTGGTCCCTAGGAGGTCGCCACTTTTGGCACCACACCCATATCATTTGCATTCCACGCATGGTACTTGCATGAACATGATCCCATTTAGGACCAGAGTCCATGTAGAGACCCTTTGGCGTGATATCTCCTCCTACCAGAGTTTGTAAATTGAGATTTTTGCTAAAAATGGGGATGATCCCATGTTCTTCGTGGATAGATCTAGGGAGACATTGAAAGAGGTGTTTGTCATCTTTGCCCTTATCCAAATCTATTTGGACAAGGCAAAAGAGGGGCATCTGTAAACACCCCGAAATCCCACGAATTTCTTAAACAAACCTGGTTTTGTACAAGCAGCCCCAAAGGGCTATTTTGAGTCTGGAAACCCAGGAGCCTTCCAGACAACCCTGTATATATGTTTTAAACTTCATATTTCAAAAATATATAATATGGCTTTTGAAAACCTTTTAAAACACGTTTTTGAAACCCCAAAGCAGCTTGGCCTAATCAAGACAGGACCAGCGAAGTTAAGAAGAGCCCGGAACCGGAGCACATGTCAAGCCCGGCACAGCAACTCTTGTATCAAATTCATACCCTCAGGATCTCGAACGTCCAAGACCCTGTTATTATCAAAATGTCATTTGAAGTCATCTCCGGAAGGCAGAAACGGAGGCGGACGATCATGTTGGCGAAGACCCAACACAGACGGAGTGCTGATGCTGTCAGACCCCGCACAAATTGTCCGTTTCGAACACAGCTCGAAGGAGTCAGAGTTCAGTTTGGATCAGATCTAGACCATATATATCCAAATCCCAATCCAAACCCATATGTGGACTTGGATTTGGATTTGGATCCAGAGATCCAATCCAATATCCATATCCATGGCCCACATCACCTACTCATAAATGGAGGTGGGGCCCACTTGAATTTCACGTGGGATATGGGCATGAGAGAGAGTGGGGGATGGATAAGATCAAGTGTGTTGTAATTAAGCTTGACTTGTGTGTCAGGTTTGGGGTTAATCATGTGGGTTAGCCTAATCGAGTGGGTTTAAGCTTGTAATTAGCCAAAACCTAACCTAGGGCTGCACCAACATGATGTGGTTAAGGTCTATGGGCCATGCAAAGGGAGCTCCTTCACCTAAACCTAACCCAAAATACCTAATCCTAGCCTTCCACCCTAATCCGACCCTAATTTGAGCCTAATCACCTTGCCTACTTCCCTAATCCCGGCCTAATCCCAACCTAATCACCTAACCCACTTCCCTAATCCTTCCCTAAACCTAGGTTAATTTCCCTAAACCTAGCCTAATCCTAGACTAATCACCTAACCTAGCTCACTAAACCTCACCCTAGAACCAACCCACCTAGCTAAACCCTAAACCTCTAAACCACCCCTAGCCCACAACCTACCCAAACCACTTGTATTTAAAATATCTGGCCCTACCCTTTCCAGCCCACCTTATCCTCATACCACCCTACCTAAACCACCTAACCACTACCCCAAACCCAGCCCTAACCGACCTAGCCCATCCCTATATAACCCCCCCCCCCCCTTGGGGGTGGGTTTCATCATCTAGCAGCCCACCCATTCCCAACCGGGTCCTCCACTTCCCCAGCTCAGCCGAATCACCACCTGCTCCACATCCTGCCACCACTTGCTCCACATCCCGCCTTCCACCTGCACCACTTCCCCAGCTCAGCCGAACGCCACCATCACCACCATCATCCGGCTGATCCCTTTCTACCCGCCACCATCTTTTCATCCGGTAAGTCCCCTACATCCTACCTTGCTACTTCTTCACTACCTCTCCACTCTCAGCCACCTAATCCACTCCCATATCACCCTAACACCAACCCTTCCACTTGCTGCCACCAGCCCCACTCAGCTGAACCCATAACACCCTAACTACCCGCCACCACCTAGACCTTTTAACTCCATTCGGCCACCCTATCCGACTCCCTAAAACCTGCCCGTATCATCCTAATACACCTACTACAACCACTACCACCTGGCCCCATCTCCTAGCTAGCTCCCCTACCTTATATCACTCCTAGCCACTCCAACTACCCGCCACCACTAAGTCCTCCTAGTCGGCCACTCCAACCGATTGTCACTTCACTCGGCCACCATAGCAACCCGCCAACCCTAGGTGATTCGTTAGACCTTCCCTTAGGTTCACCCTTTGCACAACCTACCTTAAAACTAAACCCTATCCTTAGTGACCCTACTTAGGCCCTTTAGCCCAACACGCCAAAAAGAACCCATCTCTAGTAGCCGGCCATCTTCAAGGCGCCTCTTCCGTGCACCAAGAACATCCGGCCAGCACCCCTTGTCGCTCAACCTCGCGGAGCTCCCTTTTGCAGCCCAAGGCGAAGGCCAAGCCCCCGCTCAAGCAAGGCCTCTACGGACCAGCTACTAGTAAGTGCCTAACTCGGTCTTTAGTTATATACTTGCTTGAGATTAAATTTGATACAGGGTTGTAATAACGGAGCATAGTCTCCCCCCGCTTGTAATAACGTGGCTTGGCACACCCACACACGTGCACTCTCTTAGTTGTGCACGATTTTGAACACACACGGGCCTAATCAGCTCCTAATACATAAGTATATACATATACTCTCATTTTTGTAGGGTTTTTGCTTAAGTTGGGTGCGTTGTCTTTCAATTCAAGCACTCACACACATTGAGCCTTCGCTCTTATTTGAAAGACCCAAGTAAGGGCCGACCTATACTATTTGGGTTTCATTTCATGTCGTGTGGGTAAGTCTTTCAATTCAAGCACTCTCACACACATTGAGCCTTCGCTCTTATTTGAAAGACCCAAGTAAGGGCCGACCTATACTATTTGGGTTTCATTTCATGTCGTGTGGGTAAGTCTTTCAATTCAAGCACTCTCACACACATTGAGCCTTCGCTCTTATTTGAAAGACCCAAGTAAGGGCCGACCTATACTATTTGGGTTTCATTTCATGTTGTGTGTGTAAGTCTTTCAATTCAAGCACTCTCACACACATTGAGCTTTCGCTCTTACTCCCAAGACCTTAGTCAAGGCCTATTGCAGTTATATTTGGGTTTAATTTCATGTTGTGTGCGTAGTACTTCAATTCAAGCACTCTCACACACATTGAGCTTTCGCTCTTACTCCCAAGACCTTAGTTAAGGCCATACTGCAATTTATATTTGGGTTTAATTTCATGTCGTGTGTGTAAGTCTTTCCATTCAAGCACGCACCCACATTGAGCCTTCGCTCTTATTTGCAAGACCCGAGTAAGGGCTCATATACATACTCTATATACATATCTCCCTTCGGCATTTATATTTCAAGTCATTTCCCTTCGGTTATTTCTCTTCGGTTATTTCCCTTCAGTATTGTCTTTACATTCGGGTTTTCCCTTTGGAGTAGCGTGAGTTTGCATTGCATCTACGCCATACCACGAGGTAGGACGCATATTGCATCAAAGCAAGCCCCGCTTGAATTCGCCCATTTAGTGGAGTGTTCATAACACACAAACTAGGTGGCCCGAAAAGGGATAAAAGGAAAGACTTAGGCACGTGAAAATCCACGTGATCTAAAATATGCAATCGCATCTAAAAGACCCGAATTAGACACCTCAAACCGCTTCATAGACTTTCTCTCCCAAAACTTGATTTTTTGCAAAGCGTACACACTGACCCTTGCGCATCGGTGCAAGAAGGTCTGCGATGACAAGAGCTCACTTACTCACAGTCGCCACGATTAGAAGTCAGTGTTAAATATATCGTCGCTAGCTTAGGTAAGCTAGCTGGCACGCCCTGTTTGCATAAATAGGCCTTAGACACACGAGAGGATCCGCTCCGAGCCCTAAAAAGGTAAGAGGCGGGGATTTTCATGCGTCTACAGAGATTGGCACGCCCGGTGGGACGTGAGCCTTTCAAAAATCGAGTTTTTAAGTAAAAGTCTTGCGAAAATTTTGTAAAAGGTGTCATTTTTAACTTGTTTTCTTTGCTTGTACTTAGGACATTTTGAAAAAAAGCTTGAAAAGCTTGTCAAAATCCAATCCAAGTGAAGTGTCGAGCCAAGGCTCATGCGCATCAAGTTCTCACTCTAGGAGGATTTTCAAAAACAAAATAAAACTAGATGAAATCGAGGACTTGAGAAGGGAGTTTGAGGCGAAAATCGATGCTCTCAGCCAAGAAGCTGAAGTAGGCGATTCATGTTCATCAAACGGTGAACAAAGGCCTAAAAAGAAATCTGAAAAACCTCGCAAGCACAAAGAGGCCTCCGTAATGGAAGGCAACCAATACCACGAGTCCTTCACACAAAAGGACCGTAAAGCCCTACAGCAGTTGCTGAAAGGGCAGAATAAAGAGAAAAGAAGCTACGCCCTGTCTGATTTCCTTCCTATAGATTACGAAACAGAAAGTGACGATGAAATACCGAACTTCCATCGGTATGATGGCATGGGAGACCCTAGGTCTTACTTGCAGCTTTTCTCGCGTCGAGCCCATAAGAAGAAAAAGGACTCGATGAAATGGGTGTATTGGTTCCCTTTATCCGTTAAAGGCACAGCTGCCAAATGGCTGGCTTCCTACGACTTAAACCAGTTCGCTACTTTTGAAGAGTTAGCGAACTGCTTCATGCAAAGATTTGCACACAACGTAGAAGTCACGCCGACTCTGAAAACCTTAAGGGATACAAAGCAAGGCATGAACGAAGATGTACATGCCTTCATTATAAGATGGAGGTCGCTTTTGGGCCAAGTGCGAGAGCCCATATCCGAAGGATGCGCAGTAATGCTCATCCTGGATAATTTTAAAAGCGAGTTAAAAACCCTTCTCTCGCTCCACGAGATTTCAACTTTCCATAAGTTGATAAAAAAGGCTTCCCTTTTCGAAACCAACTTGCGAAAAGGGACATACGATCACTTGTGGAAAGGAAGTGCCGTTCCAAAAACCCGCTTGGAAAAGCCCCATAAAATCGCCAATGTCCGAGTGGATCCAGGCATGGCGGGCACTTCCAAAAATTTTGAAAAGATAGAAAATAAGAGGGAGCGAAATTTTCAAAAATCGGTTGAAAAACGGGAGTACACTCCACTGGGGCAACCTGTGTCGGAGGTCCTAGACCTCCTACTTGCCCAGGGCATGATAGAACTCCCTGAAATCCCCGAAGGAGTCACTTCCAAAGGGGGGTATTTAAACCGATTTTGTAAGTATCATCAGCTCAAAGGCCATGATACCAAACACTGCTTCTCTCTCTTAAATAAAATTGAGAACTTGATAGCAGAAGGCCGGCTCCAGGTCACTGCGGAACCTAAGCCAGCTCAAGCTATCTTCAAGGAACCCTTTCCCGAACACGCCAGTGGCAGTGGGAAAGGAAAGGAGGTATGTACCCTCACCATTTCCAAGGAACTAGCGCAAAAACCAAAACCTGGTCGAGCTACTTGTGCACCCATTCTTGTACTATACAAGAAGCCCGCCCACGTCGTCATTCGGGGACCACCAAAAGTGGAAACCCCGGTAAAACTAGTTTTAAAAATCTAAGGTTCTCCTCAGCTCATCCTTAGAGCCAAATTTAGCGCGAACCCTAGGCTGGTCGTGGGGGAAGTCACTAGATCCGAGAGGATCTATTAACCCCCGCACCTTCAAGGTGCTCAAAAGGTGGTCAGTGTGCCTGACCCCTCAAAAGCATGTATCCCTAGTGTTCTGCCGAAAGCAGATAAGGACAAAGTCATCCTAAATCCTTATGACTTCGAAAACCACCTTTCAAAGATTCCTATTCACATGTCTATCCTAGAGCTTATAAAAACTTCGCCTAGGCATAGACTTGTATTAGAGAAAATTCTAGAAAGGGCCAAGGTTGATTCGAACATAAGTCCGGAATCCTTGTCTGCCCAAGTGGCTTTATTAGGAGCAAAATCGCCTATCACTTTCTCGGAAGATGATGTAGATAGACCCTACGAAACCCATAACCAGGCCCTACATATCGAGGTGGTTCTAAACAACCACTCTCTGGACAGGTGCCTAGTCGATGGTGGAGGAGGGCTCAACATCCTTCCACTTCATGTGGCGTACAAAATCGGAGTCACCTTGACTTCAGTGAACCCAAGCCCCATCGTTATCACTGGATACGATGGGAATGCGTCTAGACCTTTAGGATCCATCGAACTCCCAATGGAAACGGGAGGGATCGAACACACGGGGGTGTTCCATGTCTTGGACATCCACCCCCATTATAACCTGTTGCTGGGAAGACCCTGGATACATAGTTTATGCACTGTGCCATCCACCTTCCACAGGTGTGTCAAGATCCCTTTTAGGGACCAGGTCATAGTGATCCTAGGTGAGAGTCACCCACAACTTCAGGGGATCATAAACTCCCCTTGTTTATCAAGCTCCCAGGCCCATGAGGCTAACCTGGGGCAAATTATGGTTGAGCCACCTCGGCTCGTGTTAAACAACCCTAGGAAGGTTGTATGTGTGAAGGGGCCGTTAAAAGCAGGCCCCCTCCCGACTCTAATCCTTCTAGGAAAACCCAAGCGTTCCCTATTTCCAAAGCCCCTGGACAAGAGGCCATATGAGCATAATATGGACGATAGCATGTTCCAGGACCATGACTTGTATCAAACCTTTTCGAAAAACAAAAAGTCGTGGAACATGTTGTTGAACATGGGCTACACACCCTACAAGAGTCTAGGGGCACAGAACCAGGGTCTCCTAGAGCCCATCCTTCCTAGGGCCAACCCAAGCCGATATGGGATCGGCTATACTCCCCGAATACCGCCGGAGCCACCCCCTGTGACCACCTGGGTCAAGGGTGCCCCGGAGCCTGCCTTAGAAGAGACCTACGATTTAGATCTCCTATTCCGAGTCTAACCCATAGTGTTTTCCCTTTGTAGGTATGACGGAAGATCCCTTTTTCTAAAAAAACAAAAACATTTGAAAAGCTTAAAATTAAAAAAAATTGAAAAAAACAAGAAAAACCAAAAACAATGGAAAAACAAAAACTCGAAAAAAGAGTGCTTTATATAGTTTCCAAAGATCTTGTTTTACAAAACCCCAAAAAAATCGAAAATTTAGAAAATACCAAAAAGATTTTGTACATAGCTGCTCCTGGTAGGACTTTGGCAAAAGAAAAGGCTTTCGAAAGAAACGTCGTCTGCATAGCCAGACCAAAAATTTTGAAATCACTTGAAAATCCAAGTACAAAACCAGGTCATTTTGAAAACCACGCATCAAATTCCCTCGGGTCTATAGCCCACGAGAATGATCAAAGCCCAGAAGTGGATCCCCTTGAGGAAGATCCCACTTCTGAGCTCCCAGAATTTCATAGAATTCTCGATTTTGAAAAACCTTCCCAATCAATAGGAGGAGATTTCATAGAGGTGAACCTAGGGGATGATTCCAATCCCAAAACCATCAAAATAGGCGCATGCTTGCATGAAACTGAAAAGTTAGCATTCATTGCATTTCTACGAACCTATTTAGATGTGTTTGCATGGACGTATGAAGACATGCCGGGCATAGATCCCAGCATTGTCGAGCATCGTCTTCCCTTAGATGCAGGTGTAAAACCCATAAAGCAGAAGCTTAGGAAAATACACCTGAATGTACATACGCAAGTCAAAGAGGGTTTAGAAGATCTGCTAAAAGCCGGATTTATAAAACCCATTGCGTATTCTGATTGGTTATCAAATATCGTTGTAGTTCGAAAAACCAATGGGAAAATTCGAATATGCATCGATTTCAGAAACCTGAATAAAGCCACTCCAAAGGATAATTATCCTTTACCAAACATAGATTTGATAGTCGATAGTATTGCAAATCATGAAATGTTTTCATTCATGGATGGCTATTCAGGCTATAATCAAATCAAACTAAGTCCACGAGATCAGTGTAAGACCACCTTCACAACCCCATGGGGCACGTACTGCTATACAGTCATGCCCTTTGGTTTGAAAAATGCCGGCGCAACATACCAACGAGCCATGACCACGATCTTCCATGATCAAATTCATGAGCTTGTAGAAGTGTATGTAGATGATCTCTTGGCGAAATCCAAAACCCGATGCACCCATATCGAATGTTTACAAAAGATTTTCGAAAGGCTTAGGCTTTACCAAGTAAAGCTAAACCCTCAAAAATGTGTGTTCGGGGTAGAATCAGGGAAGCTTCTAGGCTTTATGGTGAGCCAAAGGAGAATAGAAGTCGACCCCTCTAAGTGTCGAGCCATCATAGACATGGCTCAACCCTCCAATCTCACCCAAATCCGTAGCCTCCAAGGTCGATTACAATCCGTTCGCTGATTCATATCGAATCTGGCAACTAGATGCGAACCCTTCAACAAACTGTTGAGGAAGGGCACAAAATTCTTATGGGATGACGAATGCCAAAAGTGCTTCGAGAGACTGAAGGCATACTTGGTTAATCCCCCCGTTTTGAATCCTCCAAAGCAAGGAAAACCGCTTTTATTATACATCTCCGTGCATACAAATGCTTTAGGAGCCCTGTTGGCTCAATACGAGGATGACACTCATAAGGAGTATGCCATCTACTATATTTCGAAAACTCTCTTGGCTTATGAACGAAATTATCAAGCCATGGAGAAGACGTGCTTGGCCCTAGTCTGGGCCTGCCATAAATTCAGACACTATTTCCTAGATCATGAGATCTGGATAGTGTCCAAGCTTGATCCAATCAAGCACTTGTTCGAAAAACCCATTCTCAAGGGTAGATTGGGCAAATGGCAACTCCTTCTAATGGAGTATGATCTAAAATACCATCACCAGATCTCCATTAAGGGGCAAGCCCTAGCAGATTACGTGGCTGAATTCCCCGTAGAGGACGCATATCCCACTCTTGTTGAAATGCCTGATGAAGGCATATTGCAAAACCATTTTCAAAACCACATCTTGGAAAACTCTTTCGAAAACCAAGTGTGGAAGATGCACTTCGATGGGGCACGAAACCAACGAGGGGTGGGTGCCGGGGTCATCCTAATCTCCCCTTAAAAGGGCGAGATTCCCATAGTAGTCCACTTAGATTTCGAATGTTCCAACAACGTAGCTGAGTATGAAGCACTCATACAAGGCTTAAGGATTTCGAAAACTCTAGGGACATCATGCATCGAGGTCTTTGGAGATTCGCTACTTGTCATAAACCAGGTTTTAAAGATTTGGCAAGTACGTAATGAGAAACTACTTCCATATCACGAGTTGGCCACTCGATTGGTCCAAACCTTCCAGTCGTGTAAACTCACACACATAGGAAGAGAGGACAATGGCATCGCCGATGCCCTCTCCTCCTTGGGTTCAGCCCTGAAGGTCGATCCCATTTCAGGGACCAGATCTTTGGAAATATGGCATGCGCCCCACCCATCCACACACGACTTGGATATTTGCTAAAACAACCCAGAGTCTATTGAAAAACCCTGGTTTTATGACATAAAACAATTTTTAGAAAATGGGGGATTCACCGAGGATGCCACATCCAAAGATAAGGCATTCATTCGTAAGATTTCGACCCGATACACCATTCTGGGTGGGGTTTTATACAAAAAGAGTTTTACTAGCATTTTGCTTAGGTGTATCGACCTAGAGGAGGCTAGGATAGTGATGCACGAGTTCCATGATGGAGAATGTGGAGGTCATGTTAATGCCAACATGATGGCAATGAAAATACTTAGAGGGGGCTATTTTTGGTCCACCCTGAAAAAGGATTGTCACGATCATGTTAGGAAGTGTCATCCGTGTCAAGTGCATGGGCACGCCATTCATATCCCATCATCTGCATTGCATTCCGTGGTCAGCCCCTGACCATTTACCATGTGGGCGTTTGACATTATAGGCCCAATATTTCCAAAGGCCTCGAATGGGCATCGATTTATTTTAGCAGCCACGGAGTATTTCTCCAAGTGGGTGGAAGCCATTTCCCTAACCAATGTAATGGGGCAACATGCGGTGGCTTTCATCCGGAGGAATATCTTGGCTCGATTTGGGGTTCCACGAGACCTTGTGTCTAATAATGGTACCCCATTCAAGAACGAGCGGATGGTTAAGTTGTGCAACACGTATGGCATAACTCACCACTTCTCCTCGCCCTACTACCCTCAAGGCAACGGCCAAGCCGAAGCCACAAACAAGGCTCTCATTAGTATTATTGAGAAAACCTTAGAGAAGGGTAGGACGTGGCACGAGAAGCTGGATGAAGCCTTATGGGCTTATAGGACTTCCATCCGGACTCCCACGAATGCCACACCATTCGAATTGGTCTATGGCACAAACGCCATTCTTCCCATTCATACTCAACTGCATTCATTCCATACATCCTTAGCACTCGACCTCCCCCTAGAGACGCTTTAGCATGCTAGGATGGCCGAACTAGATTTGCTAGATGAGAGGCGACTCCTTGCCCTGGATCATGCTCGTGCATACCGGCAAAGGATAGCTCGACATTATAGCAAACACATGAGACCTTGCCACTTTAAAGTGGGAGATCTGGTTTTAAAAACTATCCATCATCGTGGCCCACACCCCCTAGGCAAGTGGCGCCCCAACTGGGATGGACCCTATGTTGTACGAGCAACCACTACGAACAACTCGTATAGGTTGATCGATGTAGAAGGTAGGAATTTAGCAGATCCTATCAATATTCAATACTTAAAGAAATATCATGTGTAGGATCTGGATTAAATTCCATTTTTCGAAAAATTTTAGGGATAGCTGCCCTAAGACATGTGAATAAGGTGCAAAGGCAAACTCGTGTGACCCTGAGTAAGAGAATTCGCACTTGTGAAAGAGTGGAGTTTTCAAAATCGTGGTTACATTTCAAAATCCTTCTTCATACAAAGAAAGGCCTAGTTCAACATAGCAAGATACTTGCAAGTAGTACGTGCTATTTCTAAATAGGCTGATTTGGAATGGATCGAGTATAGGCTTGGGATAAGTCCTCCCCTCTTCTCTTCTCCTTCCAAAAGGAAAACAAAGGCCCAAAACAAAAGGGAATTTCCCGTTCAAAGTCTCTTTCCAAAAGAAAGAAACCAGATTTCCAAAGAAAAATCGAATCTCTTGTGAAAAAGGGGGATTAAAGAAAAAATACTCTCAAAGGGAGACCCTCTATGAAAAAAAGGAAAAAGAGGCCAAAAAGCTCAAAAAGAGCAGTTTTCCGCCTTTTATGCCTTAAACCATAGGACGCTTCAGAAGGGACCGTGGTATCTCTTTCCCATCCCTGGCTTATCTCAAGCTAAAGCATGGTTCATTTCGAGGAATCCTAAAGTAAAAATAGGATTTACTTACTTGAATTTCATCTTGTTTGAGAATTCGACGTTTCGAGTAAGGCATAGGAATTTGAAATATGCTTGTTTTCTTATAAAACCTCCGCTAGATAAGCGAGTGTTAAGACTCAAACAAGGGCAAGCACGAAGAGCTCGAGATCCTTAGGATCGAGGCTCAAGACAGTTGTCCCTTTTGTAAATAGCTTTTGTAAATAAGTTTTGAAAACCGAACATCGAACAGCATAGGATTTGCTCACTTGGAGCAGTAGGCCTTGTAAGTCTCTAGAGTTCGACCACATCTGGTCCATGGGAGGTCGCCACTTTTGGCACCACACCCATATCATTTGCATTCCACGCATGGTACTTGCATGAACATGATCCCATTTAGGACCAGAGTCCATGTAGAGACCCTTTGGCGTGATATCTCCTCCTACCAGAGTTTGTAAATTGAGATTTTTGCTAAAAATGGGGATGATCCCATGTTCTTCGTGGATAGATCTAGGGAGACATTGAAAGAGGTGTTTGTCATCTTTGCCCTTATCTAAATCTATTTGGACAAGGCAAAAGAGGGGCATCTGTAAACACCCCGAAATCCCACGAATTTCTTAAACAAACCTGGTTTTGTACAACCTAACCTAGCTCACTAAACCTCACCCTAGAACCAGCCCACCTAGCTAAACCCTAAACCTCTAAACCACCCCTAGCCCACAACCTACCCAAACCACTTGTATTTAAAATATCTGGCCCTACCCTTTCCAGCCCACCTTATCCTCATACCACCCTACCTAAACCACCTAACCACTACCCCAAACCTAGCCCTAACCGACCTAGCCCATCCCTATATAACCCCCCCCCCCCCCCCCCTTAGGGGTGGGTTTCATCATCTAGCAGCCCACCCATTCCCAGCCGGGTCCTCCACTTCCCCAGCTCAGCCGAATCACCACCTGCTCCACATCCTGCCACCACTTGCTCCACATCCCGCCTTCCACCTGCACCACTTCCCCAGCTCAGCCGAACGCCACCATCACCACCATCATCCGGCTGATCCCTTCTACCCGCCACCATCTTTTCATCCGGTAAGTCCCCTACATCCTACCTTGCTACTTCTTCACTCCCTCTCCACTCTCAGCCACCTAATCCACTCCCATATCACCCTAACACCAGCCCTTCCACTTGCTGCCACCAGCCCCACTCAGCCGAACCCATAACACCCTAACTACCCGCCACCACCTAGACCTTTTAACTCCATTCGGCCACCCTATCCGACTCCCTAAAACCTGCCCGTATCATCCTAATACACCTACTACAACCACTACCACTTGGCCCCATCTCCTAGCTAGCTCCCCTACCTTACATCACTCCTAGCCACTCCAACTACCCGCCACCACTAAGTCCTCCTAGTCGGCCACTCCAACCGATTGTCACTTCACTCGGCCACCATAGCAACCCGCCAACCCTAGGTGATTCGTTAGACCTTCCCTTAGGTTCACCCTTTGCACAACCTACCTTAAAACTAAACCCTATCCTTAGTGACCCTACTTAGGCCCTTTAGCCCAACACGCCAAAAAGAACCCATCTCTAGTAGCCGGCCATCTTCAAGGCGCCTCTTCCGTGCACCAAGAACATCCGGCCAGCACCCCTTGTCGCTCAACCTCGCGGAGCTCCCTTTTGCAGCCCAAGGCGAAGGCCAAGCCCCCGCTCAAGCAAGGCCTCTACGGACCAGCTACTAGTAAGTGCCTAACTCGGGCTTTAGTTGTATACTTGCTTGAGATTAAATTTGATACGGGGTTGTAATAACGGAGCATAGTCTCCCCCCGCTTGTAATAACGTGGCTTGGCACACCCACACACGTGCACTCTCTTAGTTGTGCACGATTTTGAACACACACGGGCCTAATCAGCCCCTAATACATAAGTATATACATATACTCTTATTTTTGTAGGGTTTTTGCTTAAGTTGGGTGCATTGTCTTTCAATTCAAGCACTCACATACATTGAGCCTTTGCTCTTATTTGAAAGACCCAAGTAAGGGCCGACCTATACTATTTGGGTTTCATTTCATGTCGTGTGGGTAAGTCTTTCAATTCAAGCACTCTCACACACATTGAGCCTTCGCTCTTATTTGTAAGACCCAAGTAAGGGCCGACCTATACTATTTGGGTTTCATTTCATGTCGTGTGGGTAAGTCTTTCAATTCAAGCACTCTCACACACATTGAGCCTTCTCTCTTATTTGAAAGACCCAAGTACGGGCCGACCTATACTATTTGGGTTTCATTTCATGTCGTGTGTGTAAGTCTTTCAATTCAAGCACTCTCACACACATTGAGCTTTCGCTCTTACTCCCAAGACCTTAGTCAAGGCCTATTGCAGTTATATTTGGGTTTAATTTCATGTTGTGTGCGTAGTACTTCAATTCAAGCACTCTCACACACATTGAGCTTTCGCTCTTACTCCCAGGACTTAGTTAAGGCCATACTGCAATTTATATTTGGGTTTAATTTCATGTCGTGTGTGTAAGTCTTTCCATTCAAGCACGCACCCACATTGAGCCTTCGCTCTTATTTGCAAGACCCGAGTAAGGGCTCATATACATACTCTATATACATATCTCCCTTCGGCATTTATATTTCAAGTCATTTCCCTTCGGTCATTTCCCTTCGGTTATTTCCCTTCGGTTATTTCCCTTCGGTTATTTCCCTTCAGTATTGTCTTTACATTCGGGTTTTCCCTTTGGAGTAGCGTGAGTTTGCATTGCATCTACGCCATACCACGAGGTAGGATGCATATTGCATCAAAGCAAGCCCCGCTCGAATTCGCCCATGTAGTGGAGTGTTCATAACACACAAACTAGGTGGCCCGAAAAGGGATAAAAGGAAAGACTTAGGCACGTGCAAATCCACGTGATCTAAAATATGCAATCGCATCTAAAAGACCCGAATTAGACACCTCGAACCGCTTCATAGACTTTCTCTCCCAAAACTCGATTTTTTGCAAAGTGTACAGACTGACCCTTGCGCATCGGTGCAAGAAGGTCTGCGACGACAAGAGCTCACTTGCTCACAGTCGCCACGATTAGAAGTCAGTGTTAAATATATCTTCGCTAGCTTAGGTAAGCTAGCTGGCACGTCCTGTTTGCATAAATAGGCCTTAGACACATGAGAGGATCCTCTCCGAGCCCTGAAAAGGTAAGAGGCGGCGATTTTCGCGCGTCTACAAGTTGCTTTTAAAGTTCGGGTATTTCCCTTTAAGCTACATCTTTACATTTCGGGTTTTACATTTAAGTTGTGTGAGTTGCTTTCAATTCAAGCTTAGCTCACATCATACCCTCCAAACTCGAGATATTTCGCATACTTGCATACGTACGCTTTCGAAAAAGCTTTGAATACCTGTTCAAACACGCCAAACTTAGGTCATTCATGCACACACCTAGCTGGCCTAAATAGCGTAAAAACAAAGACTTTGATACGTGCAATCCACTTAATAAAATATGCAAATTAGGCATACAATCGATGAAATACTTGTGTACTCTTTTCATAAGTCCATGCTTGTTAAAAATCGAGATTTTCTAAGCGTTTAAACTGACCCTTGAGCATCGGTTCAAGAAGGTTTACAACGAAAAGATCCCACTTGCCTATAATCGCCCAAAACTTGCTGGCACGCCCTAAAAACCACGTAAACGCGAAAAGGCTCGTTTTTAGTCTTGTAAACTAGGAGCAAGGAATTTTTGTGTCTTACAATTTGGCACGCCCGGTGGGACCTGGGTCTTGAGAAAATATCGAGTAAATAAACAAAGCTCTTGAAAAATTTTCCAAGAAAAGTATTTAACTCTTTGCCTTTTTGCATTTCATAGTTGGTTTTCAAAACAAGCATCGGAGTCATGTCGAGTTCAGACTCCAATGAGGTGACCAACCATGTCTCGCGCACATCAAGTTCTCACTCAAAGAGATTTTCGAAAACTAGAAATAGGAGAGAAGAAATAGAGGATTTGCGAAAAGATTTTGAAGCCAAAATCGCTGCACTTAGCCAAGAGGTTGAGGCAGCTGATTCGTGTTCGTCTCATGGCGAACCAGCAAAGGCTAAAAAGAAATTCGACAAATCTCAAAAACTCAAGGAAACCTCTGCTATGGAGGGAAACCAATATCACGAGTCATTCACTCACAAGGATCGAAAAGCCCTACAACAGCTGCTAAAAGGGCAAAATAAAGAAAAGAGGACATACGCCCTGTCTAATTTCCTTCCTTGCGATTATGAAACAGACAGTGATGATGAGATACCGAACTTCCATCGGTATGATGGCACGGGGGATCCCAGATCCCACCTGCAACTCTTTTCCCGTCGAGCCCACAAGAAGAAAAAGGACTTGATGAAGTAGATATATTGGTTTCCCCTTTCCCTCAAAGGAACTGCTTCAAAATGGCTCGCTTCTTACGATTTGAGTCAGTTCGCAACTTTTGTAGAGTTAGCGAACTGCTTTATGTAAAGATTTTCACATAACGTAGAAGTTACGTCGACTTTAAATACTTTGAGGGTTACAAAGCAGGCCACAAACGAGGATGTACATGCATTCATCATCCGATGGAGGTCCCTCCTGGGGCAAGTAAGAGAGCCAATATCAGAAGGATGTGCAGTAATGCTCATCCTTGATAATTTTAAACCTAAGTTAAAAACTCTTCTCTCCTTACACGAAATATCAACATTTCATAAGTTGATCAAAAAAGCCTCCCTCTTTGAAACTAATCTAAAAAAGGGGGTCTACGATCACTTATGGAAGGGAAATGTTGTGCAAAAGCCACGTTTGGAAAAACCCGAAAACTACGGGTTACCCATAATGGACAATGGGGCAAAGCCCCAAAATGTTGCAAACGTTCTAGTGGATCCAAACTCGGCGAGCACTTCCAAAAATTTTGAAAATTTTGAAAACAAAAAAGAAAATAAAATACAAAAATCTTTTGAAAAACGGGAGTATACCCCATTAGGGCAACCTGTTTCAGAGGTTCTGGACCTCCTACTTGCCCAAGAAATTATCAGACTCCCCGAAATTTCTGAGGGAACCACTTCCAAAGGGAAGTTTTTAAATCGATTTTGCAAGTATCATCGGCTCAAGGGCTATGATACAAACCAATGTTTTTCCCTTCTCAATAAAATTGAGAACTTGATAGCGCAGGGCCGGCTCCAGGTCACTGAGGAACCAGAGCATGCCCAAGCCATTTTCAAAGAACCCTTCCCCAATCACGCAAGCACTAGTGGGAAGGGCAAAGAGGTATGTGCTTTCTCGACTTCAAAGAGTCTAGCGCATTCATCCCATTCTGGTTTTACTACTTGTGCATCATCTCTAATTCTTTATAAAAAAAATGCCCAAGTAGTGATCCGGAGAGCGCTTAGAGTACCGCCCCCGGCCAGAACCATTTTAGAAATTCGAGGTGCTCCAAAGCACTCAAGTAGAGCCACAAAAGGCACGAGCCTTAGGCAAAGTGTAGGGAAAGTGACCAGGTCCGGAAGGATTTATCAACTCCAACACTTAGAAAAATTTGCTAAAAATGTGGTCAGTATCCCTGGCCCTTCAAAAGCATGCATACCTAAGGTCTCTTAAAAAATGGACAAAGGTCAAATTGTTTTAACCACATATGATTTCGAAAATCATCTCTCCAAGATCCCAATAAACATGACCATCCTAGAGTTGATACAAACCTCACCTAGGCATAAGCTTGTTTTAGAAAAAATCTTAGAGAGAGCCAAGGTAAACTCAAACATAACCCCTGAGTCCTTGACAATCCAAGTGGCGTCTATAGGAGTAAAAACGTCCATCGTGTTCTCGGAAGATGAGATAGAAAGACCCTATGAAGCCCACAACCAAGCTTTGCATATCGAGGTAGTTTTGAATCACTATCCTCTCGACAAATACTTAGTTGATAGGGGAGGAGGTCTCAACATCCTTCCGCACCATGTGGCGTATCAAATCGGAGTCACATTGACTTTCGTAAACCCAAGCCCCATCGTAATCACTGGATACGATGGGAATGCATCAAGACCATTGGGATCCGTAGAGTTACCCATGGAAATGGGGGACATAGCCCACATGGGGGTGTTCCATGTCTTAGACATTCACCCCTGTAAACACCCCAAAATAAAATCATTTCATAAAACCAATACCTGGTTTTGAAAACCCACTTCAAAAACCCATAGTGAGTTTTCAAAAACCTAGGAGCTTCCAAAAGCTTGTAAATTTTGTTTTGAAACCCTGGTTAAATGTGGATTTCTTAAACTCGGGCAAGGTCCCAATTTTGTAAAAGAGCCAAATGAAACAGGTAAAGCAGGAAGACGACACTTGATCGAAAGCGGCCCCAAAAAGCAAGTTCGAAGCCTAGGAGACAACCGTGGCCTGATAAAAGTTAGGATCAAAAGGCGAAAGGAAGGCCCAGGTCCGAAGCAGACTGCAACCCTAGAGCACCTAAAAGCCAAATCAAGCATCCCCATCAAAGCAACAGAAATTTGAACCAGAAAAGACGAAAATAAGCAGAAACGGAGTCTAGAAAGGCGAGAAGGAGTCCGAACTACAAAGTTGGGAAAAACCCAACACCAGACGGAGCGCTGATGAAGCTAGGGCCCGCACAAAACGTCCATCTCGAAAAGCCAAGAAGGACCATTCAGAGAAAATTTGGATTAGATCTGGACCATATATATCCAGATCCATATCCAAATAGTGTTTGGATTTGGATCGATCCAAATAGTGTTTGGATTGGATTGGATTTGGGACCAAAATATCCATATCCATATCCATATAAATGTTTGGATTTAGATCGGATCTAGTTATAAATATCCATATCCAGATCCAAATAGTATTTGGATTTGGATCCAGATCTCAAACCCAAGACCCACCTCACTTGCCTATAAATAGAGGTGAGGGGGTCTCCAAGAAGAGGGTTCACGTGAAAGCCTTGGAGGAGCTTGGAGGAGAGAGAGGGGATTAAGGTGAGTGATTAGTACTTTGTACTTAATTTCTTTTAGTGGGTTAAGCATGTGGGCTAAATAAGGGTTAACAAGGGCTGCACCAACATGACTTGGGCTGAACCTACCTGCGCATGGAGGGCTTGAAGTGGTTGGACCGTGGCTTGACACCTGCCTAGCTGGACCTCTCTTTGGTAAGCCTTAACCCCCCCCTAAACCACTCTCTTCTTAACCCTCTAAACCACCCTAATCAATCCCAGCAACCCCCTAATCTCACCGCCCTACTTCACTCCCCAACTCAGTCAAACCGCCTCAAGCTCCACCTCCATACCCCCTGACCTAAACTGCCACTACCTGGCTCCCCTTTCTACCACCCGAACACTCCCGTGCAACCTGCGCACTGCCCGCGCATCTCTGCGCCTCTACGTGCATCTGCGTGCCACCTGCTCCCTGACGCCCTAGCGCCATCTACAGTGCACGCCACCTGCGTGCGCCCCTTTTACCGTCCCACGCCCCCGACTGTCCTTAGCGCCGCGCGCTTGTCGCCGGCGCCCAGCGCCAACCCCAACCGACCTATATCTCCCCTTTCGACCGACCTACCACCGCCACACCCTACCACCATTTCCTACCACCAGCACCCTCCCACTATCACCTTCCTAGCCTAGCATACCATACCCCACCGCCATAGCCCAACCTCATCCCAAGTCACCCTACCACCCCACCTTGCTGTGAGCCACCTTGCCATGATCTTACCATAGCCTCCATTAAAACCCGCAGCCCACTTAACACCCGTGAACTCCCTTAAGCCCACGTGACTCATCACCCTCCAAGCACAAGGTCGGCTAGCCACTTCACGTCTCAAGCCTCAAAGAAGACACTTTCGTGGCTGCCAAAGTGAACCAAAGCCCTTGTAGATTGGAGTGAATCAAAAGCCTGAATCACTTGTAAGTGTTTAAAATTCGGTATTTACATTACTCCTATATTCAATTCAATTTGGATACGGGGTTGTATTAATGGAGCATGGTCACCCTCCAAGCACACTCTCACGCACATTTTGGCCTTGGCAGCCCCTAAGATATAGGCATATCTACTTCAGTTGTGTATTTCTTTACATTCTGGGTTGTTAAATTTCAGTCATGTGAGTTGTCTTTACATTTATACACAACACACACGCACACATTGAGCTTTTCCGCTCTTATATCTATATTTCCCCGTTCGTCAAGTTAAATTTCAGTCGTGTGTGTGAGTTGTCTTTCAATTTGTACACCACACACACGAACACGTTGATGCCTTTGGCTCATTGTAGACACCGAAAATTTTCACTTACGGGTTCTTAGGCCTGAAGTGAACCTTTTCGCAATCTACTTCGCTTTATGGGCGTGCCAGCTAGTTTACTTTAACTAGCAAAGTATGTTTTGAAAACAATCTGACTTTTGAAAGGCGATTGTAGGCAAGCGGGATTTTTACGTCGCAGACCTTCTTGCACCGATGCGCAAGGGTCAGTCTGTACGCTTAGAGACTTCGTTTTGAAACAAGTTTAACTCAAAATATATTTTGAATGAAGAAGTGTTTTAAAACCTTTTGAAAACCATGCATTTGGGCGATTTTGACTTTGTAAGGGTTGGACGACCCTAAGTCTTGCACGATTTGATTCGGGTTTGTACGATTCTCAGATTTTAGATCACGTGGATTTGCACGTGCCTAAGTCTTTCTTTTTATCCCTTTATGGGCCACCTAGGTGTGTGTTATGAACACTCCACTACATGGGGCGAATTTGAGCGGGAGTACGGGGCTTGCTTCGATGCAATATGCGTCCTACCTCGTGGTATGGCGTAGATGCAATGCAAACTCACGCTACTCCAAAGGGAAAACCCGAAATTAAAAGACAATGCCGAAGGGAAATTGCCGAAGGGAAATGACTTGTAAAGTAAATAGCCGAAGGGAAATGACTTGTAAAGTAAATAGCGGAAGGGGAAATATGGCTATATCTTAAGAGCGGAAAGGCTCAATTGTGTAAGTGTGTGTCGTGTATATATTGAAAGACAACGCACACGACTTGAACCTTAAAACCCGAATCTTAAAGACGTAGCCGAAAGAAATACTTTATATAGAGTATATGTAGGGGCCCTTACTTGGGTCTTGTAAATAAGAGCGAAGGCTCAATGTGTGTGCGTGCTTGAATTGAAAGACTTACACACACGACATGAAATGAAACCCAAATATAAATTGCAATATGCCTTGACTAAGGTCTTGGGAGTAAGAGCGAAAGCTCAATGTGTGTGAGTGTAGAATTGAAGTACTACGCACACAACATAAATGAAACCCAAATATAACTGCAATAAGGCCTTTACTAAGGTCTTGGGAGTAAGAGCGAAGGCTCAATGTGTGTGCGTGTGGAAAATGGAAAGACAACACACACGACTTAATTAAAAACCCCCTTGACTTAAAATATATAAATATAACGATATATTAAGGGCTTGTTAGGCCCGTGTGTGTGCAAGAAGTGTACGACTAAGAGCGGAAAGGCTCAAGTGCACATGTGTGTGGGTGTGTCAAACCACGTTATTACAATCGGGGGGAGACGAAGCTCCTTTACTACAACCCCGTATAAAAATTTAATTGAATATAAAGCAAGTTAATGTAATAGACCAAGTTTAGACACTTACAAATAGCTGGTCCATGTTCAACTTGCTTGCACGTGGGCTCACGGTTCACCTTGGGCAGCCAAGAGGGGGTTATCCTAGGTGGCTTTGAGAGAGGTTCTATGGGGCACGATTAGGGTCTTAGGGGAACTAAGGTTCGGCCAAGACGGGGGCTGTGTAAGGTATGTCCTAGGGTCTGTCCTAGGGTACAGGTCACGGCCAGGGTGCAGGTTGGGTCGGCAGGAAGGCAGTCGGGTCGGCAGGAAGGTGGACAGGGCGGCAGGGAGGCGTCTGGCGCCTGGCGCAGCAGACGGGCGCCTGGCGCTGGGCGCGCTGGGGCGCAGGGAGGCGTCTGGCGCGCGGGACGGCTGCGGCACGGGGCGTGCAGGCGATAGAGGGGCGCGCGGCAGGAAGCAGGGCGCGCGGCAGCAGAAAGGGGCGCGCGGCAGGACTCAGGGCGCGCGGCAGGACTCAGGGCGCGCGGCAGGCGCTGGTTGCTCACGGCCGGCCGGGGTGAAGTTGTTGGGGTTTGTTAGGGATGGTTTGAGGCGGTTGGGGTTAGGTTAGGTCTAGTTAGGGTTAGGTAGGTTCGAACCTAGGCTAGGTTGGTTCAGTTAGGGTTAGGTTGGTTCAGTTAGGGTTAGGTAGGTTCGAACCTAGGCTAGGTTGGGGTTAGGTTTACCTCTTGGAGCCGGTCCTTCTTGGCTTGAGCCCACGTCTCCACGGTTGCAGCCACTTGGTCCAGCCCACCTTGGTTGCAACCACTTGGTCTAGACCCACTTAGCCCACATGGCTTGAACCCACCTCACCCAATGAGCCCACATGGCTAGGTCTATCACTCCCTCTCTCTCCTCCCAAATATTTGCATGAACCCTTTACATGGACCCCCTCACCTCTATTTATAGAGATTTGAGGTGGGTCTTGGATTTGGGTTTGGGTTTGGGGTTTGGATCCATACCCAAATCCAAACACTATTTGGATCTGGATATTGGATCTCGGATATTTTGAGATCTGTATCCGATCCAAACCCAATATTTTTATGGATACGGATCTGGATATTTTGATCCAGATCCGATCCAATCCAAACACTATTTGGATCCAATCCAAATCCAAACACTATTTGGATCGACCCAAACACTATTTGGATTGGCCCAAATCCAAACACTATTCATTACATGGATTTGGATCTGGATATATATGGTCCAGATCCAAATCAAAATTTCTTCGGACAGTCCTTCTTGGCTTCTCGAGGCGAACGATCTGTGCGGGCACTGGCTTCATCAGCGCTCCGTCTGGTGCTGGGTTTTCCCCAACTTTGTCGTCCGGACTCCGTCTCGCCGTTCTGGACTCCGTTGAGCTTTTCATCAAACGGGCTCAGCCTTCTTTTGTTTTTTTTTTTATCAGGGAGTGGCTTCTGAAGCTCTGGGCTTGAATCCTCTTCGGGCCTAGGGTCTTCTTTTGCCTTCTGTACCTGTTTTCACATTTTAAAACAGGTCGTCGTTTTGGCTCAAACGAGCTTTTTGGTGTTTTGAGAGTTTTTGAAATATAGAAGATTTGGGGTGTTTACACTCATATATATATACGTATTTCCCATTCCACACTTTAGATTTAAGTCGGGTGTCTTTTAAATTCAAGTTGCGTGAGTCGTCTTTCAATTTATACACAACACACACGCACACATTAAGCCTTTCTACTCTTAAGATATAGCTATATTTCCTTTCCGCAATTTACATTCAAGTCGTGTGAGTTGGATTAAATTTGGGTATTTCCCTTCAGCTATGTCTTTACATTTTGGGTTTTACAATAAAGTTGTGTCAGTTGCACATCATATCCGCCAAAACTCGAGATAGTGCGCATACTTGCATTCAAAGAAGTCCCAAATACCCCGTACAAACACGTCAATCTTAGGCCACTTGATGCACACACATCCCGCCTAAATAGATAAAACTTAAAGACTTGGATACATGCAACCCCACGTAAATAAAATCTACAAATAGGCATACAAATCGATCAAATACTTTCATATTCTTTTCAAAAGTCCATGCTTGTTCAAAATCGATATTTTCTAAGCGTTTAAACCGACCCTTGAGCACCGGTTCAAGAAGGTTTACAACGAAAAGATCCCACTTGTCCACAGTCGCCCCATATGTCAGATATTTCAAAAATGATTTGCTAGTTTGAGTAAGCTAGTTGTCACGCCCTAAA
The DNA here is from genome assembly GCA_036023115.1 of Brasenia schreberi. Lineage (NCBI taxonomy): Eukaryota > Viridiplantae > Streptophyta > Magnoliopsida > Nymphaeales > Cabombaceae > Brasenia > Brasenia schreberi. The sequence continues at coordinate 7,087,709 of JAYKKT010000079.1, forward strand.
GCAACGTAGATACGAAAAGGTTCACTTCAGGCCTAAGAACCCATAGTGAGAATTTTGCGTGTCTACAACCCCCATTACAACCTATTGCTTGGAAGACCTTCGATACACAGCCTGCGAGCTGTGCCATCCACCTTCCATAGGTGTGTCAAAATCCCCTACGAAGACCAAATAGTGGTAATTCTAGGTGAAAACCATCCTCAACTTCAGGGAATCCATAATTTCCCATGCTTGTCAGCTTCTCAAGCCTACGAGGGCAACCTTGGTAAGACCTTGGTCGAGACACCCAAGCTCGTCCTCCAAAAGCCTAGGAAGGTCGTGTGTATCAAGGGGCAGCCCAAGGCTTGCCCACTCAAAACCATAACTATCCTAGGAAAGACCAAATGTTGTCTACTTCATAGAACCCTAGACAAAAAACCGTTCAACATGGACGATAGCAAGTTCCAAAATCATGAATTATGTCAAAACTTTTCAAAAAAAAAAAATCATGGAAGATGCTATTGAACATGGGATACATGCCATACCAAAGTCTAGGGAATCAAAACCAAGGTTGCCTCGAGCCCATAATGCCTAGAGCAAACACAAGCCGATATGGGATCGACTATACTCCCAAAATACCACCAGAATCACCACCTGTGACCACCTAGGTCAAGGGTGCCCTGGAACCTAGTGATGCAGAAACCTATGATTTAGACCTCTTATTTAGGGTCTAACTTGTGGCGTTTTCCTTTGGAGGTATGATGGAAGATCCCTTCTTAAACCAAAATCCAAAAAAATTGAAAATTCTCAAAATACAAAAACAATTTAAAAAATCTCAAAAACCAAAAACATTAGAAATTTGTGAAAAGTCAAAAAAAGTTGTTTGTATAGCTCCCAATAGCTTTGCTTTGCTAAAATCAAAAAAATCAAAAATTTACAAAATCCCAAAAACAAAAGTGTGTTTATAGCAGCTCCTGGTAAAAATTTGGAAAAGGCCAAGGATTTCGAAGAAAAAATCATCTTCATAACAAGACCGAAAGCTTTGAAACCTGTAGAAATTCTAAAATAAAAACCGGGTGTTTTCAAAACCCATGCATCAAGTTCAAATTCCCAAGGATTCAATATTCTCGACAATGATCAAAGCCCGAAAGAGGATCCCCTTCTCCCTGAGGAGGATCCTACATCTGAGCTTCCCGAGTTTAACAAAATCCTTGATTTTGAAAAACCTTCGAATTCTGTAGGAGGGGATTTCATAGAGATCAACTTAGGGAATAAAACAAAACCCAAGAACATTAAGATAGGCGCATGTTTGCATGAGCATGAAAAAGCATCATTCATTGCATTCTTGAAAACCTATATCGATGTGTTTGCATGGACGTATGAAGACATGCCAGGTATAGACCCAAAAGTGGTAGAGCATTGTCTTCCCCTAGATCTAGAATCAAAACCCATAAAATAAAAGCTTAGGAAGATTCATCCGAATGTCCATTCGCAAGTGAAGGAGGGTTTAGAAGATATGCTTAAAGCCAGTTTTATAAAACCCATTGCGTATTCTGATTGACATTCCAACATTGTTGTAGTTCAAAAATCCAATGGGAAAATTCGAATTTGCATCGATTTTAGAAACCTGAACAAGGCCACTCCAAAGGATAACTTTCCTTTACCAAACATTGATTTGATAGTCGATAGTACTGCAAATCATGAAATGTTTTCTTTCATGGATGGCTATTCAGGATATAACCAAATCAAATTAGCCCCAAGAGATCAGGCTAAAACTGCTTTCACCACACCCTGGGGCACATACTGCTATACAGTCATGCCCTTTGGTTTGAGAAATACCGACGTCACATACCAAAGAGCCATGACTACGATCTTTCACGATCAAATTCATGAGCTCGTAGAGGTGTATGTGGATGATCTCTTGGTAAAATCAAAAACTCGATGCACTCATATCGAATCCTTGCCAAAAGTTTTTGAAAGATTAAGGCTTTATAAGTTGAAACTAAACCCTCAAAAGTGCATCTTCGGAGTAGAATCCGGCAAGCTTTTAGGTTTTATGGTGAGCCAAAGGGGCATAGAAGTAGACCCCTCTAAGTGTCAAGCTATCATAGATATGCCTCCACCCTCCAATCTAACACAAATCTGAAGCCTCCAAGGTCGCCTCCAATCAATTAGAAGGTTCATTTCGAACCTCGCTACAAGATGCAAGCCTTTCAACAAGCTTTTGATAAAAGGGTGAAGTTCGTGTGGGGCGATGATTGCCAAAAGGCTTTCGAAAGACTAAAAGTGTATTTGGTTAATCCTCCTGTTTTAAACGCTCCGTAGCAAGGAAAACCTCTTTTGCTTTATATTTTTGTGCATGCGAATGCTTTGGGTGCATTATTAGCTCAATATGAGGATGATACCCATAAGGAGTATGCCATCTACTATATTTCGAAAACTCTATTGGCTTATGAACGAAATTGTCAAGCCATGGAGAAGACTTAATTGGCCTTGGTATGGGCTTGCCGGAAATTTTGATACTATTTCCTAGATCATGAGATCTGGATAGTGTCTAGGCTTGATCCAATCAAGCATCTGTTTGAAAAACCTATCCTCACGAGTAGGCTGGGTAAATGGCAGCTCCTCTTGATGGAGTATGACCTGAAATTCCACCATCAAACATCCATCAAGGGGCAAGCCCTAGCCGACTATGTGGCCGACTTCCCTTTAGAGGATTCGTATCCCACACTTGACAAAATGCTCGATGAAGGCATCTTTCAAAACCAATTTCAAAACCATATCTTATCAAATTATTCAAATGAAAACCAAGTGTGGAAGATGCACTTCGATGGGGCACGAAACCAAAGAGGGGCTGGGGCAGGAATCATCCTCATATTTCCTGAAAAGGGAGAAATACCCATAGCCATTTGCCTAGATTTCGAATGTTCCAACAATACAGCCGAGTATGAAGCACTCATACAAGGCTTAAAAATTTCGAAAACTCTAGGGGCATCATGCATCGAAGTCTTTGGAGATTCTTTACTTGTCATAAACCAAGTGTTAAAGATTTGGCAAGTCAAAAATGAAAAACTTCTTCCATACCACGAGTTGGCCACCAAGCTGGTCGAGTCGTTCAAATCGTGTACACTCACACATGTAGGAAGGGCGGATAATGGCATAGCCGATGCCCTCTCATCCTTGGGCTCAGCCCTAAGGGTTGATCCCACTTTAGGAACCAGACCCTTAGAAATATGGCACTCACCCACTCCATCCACACACGATTTGGAGGTTTGCCAAAACAACCCAATTTCCATTGAAAAACCCTGGTTTCAAGACATAAAAGAGTTCTTAGAAAACGGAGGATTTTCAGAATACGCTTCATCCAAAGACAAAGCTTTTATACGAAGAATTTCAACCCGATATCTGATTTTGGGAGGGGTTCTTTAGAAAAAGAGTTTCACTGGCATCTTACTAAGGTGTGTCGACCTGGAGGAGGCTAGGATAGTAATGCATGAATTCCACGATGGAGAATGTGGAGGGCATGTAAATGCCAATATGATGGCAATGAAAATACTTAGAGCGGGTTATTTTTGGTCCACTTTAAAGCAGGATTGCCATGACCATGTTAGGAAGTGTCATCCATGTCAAGTGCATGGACACGCCATCCATACCCCGTCATCCACATTGCATTCCGTGGTCAGCCCCTAACCATTCACCATGTGGGCGTTTGACATCATAAGACCAATATTTCCTCATGCATCGAATGGGCATAGGTTTATACTAGCAGCCACGGAATACTTTTCCAAATGGGTTGAAGCTACCTCCCTGACAAATGTTCAGGGGAAACATGTAGTGGTGTTCATTAGGAAAAATATTCTAGCTCGCTTTGGGGTTCCAAAGGACCTAGTGTCTGATAATGGAACCCCCTTCAAAAACGAGAGGATGGTCAAGTTATGTAACATGTATGGCATAACTCACCACTTCTCATCGACCTACTACTCTCAAGGCAACGGCCAAGCCGAAGCCACAATTAAGACCCTCATAAGCATTATTGAGAAAACTTTAGAGAAGGGTAGGACATGGCATGAGAAGCTGGATGAAGCCTTATGGGCGTATAGGACTTCCATCCGAACTCCCACAAATGCCATGCCATTTGTGTTGGTCTATGGCACAAATGCCATTCTCCCCGTTCATACCAAAATTCATTCATTTCATACATCACTTGCATTCGACCTTCCCCTAGAGATGAGCAAAGGCTCCTTGCCATGGATCATACACATGCATACCTGCAAAGGGTAGCCCAACACTATGAGAAGCATATGAGACCTCACCACTTCAAAGTGGGAGACCTTGTGCTCAAAATCATCCAATATCGTGGCCCACATCCACTTGGAAAGTGGCGGCCCAAGTGGGATGGCCCTTATGTTGTATGTGGAACCACCACGAACAACGCCTATTGGCTAGTCTATGTTGAGGGTAGGAACTTAGCCGACCCTATGAATGCTCAATATTTGAAAAAATACTATGTGTAGGGTCTAAGCTAAGTCCTATCTCGAAAATATTTTGAAAACCTCATTTGAAACTTCGTGAGTGAGGATCAAAGCAAATCGTGCAACCCTGAATGAGAGACTCGATTGCTTGTGAAAAAGCAGAGTTTTCCAAAACAAATGGGTCACATTTCAAAAATCCTTCTTCTTACAAAAGAAGGCCTGGTTCAAAATAGCAAGATACTTGCAAGTAGTACATGCTATTTCTAAATAGGCTGATCTAGGATGAATCGAGTAGATCATTGGGATAAGTCCTTCCCCTCTTCTCTTCTCTTCCCCAAAAGGAAAACTTGGCCAAAAAGAAAAAAAGGAAATCCATACAAATTTCTTTCCCAAAAGAAAGCTGATTCAAAAGAAAAATCAATTATTCTATGGAAAAGAGGGAACAAAGAAAAAATACTCCCAAAGGGAGACCCTCTATGAAAAACAGAAAAAAATAGCCAAAAGCTCAAAAAGAGCAGTTTTCCGCCTCTTTGCCTCAAACCACGAAACACTCCAGAAGGGACTGTGGTAAACTCTTTCCCATCCCTGCAACTTATCCCAAGTGAAGAAAGGTTCATTCTAAGGAATCCTAAAGTAAAAATAGGATTTGCTTACTTGAATCTCATCTTGTTTGAGAAGTAGATGTCTGAGTAAGGCATAGGAATTTTGAAATAAAGCTTGATTTTCTTATAAAACCTCCACTAGATCAGCGAGTGTTAAGACTCAAGTAAAGGGAAAACACAAAAAGCTGAAATCCTTAGGATTGAAGCTAAAAGGAGCTTTCCTCTTTCAAAAACGAGTTTAGAAAACCTCGAACATCGAGCAACATAAGACCAGCCCACTTGGTGCAGTAGGTCTTCATAAGACTCCCAAAGTTCGACCATTACATTAAGTCTCTAGGAGACCATACTTCCTAGCATGACATCCCATGCCATTCATTCATATTCACGCATGGACACTTGCATCAATCCCATTCAAGACTAGTACCATCTTAGGCAAAGTCCCCTTTGGCAAAAATCCCCTCTTACTAGGCATAAAGAAAATATTTTTCTCAAAACTAGGACGATCCCATATTCTTAAGGACGAATCGAGGGAGAAAGCAAACAAGGGTGTTGTCATCTTTGCCATCATCCAAATAAATTTGGATAATGTCAAAGAGGGGCATCTGTAAACACCCCGAAATAAAACGAATTTCGAAAACAAACACCTAGTTTGAAAAATCATTTCAAAGCCAAAATTTTGGAGTTTTCGAAAACCCAAGGGTTGTAAAAGCTTCAAAATTTTGTCTAAACCCCGTTCAACTTGATTTTTACACATATGGGCCAAGTCCCAATTTTACACAAGCCAATTTTCAACAGGTGAAGCCCTGAATGCCAAAGCAGCCTCAGAAACAACTCTAGAAGCTCGAAGACACCACCCTGACCTAATAAAAGCTAGGGTCAAAAGGTGAAAAGAAGGCCCAGGCCCGATGCAGACTGCAGGCCCGGAGCACCCAAAAGCCAAGGTAAGCACATCCACCCAAGCAGCAGAAATTAAAACCAGAAACGGCAAAATTAAGCAGAAATGAAGTCCAAAAAGGCGAGAAGGAGTCCGGACGACAAAACTAGGGAAAACCCAGCATAAGACGGCCCGCTGATTAAGCTAGGGCCCGCACATACCGTCCGTCTCGAAACGCCAAGAAGGACTGTTCAAAGAAAATTTGGATTGGATCTGGACCATAAATATTTAGATCCATATCCAAATAGTGTTTGGATTTAGATCGATCCAAATAGTGTTTGGATTGGATCGGATCTGGACCAAAATATCTAGATCCAGATCCAAATAGTACTTGGATTTGGATCTAGATCTTAAACCCATATCCAAACCCAAGACCCACCTCATTTGCCTATAAATAGAGGTGAGGGGGTCTCCAAAATGGGGTTCACGTGAAAGGCTTGGAGGAGCTTGGAGGAGAGAGAAAGGGTTAAGGTGAGTGATTAGTTCTTAATTTCCTTTTTAGTGGGTTAAGCTTATGGGCTAAAAGGGGGTTAACAAGGGCTGCACCAACATGATTCGAGGTGGACATAGCTGCACCAACATGACCCGAGGTGGCTGGACCGACGCTTGGGCCTAGACCTAGCCGGACCCCCCTAAAGGTAAACCTAATTCCCCCTCCACTAAACCATTCTTTTCTTAACCCTCTAAACCTAACCTAATCCAAACCGCCTTAACACCTTCTCTAATTCACCTAACCCCTAGTTCCACCGCCATACCTACTCCCTAATCCCAACCTTCATCACCCCGTCACCATCGGAACCGCCCTACATCGCCGCACCGCCTACACGCCCTGCACACCATCCGCGCACTCTGCGCGTACCCCCTGCCTAGCGCGCTACCCGTGCCCCGCACCACAAAACCACCCTATCTAGCGCCACACGCCCCGTCCGCAGTGCGCACCTACCGCACGCCCCTGCTGTCACGCGTGCCCTTACTGTTCCGCACCCTGTCACCCCAATCGAACCCTTAGCGCCTAGTGCCTAGCTCCAACCTGCTTGCACCATACCCTCACCACCACATCCCACCACCCTAGCCAACACCCTAGTCTAGCACCATACCACCTGCCATAGCCCCACTAGCACCCGCAACCCACCTTTGCCGTTAGCCTTCTCTCAAGCCCCAAATAAACCTTCTTCCAAGCACAACTCGAGCCGGCCACTTCACGTCTCAAGCCTCAAAGAGGACACCCTTGTGGCTGCCAAAGTGAACCAAATCACTTGTAGATTGGAGAAGAAAGCCCGAATCACTTCTAAGTGTTTAAAATTTGGTATTTACATTACTCCTTTTATATTCAATTCAATTCGGATACGGGGTTGTATTAATGGAGCGTGGTCTCTCCCCAAGATGTAATAATGGTGCTTGACACACGAGACACATGCGTGCACTTGAGCCTTAGCTCTTATCTCGTACATGAGACACACATGTGCACTTGAGCCTTAGCTCTTATCTCGTACACCAAGCACCCACGTACACAATTGAGCTTTCGCTCTTACTCCAAAGACTCTAGTAAGAGCCATATAAGCTGCAATTTCATTCGAGTTATTACTTTAAGTCGTGTGAGTTTGTCATTTCAATTCCACGCTTGCACACAAGGGACACCCGAACTCTTGCTCAAATATTCTCATGCACATTTCGGCCTTGGCAGCCCTTAAGATATAGACATATCTATATACCTTCAGCTGCGTGAGTTTTACAGTTCTGCTGTGTACGTCTTTACATTCCGGGTTGTTAAATTTCAGTCGTGTGAGTTGTCTTTACATTTATACACAACACACATGCACACATTGAGCCTTTTCGCTCTTATATCTATATCTCTCTTTCAGCTGGGTTGTTAAAATTCAGTCGTGTTAGTTGTCTTTACATTTATACACAACACACACGCACACGTTGAGCCTTCCCTCTCATATATATACTTATATTTCAAATTCGGCAAGTTCAATTCAAGTCGTGTGAGTTTGTCATTTCAATTCTACACTCACACACGCGTGCATTGAGCCTTTCCGCTCTTAATATAAGTATATCTCCCTTCCGCAATTTACATTCAAGTCGTGTGAGTTGCTTTTAAAGTTTCGGGTATTTCCCTTTAAGCTACATCTTTACATTTCGGGTTTTACATTTAAGTTGTGTGAGTTGCTTTCAATTCAAGCTTAGCTCACATCATACCCTCCAAACTCGAGATATTTTGCATACTTGCATACGTATGCTTTCGAAAAAGCTTCAAATACCCGTTCAAACATGCCAAACTTAGGTCACTCGTGCACACATCTAGCTGGCCTAAATAGCGTAAAAACAAAGACTTGGATACGTGCAATCCACGTAATAAAATATGCAAATTAGGCATACAATTGACGAAATACTTGCGCACTCTTTTCAAAAGTCCATGCTTGTTAAAAATCGAGATTTTCTAAGCATTTAAACTGACTCTTGAGCATCAGTTCAAGAAGGTTTACAACGAAAAGATCCCACTTGCCCATAATCGCCCAAAACGTCAGATATTTCCAAAATCCTTTGCTAGTTTGAGTAAGCTAGCTGGCACGCCCTAAAAGCCACGTAATCGTGAAAAGGCTCGTTTGTAGTCTTGTAAACCAGGAGCAAGGAATTTTCGTGTCTTACACCCTCCTAAGCTCAAACACCCAGCTGTCCCCAAGCACACCCTAAGCCTAAACTCAGGTCTAAACCCACCTAGGGAGACCCATCTCTTGGTTGCCAAGGTGGACGGACCCGAGCAAGTTGAGAGGAAAAGCCGACCACTTGTAAGTGTTTAAATTCGGTTTTTACCTTACTCCTTTAAAATTTAATTCAATTCGACACGGGATTGTAATAATGGAGAGTAGTCTCCTCCCGAAATGTAATATTTGTGCTTGATACACAAGGCACACACGTACACTTGAGCCATATTGCTCTTAGACGTACACAAGACATCCACGTGCACTTGAGCCTTTCCGCTCTTAATTGCACATGATTGCACACACATTGAGCCTTTCCGCTCTTAAGCTAAAGTATATATTTCCCTTTGGGTATTTACTTTAGTGAAAGCTGTGTGAGTTGCAATTCAATTCGGGTTGTTACATTCACGTTGTGTGAGTTTGTCATTTAAATTACACAAACACACAAAAGGTACTCGAGCATTTGCTCCACACTATCATGCACATTTTGAGCCTTTGTTGCTCATAAGATATAGCATATTTATATACTTTCAAGCTGCGTGAGTTTTACATTCAGTCGTGTACGCACTTACATTCCGGGTGGGTTTAATTCAAGTTGTGTGAGTTGTCTTTACATTTACACACCAAGAGCACTCACTCACAATTGAGCCTTTCCGCTCTTACTATATACTTATATTTCAATCTCAGCAAGTTCAATTCAAGTCATGTGAGTTGTCTTTACATTTACACACCAAAAGCACTCACTCACAATTGAGCCTTTTCGCTCTCAAGATATAAGTATATTTCAATTTTGCAATTTATATTCAAGTCATTGCTTTTAAATTCGGGTATTTCCCTTAAGCTGTGTGAATTGCAGTTTCAATTTCAGGTATTTACATTAAGTTGTGTGAGTTGCTTTCAATTCGAGCATAGCTCACATCATCTTCTCAAACCTGAAAAATATTTGTGTATCCTTGCATTCGTGTGTTTTCAAAAAAAACCCGAAACACTAATGTACACTGAAGGAACTCACACATAAGTTTAAAATAGTTGTGTATCCTTGCAAGCATTTGAGCGTGTACACTGCAAGCATAGCACACAAATTTTTCAAAACTATGCTATTCGGCTGTCACTCACAAATGTTTTCCAAGTCTCAAAACTAATTTCAGTGTGTTTGAGCGTAGATTCGGGGTTTCTTTGAAAACACATGAATGTGTTGTGAAAACACATGCTCAAACACACGCTTAGCATAGTTTTGAATTGTTTGTGCGCACAAGTATCCGGCCTAAATAGCTTAAAACTCAAAAGACTTGGAATCGTACAACCCCCATACATAAAATTTGCAAACTTAGGCAAAACTCGAGTTTTCAAAACACTTGTCTCTTTTCTAGAGTCCAAATTGTTTTATCAAAATCTATAAAGCGCTTAAACTGACCCTTGAGCACCGGTTCAAGAAGGTTTAAAGCGAAAAGATCCCTCTTGCTCACAATTGTCTTAAAATGTCAGATATTTCAAAAACATCGCTAGCTTGAGCAAGCTAGCTGGCACGCCCATAAAAATGACGTAGATGCAAAAAGGTTCATTTTTGGCTTCAAAACCAGAAGTGAAATTTTCATGCTTACAGGTTTGGCATGCCCGGTGGGACTCGGGACTTAAAAAAGTTGATAAAACAAGCAGAACTCAGCGAAATTTTTTCGAAAGTGTTAAAATTTTTGCCTAAAAAATTGCAATTGTAGGATTTTTTTTAAACCTTTTGTTGAGTCATGTCTAGTTCAGGCTCTAACGAAGTGACTAGCCGGGCCTCGCGCTCGTCAAGTTCCCTTTCCAAAAGGATTTCGAAATCTCAAATAAAGTGTAAAAAAGAGGAGTTAGAAAACTTGCGTAGGGAATTCGATGCTAAAATCAACGCAAGAATCGATGCCCTTAGCCAAGAGGCTGAGGCGGCCGACTCTTGTTCGTCACATGGCGAAGCTGCCAAAGCCAAGAAAAGAACTACCAAGGCAAGAAAACCCAAGGAAACCTCCGTAATGGAGGGGGACCAATACTACGATTCCTTCACACTGAAGGAATGCAAAGCCCTTCAACAGCTATTGAGAGGGCAAAATAAAGAAAAGAAATCGTACGCCCTGTCTGACTTCCTTCTTTTGGATTATGAAATAGACAACGATGATGACGTACCGAATTTCCATCGGTATGATGTCACGGGGGATTCTAGATCCCACTTGCAACTCTTTTCGCGCAGAGCCAAAAGAAGAAGAGGGACTCTGCGAAATGGATTTATTGGTTCCCCCTTTCCCTCAAAGGGACTACTTTAAAATGGCTTGCTTCCTACGACTTAAGCCAGTTTGCTACTTTTGAAGAGTTAGCAAACTGCTTTATGCAAAAATTTTCGCACAATGTGGAAGTAACGCCTACTTTGAACACCTTGAGGGACACCAAACAAGCCTCAAACGAGGACATACATGCGTTCATCGTTCGATGGAGGTCCCTCCTTGGGCAAATAAAAGAGCCCATCTCCGAAGGATGCGCAGTCATGCTCATCCTTGAAAATTTTAAAATGGAGATCAAGACTCTTCTCTCTTTACACGAAATTTCTACCTTTTATAAGTTAATAAAGAAGGCTTCCTTATTTGAAACCAATCTGAAGAAGGGAGTCTATGACGACTTATGGAAGGGAAAAATACTTCCAAAAATGAGATTTGAAAAACCTGAAACTTACGGGCCACCCATGACGGACAAAGGGGCAAAACCCCAAAAGATTGCAAATGTCCGAGTGGAGTCGAGCCCGACGGGTACTTCGAAAAAGCTCAAACACCAAAAAAATGAAAAAAATGAAAAATTTCAAAAAAACTTTGAAAAACGAGAGTATACCCCACTGGGGCAACCTGTCTCGGAGGTCTTAGACCTCCTACTCGCCCAAGGCTTGGTAGTACTCCTTGAAATTCCCGAGGAGACCCCGCCAAAAGGGAGGTTTTTGAACTGATATTATAAGTATTTGTAGACACCCAAAATTTTCTTTTAAAATTCTTACCTTTTTAGGAAAGTGGCCATTTTAGCAATTTTGGGGTTTTTGAAGGAAAAAGGCACTAAACGAGTTTGTTTTGGTACCAAAATTTTATGGAAGCTTTAAAATGATGAAAGAATGCTTTCTGTTCTGAAAGTTTTGAGTTTTGACAAAATTTGGAAAAATGACGATTTTGCCCTTAGCACTGGAAAAGTAGGATTTCGTTTCCTTAAAAGATTTATTACGAAAAGTATGTTGAAATCTTGCCTCTTCAAAAGAAAAAGGCATTGAAAAGACAAGTTGACACCTAAAAAAGGACGGTGGACGCCCAAAAAGGGAAAACGGGCATTAAAAAGGAAAAGTGAGCTTCCTAGAAAGAAAAGCTCACATTTGGAAAGAAATCAATTTCTAGAGGGTAAGGTCGGTATTATCAAAAGAAAGGAAAGGTGGAAGCAAGAACGAAAGCCTTCGAAAACGAAGGTTTGGTATCAAACGCCTTTCGTAACGTGTCTACGTTATGTTTGGGTATCGAGGTAATTAGTATTGATATACATCAATTTGCATCGTCATTTGTTACTGGTAAGCTATTGATATGTTATGATAAGAGCAATTTTAATATTCCAACACTCGTGGAAAGGATTGAATGAGCATGAAAGTTGATTTTCAAAAACGTAACATGGGCTTAATTCAAATATGTTCCTAATAGGTAAGTATGTAACATCAGTTGCATTTACTGCTAGACTATCTTAGTAGTGTTCATATGCATTTCAAAGCTTCAGTTCAGATGTTCCATGAATGAGGTTGGAATTGAGAATCAACTGAATAAGGCTTACATCTTTTAATCAATTGGGAATTCTCACGGGCTCAAGTGGAGGTCCCTAGATGAAAGTCAGATTTTTTTTATCAGGATGAAGTCGAATCCTTGTTAGAATCTTATGATCTGTGTGTTGGTGGGGATTGCTTTGAAATGATTCCAGCAAAACTCCAGCACGTGATGATAAAAGGAACTGGCATGAAGGCTGCAAATATTAGCAGTTAGGAACAAGCTATTCACTATTGCAGTAACACAAAAGAAACATTGGACGTGACTCTGAATCTTCAACGGCTTCCAGCTGAATCTGGTCAACAACCTTCAACCGATTACTAGCTGCAGCATATCTGCAACAAATGGATGAAGGCTCTAAAGATCACGATGAGATCAAATGCAGATGACGATTACAGATAACGTTCTCAAATTATAGATAACGTAACAACTCAGATTACAGATCATATTCAGCAACTCAAATGGAATCAAATACAAAAGATCATGATTATCAAATCAGATAAGGTTCAAGGCTTACCTAACAAAGATAAAGCCAAAAGAAGATCATGTGCAGATCACGTTCCATATCAGACGAGATCAGTTAGAAGATGGAGCTTATCAAAACAGTCAAGATCAGGCTTATCCAAATCACAACAAACAAGTATCCATGAGCCTATAAAAGGGCCCTCCCAGGTGCTGCAGAGGGGGGAACCAGCAACGATCAACCAGCGACGATCAACCAACGAGCATCAAGAGGTTCAGTCCGAAAATTCAGAGAAATAGAGAGAGAGAGAGAGAAAGGAAGAGAAGAAGGAGAAGAAGGAAGTCCGGCCTGGTTCCGACGTCCGACGATCGTCCGGCGAAGTGCTCCTACGTCTCCTCTCACTCACACAGGTTGGAATTCTTGCACAAATTGGTTTTAATTCATGAGAATTTGAAAAAGCACAGATTCTGGAAATTTGTACGTGAATCAAGGCCTTGAGCCCATGTTCTTCATTTATATCGATACAAACATGCATGATTCCTTCATGAATGGAATTAAAATCCATGTTTAGATGATTTCCATGCATCATTAGGGCTGATACAGGTTGAATTTCGTTTTAGAATCACGTTAGGAACTTTCTGAAATTTTCTGCAAACTTGGTTTCTGAAACTGTCCATGCACACGCGTCTGATCACGGAATTTTTATAGCCAAACGGATAATCCAATTGCTTCGAAATTTTGCATGAATAATCTAGACATATCAGACGTTCTTAGATAAAATTTTGAGGAATTTTTATGAACTGTTGCCTAGCCAATTAGATCCGTGAAGTTTATACAAAATCCAGATTGCGTTTTACAGAAACAAAACGTTCAGTAAAAGACCTCTGTTCTTTTGCCCATATCTCTTCAACCACTGAATGAAATTGGATGAAATTTGATTCTTCGGAAACCTAACATCCATATCTTTCTAACACAACAAATTTTATCGAAATTGGATGACTTAGGGCTGAGATATTGCTGTTTTTCTGAGCTTCTCATTCACAGAAACAGGGCTGTTCCGAATTTTATAACAGTTTCTGATTCTGTATTTAATTCTCAGAAAATAAAGAATAAAATTATAAAATAAAAATATATTTTGATTCTACACAACGTGTCTCTATTCTGTAAAAGTTTTAGAATTTTTGGAGAATGAGAAGTATTTTTAAAAATTCGAAGAACAGGTCTTTGGAACTGAACAGATTCTGCAACTTTCAGAATCTGAAAATTTTCAGAAATCAAGAACTTAAACACAAATCTGAAACTATTGAAAAATCTGGTTTTTCCTTTCTCGAATTAATGAATTCAAACAAATTTCAAGCGTCTAGGCTGACCCTTGAGCGCCGGTTCAAGAAGGCCTAAGTCGAAAAGATCTCACTTGTCCACAATCGTTCTTAGAAGTCAGAAAATCAGAATTTGTTAGTTTTGATAAACTAACTGGCACGCTCGCGCAACCCGACGTAGTTCGAGGGTTTGATTTCGGATCCCACGATTTGAAATAAAATCACGTCTACAGATTTGGCACGCCCGGTGGGACATGAGACTTTGAAATTTTGTTTGAATCCATTATACTAATTCAATTTTCAGGTTTGTGATAAGTTGGCTTAAACAGGTTGATCATGCCAAGTACCAAAGGATCTTGCGAGATATCTAATTGAAATTTGTTGGAATCTGTTATGCTAACAAAGTTTCTAGATTTGTGGTAAGTTTGTATACAGGTGGATTATGTCAAGTTCCGAAGCATCTCCGATAATGCGAAGGCGAGGTTCATGCCATAAGAGCAAAATTTCAAATAGGATTGCAAAAGACGCGCTGGCTTCCTTAAAAAGGGGAATGATGAAAGTAGAAGAAAGGATAGCTGCTTTAAAAGCAGAAGAAGAGGAATCTTGCTCCTCCCATGGTAAGAAACATAGGAAATCAAGCCGTTCAAAGAAAACTTCATCTGATTTTCAAAACCAATTTTCCAAAACCATAGAAAGACTTTCCCAAGAAAAAATTGCTTATCTTACAAAGAAAGCAACCGAAGCTAGAAGTAAACTTGAGGCCTTAGAGGCTAAGATCTACCATAAAAACCTATCTTGTGAATGTGGAGAGCAAATTCAACCAAGGTCGAAAATCGATGAGGGATACGAGGCTGGAGATGAGGCGAGAGTCCAAATCAAATCAGCTAATCGTTCAAAATATCCAAAAACCCCTTTGCACAATGAAAAACCAAAAAAGTTTCCTATTTCAAAAACTTTGGAAATTTTTCAAAAGAGATTTGAAAATCAAAAATTTGGAATTCAAGAAAGCAAAAAAGAAAAGAAAGTTCACATCCCTAAGCGCACAAGTGGACTAGGGCATGAGAGTCACTTCACACCCACCATCCAAAACTTTTCAAAACCGGTTGCTCTGATGGGTTCCATTCCCACGAGCACCATTTCATACACAAGAGAGAACGAGTGTTGCACACCCATAGGCTTGGCAGATGAAGTCCAAGACCTATCAAAGCAATGGGAGCTCGAAGCCCTACAGGAGCTACAGCACCCTCAGGATGCCTGTAAGGAAGCTTGCTCTCACCATGAAAAGGTAGACAAGCATGAAGAAGGTATACTTGAAACTCCTCTCTCTCCAAACTCTCTACTCGTTCTTCCTATTCATTGTGTAGGACCAGTGGATTACCAAGATTCAAATCACAATTATGCACCCACAACCCCACAAAATGTGTTGAAGGATGTAGATTTGGAAGGTGCGGTGGATGTCCAGCACCAAAATGAATTCCAAAATGAGAAAAATGAAATTCCAAATTTGGTAACCCCTAGGGCATGTATCGATAGCCTAGGTACACCTCATCCTATTACCCACCTACTAGGAGAGTCACACCCAGCCAAGGTCGTCCATCTCCTAGAAGAGCTCAACTCACCCCATAAACCCGTAGACCTCCAAGGTATAACCAATGAAATTCAAGTGTATAGCCACGTCATAGATAACACAATATTCCAGGGTCATCCTCTTTATCAAAAATTTTCAAAACTTAAAAAGCCTTGGAATATGTTACTAAACATGGGATATACACCTTACCAGGGCCTAGGAGCTAAAAACCAAGGTAGGCTAGAACTCATCCTACCTAGACCAAACCCGAGTCGATATGGATTGGACTATATCCCATCCATACCACCTGAACCACCACCTAGAACCAATTGGGTTAAGGGTGCCCTAGAACCCGCTAATCCCGAAACCTATGGTTTAGACGTCTTATTTAGAGTCTAACTCATAGTGTTTTCTTTGCAGGTTTGATGGAAGATCCCTTTTTATTTGAAAAAAATCCAAAAAAATTATATATTCCCAAAAGCCAAAAAAAAATTGGAAAAACCAAAAAAACCCAAAAAAAAAAATTGAAAAATTTGAAATTCCCAAAAAAAAGTTTTATTCGTTTCCCCTTCTGCTATTTGCTTTGAAAAATCCAAAAAAATAAAAAATTATGAAAATTTCAAAAAAAAAATGTTTGTTTTCCCTTCTATTAGTTGTTCCAGAAAATCCAAAAAAATAGAAAAATTTGAAAAACTCCAAAAATATTATTTTTCAAAAATTGGATTTAGAAATGCCTTCTTTTCTTATCCATGATACTTCCCTAGAAAACAAGAACTTGAGAGTGATTAAAGCAGGGAGGAAAGTCCCCTCATCCATGAGGATGATCAAGCCTCCAAGCTTTCAATATTCCATAAAATCATTGATTTGGAAAAGCTTCAAAGTGTGTAAGTAAGAGTTTTCTAGAAATGCATTAGAGAGTTAACCTACCTAGAATACATCCAAGGATCATATCATGCATCGCCAAGACTAAGGTTGTACATATCTTTCATGCATCACATTGAAAAAACAGCCATGTCATATAGAGATCGGCCATGATATGTGAGTTCTCATACTATTCACTCCAAACTAGGGGCATGGAGATGTTATTCCTTAAATACATTTCATAGAAATTGAGTGTATTCATCATATCATAAAGCATGCATTACCATTGTATTATAGGAATACATCTTGCATGACATAATGCATCCACAAGAATGAGAAGTATTTTTAAAAATTCGAAGAACAGGTCTTTGGAACTGAACAGATTCTGCAACTTTCAGAATCTGAAAATTTTCAGAAATCAAGAACTTAAACACAAATCTGAAACTATTGAAAAATCTGGTTTTTCCTTTCTCGAATTAATGGATTCAAACAAATTTCAAGCGTCTAGGCTGACCCTTGAGCGCCGGTTCAAGAAGGCCTAAGTCGAAAAGATCTCACTTGTCCACAATCGTTCTTAGAAGTCAGAAAATCAGAATTTGTTAGTTTTGATAAACTAACTGGCACGCTCGCTCAACCCGACGTAGTTCGAGGGTTTGATTTCGGATCCCACGATTTGAAATAAAATCATGTCTACAGATTTGGCACGCCCGGTGGGACATGAGACTTTGAAATTTTGTTTGAATCCATTATACTAATTCAATTTTCAGGTTTGTGATAAGTTGGCTTAAACAGGTTGATCATGCCAAGTACCAAAGGATCTTGCGAGATATCTAATTGAAATTTGTTGGAATCTGTTATGCTAACAAAGTTTCTAGATTTGTGGTAAGTTTGTATACAGGTGGATTATGTCAAGTTCCGAAGCATCTCCGATAATGCGAAGGCGAGGTTCATGCCATAAGAGCAAAATTTCAAATAGGATTGCAAAAGACGCGCTGGCTTCCTTAAAAAGGGGAATGATGAAAGTAGAAGAAAGGATAGCTGCTTTAAAAGCAGAAGAAGAGGAATCTTGCTCCTCCCATGGTAAGAAACATAGGAAATCAAGCCGTTCAAAGAAAACTTCATCTGATTTTCAAAACCAGTTTTCCAAAACCATAGAAAGACTTTCCCAAGAAAAAATTGCTTATCTTACAAAGAAAGCAACCGAAACTAGAAGTAAACTTGAGGCCTTAGAGGCTAAGATCTACCATAAAAACCTATCTTGTGAATGTGGAGAGCAAATTCAACCAAGGTCGAAAATCGATGAGGGATACGAGGCTGGAGATGAGGCGAGAGTCCAAATCAAATCAGCTAACCGTTCAAAATATCCAAAAACCCCTTTGCACAAAGAAAAACCAAAAAAGTTTCCTATTTGTAGACGCGCGAAAATCCCCGCCTCTTTGCCTCTTTCGGGGCTTGGAGTGGATCTTATCGTGCGTCTAAGGCCTATGTATATAAATAGGGCGTGCCAGCTAGCTTACTCAAGCTAGCGAAGATATATTTAACACTGACTTCTAAACGTGGCGACTGTGAGCAAGTAAGCTCTTGTCGTCGCAGACCTTCTTGCACCGATGCGCAAGGGTCAGTCTGTACGCTTTTGCAAAAATTGAGTTTTGGGGAGAAAGTCCACGAAGCGGTTCGAGGTGTCTATTTCGGGTCTTTAAGATGCGATTGCATATTTTAGATCACGTGGATTTGCACGTGCCTAAGTCTTTTCTTTTATCCCTTTTTGGGTCGCCTATTTTGTGTGTTATGAACACTCCACTACATGGGCGAATTCGAGCAGGGCTTGCTTTGATGCAATATGCGTCCTACCTCGTGGTATGGCGTAGATGCAATGCAAACTCACGCTACTCCAAAGGGAAAACCCGAAATGTAAAGACAATACTGAAGGGAAATAACAGAAGGGAAATAACCGAAGGGAAATAACCGAAGGGAAATAACTGAAGGGAAATAACCGAAGGGAGATATGTATATATCTTATGTATATGAGCCCTTACTCGGGTCTTGCAAATAAGAGCGAAGGCTCAATGTGGGTGCGTGCTTGAATTGAAAGACTTACTCACACGACATGAAATTAAACCCAAATATAAATTGCAGTATGGCCTTGACTAAGGTCTTGGGAGTAAGAGCGAAGGCTCAATGTGTGTGAGAGTGCTTGAATTGAAGTACTACACACACGACATAAATGAAACCCAAATATAACTGCAATAAGGCCTTTACTAAGGTCTTGGGAGTAAGAGCGAAGGCTCAATGTGTGTGAGAGTGCTTGAATTGAAGTACTACACACACGACATAAATGAAACTCAAATATAACTGCAATAAGGCCTTTACTAAGGTCTTGGGAGTAAGAGCGAAGGCTCAATGTGTGTGAAAGTGCTTGAATTGAAAGACTTACTCACACGACATGAAATGAAACCCAAATAGTATAGGTCGGCCCTTACTTGGGTCTTTCAAATAAGAGCGAAAGCTCAATGTGTGTGAGAGTGCTTGAATTGAAAGACTTACTCACACGGCAAGAAATGAAACCCAAATAGTATAGGTCGGCCCTTACTTGGGTCTTTCAAATAAGAGCGAAAGCTCAATGTGTGTGAGAGTGCTTGAATTGAAAGACAACGCACCCAACATAAACAAAACCCTTCGAGAATGGAATATATATGTACACTATATTAGGGGCTGATTAGGCCCGTGTGTGTTCAAAATTGTGCACGACTAAGAGAGTGCACGTGTGTGGTTGTGCCAAGCCACGTTATTACAAGCGGGGGGAGACTATGCTCCGTTATTACAACCCCGTATCAAATTGAATTTCAAGCAAGTGTACGACTAAAGACCGAGTTTAGACACTTACGGGTAGCTGGTCCGTAGAGGTCTTGCTTGAGCGTGGCCTTGGCTTTGGGCTGCAAACGGGAGCTCCGCGAAGGTAGGTGATCAAGGGTGTTGGCCGGCTGCAAATAGGGCGCGGGATAGACGCCTCGAAGGGGGCCGGTGGCAAGTAGGTGGCGCCTCCAAGTAGGGAGTTTAGAGTGGCTGAACAAGTGGGTATTAGGATCACTAGGGAAGTTGGGTACTTAGGGGAAACTGGACCTAAAAGGTGAGCTAGTGGGAAGGCCAAATAGGACACCTAGGGGGGTTGGCCGAATGGGAGATGGTGGCTAAGTAGTGGCCAGCAACTTGGGTTATCCTAGGTTCGGCTAGGTTTAGGTGGTGGCGGCAAAGGGGCTGAGCTGAAGGGAGGATGGGTGGCTAAGAGTGGAGAGGTGGTAGAGAAGGGGGCTAGGTAAGGTGCAAGGTACTTACCGAATGGGGAGAAGTGGCGGATGGAGTGGGAAAGTGGCGGGCAGGTGGCTGTCGGCTAGTTCAGTTGGGGGAAGATGATGGTGTCCGGCTGAGGGGTAGTGGTGGTGGACGGAAGAGGGAAGGTGGCGGAGCAGGTGGCGGCTGGTGGAGCAGGCCAAGGTGGGGAGTTGTCCCGGCTGGGTGAGAGAAGGGAGAAGGAGAGGGCCCGGCTGGGTGAGGTAGAGTGGTTCCCACTTAGAAAACCCGCCCACAATGAGGGGGGTTTAAATAGGGGATGGGTAGGTCGGTTAGGGCTGGGCTGTGGGTAGTGGTTAGGTGGTTTAGGTAGGGTGGTATGTAGATAAGGTGGGCTGGATGGGGTTGGGCCAGATATTTTAAAACTAGGTGTTTGGATAAATCGTGGGCTAAGGGTGGTTTAGGGGTTTAGGGCTAGGTTAGGTGGTTGGGTTTTAGGGTGAGGTTTAGTGAGCTAGGTTAGGTGATTAGGCTAGGTTTAGGCTAGGATTAGGGAAATTAATCTAGGTTTAGGGAAGGATTAGGGAAGTGGGTTAGGTGATTAGGCTGGGATTAGGCCGGGATTAGGGAAGTGGGTTAGGTGATTAGGTTCAGATTAGGGGTGGATTAGGGGTTTAGGCTAGGTTTAGGCATTTTTGGCTAGGTTTAGGTGAAGGAGCTCCCTTAGCATGGCCCATAGACCTTGATCACCCCATGTTGGTGCAGCCCTAGGTTAGGTTTTTGCTAATTACAAGCTTAAACCCACTCAATTAGGCTAACCCACATGATTAACCCAAACTTGACACACAAGTCAAGCTTAATACAACACTCTTGATATTTTTCACCCCCACTCTCTCTCATGCCCAATATCCCATGTGAATTTCAAGTGGGCCCCACCTCCATTTATGAGAAGGTGATGTGGGCCATGGATATGGATATTGGATTGGATCTCTGGATCCAAATCCAAATCCAAGTCCACATATGGGTTTGGATTGGAATCTGGATATATATGGTCCAGATCCAATCCAAACTGAACTCTGACTCCTTCGAGCTGGGTTCGAGACGGACGATTTGTGCGGGGCCTGACAGCATCAGTACTCCGTCTGCGTTGGGTCTTCGCCAACATAGTCGTCCGCCTCCGTTTCTGCCTTCCGGAGATGACTTCAAATGCTATTTTGATAAGAACAGGGTCTTGGACGTTCGAGATCCTGGGATGTGAATCAGATACAAGAGTTGCTGCGCCGGGCTCGACAGGTGCTCCGGTTCCGGGCTCTTCTTGGCTCTCCTGGTCCTGTCTTGATCGGGCCAAGCCACTTTGGGGTTTCAAAACATGTTTTAAAAGGGTTTTCAAAAGCTATATCATATGTTTTTGAAAGATAAAGTTTAAAACATATATACAGGGTTGTCTAGAAGGCTCCTGAGTTTCCAGACTCAAAAATGGCCCTTTGGGGCTGCTTGTACAAAACCAGGTTTGTTTAAGAAATTCGTGGGATTTCGGGGTGTTTACAGATGCCCCTCTTTGGCCTTATCCAAATCAATTTGGATAAGGGCAAAGATGACAAACACCCCTTTTAATGTCTCCCTAGATCTATCCACGAAGAATATGGGATCGTCCCAATTTTAGCAAAATCTCAATTTACAAACTCTAGTAGGAGGAGATATCACGCCAAAGGGTTTGTACTATGGAATCTGGTCCTAAATGGGATCATGTTCATGCAAGTACCATGCGTGGAATGCAAATGACATGGGTGTGGTGCCAAGAGTGGCGACCTCCCAGAGACCAGGTGTGGTCGAACTCTAGAGACTTACAAGGCCTACTGCTCCAAGTGAGCAAAAACCCTATGCTGTTCGATGTTCGGTTTTTATTTACAAAAGCTATTTACAAAAGGGACAACTGTCTTGAGTCTCGATCCTAAGGATCTCGAGCTCTTCGTGCTTGCCCTTGTTTGAGTCTTAACACTCGCTTATTTAGCGGAGGTTTTTATAAGAAAACAAGCTTCATTTCAAATTCCTATGCCTTACTCGAAACGTCGAATTCTCAAACAAGATGAAATTCAAGTAAGTAAATCCTATTTTTACTTTAGGATTCCTCGAAATGAACCATGCTTTAGCTTGGGATAAGCCAGGGATGGGAAAGAGATACCACGGTCCCTTCTGAAGCGTCCCGTGGTTTAAGGCATAGAAGGTGGAAAACTGCTCTTTTTGAGCTTTTTGGCCTCTTTTTCCTTTTTTTTTTCATAGAGGGTCTCCCTTTGGGAGTATTTTTTCTTTAATCCCTCTTTTTTATAAGAGAATCGATTTTTCTCTTTGAAGTCTGGTTTCTTTCTTTTGGAAAGAGATTTTAAATGGGAAATTCCCTTTTGATTTGGGCCTTTGTTTTCCTTTTGGAAGGAGAAGAGAAGAGGGGAGGACTTATCCCAAGCCTACACTCGATCCATTCCAGATCAGCCTATTTTGAAATAGCACGTACTACTTGCAAGTATCTTGCTATGTTGAACTAGGCCCTTCTTTGTAAGATGAAGGATTTTGAAATGCAACCACGATTTTGAAAACTCCACTCTTTCACAAGTGCGAATTCTCTTACTTAGGGTCACATGAATTGCTTTTGCACCTTATTCACACGTCTCAGGGCAGCTATCCCTCTTAAATTTTCGAAAACTGGAATTTAATCCAGATCCTACACATGATACTTCTTTAAGTATTGAATATTGATAGGATCTGCTAAATTCCTACCTTCTACATCGATCAACCAATACGAATTGTTCGTAGTGGTTGCTCGTACAACATAGGGTCCATCCCAGTTGGGGCGCCACTTGCCTAGGGGGTGTGGGCCACGATGGTGGATGGTTTTCAAGACCAGATCTCCCACTTCAAAGTAGCGAGGTCTCATGTGTTTGCTATATTGTCGGGCTATCCTTTGCCGGTATGCACGAGCATGATCCATGGCAAGGAGTCGCCTCTCATCTAGCAAATCTAGCTCGGCCATCCTAGCATGCTGGAGCGTCTCTAGGGGGAGGTCGAGTGCAATGGATGTATGGAATGAATGCAGTTGGGTATGAATGGGAAGAATGGCGTTTGTGCCATAGACCGATTCGAATGGTGTGGCATTTGTGGGAGTCCGGATGGAAGTCCTATAAGCCCATAAGGCTTCATCCAGCTTCTCATGCCACCTCCTACCCTTCTCTAAGGTCTTCTCAATGATACCAATGAGAGTCTTGTTTGTGGCTTCGGCTTGGCCGTTGCCTTGAGGGTAGTAGGGCGAGGAGAAGTGGTGAGTTATGCCATACGTGTTGCACAACTTAACCATCCGCTTGTTCTTGAATGGGGTACCATTATCAGACACAAGGTCTCGTGGAACCCCAAATCGAGCCAAGATATTCCTCCGGATGAAAGCCACCACATGTTGCCCCATTACATTCGTTAGGGAAATGGCTTCCACCCACTTGGAGAAATACTCCGTGGCTGCTAAAATAAAACATTCGAGGCCTTTGGAAATATGGGGCCTACAATGTCAAACGCCCACATGGTAAATGGCCAGGGGCTGACCACGGAATGCAATGCAGATGAAGGGATATGAATGGCGTGCCCATGCACTTGACATGGATGACACTTCCTAACATGATCGTGACAATCCTTTTTCAGGGTGGACCAAAAATAACCCCCTCTAAGTATTTTCATTGCCATCATGTTGGCATTAACATGACCTCCACATTCTCCATCGTGGAATTCATGCATTACTATCCTAGCCTCCTCTAGGTCGATACACCTAAGCAGAATGCCGGTAAAACTCTTTTTGTATAAGACCCCACCCAGAATGGTGTATCGGGTCGAAATCTTACGAATGAATGCCCTATCTTTGGATGTGGCATCCTCGGTGAATCCCCATTTTCTAAAAAATGTTTTATGTCATAGAACCAGGGTTTTTCAATAGACTCTGGGTTGTTTTGGCAAATATCCAAGTCGTGTGTGGATGGATGGGGCGCATGCCATATTTCCAAAGATCTGGTCCCTGAAATGGGATCGACCTTCAGGGCTGAACCCAAGGAGGAGAGGGCATCGGCAATGCCATTGTCCTCTCTTCCTACGTGTGTGAGCTTACACGATTGGAAGGATTGGACCAATCGAGTGGCCAACTCGTGATATGGAAGTAGTTTCTCATTACGTACTTGCCAAATTTTTAAAACCTGGTTGATGACAAGGAGCGAATCTCCAAAGACCTCGATGCATGATGCCCCTAGAGTTTTCGAAATCCTCAAGCCTTGTATGAGTGCTTCATACTCAGCTACGTTGTTGGAACATTCAAAATCTAAGCGGACTGCTATGGGAATCTCGCCCTTTTCAGGGGAGATTAGGATGATCCCGACACCAGCCCCTCGTTGGTTTCGTGCCCCGTCGAAGTGCATCTTCCACACTTGGTTTTCGAAAGAATTTGCCAAAATGTGGTTTTGAAAATGGTTTTGCAATATGCCTTCATCAGGCATTTCGACAAGAGTGGGATATGCGTCCTCCAAGGGGAAGTCAGCCACGTAATCTGCTAGGGCTTGCCCCTTAACGGAGATCTGGTGATGGTATTTTAGATCATACTCCATTAGAAGGAGTTGCCATTTGCCCAATCTACCCGTGAGAATGGGTTTTTCGAACAAGTGCTTGATTGGGTCAAGCTTGGACACTATCCAGATCTCATGATCTAGGAAGTAGTGTCTGAATTTCTGGCAGGCCCAAACTAGGGCCAAGCACGTCTTCTCCATGGCTTGATAATTTCGTTCATAAGCCAAGAGAGTTTTTGAAATATAGTAGATGGCATACTCCTTATGGGTGTCATCCTCGTATTGAGCCAACAGGGCTCCTAAAGCGTTTACATGCACGGAGATGTATAATAAAAGCGGTTTTCCTTGTTTTGGAGGATTCAAAACGGGGGGATTAACCAAGTATGCCTTTAGTCTCTCGAAGGACTTTTGGCATTCGTCATCCCATAAGAATTTCGTACCCTTCCTCAACAGTTTGTTGAAGGGTTCGCATCTAGTTGCCAGATTTGATATGAATCGGCGCACAGATTGTAATCGACCCTGGAGGCTACGGACTTGGGTGAGATTGGAGGGTGGAGCCATGTCTATGATGGCTCGACACTTAGAGGGGTCGACTTCTATTCCCCTTTGGCTCACCATAAAGCCTAGAAGCTTTCTTGATTCTACCCCGAACACACATTTTTGAGGGTTTAGCTTTACTTTGTAAAGCCTAAGCCTTTCGAAAATCTTTTGTAAACATTCGATATGAGTGCATCGGGTTTTGGATTTCGCCAAGAGATCATCTACATACACTTCTACAAGCTCGTGAATTTGATCATGGAAGATCGTGTTCATGGCTCGTTGGTATGTTGCGCCGGCATTTTTCAAACCAAAGGGCATGACTGTATAGCAGTACGTGCCCCATGGGGTTGTGAAGGCGGTCTTACCCTGATCTCGTGGACTTAGTTTGATTTGATTATAGCCTGAATAGCCATCCATAAATGAAAACATTTCATGATTTGCAGTACTATCGACTATCAAATCTATGTTTGGTAAAGGATAATTATCCTTTGGAGTGGCTTTATTCAGGTTTCTGAAATCGATGCATATTCGAATTTTCCCATTGGTTTTTCGAACTACAACGATATTTGACAACCAATCAGAATACGCAATGGGTTTTATAAATCCGGCTTTTAGCAAATCTTCTAAACCCTCTTTGACTTGCGTGTGTACATTCGGGTGTATTTTCCTAAGCTTCTGCTTTATTGGTTTTACACCTATATCTAAGGGAAGACGATGCTCGACTATGCTGGGATCTATGCCCGGCATGTCTTCATACATCCATGCAAACACATCTAAATAGGTTCGTAGAAATGCAATGAATGCTAACTTTTCAGTTTCATGCAAGCATGCGCCTATTTTGATGGTTTTGGGATTGGAATCATCCCCTAGGTTCACCTCTACGAAATCTCCTCCTACTGATTGGGAAGGTCTTTCAAAATCGAGAATTCTATGAAATTCTGGGAGCTCAGAAGTGGGATCTTCCTCAAGGGGATCCACTTCTGGGCTTTGATCATTCTCGTGGGCTTTAGACCCGAGGGAACTTGATGCGTGGTTTTCAAAATAACCTGGTTTTGTACTTGGATTTTCAAGCGATTTCGAAATTTTTGGTCTGGCTATGCAGACGACGTTTCTTTCGAAGTCCTTTTCTTTCGCCAAAGTCATACCAGGAGCAGCTATGTACAAAATCTTTTTGGTATTTTCCAAATTTTCGATTTTTTTGGGTTTTCGTAAAACAAGAACTTTGGGAACTATACAAAGCACACTTTTTTCGAGTTTTTGTTTTTCCATTGTTTTGGTTTTTCTTGTTTTTCGATTTTTTTGATTTTAAGTTTTCAAATGTTTTTTGGTATTTTTTTAGAAAAAGGGATCTTCCGTCATACCTACAAAGGGAAAACACTATGGGTTAGACTCGGAATAGGAGGTCTAAACCATAGGTCTCTTCTAAGACAGGCTCCGGGGCACCCTTGACCCAGGTGGTCACAGGGGGTGGTTCCGGCGGTATTTGGGGAGTATAGCCGATCCCATATCGGCTTGGGTTGGCCCTAGGAAGGATGGGCTCTAGGAGACCCTGGTTTTGTGCCCCTAGACTTTTGTAGGGCGTGTAGCCCATGTTTAATGATATGTTCCACGACCTTTTGTTTTTTGAAAAGATGGGATATAAGTCGTGGTCCTGGAACATGCTATCGTCCATATTAGGCTCGTATGGCCTTTTGTCCAGGGGTTTTGGAAATAGGGAACGTTTGGGTTTTCCTAGGAGGATTAGAGTCGGGAGGGGGCCTGCTTTGGGCGGCCCCTTCACACATACAACCTTCCTAGGGTTGTTCAACACGAGCCGAGGTGGCTCAACCATAATTTGCCCCAGGTTAGCCTCGTGGGCCTGGGAGCTCGATAAACAAGGGGAGTTTATGATCCCCTGAAGCTGTGGGTGACTCTCACCTAGGATCACTACGACCTGGTCCCTAAAAGGGATCTTAACACACCTGTGGAAGGTGGATGGCACAGCGCACAAACTGTGTATCCAGGGTCTTCCCAGCAAAAGGTTATAATGGGGGTGGATGTCCAAGACATGGAACACCCCCGTGTGTTCGATCCCTCCCGTTTCCATTGGGAGTTCGATGGATCCTAAAGGTCTAGACGTATTCCCATCGTATCCAGTGATAACGATGGGGCTTGGGTTCACTGAAGTCAAGGTGACTCCGATTTTATACGCCACGTGAAGTGGAAGGATGTTGAGCCCTCCTCCACCATCGACTAGGCACCTGTCTAGAGAGTGGTTGTTTAGAACCACCTCGATGTGCAGGGCCTGGTTATGGGTTTCGTAGGGTCTATCTACATCATCTTCCGAAAAGGTGATGGGCGATTTTGCTCCTAATAAAGCCACTTGGGCAGACAAGGATTCCGGACTTATGTTCGAATCAACCTTGGCCCTTTCTAGAATTTTCTCTAAGACAAGTCTATGCCTAGGCGAGGTTTTGATAAGCTCTAGGATAGACATGTGAATAGGAATCTTTGAAAGGTGGTTTTCGAAATCATAAGGATTTAGGATGATTTTGTCCTTATCTGCTTTTGGCAGACCACTAGGGATACATGCTTTTGAGGGGCCAGGCACACTGACCACCTTTGAGCACCTTGAAGGTGCGGGGGTTGGTAGATCCTCCCGGATCTAGTGACTTCCCCCACGACCAGCCTAGGGTTCGCGCTAAACTTGGCTCTAAGGATGAGCTGAGGAGAACCTTGGATTTTAAAAACTGGCTTTGCCGGGGTTTCCACTTTTGATGGTCCCCGAATGACGACTTGGGCGGGCCTCTTGTATAGTACAAGGATGGGCGCACAAGCAGGTCGACCAGGCTCTGGTTTTTGTGCTAGTTCCTTGGAAATGGTGAGGGTACATACCTCCTTTCCTTTCCCACTGCCACTGGCGTGTTTGGGAAAGGGTTCCTTGAAGATAGCTTGAGGTGGCTCAGGTTCCGCAGTGACCTGGAGCCGGCCCTCCGCTATCAAGTTCTCAATTTTATTTAGAAGAGAGAAGCACCGTTTGGTATCATGGCCTTTGAGCCGATGATACTTGCAAAATCGGTTTAAATACCCCCCTTTGGACGTGACTCCTTCGGGGATTTCAGGGAGTTCGATCATGCCCTGGGCAAGTAAGAGGTCTAGGACCTCCGACACAGGTTGCCCCAGCGGAGTGTACTCCCGTTTTTCAATTGGTTTTGAAAAATTGCGTTCTCTCTTATTTTCTATTTTTTCAAAATTTTTAGAAGTGCCCGCCATGCCTGGATCCACCCGGACATTGGCGATTTTATGGGGCTTTGCCCCTTTGTCCGTTGTGGGCAGCCCATATGCGATGGGCTTTTCCACACGTGTTTTAGGAACGGCACTTCCTTTCCATAGGTGGTCGTATGTCCCTTTTCGCAAGTTGGTTTCGAAAAGGGAGGCCTTTTTGATCAACTTATGGAAAGTTGAAATCTCATGGAGCGAGAGAAGGGTTTTTAACTCGCTTTTGAAATTATCCAGGATGAGCATTACTGCGCATCCTTCGGATATAGGCTCTCGCACTTGGCCCAAAAGAGACCTCCATCTTATAATGAAGGCATGCACGTCTTCGTTCATGCCTTGCTTTGTATCCCTTAAGGTATTCAGGGTTGGCGTGACTTCCACGTTGTGTGCAAATCTTTGCATGAAGCAGTTCGCTAACTCTTCAAAAGTAGCGAACTGGCTTAAGTCGTAGGAAGCCAGCCATTTGGCAGCTGTGCCTTTAAGGGATAGGGGGAACCAATACACCCATTTCATCGAGTCCTTTTTCTTCTTATGGGCTCGACGTGAGAAAAGCTGCAAGTGAGACCTAGGGTCTCCCATGCCATCATACCGATGGAAGTTCGGTATTTCATCGTCACTGTCTGTTTCGTAATCCATAGGAAGGAAATCAGACAGGGCGTAGCTTCTTTTCTCTTTATTTTGCCCTTTCAGCAGCTGCTGTAGGGCTTTACGGTCCTTTTGTGTGAAGGACTCGTGGTATTGGTTGCCTTCCATTACGGAGGCCTCTTTTTGCTTGCGAGGTTTTTCAATTTTCTTTTTAGGCCTTTGTTCACCGTTTGATGAACATGAATCGCCTACTTCAGCCTCTTGGCTGAGAGCATCGATTTTGGCCTCAAATTCCCTTCTCAAGTCCTCGATTTCATCTAGTTTTATTTTGTTTTTGAAAATCCTCCTAGAGTGAGAACTTGATGCGCATGAGCCTTGGCTCGACACTTCACTTGGATTGGATTTTGACATGCTTTTCAAGCTTTTTCAAAATTTCCTAAGTAAAAGCAAAGAAAACAAGTTAAAAATGACACCTTTATAAAATTTTCGCAAGACTTCTACAAGTAAACTCGATTTTTGAAAAGGCTCACGTCCCACCGGGCGTGCCAATCTCTGTAGACGTGCGAAAATCCCCGCCACTTTGCCTCTTTCGGGGCTTGGAGTGGATCTTATCGTGCGTCTAAGGCCTATGTATATAAATAGGGCGTGCCAGCTAGCTTACTCAAGCTAGCGAAGATATATTTAACACTGACTTCTAAACGTGGCGACTGTGAGCAAGTAAGCTCTTGTCGTCGCAGACCTTCTTGCACCGATGCGCAAGGGTCAGTCTGTACGCTTTTGCAAAAATCGAGTTTTGGGGAGAAAGTCCACGAAGCGGTTCGAGGTGTCTATTTCGGGTCTTTAAGATGCGATTGCATATTTTAGATCACGTGGATTTGCACGTGCCTAAGTCTTTTCTTTTATCCCTTTTTGGGTCGCCTATTTTGTGTGTTATGAACACTCCACTACATGGGCGAATTCGAGCGGGGCTTGCTTTGATGCAATATGCGTCCTACCTCGTGGTATGGCGTAGATGCAATGCAAACTCACGCTACTCCAAAGGGAAAACCCGAAATGTAAAGACAATACTGAAGGGAAATAACAGAAGGGAAATAACCGAAGGGAAATAACCGAAGGGAAATAACTGAAGGGAAATAACCGAAGGGAGATATGTATATATCTTATGTATATGAGCCCTTACTCGGGTCTTGCAAATAAGAGCGAAGGCTCAATGTGGGTGCGTGCTTGAATTGAAAGACTTACTCACACGACATGAAATTAAACCCAAATATAAATTGCAGTATGGCCTTGACTAAGGTCTTGGGAGTAAGAGCGAAGGCTCAATGTGTGTGAGAGTGCTTGAATTGAAGTACTACACACACGACATAAATGAAACCCAAATATAACTGCAATAAGGCCTTTACTAAGGTCTTGGGAGTAAGAGCGAAGGCTCAATGTGTGTGAGAGTGCTTGAATTG
Source organism: Brasenia schreberi (assembly GCA_036023115.1). Lineage (NCBI taxonomy): Eukaryota > Viridiplantae > Streptophyta > Magnoliopsida > Nymphaeales > Cabombaceae > Brasenia > Brasenia schreberi. Next base: position 7,118,128 of record JAYKKT010000079.1, read on the forward strand.
AAGTACTACACACACGACATAAATGAAACCCAAATATAACTGCAATAAGGCCTTTACTAAGGTCTTGGGAGTAAGAGCGAAGGCTCAATGTGTGTGAAAGTGCTTGAATTGAAAGACTTACTCACACGACATGAAATGAAACCCAAATAGTATAGGTCGGCCCTTACTTGGGTCTTTCAAATAAGAGCGAAAGCTCAATGTGTGTGAGAGTGCTTGAATTGAAAGACTTACTCACACGGCAAGAAATGAAACCCAAATAGTATAGGTCGGCCCTTACTTGGGTCTTTCAAATAAGAGCGAAAGCTCAATGTGTGTGAGAGTGCTTGAATTGAAAGACAACGCACCCAACATAAACAAAACCCTTCGAGAATGGAATATATATGTACACTTATATATTAGGGGCTGATTAGGCCCGTGTTTGTTCAAAATTGTGCACGACTAAGAGAGTGCACGTGTGTGGTTGTGCCAAGCCACGTTATTACAAGCGGGGGGAGACTATGCTCCGTTATTACAACCCCGTATCAAATTGAATTTCAAGCAAGTGTACGACTAAAGACCGAGTTTAGACACTTACGGGTAGCTGGTCCGTAGAGGTCTTGCTTGAGCGTGGCCTTGGCTTTGGGCTGCAAACGGGAGCTCCGCGAAGGTAGGTGATCAAGGGTGTTGGCCGGCTGCAAATAGGGCGCGGGATAGACGCCTCGAAGGGGGCCGGTGGCAAGTAGGTGGCGCCTCCAAGTAGGGAGTTTAGAGTGGCTGAACAAGTGGGTATTAGGATCACTAGGGAAGTTGGGTACTTAGGGGAAACTGGACCTAAAAGGTGAGCTAGTGGGAAGGCCAAATAGGACACCTAGGGGGGTTGGCCGAATGGGAGATGGTGGCTAAGTAGTGGCCAGCAACTTGGGTTATCCTAGGTTCGGCTAGGTTTAGGTGGTGGCGGCAAAGGGGCTGAGCTGAAGGGAGGATGGGTGGCTAAGAGTGGAGAGGTGGTAGAGAAGGGGGCTAGGTAAGGTGCAAGGTACTTACCGAATGGGGAGAAGTGGCGGATGGAGTGGGAAAGTGGCGGGCAGGTGGCTGTCGGCTGGTTCAGTTGGGGGAAGATGATGGCGTCCGGCTGAGGGGTAGTGGTGGTGGACGGAAGAGGGAAGGTGGCGGAGCAGGTGGCAGCTGGTGGAGCAGGCCAAGGTGGGGAGTTGTCCCAGCTGGGTGAGAGAAGGGAGAAGTAGAGGGCCCGGCTGGGTGAGGTAGAGTGGTTCCCACTTAGAAAACCCGCCCACAATGAGGGGGGTTTAAATAGGGGATGGGTAGGTCGGTTAGGGCTGGGCTGTGGGTAGTGGTTAGGTGGTTTAGGTAGGGTGGTATGTAGATAAGGTGGGCTGGATGGGGTTGGGCCAGATATTTTAAAACTAGGTGTTTGGATAAATCGTGGGCTAAGGGTGGTTTAGGGGTTTAGGGCTAGGTTAGGTGGTTGGGTTTTAGGGTGAGGTTTAGTGAGCTAGGTTAGGTGATTAGGCTAGGTTTAGGCTAGGATTAGGGAAATTAATCTAGGTTTAGGGAAGGATTAGGGAAGTGGGTTAGGTGATTAGGCTGGGATTAGGCCGGGATTAGGGAAGTGGGTTAGGTGATTAGGTTCAGATTAGGGGTGGATTAGGGGTTTAGGCTAGGTTTAGGCATTTTTGGCTAGGTTTAGGTGAAGGAGCTCCCTTAGCATGGCCCATAGACCTTGATCACCCCATGTTGGTGCAGCCCTAGGTTAGCTTTTTGCTAATTACAAGCTTAAACCCACTCAATTAGGCTAACCCACATGATTAACCCAAACTTGACACACAAGTCAAGCTTAATACAACACTCTTGATATTTTTCACCCCCACTCTCTCTCATGCCCAATATCCCACGTGAATTTCAAGTGGGCCCCACCTCCATTTATGAGAAGGTGATGTGGGCCATGGATATGGATATTGGATTGGATCTCTGGATCCAAATCCAAATCCAAGTCCACATATGGGTTTGGATTGGAATCTGGATATATATGGTCCAGATCCAATCCAAACTGAACTCTGACTCCTTCGAGCTGGGTTCGAGACGGACGATTTGTGCGGGGCCTGACAGCATCAGTACTCCGTCTGCGTTGGGTCTTCGCCAACATAGTCGTCCGCCTCCGTTTCTGCCTTCCGGAGATGACTTCAAATGCTATTTTGATAAGAACAGGGTCTTGGACGTTCGAGATCCTGGGATGTGAATCAGATACAAGAGTTGCTGCGCCGGGCTCGACAGGTGCTCCGGTTCCGGGCTCTTCTTGGCTCTCCTGGTCCTGTCTTGATCGGGCCAAGCCACTTTGGGGTTTCAAAACATGTTTTAAAAGGGTTTTCAAAAGCTATATCATATGTTTTTGAAAGATAAAGTTTAAAACATATATACAGGGTTGTCTAGAAGGCTCCTGGGTTTCCAGACTCAAAAATGGCCCTTTGGGGCTGCTTGTACAAAACCAGGTTTGTTTAAGAAATTCGTGGGATTTCGGGGTGTTTACACTATTTCAAAAACTTTGGAAATTTTTCAAAAGAGATTTGAAAATAAAAAATTTGGAATTCAAGAAAGCAAAAAAGAAAAGAAAGTTCACATCCCTAAGCGCACAAGTGGACTAGGGCATGAGAGTCACTTCACACCCACCATCCAAAACTTTTCAAAACCGGTTGCTCTGATGGGTTCCATTCCCACGAGCACCATTTCATACACAAGAGAGAACGAGTGTTGCACACCCATAGGCTTGGCAGATGAAGTCCAAGACCTACCAAAGCAATGGGAGCTCGAAGCCCTACAGGAGCTACAGCACCCTCAGGATGCCTGTAAGGAAGCTTGCTCTCACCATGAAAAGGTAGACAAGCATGAAGAAGGTATACTTGAAACTCCTCTCTCTCCAAACTCTCTACTCGTTCTTCCTATTCATTGTGTAGGACCAGTGGATTACCAAGATTCAAATCACAATTATGCACCCACAACCCCACAAAATGTGTTGAAGGATGTAGATTTGGAAGGTGCGGTGGATGTCCAGCACCAAAATGAAATTCCAAAATGAGAAAAATGAAATTCCAAATTTGGTAACCCCTAGGGCATGTATCGATAGCCTAGGTACACCTCATCCTATTACCCACCTACTAGGAGAGTCACACCCAGCCAAGGTCGTCCATCTCCTAGAAGAGCTCAACTCACCCCATAAACCCGTAGACCTCCAAGGTATAACCAATGAAATTCAAGTGTATAGCCACGTCATAGATAACACAATATTCCAGGGTCATCCTCTTTATCAAAAATTTTCAAAACTTAAAAAGCCTTGGAATATGTTACTAAACATGGGATATACACCTTACCAGGGCCTAGGAGCTAAAAACCAAGGTAGGCTAGAACTCATCCTACCTAGACCAAACCCGAGTCGATATGGATTGGACTATATCCCATCCATACCACCTGAACCACCACCTAGAACCAATTGGGTTAAGGGTGCCCTAGAACCCGCTAATCCCGAAACCTATGGTTTAGACGTCTTATTTAGAGTCTAACTCATAGTGTTTTCTTTGCAGGTTTGATGGAAGATCCCTTTTTATTTGAAAAAAATCCAAAAAAATTATATATTCCCAAAAGCCAAAAAAAAATTGGAAAAACCAAAAAAACCCAAAAAAAAAAATTGAAAAATTTGAAATTCCCAAAAAAAAGTTTTATTCGTTTCCCCTTCTGCTATTTGCTTTGAAAAATCCAAAAAAATAGAAAATTATGAAAATTTCAAAAAAAAAATGTTTGTTTTCCCTTCTATTAGTTGTTCCGGAAAATCCAAAAAAATAGAAAAATTTGAAAAACTCCAAAAATATTATTTTTCAAAAATTGGATTTAGAAATGCCTTCTTCTCTTATCCATGATACTTCCCTAGAAAACAAGAACTTGAGAGTGATTAAAGCAGGGAGGAAAGTCCCCTCATCCATGAGGATGATCAAGCCTCCAAGCTTTCAATATTCTATAAAATCATTGATTTGGAAAAGCTTCAAAGTGTGTAAGTAAGAGTTTTCTAGAAATGCATTAGAGAGTTAACCTACCTAGAATACATCCAAGGATCATATCATGCATCGCCAAGACTAAGGTTGTACATATCTTTCATGCATCACATTGAAAAAACAGCCATGTCATATAGAGATCGGGGGAATACAAAAACTTCTTAAAAAGGAGTCTTCTCTTTGAAAGAAAAAAAGAAAAAGAAAAGAGAATGCAAAAACTCCTCCGAGAAGAAGTCTTCCCCAAATAGACAGAGGAAATACAAAAACTTCTTCAAAAAAGGTCTTCTCTTGAAAAATGAAAAAAAGAAGAAGGAAAAGCCAAAGCTCAAAAGAGCAATTTTCCATCTCTTTGCCTTAAACCCCGGGACGCTTCAGAAGGGACCGCGGGTAATTCTTTCCCAAATCTCCACAGTTCATCCCGATGGAGAAAAGTTCACCTTGAAAGTCCTAGAGTAAGAATAGGACCTATTTTATTTGAATTCATGTTGTTTGAGAATTAGAATTCGTTGGGTAAGAAAGAGAGCTTTGAAATGTTATTCAAAATCTTCCATAAAACCTCTACTTATTTATGGGTATTAAAACCCGAGTGAAGGGAAATATGAGAAATTGTAAGTCCTTTTGTGATAGAAACCAAAAAGAGTTCTCTTTTCAAAAAAGAGATTTTGAAAATCCTAAACATCAAAAGAAACAGGGACCATTGCTTGGGGCAGCTGGCCATCATAGGCTTCTTCTCGAGTTCGTGAATCAAAGGTATGAGTCTCTAAGCATTCATTTCATACACATGACTGCATTCATAAAGTGATCGTTCATGCATGATTGCTCTAGGACTAGAAGCTCTTACCAAATCCCATTTTGCTAAGAATCCAAGGAAATAGATGTTATGGAATAAAGAACGATTCCATACTCTCAAGGCAAATCTGGGAAGAAAAGCAAATGGGTGTTTTCTTCTTTGCCATTATCCAAATGAATTTGGAATAATGTCAAAGAGGGGCATCTGTAGACACCCAAAATTTTCTTTTAAAATTCTTACCTTTTTAGGAAAGTGGCCATTTTAGCAATTTTGGGATTTTTGAAGGAAAAAGGTACTAAACGAGTTTGTTTTGGTACCAAAATTTTATGGAAGCTTTAAAATGATGAAAGAATGCTTTCTGTTCTGAAAGTTTTGAGTTTTGACAAAATTTGGAAAAATGACGATTTTGCCCTTAGCACTGGAAAAGTAGGATTTCGTTTCCTTAAAAGATTTATTACGAAAAGTATGTTGAAATCTTGCCTCTTCAAAAGAAAAAGGCATTGAAAAGACAAGTTGACAGCTAAAAAAGGACGGTGGACGCCCAGAAAGGGAAAACGGGCATTAAAAAGGAAAAGTGAGTTTCCTAGAAAGAAAAGCTCACATTTGGAAAGAAATCAATTTCTAGAGGGTAAGGTCGGTATTATCAAAAGAAAGGAAAGGTGGAAGCAAGAACGAAAGCCTTCGAAAACGAAGGTTTGGTATCAAACGCCTTTCGTAACGTGTCTACGTTATGTTTGGGTATCGAGGTAATTAGTATTGATATACATCAATTTGCATCGTCATTTGTTACTGGTAAGCTATTGATATGTTATGATAAGAGCAATTTTAATATTCCAACACTCGTGGAAAGGATTGAATGAGCATGAAAGTTGATTTTCAAAAACGTAACATGGGCTTAATTCAAATATGTTCCTAATAGGTAAGTATGTAACATCAGTTGCATTTACTGCTAGACTATCTTAGTAGTGTTCATATGCATTTCAAAGCTTCAGTTCAGATGTTCCATGAATGAGGTTGGAATTGAGAATCAACTGAATAAGGCTTACATCTTTTAATCAATTGGGAATTCTCACGGGCTCAAGTGGAGGTCCCTAGATGAAAGTCAGATTTTTTTTATCAGGATGAAGTCGAATCCTTGTTAGAATCTTATGATCTGTGTGTTGGTGGGGATTGCTTTGAAATGATTCCAGCAAAACTCCAGCACGTGATGATAAAAGGAACTGGCATGAAGGCTGCAAATATTAGCAGTTAGGAACAAGCTATTCACTATTGCAGTAACACAAAAGAAACATTGGACGTGACTCTGAATCTTCAACGGCTTCCAGCTGAATCTGGTCAACAACCTTCAACCGATTACTAGCTGCAGCATATCTGCAACAAATGGATGAAGGCTCTAAAGATCACGATGAGATCAAATGCAGATGACGATTACAGATAACGTTCTCAAATTATAGATAACGTAACAACTCAGATTACAGATCATATTCAGCAACTCAAATGGAATCAAATACAAAAGATCATGATTATCAAATCAGATAAGGTTCAAGGCTTACCTAACAAAGATAAAGCCAAAAGAAGATCATGTGCAGATCACGTTCCATATCAGACGAGATCAGTTAGAAGATGGAGCTTATCAAAACAGTCAAGATCAGGCTTATCCAAATCACAACAAACAAGTATCCATGAGCCTATAAAAGGGCCCTCCCAGGTGCTGCAGAGGGGGGAACCAGCAGACGATCAACCAGCGACGATCAACCAACGAGCATCAAGAGGTTCAGTCCGAAAATTCAGAGAAATAGAGAGAGAGAGAGAGAAAGGAAGAGAAGAAGGAGAAGAAGGAAGTCCGGCCTGGTTCCGACGTCCGACGATCGTCCGGCGAAGTGCTCCTACGTCTCCTCTCACTCACACAGGTTGGAATTCTTGCACAAATTGGTTTTAATTCATGAGAATCTGAAAAAGCACAGATTCTGGAAATTTGTACGTGAATCAAGGCCTTGAGCCCATGTTCTTCATTTATATCGATACAAACATGCATGATTCCTTCATGAATGGAATTAAAATCCATGTTTAGATGATTTCCATGCATCATTAGGGCTGATACAGGTTGAATTTCGTTTTAGAATCACGTTAGGAACTTTCTGAAATTTTCTGCAAACTTGGTTTCTGAAACTGTCCATGCACACGCGTTTGATCACGGAATTTTTATAGCCAAACGGATAATCCAATTGCTTCGAAATTTTGCATGAATAATCTAGACATATCAGACGTTCTTAGATAAAATTTTGAGGAATTTTTATGAACTGTTGCCTAGCCAATTAGATCCGTGAAGTTTATACAAAATCCAGATTGCGTTTTACAGAAACAGAACGTTCAGTAAAAGACCTCTGTTCTTTTGCCCATATCTCTTCAACCACTGAATGAAATTGGATGAAATTTGATTCTTCGGAAACCTAACATCCATATCTTTCTAACACAACAAATTTTATCGAAATTGGATGACTTAGGGCTGAGATATTGCTGTTTTTCTGAGCTTCTCATTCACAGAAACAGGGCTGTTCCGAATTTTATAACAGTTTCTGATTCTGTATTTAATTCTCAGAAAATAAAGAATAAAATTATAAAATAAAAATATATTTTGATTCTACACATCGTGTCTCTATTCTGTAAAAGTTTTAGAATTTTTGGAGAATGAGAAGTATTTTTAAAAATTCGAAGAACAGGTCTTTGGAACTGAACAGATTCTGCAACTTTCAGAATCTGAAAATTTTCAGAAATCAAGAACTTAAACACAAATCTGAAACTATTGAAAAATCTGGTTTTTCCTTTCTCGAATTAATGGATTCAAACAAATTTCAAGCGTCTAGGCTGACCCTTGAGCGCCGGTTCAAGAAGGCCTAAGTCGAAAAGATCTCACTTGTCCACAATCGTTCTTAGAAGTCAGAAAATCAGAATTTGTTAGTTTTGATAAACTAACTGGCACGCTCGCGCAACCCGACGTAGTTCGAGGGTTTGATTTCGGATCCCACGATTTGAAATAAAATCACGTCTACAGATTTGGCACGCCCGGTGGGACATGAGACTTTGAAATTTTGTTTGAATCCATTATACTAATTCAATTTTCAGGTTTGTGATAAGTTGGCTTAAACAGGTTGATCATGCCAAGTACCAAAGGATCTTGCGAGATATCTAATTGAAATTTGTTGGAATCTGTTATGCTAACAAAGTTTCTAGATTTGTGGTAAGTTTGTATACAGGTGGATTATGTCAAGTTCCGAAGCATCTCCGATAATGCGAAGGCGAGGTTCATGCCATAAGAGCAAAATTTCAAATAGGATTGCAAAAGACGCGCTGGCTTCCTTAAAAAGGGGAATGATGAAAGTAGAAGAAAGGATAGCTGCTTTAAAAGCAGAAGAAGAGGAATCTTGCTCCTCCCATGGTAAGAAACATAGGAAATCAAGCCGTTCAAAGAAAACTTCATCTGATTTTCAAAACCAATTTTCCAAAACCATAGAAAGACTTTCCCAAGAAAAAATTGCTTATCTTACAAAGAAAGCAACCGAAGCTAGAAGTAAACTTGAGGCCTTAGAGGCTAAGATCTACCATAAAAACCTATCTTGTGAATGTGGAGAGCAAATTCAACCAAGGTCGAAAATCGATGAGGGATACGAGGCTGGAGATGAGGCGAGAGTCCAAATCAAATCAGCTAACCGTTCAAAATATCCAAAAACCCCTTTGCACAATGAAAAACCAAAAAAGTTTCCTATTTCAAAAACTTTGGAAATTTTTCAAAAGAGATTTGAAAATCAAAAATTTGGAATTCAAGAAAGCAAAAAAGAAAAGAAAGTTCACATCCCTAAGCGCACAAGTGGACTAGGGCATGAGAGTCACTTCACACCCACCATCCAAAACTTTTCAAAACCGGTTGCTCTGATGGGTTCCATTCCCACGAGCACCATTTCATACACAAGAGAGAACGAGTGTTGCACACCCATAGGCTTGGCAGATGAAGTCCAAGACCTACCAAAGCAATGGGAGCTCGAAGCCCTACAGGAGCTACAACACCCTCAGGATGCCTGTAAGGAAGCTTGCTCTCACCATGAAAAGGTAGACAAGCATGAAGAAGGTATACTTAAAACTCCTCTCTCTCCAAACTCTCTACTCGTTCTTCCTATTCATTGTGTAGGACCAGTGGATTACCAAGATTCAAATCACAATTATGCACCCACAACCCCACAAAATGTGTTGAAGGATGTAGATTTGGAAGGTGCGGTGGATGTCCAGCACCAAAATGAATTCCAAAATGAGAAAAATGAAATTCCAAATTTGGTAACCCCTAGGGCATGTATCGATAGCCTAGGTACACCTCATCCTATTACCCACCTACTAGGAGAGTCACACCCAGCCAAGGTCGTCCATCTCCTAGAAGAGCTCAACTCACCCCATAAACCCGTAGACCTCCAAGGTATAACCAATGAAATTCAAGTGTATAGCCACGTCATAGATAACACAATATTCCAGGGTCATCCTCTTTATCAAAAATTTTCAAAACTTAAAAAGCCTTGGAATATGTTACTAAACATGGGATATACACCTTACCAGGGCCTAGGAGCTAAAAACCAAGGTAGGCTAGAACTCATCCTACCTAGACCAAACCCGAGTCGATATGGATTGGACTATATCCCATCCATACCACCTGAACCACCACCTAGAACCAATTGGGTTAAGGGTGCCCTAGAACCCGCTAATCCCGAAACCTATGGTTTAGACGTCTTATTTAGAGTCTAACTCATAGTGTTTTCTTTGCAGGTTTGATGGAAGATCCCTTTTTATTTGAAAAAAATCCAAAAAAATTATATATTCCCAAAAGCCAAAAAAAAATTGGAAAAACCAAAAAAACCCAAAAAAAAAAATTGAAAAATTTGAAATTCCCAAAAAAAAGTTTTATTCGTTTCCCCTTCTGCTATTTGCTTTGAAAAATCCAAAAAAATAAAAAATTATGAAAATTTCAAAAAAAAAATGTTTGTTTTCCCTTCTATTAGTTGTTCCAGAAAATCCAAAAAAATAGAAAAATTTGAAAAACTCCAAAAATATTATTTTTCAAAAATTGGATTTAGAAATGCCTTCTTTTCTTATCCATGATACTTCCCTAGAAAACAAGAACTTGAGAGTGATTAAAGCAGGGAGGAAAGTCCCCTCATCCATGAGGATGATCAAGCCTCCAAGCTTTCAATATTCCATAAAATCATTGATTTGGAAAAGCTTCAAAGTGTGTAAGTAAGAGTTTTCTAGAAATGCATTAGAGAGTTAACCTACCTAGAATACATCCAAGGATCATATCATGCATCGCCAAGACTAAGGTTGTACATATCTTTCATGCATCACATTGAAAAAACAGCCATGTCATATAGAGATCGGCCATGATATGTGAGTTCTCATACTATTCACTCCAAACTAGGGGCATGGAGATGTTATTCCTTAAATACATTTCATAGAAATTGAGTGTATTCATCATATCATAAAGCATGCATTACCATTGTATTATAGGAATACATCTTGCATGACATAATGCATCCACAAGAAGCCCGCACTCCATTTGAAGATGGCGGCCCACAAGGATGGTTCCTATGATGCAAAGGGGCATCGCAAAAGGAATGCTCGTAAGTTGATGTTAAGGAAGGAAATTTAGTAGATTCTATAAATGCCCAATACTATGTATGGGGTCTACTTTAAATTTCATTTGAAAAGATTTTGAAAATAGATCTCCTTTGAATTTCTGGAAAGAAGGACTAAAGATGGATTATGTGATCCCAAATTAGGGAATTGATACTTTATGAAAAGTGGAGTTTTCAAAAATTATTTGGTAACATGTCAAAAATCTTTTACTTACCAAATGAGGCCTAGTTCAAAATAGCAAGGTGCTTTCAAATGGTAGGTGCTATTAGGAAATAGGACAATCTTGCCTGGATTGATTATCTAAAGGGATGAGTTGTATTCCCCATTTCGCTTCTCTCCAAAAAGGAAAATTGGCAATATTCAAAAGAAAAAGAAAAGGAAAAGAGAATACAAAAACTCCTAGAAAAAGAAGCCTTCCCCGAATAGATCGAGGGAATACAAAAACTTCTTAAAAAGGAGTCTTCTCTTTGAAAGAAAAAAAGAAAAAGAAAAGAGAATGCAAAAACTCCTCCGAGAAGAAGTCTTCCCCAAATAGACAGAGGAAATACAAAAACTTCTTCAAAAAAGGTCTTCTCTTGAAAAATGAAAAAAAGAAGAAGGAAAAGCCAAAGCTCAAAAGAGCAATTTTCCATCTCTTTGCCTTAAACCCCGGGACGCTTCAGAAGGGACCGCGGGTAATTCTTTCCCAAATCCCCACAGTTCATCCCGATGGAGAAAAGTTCACCTTGAAAGTCCTAGAGTAAGAATAGGACCTATTTTATTTGAATTCATGTTGTTTGAGAATTAGAATTCGTTGGGTAAGAAAGAGAGCTTTGAAATGTTATTCAAAATCTTCCATAAAACCTCTACTTATTTATGGGTATTAAAACCCGAGTGAAGGGAAATATGAGAAATTGTAAGTCCTTTTGTGATAGAAACCAAAAAGAGTTCTCTTTTCAAAAAAGAGATTTTGAAAATCCTAAACATCAAAAGAAACAGGGACCATTGCTTGGGGCAGCTGGCCATCATAGGCTTCTTCTCGAGTTCGTGAATCAAAGGTATGAGTCTCTAAGCATTCATTTCATACACATGACTGCATTCATAAAGTGATCGTTCATGCATGATTGCTCTAGGACTAGAAGCTCTTACCAAATCCCATTTTGCTAAGAATCCAAGGAAATAGATGTTATGGAATAAAGAACGATTCCATACTCTCAAGGCAAATCTGGGAAGAAAAGCAAATGGGTGTTTTCTTCTTTGCCATTATCCAAATGAATTTGGAATAATGTCAAAGAGGGGCATCTGTAGACACCCAAAATTTTCTTTTAAAATTCTTACCTTTTTAGGAAAGTGGCCATTTTAGCAATTTTGGGGTTTTTGAAGGAAAAAGGCACTAAACGAGTTTGTTTTGGTACCAAAATTTTATGGAAGCTTTAAAATGATGAAAGAATGCTTTCTGTTCTGAAAGTTTTGAGTTTTGACAAAATTTGGAAAAATGACGATTTTGCCCTTAGCACTGGAAAAGCAGGATTTCGTTTCCTTAAAAGATTTATTACGAAAAGTATGTTGAAATCTTGCCTCTTCAAAAGAAAAAGGCATTGAAAAGACAAGTTGACACCTAAAAAAGGACGGTGGACGCCCAGAAAGGGAAAACGGGCATTAAAAAGGAAAAGTGAGCTTCCTAGAAAGAAAAGCTCACATTTGGAAAGAAATCAATTTCTAGAGGGTAAGGTCGGTATTATCAAAAGAAAGGAAAGGTGGAAGCAAGAACGAAAGCCTTCGAAAACGAAGGTTTGGTATCAAACGCCTTTCGTAACGTGTCTACGTTATGTTTGGGTATCGAGGTAATTAGTATTGATATACATCAATTTGCATCGTCATTTGTTACTGGTAAGCTATTGATATGTTATGATAAGAGCAATTTTAATATTCCAACACTCGTGGAAAGGATTGAATGAGCATGAAAGTTGATTTTCAAAAACGTAACATGGGCTTAATTCAAATATGTTCCTAATAGGTAAGTATGTAACATCAGTTGCATTTACTGCTAGACTATCTTAGTAGTGTTCATATGCATTTCAAAGCTTCAGTTCAGATGTTCCATGAATGAGGTTGGAATTGAGAATCAACTGAATAAGGCTTACATCTTTTAATCAATTGGGAATTCTCACGGGCTCAAGTGGAGGTCCCTAGATGAAAGTCAGATTTTTTTTATCAGGATGAAGTCGAATCCTTGTTAGAATCTTATGATCTGTGTGTTGGTGGGGATTGCTTTGAAATGATTCCAGCAAAACTCCAGCACGTGATGATAAAAGGAACTGGCATGAAGGCTGCAAATATTAGCAGTTAGGAACAAGCTATTCACTATTGCAGTAACACAAAAGAAACATTGGACGTGACTCTGAATCTTCAACGGCTTCCAGCTGAATCTGGTCAACAACCTTCAACCGATTACTAGCTGCAGCATATCTGCAACAAATGGATGAAGGCTCTAAAGATCACGATGAGATCAAATGCAGATGACGATTACAAATAACGTTCTCAAATTATAGATAACGTAACAACTCAGATTACAGATCATATTCAGCAACTCAAATGGAATCAAATACAAAAGATCATGATTATCAAATCAGATAAGGTTCAAGGCTTACCTAACAAAGATAAAGCCAAAAGAAGATCATGTGCAGATCACGTTCCATATCAGACGAGATCAGTTAGAAGATGGAGCTTATCAAAACAGTCAAGATCAGGCTTATCCAAATCACAACAAACAAGTATCCATGAGCCTATAAAAGGGCCCTCCCAGGTGCTGCAGAGGGGGGAACCAGCAACGATCAACCAGCGACGATCAACCAACGAGCATCAAGAGGTTCAGTCCGAAAATTCAGAGAAATAGAGAGAGAGAGAGAGAAAGGAAGAGAAGAAGGAGAAGAAGGAAGTCCGGCCTGGTTCCGACGTCCGACGATCGTCCGGCGAAGTGCTCCTACGTCTCCTCTCACTCACACAGGTTGGAATTCTTGCACAAATTGGTTTTAATTCATGAGAATCTGAAAAAGCACAGATTCTGGAAATTTGTACGTGAATCAAGGCCTTGAGCCCATGTTCTTCATTTATATCGATACAAACATGCATGATTCCTTCATGAATGGAATTAAAATCCATGTTTAGATGATTTCCATGCATCATTAGGGCTGATACAGGTTGAATTTCGTTTTAGAATCATGTTAGGAACTTTCTGAAATTTTCTGCAAACTTGGTTTCTGAAACTGTCCATGCACACGCGTCTGATCACGGAATTTTTATAGCCAAACGGATAATCCAATTGCTTCGAAATTTTGCATGAATAATCTAGACATATCAGACGTTCTTAGATAAAATTTTGAGGAATTTTTATGAACTGTTTCCTAGCCAATTAGATCCGTGAAGTTTATACAAAATCCAGATTACGTTTTACAGAAACAGAACGTTCAGTAAAAGACCTCTGTTCTTTTGCCCATATCTCTTCAACCACTGAATGAAATTGGATGAAATTTGATTCTTCGGAAATCTAACATCCATATCTTTCTAACACAAGAAATTTTATCGAAATTGGATGATTAGGGCTGAGATATTGCTGTTTTTCTGAGCTTCTGATTCACAGAAACAGGGCTGTTCCGAATTTTATAACAGTTTCTGATTCTGTATTTAATTCTCAGAAAATAAGGAATAAAATTATAAAATAAAAATATATTTTGATTCTACACACACGTGTCTCTATTCTGTAAACGTTTTAGAATTTTTGGAGAATGATAAGTATTTTTAAAAATTCGAAGAACAGGTCTTTGGAACTGAACAGATTCTGCAACTTTCAGAATCTGAAAATTTTTAGAAATCAAGAACTTAAACACAAATCTGAAACTATTGAAAAATCTGGTTTTTCCTTTCTCGAATTAATGGATTCAAACAAATTTCAAGCGTCTAGGCTGACCCTTGAGCGCCGGTTCAAGAAGACCTAAGTCGAAAAGATCTCACTTGTCCACAATCGTTCTTAGAAGTCAGAAAATCAGAATTTGTTAGTTTTGATAAACTAACTGGCACGCTCGCGCAACCCGACGTAGTTCGAGGGTTTGATTTCGGATCCCACGATTTGAAATAAAATCACGTCTAAGTATCATCGACTCAAAGGCCATGATACGAACAAATGCTTTTTCCTTTTGAATAAAATTGAAAATTTGATAGAACAAGGCCGACTCCAGGTCACTAAAGAACCTGAGCCAACCCAAGCTGTGCTCAAAGAGCCCTTCCCCAACAACACAAGTATCAGTGGGAAGGTGTAGACGCAGAAAGTTTCTGCTCTTGGTTCTTAGGCCTGAAGCGAACCTTTTCGTGTGTCTAAGTCCTATTTAAGCAAAAGGGCGTGCTAGCTAGCTTACTTAAGCTAGCGAAGAGATATTTTTAAATCTGACTCCTAACGTGGCGACTGTGAGCAAGCAAGCTCTTTTCGTGGCATACCTTCTTGCACTGATGCTCAAGGGTCAGTCTGTACACTTTAAAAATTGAGTTTTGAAATATGAAAACCTACGAAAACGTGTTTGAGGTGTTCGATTCGGGTTGTTTTTGTATGATTTTCAGATTTTATTTCACGTGGATTTGCATGTGCCTATGTCTTTCTTTTTATCCCTTTTCGGGCCAACTGGGTGTGTGTTATGAACACGTGACCTAAGTGGGGCGACTTTGAGCGGGAGTATGGGGTTTGCTTTGATGCAATATGCGTCCTAACTCGTGGTATGGCGTATATGCAATGCAAACTCAGGCAACTCCAAAGGGAAAACCTGAAATTGAAAGACAATGCGGAAGGGAAATGACTTGAAATGTAAATTGCAAAAGGGAAATTGCGAAAGGGAAATATGACTATATCTTAAGAGCGGAAAGGCTCAATAGTGCAAATGTGTGCCGTGTATATATGTAAAGACTATGCACACTGTTGAACCTTAAAACCCAAATCTTAAAGACATAGCCGAAAGGGAAATACTTATAATATATATGGGCCCGAAGGTCGCCAACATGTTGCGTGGGTGTTGTGTGTATATTGAAAGACAACTCACACGACTTAAATGAAACCCAAATATAAATTGCAATATGGCCTTGACTAAGGTCTTGGGAGTAAGAGCGAAAGCTCAATGTGTGTGAGTGCGAGAATTGAAGTACTACGCACACGACATGAAATTAAACCCAAATATAAATTGCAATAGGCCTTGACTAAGGTCTTGGGAGTAAGAGCGGAAGCTCAATGTGTGTGAGTGCGAGAATTGAAAGACAACACACACAACATGAAATTAAACCCAAGGGAAATAATAACACGGCCCTTACTTGGGTCTTGCAAATAAGAGCGAAAGCTCAATGTGTGTTAGTGCGAGAATTGAAAGACAACACCACAACTTAAGCAAAACCCCACGCAACTTAAATTATATAAATAAATTTATATCTTAAGGGCAGATTAGGCCCGTGTGTGTTCAAAATCGTGCACGACTAAGAGCGAGATAGGCTCAAGTACACGTGTGTGTGGGTGTGCCAAGCCACGTTATTACAAGCAGGGGGAGACAATGCTCCGTTATTACAACCCCGTATCAAATTTAATTTAGCTTAAGAAGTCTATAAACAAGGACAGAGTTAGGCACTTACGTATAGCTGGTCCGGAGGTGACTTGCTTGAGCTTGGGCTTGGGTGTCGCCTTGGGCTGCAAGAGGGAGCTCCTTGGATGGGCGCGACAAAGGGAGGTGCTGGCCGAACGGCAAGGGTGTGGTTGTGGCGGCTTGGTGCTAGCTGGGTGATGAAAGGGAGCGGGGGTGCTGCTGTGGTGCTTTGGGCTAGGGTAGTTAGGGGGGTGTCACTAAAGTGCAGGGCAGGTCCTAGGGAAGGTGGAGCTAAGGGGTGACTAGGGGCTGGTTTAAAGGAGAGGATGGAAGGCTGCGGATGTGGCAAGGTGCAGCCGACTGTGGCTGGCCGACTAGTGGCAGGTTAGGTGGTGGCCGGCTGGGGTAACTAGGGGCGCTTAGGAACGGCAAAAGGGAGCTAGCTAAGGTGTTAATTAAGGGGTGGTTTAAGGGAAGAGGTACGGTTAAGGGTGACTAACTAGGGACTGTCAAAGGGGAAGGTAGGGCTGGCGGGTGGTGTAGTGGGTTGTGTCTAGCCGAATGGGGAAGAGTGGCAGATGGTGGCCGGGAGGTGATGGTGGCGCGGTGGCTGAGAGTGGAGGGGGAGTGAAGATAGGGTGATGTTAGGATAGGGTACTAACCGGATAGGACACGGAGGGTGGCGGTTGTCCAAGGAAGGCAGCCGAGTGGAAGGTGGGTGCGGTTGGGTGGAAGGAGCGGAGCTAGCCGGGCAGTTGTGGTGGCGTGAAATGGTGCAGGCCGGGAGATGATGGCGGCGTGGAGTGGTGCAGGCTGGGAGGTGGTGGTGGAGTAGGTGAGAGAAGAGAGCAAAGGGTGAGAGAGGGCTCGGTTGGCCCAAGGTAGCTGGGAAAAAACCTGAAAAACCCGCCCACTAGGGGGGTTTTTTTATAGGATCTTCAAGAGGTCGGTTGGGCTGGTTTTGAAGGGGTGGTTTAGTGGTTAGGTGGTGGTGGTGTGGTGATAAGGTGGGCTAGATATTTAGGGGGGGCCAGATATTTAGTTTAGATAGTTTTAGGGATATTGTGTGCTAGGGTTTAGGTGGGGTGGTTTAGTGGTTTAGGGCTTAGCTAGGTGGGTTGGTTTTAGGGTGAGGTTTAGTGAGGTGGGTTAGGTGTTTAGGCTAGGATTAGGTTGGGATTAAGGGAATTAGGCTAGGTTTAGGGAAGGATTAGGGAGGTGGGTTAGGTGATTAGGTTGGGATTAGGTTGGGATTAGGGAAGTAGGTTAGGTGATAAGGCTAGGATTAGGCTGGGATTAGGGCGAATGACTAGGATTAAGGGTTTTGGCTTAGGATTGGGTTAGGAGCATCCCTTTGTATAGCCCATGGACTTCATTGCATCATGTTGGTGCAGCCCTAGGTTAGGTGTAGGTTCATACAAGCTTAAACCCACACTAATTAGGCAACCCCACATGATTAACTCAAAACTTGACACACAAGTCAAGCTTAATACATTCCCCTCATGCTTAATCCTCCCTATTCTCTCTCATGCCCAAAATCCCACGTGAATTTCAAGTGGGCCCCACCTCCATTTATGAGAAGGTGATGTGGGCCATTAATGTGGATATTGGATTGGATCTTTGGATCTAAATCCAAATCCAAATCCACATATACGTTTGGATTGGGATCTGGATATATATGGTCCAGATCCAATCCAAACTGAATTCTGACTCCTTCAGGGTATGTTCGAAACGAACGGTTTGTGCGGGGTTTGACAGCATCAATACTCCGTCTTGCGTTGGGTCTTCGCCAACATGGTCGTCCGCTTCTGTTTTCACCTTTCAGAGATGATTTCACATGATTTTTGCTGATAACAGGGACTTGGACGTTCGAGATCCTGGGGGTGAATCTAACATGAGAGTTGTTGTGCCGGGCTTAACATGTGCTCCGGTTCCGGGCTCTCTTTTGCTCTTCTGGTCCTGCTTTCATTAGGCCAAGCCACTTTGTGGGGTTTCAAAATGTATTTTAAAAGGTTTTAAAAGCATATTATATTTAAAACATATAGAGTTTAAACATATTGTAGACGCAGAAAATTTCTGATTCCTGGTTCTTAGGCCTGGAGCGAACATTTTCGTGTGCCTAAGTCCTATTTAAACAAACAGGGCATGCCAGCTAGCTTACTTAAGCTAGCGAAGATATATTTTAAAACCTGACTTCTAACGTGGCGACTATGAGCAAGCAAGCTCTTGTCGTCGCAGACCTTCATGCACCGATGTGCAAGAGTCAGCCTGTACGCTTTTAAAATCAAGTGTTTGAGTGAAAAAAACCTACGAAAGCGGTTCGAGGTGTTTGATTCGGGTCTTTTTGGTATGATTTCAGATTTTAGATCACGTGGATTTGCACGTGCCTAAGTCTTTCTTTTTATCCCTCTTTGGGGCCACCTAGGTGTGTGTTATGAACACTCCACTAAAATGTGGCGACTTTGAGCGGGAGTATGGGGTTTGCTTTGATGCAATATGCGTCCTAACTCATGGTATGGCGTATATGCAATGCAAACTCACGCAACTCCAAAGGAAAAACCCGAATGTAAAAGACAATGCCGAAGGGAAATGACTTGTAATGGAAATTGCCGAAGGGAAATTTTCGAAGGGAAATGACTTGTAATGTAAATGCCGAAGGGAAATTGCAAAAGGGAAATACGGCTATATCTTAAGAGCGGAAAGGCTCAATTGTGCAAGTGTGTGTCGTGTATATATTGAAAGACTATGCACACAGCTGAACCTTAAAAGCCAAATTGAAAAGACATAGCCAAAAGCGAAATACGTATATAGTATATATGAGCCCTTACTTGGGGGTTACAAATAAGAGCGAAGGCTCAATGTGGGTGCGTGTGAAAATGTAAAGACAACACACATGACTGCAAATGAAACCCAAATATAAATTGCAATATGGCCTTAACTAAGGTCTTGGGAATAAGAGCGAAAGCTCAATGTGTGTGAGTGCTTGAATTGAAGTACTACGCACACAACATGAAATTAAACCCAAATAGAAATTGAAATATGGCCTTAACTAAGGTCTTGGGAATAAGAGCGAAAGCTCAATGTGTGTGAGTGTAGGAATTGAAGTACTACACACACGACATGAAATTAAACCCAAGGATAGTAGCACACGGCCCTTACTTGGGTCTTGCAAATAAGAGCGGAAGCTCAATGTGTGTGAGTGCGAGAATTTAAAGACAACACACCCAACTCAAACAAAACCCTACGCAACTTAGAGTATATACATAAACTTATATTTAAAGGGCTGATTAGGCCCGTGTGTGTTCAAAATCGTGCACAACTAAGAGCGAGGTACGCTCAAGTGCACGTGTGTGTGGGTGTGCCAAGCCACGTTATTACAAGAGGGGCGAGACAATGCTCCGTTATTACAACCCCGTATCAAATTCAATTTAATTTAAGCAAGTCTACAACTAAGGACCGAGTTAGGCAGTTACTTATAGCTGGTCCGAAGATGACTTGCTTGAGCGTGGGCTTGGCTTCGCCTTGGGCTGCAAGAGGGAGCTCCTCGGAATGGAGCGACAAAGGGGAGATGCTGGCCGGGTGACTTGGATGCGCGGGAAGGGCGCCTTGAAGCTGGCCGGCTGCTAGGAGTGTGCTGCCTTGGTGCTTTGGGCTAAGGTGACTAAGGAGGGTCACTAAGGGATAGGTTGGCACTATGGAAGGTGGCGCTACAGGGGAGCCTAAAGGGAATGCCTTAGGGATATGGGGTGGCTGACCGAATAGGTTTGGTGCCGTTGGCTGGGGTGGCCCACTAGGGATAATTAAGTGGTGGCCGGGTGCTAGGATAGTTAGGGGGATATCAAGGATGGGAAAAGAGCTAGCTAGGGTACTGTGGAAGGTGGAGCTAAGGGCTGGTGGAAAGTGGTATGGGCAGGTCTTAGGGAGCCAAATGGGGTGGCCGGGTGTCACTAGGGGAGAAGGTAAAGGGTCGGGTTTTGAAAGGGTTATGTCTGGCCGACTGGGTAAGGGTGGCGGGTGGCTGTGATGGAGAGGTGGTATGGGCGGTTGAGAGTGGAGGGGGAGTGAAGAGGAGATGAAGTTGGGTTGAGATACTAATCGGCTGGTAGGCAGTTGGTGTCCAAGGAAGAAGAGCAGCCGGGTGATTGAAGTGGATGGAGTTCGGCCGGATGGAAGTGATGGCAGCGTGGAATGGAGCAGGCTGGGAGGCAGTGGTGGCGTGAGGTGGAGCTTGGCCGGATGGAAGTGGTGCAGGTGGAGCAAGGTGGAGGATTCGGCTGGAAGATGATTGGCCAAGGTCGGCTGGCCCAAGGTGGAAAAGGATCCCCAAAAACCAACCCACTAGGGGGGGGTTTATATAGGTTTGGAAATGGCGGTTGGGGCTGGTATTTGGAGGGTGGTAAGGTGGTTTAGGTGGTGGAGGTGTGGTGATAAAGTGGGCTGGTTTTGAGGAGGGGCCAGATATTTTGGTTAAAGGGGTTTTAGGCATATGGTGTGCTTGGTTTAAGTGGGGTGGTTTAAGGGTTTAGGGCTTAGCTTGGTAGGTTAGTTTTGGGGTGAGGTTTAGTGAGGTGGGTTAGGTGATTAGGCTAGGATTAGGTTAGTGTAGACGCGCGAAAATCCCCGCCTCTTCGCCCCTTTCGTGGCTTGGAGTGGATCTTATCGTGCGTCTAAGGCCTATGTATACAAATAGGGCGTGCCAGCTAGCTTACTTAAGCTAGCGAAGATATACTTAACACTGACTTCTAAATGTGGCGACTGTGAGCAAGTGAGCTCTTGTCGTCGCAGACCTTCTTGCACCGATGCGCAAGGGTCAGTCTGTACGCTTTTGCAAAAAATCGAGTTTTGGGGAGAAAGTCTACGAAACGGTTTCGAGGTGTCTATTTCGGGTTTTTAAGATGCGATTGCATGTTTTAGATCACGTGGATTTGCACGTGCCTAAGTCTTTTCTTTTATCCCTTTTTGGGTCGCCTAGTTTGTGTGTTATGAACACTCCACTACATGGGCGAATTCGAGCGGGGGTTGCTTCGATGCAATATGCGTCCTACCTCGTGGTATGGCGTAGATGCAATGCAAACTCACGCTACTCCAAAGGGAAAACCCGAAATGTAAAGACAATACTGAAGGGAAATAGCGGAAGGGAAATAACCGAAGGGAAATAACCGAAGGGAAATAACCGAAGGGAGATATGTATATATCTTATGTATATGAGCCCTTACTCGGGTCTTGCAAATAAGAGCGAAGGCTCAATGTGGGTGCATGCTTGAATTGAAAGACTTACACACACGACATGAAATTAAACCCAAATATAAATTGCAGTATGGCCTTGACTAAGGTCTTGGGAGTAAGAGCGAAGGCTCAATGTGTGTGAGAGTGCTTGAATTGAAGTACTACACACACGACATAAATGAAACCCAAATATAACTGCAATAAGGCCTTTACTAAGGTCTTGGGAGTAAGAGCGAAGGCTCAATGTGTGTGAGAGTGCTTGAATTGAAGTACTACACACACGACATAAATGAAACCCAAATATAACTGCAATAAGGCCTTTACTAAGGTCTTGGGAGTAAGAGCGAAGGCTCAATGTGTGTGAAAGTGCTTGAATTGAAAGACTTACTCACACGACAAGAAATAAAACCTAAATAGTATAGGTCGGCCCTTACTTGGGTCTTTCAAATAAGAGCGAAAGCTCAATGTGTGTGAGAGTGTTTAAATTGAAAGACAACACACCCAACTTAAACAAAACCCTTCGGAAATGAAATATATACGTACACTTATATATTAGGGGCTGATTAGGCCCGTGTGTGTGCAAAATTGTGCACGACTAAGAGAGTGCACGTGTGTGGTTGTGCCAAGCCACGTTATTACAAGCGGGGGGAGACTATGCTCCGTTATTACAACCCCGTATCAAATTGAATTTCAAGCAAGTGTATGACTAAAGACCGAGTTTAGACACTTACGAGTAGCTGGTCCGTAGAGGTCTTGCTTGAGCGTGGCCTTGGCTTTGGGCTGCAAACGGGAGCTCCGCGAAGGTATGTGACCAAGAGTGCTGGCCGGCTGCAAATGGGCGCGGGATGGACGCCTCGAAGGGGGCCGGTGGCAAGTAGGCGGCGCCTCCAAGTAGGGAGTTTAGAGTGGCTGACTAAGTGGGTCTTAGGGTCACTAGGGAAGTTAGGTACTAAGGGAAAACTGGCCCTAAAAGGTGAGTTAGTGGGAAGGCCAAATAGGGCACCTAGGGGGGGGTCGGCCGAATGGGAGATGGTGGCTAAGCAGTGGCCAGCCACTTGGGTTATCCTAGGTTCGGCTAGGCTTAGATGGTGGCGACAAAGAGGTGGAGCTAAGGGGAAGATGGGTGGCTAAGAGTGGAGAGGTGGTAGAGAGTGGCTTTGAGGGAGTTAGGGGGACTTACCGAATGGGTAGGAGTGGCGGATGGAGTGGGAGAGTGGCGGGCAGGTAGCTGTCGGCTGGTGGAGTTGGGGGAAGATGGTGGTGTCCGGCTGGGTGGTGGAGTGGTGGTGGACGGAAGAGGGAAGGTGGCGGAGCCGGTGGGGGCTGGTGGAGGAGCTGGAGCTGCTGGGAAGACGGATGAGAGATGGGAGAAGGAGAGGGCCCGGCTGGGTGGTGGAGTGGTTCCCACTTGAAAAACCCGCCCACAATGAGGGGGGTTTAAATAGGGGATGGGTAGGTCGGTTAGGGCTGGGTTGTGGGTAGTGGTTAGGTGGTTTAGGTAGGGTAGTATGTAGATAAGGTGGGCTGGATGGGATTGGGCCAGATATTTTAAAACTAGGGGTTTGGGAAAATCGTGGGCTAAGGGTGGTTTAGGGGTTTAGGGCTAGGTTAGGTGGTTGGGTTTTAGGGTGAGGTTTAGTGAGCTAGGTTAGGTGGTTTAGGCTAGGTTTAGGCTAGGATTAGGGAAATTAATCTAGGTTTAGGGAAGGATTAGGGAAGTGGGTTAGGTGATTAGGTTGGGATTAGGCCGGGATTAGGGAAGTGGGTTAGGTGATTAGGTTCAGATTAGGGGTGGATTAGGGGTTTAGGCTAGGTTTAGGCATTTTTGGCTAGGTTTAGGTGAAGGAGCTCCCTTAGCATGGCCCATAGACCTTGATCACCCCATGTTGGTGCAGCCCTAGGTTAGGTTTTAGCTAATTACAAGCTTAAACCCACTCAATTAGGCTAACCCACATGATTAACCCAAACTTGACACACAAGTCAAGCTTAATACAACACTCTTGATATTTTTCACCCCCACTCTCTCTCATGCCCAATATCCTACGTGAATTTCAAGTGGGCCCCACCTCCATTTATGAGAAGGTGATGTGGGCCATGGATATTGGATTGGATCTCTGGATCCAAATCCAAATCCAAATCCACATATGGGTTTGGATTGGAATCTGGATATATATGGTCCAGATCCAATCCAAACTGAACTCTGACTCCTTCGAGCTGGGTTCGAGACGGACGATTCGTGCGGGGCCTGACAGCATCAGTGCTCCGTCTGCGTTGGGTCTTCGCCAACATGGTCGTCCGCCTCCGTTTCTGCCTTCCGGAGATGACTTCAAATGATATTTTGGTAAGAACAGGGTCTTGGACGTTCGAGATCCTGGGATGTGAATCAGATGCAAGAGTTGCTGCGCCGGGCTCGACAGGTGCTCCGGTTCCGGGCTCTTCTTGGCTCTCCTGGTCCTGTCTTGATCGGGCCAAGCCACTTTGGGGTTTCAAAACATGTTTTAAAAGGGTTTTTAAAAGCTATATTATATGTTTTTGAAAGATAGAGTTTAAAACATATATACAGGGTTGGTTTGGAAGGCTCCTGGGTTTCCAAACTCAAAAATGGCCCTTTGGGGCTGCTTGTATAAAACCAGATTTGTTTAAGAAATTCGTGGGATTTCGGGGTGTTTACAGTTAGGTTTAAGGAAATTAAGCTAGGTTTAGGAGAGGATTAGGGAAGTGGGTTAGGTGATTAGGTTGGGATTAGGGAAGTGGGTTAGGTGATTAGGCTAGGTTTAGGCCGAGATTAGGGTAAAAGGCTAGGATTAGGATTTTTTACTTAGGATTGGGCTAGGAAGCTCCCTTTGCATAACCTATAGACCTTATTGCATCATGTTGGTGCAGCCCTAGGTTAGGTTTTGGCTAATACAAGCTTAAACCCATGCTAATTAGGCTAACCCACATGATTAACCCCAAACTTGACACACAAGTCAAGCTTAATTACAATCAACCCTCAAATCTTATCCTCCCCCACTCTCTCTCATGCCCATAATCCCACGTGAACTTCAAGTGGGCCCCACCTCCATTTATGAGAAGGTGATGTGGGCCATGGATGTGGATATTGGATTGGATCTCTGGATCCAAATCCAAATCCAAATCCACACATAGGTTTGGATTGGGATCCAAATCTCTGGATGCCCCTCTTTGGCCTTGTCCAAATCGATTTGGATAAGGGCAAAGATGACAAACACCCCTTTCAATGTCTCCCTAGATCAAACCACGAAGAATATGGGATCGTCCCAATCTTTAGCAAAATCTCACTTTTAAAACCCGGGCAGGAGGAAATATCACGCCAAAGGGATATACAAAAGGTTTTTGGTTCTAAAAATGGGATCAGGTTTATGCAAGTGCCATGTGGGGAACGCAGATGCATGACATGGGTGTGGTGCCAAGAATGGCGACCTCCCAGAGACCAGATGTGATCGAACTCTCGAGACTTACTGGGCCTGTTGCTTCAAGTGAGCAGATCCTATGCTGTTCGATGTTTGATTTTCAAAACTTATTTACAAAACTATTTACAAAAGGAACAACTGTCTTGAGTCTCAATCCTAAGGATCTCGAGCTCTTCTTGTTTGCCCTTGCTTGAGTCTTGACACTCGCTTATCTAGCGGAGGTTTTATAAGAAAACAAGCTATATTTCAAATTCCTACGCCTTACTCGAAACGTCGAATTCTCAAACAAGATGAAATTCAAGTAAGTAAATCCTATTTTTACTTTAGGATTCCTCGAAATGAACCATGCTTTAGCTTGGGATAAGCCAGGGATGGGAAAGAGATACCACGGTCCCTTCTGAAGCGTCTCGTGGTTTAAGGCATAGAAGGCGGAAAACTGCTCTTTTTGAGCTTTTTGACCTCTTTTTTTCTTTTTTTCATAGAGGGTCTCCCTTTGGGAGTATTTTTTCTTTAATCCCTCTTTTTCACAAGAGAATCGATTTTTCTTTTGAATTATGGTTTCTCTCTTTTGGAAAGAGACTTTGGATGGGAAATTCCCTTTATTTGGGCCTTGGTTTTCCTTTTGGAAGGAGAAGAGAAGAGGGGAGGACTTATCCCAAGCTCACACTCGATCCATTCCAGATCAGCCTATTTAGAAATAGCACGTACTACTTGCAAGTATCTTGCTATATTGAACTAGGCCTTTCTTTGTAGGAAAAAGGATTTTGAAATGTAACCACGATTTTAAAGACTCTACTCTTTCACGAGTGCGAATTCTCTCACTTAGGGTCACATGATTTTGCCTTTGCACCTTATTTTCAGGTCTCAAGGCAGCTATCCCTTAAATTTTTGAAAAATATGGGGAATTTACTACAAATCCTACACATAATACTTCTTTAAGTATTGAATATTGATAGGATCTGCTAAATTCCTACCTTCTACATCGATCAACCAATATGAGTTGTTCGTGGTGGTTGCATGTACAACATAGGGTCCATCCCACTTGGGGTGCCACTTTCCAAGTGGATGTGGGCCACAACAATGGATGATTTTCAAGACTAGATCCCCCACTTTAAAGTGGCGAGGTCTCATGTGTTTGCCATAGTGTCGGACTATCCTTTGCCGGTATGCACGAGCATGATCCATAGCAAGGAGTCGCCTCTCATCTAGCAAATCTAGTTCGGCCATCCTAACATGCTAAAGCGTTTCTAGGGGGAGGTCGAGTGCTATGGATGTATGGAATGAATGCAGTTGAGTATGAATGGGAAGAATGACATTTGTGCCATAGACCAATTTGAATGGTGTGGCATTCGTGGGAGTCCGGATGGAAGTCCTATAAGCCCATAAGGCTTCATCCAGCTTCTCGTACCACGTCCTACCCTTCTCTAAGGTTTTCTCAATTATGCTAATGAGAGTCTTGTTTGTGGCTTTGGCTTGGCCATTGCCTTGAAGGTAGTAGGGCGAAGAGAAGTGGTGAGTTATGCCATACGTGTTGCACAACTTAACCATCCGCTCGTTCTTGAATGGGGTGCCATTATCAGACACAAGGTCTCGTGGAACCCCAAATCGAGCCAAGATATTCCTCCTAATGAAAGCCACCACATGTTGCCCCAGCACGTTGGTTAGGGAAATGGCTTCCACCCACTTGGAGAAATACACAGTGGTTGCTAAAATGAATCGATGCCCATTCGAGGCTTTTGGAAATATGGGGCCTACGATGTCAAACGCCCACATGGTGAATGGCTAGGGGCTGACCACGGAATGCAATGCAGATGAAGGGATATGAATGGCATGCCCATGCACTTGACATGGATGACACTTTCTAACATGATTGTGATAATCCTTTTTCAGGGTGGACCAAAAATAGCCCCCTCTAAGAATTTTCATCGCCATCATGTTGGCATTAACATGACCTCCACATTCTCCATCGTGGAATTCATGCATCACTATCCTAGCCTCCTCTAGATCGATACACCTAAGAGAGATGCCGGTAAAACTCTTTTTGTATAGAACCCCACCCAGAATGGTGTATCAGGTCGAAATCTTACGGATGAATGCCTTATCTTTGGATGTGGCATCCTCGGTGAATCCCCCATTTTCTAGAAATTGTTTGATGTCATAAAACCAGGGTTTTTCTGTAGAGTCTGGGTTATTTTGGCAAATATCCAGATCGTGTGTGGATGGGTTGGGCTCATGCCATATTTCTTAAGATCGGGTCCCTGAGATGGGCTCAACCTTTAAGGCTGAACCCAAGGAGGAGAAGGCATCGGCGATGCCATTGTCCTCTCTTCCCACGTGTGTGAGTTTGCACGATTGGAAGGACTCAACCAATCGAGTGGCCAACTCATGATATGGAAGCAGTTTTTCATTACGTACTTGCCAAATTTGAAAAACCTGGTTTATAACAAGGAGCAAATCTCCAAAGACCTCGATGCATGATGCCCCTAGAGTTTTCGAAATTCTTAAACCTTGTATGAGTGCTTCATACTCAGCTATGTTGTTGGAACATTCGAAATCTAGGCGGACTGCTATGGGAATCTCGCCCTTTTCAGGGGAGATGAGGATGACCCCAGCACCATCTCCTCGTTGGTTTCGTGCACCATCGAAGTGCATCTTCCACACTTGGTTTTTGAAATTGTTTGCCAAAGTGTGGTTTTGGAAATGGTTTTGTAATATGCCTTCATCAGGCATTTCATCAAGTGTGGGATACGCGTCCTCCAGGGGGAACTCAGCCACGTAGTCTGCCAGGGCTTGCCCCTTAATGGAGATCTGGTGATGATATTTCAGGTCATACTCCATTAGAAGGAGTTGCCATTTGCCCAATCTACCCGTGATAATGGGTTTTTCGAACAAGTACTTTATTGGATCAAGCTTGGACACTATCCAGATCTCATGATCTAGGAAATAATGTCTGAATTTCTGGCAGGCCCAGACTAGGGCCAAGCACGTCTTCTCCATGGCTTGATAATTTCGTTCATAAGCCAAGAGAGTTTTCGAAATATAGTAGATGGCATACTCCTTATGGGTGTTATCCTCGTATTGAGCCAGTAGGGCTCCTAAAGCATTCGCATGCACAGAGATGTAAAGTAAAAGCGGTTTTCCTTGCTTTGGAGGATTCAAAACGGGAGGATTAACCAGGTATGCCTTTAGTCTCTCGAAGGACTTCTGGCAATCGTCATCCCATAAGAATTTCGTGGCCTTCCTCAACAGCTTGTTGAAGGGTTCGCATCTAGTCACCAGATTTGATATAAATCGGTGAACGGACTGTAATCGATCCTGGAGGCTATGGATTTGGGTGAGATTGGAGGGTGGAGCCATGTCTATAATGGCTCGACACTTAGAGGGGTCGACTTCTATACCCCTTTGGCTCACCATAAAGCCTAGAAGCTTCCCTGATTCTACCCCGAATACACATTTTTGAGGGTTTAGCTTTACTTTGTAAAGCCTAAGCCTTTCGAAAATCTTTTGCAAACATTCGATATGAGTGCATCGGGTTTTGGATTTCGCCAAGAGATCATCTACATACACTTCTATGAGCTCATGAATTTGATCATAGAAGATCGTGGTCATGGCTCTCTGGTATGTTGCGCCGGCATTTTTCAAACCAAAGGGCAGTACGTGCCCCATGGGGTTGTGAAGGCGGTCTTACCTTGATCTCGTGGACTTAGTTTGATTTGATTATAGCCTGAATAGCCATCCATAAACGAAAATATTTCATGATTTGCAGTACTATCGACTATCAAATCTATGTTTGGTAAAGGATAATTATCCTTTGGAGTGGCTTTATTCAGGTTTCTGAAATCGATGCATATTCGAATTTTCCTATTGGTTTTTCGAAGTACAACGATGTTTGACAACCAATCAGAATATGCAATGGGTTTTATAAATCCGGCTTTTAACAGATCTTCTAAATCCTCTTTGACTTACGTGTGTACATTCGGGTGTATTTTCCTAAGCTTCTGCTTTATGGGTTTTACATCCGTATCTAAGGGAAGACGATGTTTGACGATGCTGGGGTCTATGCCCGGCATGTCTCCATACGTCCATGCAAACACATCTAAATAGGTTCGTAGAAATGCAATGAATGCTAATTTTTCAGGTTCATGCAAGCATGCGCCTATCTTGATGGTTTTGGGATTGGAATCACTCCCTAGGTTCACCTCTATGAAATCTCCTCTTACTGAATTGGAAGGTCTTTCAAAATCAAGAATTTTATGAAATTCTGGGAGCTCAGAAGTGGGATCTTCCTTAAGGGGATCCACTTCTGGGCTTCGATCATTCTCGTGGGTTATAGACCCGAGGGAATTTGATGCGTGATTTTCAAAAAGACCTGGTTTTGTACTTGGATTTTCAATTGATTTCGAAATTTTTGGTCTGAATATGTAGACGATGTTCCTTTCAAAATCTTTTCTCAAAGCCTTACCAAGAGCAGCTATATACAAAATCTTTTTGGTATTTTCCAAATTTTTGATTTTTTTGGGTTTTTGTAAAACAAGAACTTTAGGAACTATACAAAGCACTCTATTTTCGAGTTTTTGTTTTTCCATTGTTTTTGGCTTTTCTTCTTTTTCGATTTTTTTGATTTTAAGTTTTCCAAATGTTTTTGTATTTTTATAAAAGGGATCTTCCGTCATACCTACAAAGGGAAAGCACTACGGATTAGACTCGAAATAGGAAATCTAAATCGTAGGTCTCTTCTAGGATAGGCTCCAAGGCATCCTTGACCCAGGTGGTCACAGGGGGTGGCTCTGGCGGTATTCTGGGAGTATAGCCGATCCCATATCAGCTTGGGTTGGCCCTAGGAAGGATAGGCTCTAGGAGACCCTGGTTTTGTGCCCCTAGACTTTTGTAGGGCATGTAGCCCATATTCAACAACATATTCCACGATTTCTTATTCTTTGAAAAGTTTTGATAAAGATCGTGGTCCTGGAACTTGCTGTCGTCCATATTGTGCTCATATGGCTTTTTGTCCAGGGGCTTTGGAAATAGGGAACGCTTGGGTTTTCCTAGAAGGGTTAAGATTGGGAGGGGCCTGCTTTGGGCGGCCCCTTCACACATACAACCTTTCTAGGGTTGTTTAACATGAGCCTTCGCGGCTCAATCATAATCTGCCCCAAGTTAGCCTCATGGGCCTGAGAGCTCGATAAACAAAGGGAGTTTATGATCCCCTCAAGTTGTGGGTGACTCTCACCTAGGATCACCACGACCTGGTCCCTGAAAGGGATCTTGACACACCTGTGGAAGGTGGACGACACAGCGCACAAACTGTGTATCCAGGGCCTTCCCAACAACAGGTTATAATGGGGGTGGATGTCCAAGACATGGAACACCCCCGTATGTGTGATCCCTCCCGTTTCCATTGGGAGTTCGATCGATCCTAATGGCCTAAACGCATTCCCATCGTATCCAGTGATAACGATGCGACTTGGGTTTACTGAAGTCAAGGTGACTCCGATTTGATACGCCACATGAAGTGGAAGGATGTTGAGCCCT
Organism: Brasenia schreberi; assembly: GCA_036023115.1. Lineage (NCBI taxonomy): Eukaryota > Viridiplantae > Streptophyta > Magnoliopsida > Nymphaeales > Cabombaceae > Brasenia > Brasenia schreberi. The sequence continues at coordinate 7,148,408 of JAYKKT010000079.1, forward strand.
CCTCCCCCATTGACTAGGCACCTGTCCAGAGAGTGGTTATTCAGAACCACCTCGATATGTAGGGCCTGGTTATGGGACTCGTAGGGTCTATCTACATCATCTTCCGAGAAAGTGATGGGCGATTTTGCTCCTATTAAAGCCACTTGGGCAGACAAGGATTCCGGACTTATGTTCAAATCAACCTTGGCTCTTTCTCGAATTTTCTCTAGCACGAGTCTATGCCTAGGCGAGGTTTGTATAAGCTCTAGGATATACATGTGGATAGGAATCTTTGAAAGGTGGTTTTCGAAGTCATAAGGATTTAGGATGACTTTATCCTTGTCTGCTTTTGGCAGAACTCCAGGAATACATTCTTTTGAGGGGCCAGACACACTGACCACCTTTTTAGCACTTTGTAGGTGCGGGGGTTGATAGATCTTCCTAGATCTAGTTACTTCCCCCACGACCAGCCTAGGGTTCGCGCTAAATTTGGCTCTAAGTATGAGTTGAGGAGTACCTTGAAGTTTTAAAACTGGTTTAGCCGAGGATTCAGCTCTTAGTGGTCCCCGGATGACGACTTGGGCGGGCTTCTTGTACAAGACAAGAGTGGGCGCACAAGTGGGTCAACCAGACTCAGGTTTTTGCGCTAGTTCCTTTGAAAAGGTGAGGGTACATACCTCCTTTCCTTTCCCACTGCCACTGGCGTGCTTGGGAAAGGGTTCTTTGAAGATAGCTTGAGGTGGCTCAGGTTTCGTAGTGACCTGGAGCCGACCCTTCGCTATCAAGTTCTCAATTTTATTTAAAAGGGAGAAACAACGTTTGGTATCATGGCCTTTGAGCTGATGATACTTACAAAATCGATTCAAATACCCCCCTTTGGAAGTGACTCCTTCAGGGATTTCGGGAAGTTCTATCATGCCTTGGGCAAGTAGGAGGTCTAGGACCTCCGGCACAGGTTGCCACAGCGGTGTGTACTCCCATTTTTCAATTGGTTTTTGAAAGGTTCGCTCCCTTTTGTTTTCTAGTTTTTCAAAATTTTTGGAAGTGCCTGCCACGCCTGGATCCACCCGAACATTGGAGATTTTATGGGGCTTTGCCCCTTTGTCCATCATGGGTAGCCCATAAGTGATGGGCTTTTCCAAGCGGGTTTTAGAAACGACACTTCCTTTCCATAGGTGATCGTTTGTCCCTTTTCTCAAATTTGTTTTGAAAAGGGATGCCTTTTTGATCAACTTATGGAAAGTTGAGATCTCATGGAGCGAGAGAAGGGTCTTTAACTCGCTTTTAAAATTATCCAGGATGAGAATGATTGCGCATCCTTCAGATATGGGCTCTCGCACTTGGCCCAAAAGTGACCTCCATCGTATAATGAAGGCATGTATGTCTTCATTCATGCCTTGCTTCGTATCCCATAAAGTGTTCAGAGTCGGCATGACTTCTACGTTGTGTGCAAATCTTTGCATGAAGCAGTTCGCTAACTCTTCAAAAGTAGCGAACTGGCTTAAATCGTAGGAAGCCAGCCATTTGGCAGCTGTGCCTTTAAGGGATAAAGGGAACCAATACACCCATTTCATCGAGTCCTTTTTCTTCTTATGGGCTCGACGTGAGAAAAGTTGCAAGTGAGACCTAGGGTCTCCCATGCCATCATACCGATGGAAGTTCGGTATTTCATCATCACTGTCTGTTTCGTAATCCATAGGAAGGAAATCAGAGAGGGCGTAATTCCTTTTCTCTTTATTTTGCCCTTTCAGCAGCTGCTGTAGGGCTTTACGGTCCTTTTGTGTGAAGGACTTGTGGTATTGGTTGCCTTCCATTACGGAGGCCTCTTTGTGCTTGAGAGGTTTTTCAGATTTTTTCTTGGCCCTTTGTTCACCGTTTGATGAACATGAATCGCCTACTTCCGCCTCTTGGCTGAGAGCATCGATTTTGGCCTCGAATTCCCTTCTCAAGTCCTCTATTTCATCCAGTTTGATCTTGTTTTTGAAAATCCTCCTAGAGTGAGAACTTGACGCGTATGAGCCTTGGCTCGACATTTCACTTGGGTTGGATTTTGACATGCTTTCAAGCCTTTTTCAAAATTCCTAAGTACAAGTAAAGAAGAAAAAAGTTAAAACAACACCTCTTTGAAAAATCTTTTCGCAAGTTTCCGAGAGTGACTCGACTTTAAAAGACTCACGTCCCACCGGGCGTGCGAAATAACTGTAGACGCAGAAAATTTCCGCTTCCTGGTTCTTAGGCCTGGAGCGAACCTTTTCGTGTGCCTAAGTCCTATTTAAACAAACAGGGCGTGCCAGCTAGCTTACTTAAGCTAGCGAAGATATATTTTAAAACCTGACTTCTAACGTGGTGACTGTGAGCAAGCAAGCTCTTGTCGTCGCAGATCTTCTTGCACCGATGCGCAAGGGTCAGTCTGTACGCTTTTAAAATCGAGTGTTTGAGTGGAAAAAACCTACGAAAGCGGTTCGAGGTGTTTGATTCAGGTCTTTTTGGTATGATTTCAGATTTTAGATCACGTGGATTTGCACGTGCCTAAGTCTTTCTTTTTATCCCTCTTTGGGGCTACCTAGGTGTGTGTTATGAACACTCCACTAAAATGTGGCGACTTTGAGTGGGAGTATGGGGTTTGCTTTGATGCAATATGCGTCCTAACTCATGGTATGGCGTATATGCAATGCAAACTCACGCAACTCCAAAGGGAAAACCCGAATGTAAAAGACAATGCCGAAGGGAAATGACTTGTAATGGAAATTGCCGAAGGGAAATTGCCGAAGGGAAATGACTTGTAATGTAAACGCCGAAGGGAAATTGCAAAAGGGAAATACGGCTATATCTTAAGAGCGGAAAGGCTCAATTGTGCAAGTGTGTGCCATGTATATATTGAAAGACTACGCACACAGCTGAACCTTAAAAGCCAAATTGAAAAGACATAGCCAAAAGGGAAATACGTATATAGTATATATGAGCCCTTACTTGGGTCTTACAAATAAGAGCGAAGGCTCAATGTGAGTGCGTGTGAAAATGTAAAGACAACACACACGACTTCAAATGAAACCCAAATATAAATTGCAATATGGCCGGGTGTGGTTGCTAAGGTAGCTTGGGCTGTGGTAGATGGGAAGGAAGCTAGCTAGGGTATGGGGTAAGGTAGTAGCTGGGTGTGGTGAGGTGATATGGGCAGGTCTTAGGGAGTTAGGTGGAGTTGTCGGGTGCAGCTAGGGTGTCTAGGTAATGGCGGGTAGTTGGAGTGGCTGAGGTTTGGCCGAATGGGTAGGATGGGAGGTGGCTGGTGTTAGGGTGATGTGGTGGTGGTGTAGGTGGCTGGGAGTGGAGGGGGAGCGAAGAAGAGGTGGAGTGAAGGATGGGGTACTAACCGATGGTGATGGAAGGCGGCGGATGGAAGAGGAGCAGCCGGGCAGGTGAGGTGGATGGTTCGGCCGAAGGAAGTGGTGGCGACAGGTGGTTGGCCGGCTGGGGTGTGGTGGAGCAGGTGGTGGCGCTTGACTGGGAGGCTGTGGCGCAGGTGGTGGCTGGCTATGGGGCAAGTGGAGCAAGGTTGGAGTCGGCTGGGCTGGAGGGCCAAGGTCGTGAACTTGAAAACCCGCCCACTAGGGGGGGGGGGGTTTATAGTTTTTTTTGAAGGGCGGTTGGGGCTGGTATTAGGAGGGTGGTTAGGTGGTTTAGGTAGAGGTGGTGTGGTGATAAGGTGGGCTGGTTTTGGGGTAGGGCCAGATATTTTAATACAAGGGGTTTTGGGTAGATGGTGTGCTAGGTTTAGGTGGGGTGGTTTAGAGGTTTAGGGTTTAGCTAGGTGGGTTGGTTTTGGGGTGAGGTTTAGTGAGGTGGGTTAGGTGATTAGGCTAGGATTAGGTTAGGTTTAGGGAAATTAACCTAGGTTTAGGGAAGTGGGTTAGGTGATTAGGTTGGGATTAGGCCGGGATTAGGGAAGTGGGTTAGGTGATTAGGCTAGGATTAGGACATGATTAGGGTAAAAGGCTAGGATTAGGTATTTTTGGTTAGGTTTGGTTTAAGGAGCTGCCTTTGCATGACCCATAGGCCTTAATCACATCATGTTAGCCCTAGGTTAGGTTTTGGCTAATTACAAGCTTAAACCCACATTAATTAGGCCAACCCACATGATTAACCCCAAACTTGACACACAAGTCAAGCTTAATTACAACACACTATAATCTTATCCTCCCCCACTCTCTCTCATGCCCATAATCCCACGTGAAATTCAAGTGGGCCCCCACCTCCATTTATGAGAAGGTGATGTGGGCCATGGATGTGGATATTGGATTGGATCTCTAGATCCAAATCCAAATCCAAGTCCACACATGGGTTTGGATTGGGATCTGGATATATATGGTCCAGATCCAATCCAAACTGAATTCTGACTCCTTCGGGCTGTGTTCGAAATGAACGGTTTGTGCAGGGTCTGACAGCATCAGTACTCCGTCTGCGTTGGGTCTTCGCCAACATGATCGTTCGCTTCTGTTTTCGCCTTCCGAAGATGACTTCAAATGATGTTTTGATGATAACACTGTCTTGGACGTTCGAGATCCTGGGGGTGGATTCAATGTGAGAGTTGCTATGCCGGGCTCGACTTGTCCTCCGGTTCCGGGCTCTCCTTGACTTCGCTGGTCCTATCTTGATTAGGCCAGGCTGCTTCGGGGTTTCAAAAACATGTTTTAAAAGGTTTTTAAAGCCATATTATACATTTTTGAAATATATAAAGTTTAAAACATAAATACAGGGTTGTCTGGAAGGCTCTTGTGTTTCCAGACTCAAAATGGCCCTCCGGGGCTGCTTTTACAAAACCAGGTTGATTTGAGAAATTCGTGGGATTTCAGGGTGTTTACACTAAGGTCTTGGGAATAAGAGCGAAAGCTCAATGTGTGTGAGTGCTTGAATTGAAGTACTACGCACAGAACATGAAATTAAACCCAAATAGAAATTGCAATATGGCCTTAACTAAGGTCTTGGGAATAAGAGCGAAAGCTCAATGTGTGTGAGTGCTGGAATTGAAGTACTACACACACAACATGAAATTAAACCCAAGGATAGTATCACACGGCCCTTACTTGGGTCTTGCAAATAAGAGCGGAAGCTCAATGTGTGTGAGTGTGAGAAATTAAAGACAACACACCCAACTCAAACAAAACCCTACGCAACTTGGAGTATATACATAAACTTATATTTAAAGGGTTGATTAGGCCTGTGTGTGTTCAAAATCGTGCACAACTAAGAGCGAGGTAGGCTCAAGTGCACGTGTGTGGGTGTGCCAAGCCACGTTATTACAAGCGGGGGGAGACAATGCTCCGTTATTACAACCCCGTATCAAATTCAATTTAATTTAAGCAAGTCTATAACTAAGGACTGAGTTAGGCACTTACTTATAGCTGGTCCGAAGATGACTTGCTTGAGTGTGGGCTTGGCTTCGCCTTGGACTGCAAGAGGGAGCTCCTCGGAATGGAACAGCAAAGGGGAGATGCTGGCCAGGTGACTTGGATGCGCGAGAAGGGCGCCTTGAAGCTGGCCGGCTGCTAGGAGTGTACTGCCTTGGTGCTTTGGGCTAAGGTGACTAAGGAGGGTCACTAAGGGATAGGTTGGCACTATGGAAGGTGGCGCTAAAGGGGAGCCTAAAGGGAATGCCTTAGGGATATGGGGTGGCTGACCGAATAGGTTTGGTGCCGTCAGCTGGGGTGGTCGACTAGGGATAATTAAGTGGTGGTCGGGTGCTAGGATAGTTAGGGGGATATCAAGGATGGGAAAAGAGCTAGCTAGGTTACTGTGGAAGGTGGAGCTAAGGGTTGGTGGAAAGTGGTATGGGCAGGTCTTAGGGAGCCAAGTGGGGTGGCCGGGTGTCGCTAGGGGAGAAGGTAAAGGGTCGGGTTTTGAAAGGGTTATGTCTGGCCGACTGGGTAAGGGTGGCGGGTGGCTGTGATGGAGAGGTGGAGTGGTGGTATGGGCAGTTGAGAGTGGAGGGGGAGTGAAGAGGAGATGAAGTTGGGTTGAGATACTAACCGGCTGGTAGGGAGTTGGTGTCCAAGGAAGAAGAGCAGCCGGGTGATTGAAGTGGATGGATGTTCGGTAGGATGGAAGTGATGGCAGCGTGGAATGGAGCAGGCTGGGAGGCAGTGGTGGCGCGAGGTGGAGCTTGGCCGGATGGAAGTGGTGCAGGTGGAGCAAGGTGGAGGATTCGACTGGAAGATGATTGGCCAAGGTCAGTTGGCCCAAGGTGGAAAAGGATCCCCAAAAACCAGCCCCCTAGGGGGGGGGGTTTATATAGGTTTGGAAATGGCGGTTGGGGCTGGTATTTGGAGGGTGGTAAGGTGGTTTAGGTGGTGGTGGTGTGGTGATAAGGTGGGTTGGTTTTGGGGAGGGGCCAGATATTTTGGTTAAAGGGGTTTTAGGTATATGGTGTGCTAGGTTTAGGTGGGGTGGTTTAGGGGTTTAGGGCATAGCTAGGTGGGTTGGTTTTGGGGTGAGGTTTAGTGAGGTGTGCTAGGTGATAAGGTGGGCTAGTTTTGAGGAGGGGCCAGATATTTTGGTTAAAGGGGTTTTAGGTATATGGTGTGCTAGGTTTAGGTGGGGTGGTTTAGGGGTTTAGGGCTTAGCTTGGTGGGTTGGTTTTGGAGTGAGGTTTTGTGAGGTGGGTTAGGTGATTAGGCTAGGATTAGGCTTGGATTTTGAAATGTAACCACGATTTGGAAGACTCTACTCTTTCACAAGTGCGAATTTTCTCACTCAGGGTTACACGATTTTGCCTTTGCACCTTATTTTCAAGTCTCAGGGCAGCTATCCCTAAAGGTTTTCGAAATTTGGAATTTAACCCAAATCTTACACATAATACTTCTTTAAGTATTGAATATTGATAGGATCTGCTAAATTCCTACCTTCTACATCGATCAATCAATACGAGTTGTTCGTGGTGGTTGCACGTACAGCATAGGGTCCTTCCCATTTGGGGCGCCACTTTCCAAGGAGGTGTGGGCCACGATAGTGGACGATTTTCAAAACCAGATCTCCCACTTCAAAGTGGCGAGGTCTCATGTGTTTGCCATAATGTCGGGCTATCCTTTGCCAGTATGCACGAGCATGATCCATAGCAAGGAGTCGCCTCTCATCTAGTAAATCTAGTTCGGCCATCCTAGCATGCTGAAGCGTCTCTAGGGGGAGGTCGAGTGCTATGGATGTATGGAATGAATGCAATTGAGTATGAATGGGAAGAATGGCATTTGTGCCGTAGACCAATTCGAATGGTGTGGCATTCGTGGGAGTCCGGATGGAAGTCCTATAAGCCCTTAAGGTTTCATCCATCTTCTCGTGCCACGTCCTACCCTTCTCTAAGGTTTTCTCAATTATACTAATGAGAGTCTTGTTTGTGGCTTCGGCTTTGCCATTGCCTTGAGGGTAGTAGGGCGAAGAGAAGTGGTGAGTTATGCCATACGTGTTGCACAACTTAACCATCCACTCATTTTTGAATGGGGTGCCATTATCAGACACAAGGTCTCGTGGAACCCCAAATCGAGCCAAGATATTCCTCCTAATGAAAGCTACCACATGTTGCCCCTGTACGTTGGTCAGGGAGATGGCTTCCACCCACTTGGAGAAATACTCAGTGGCTGCTAAAATGAATCGATGCCCATTCGGGGCTTTTGGAAAGATCGGGCCGACGATATCAAACGCCCACATGGTAAATGGCCAGGGGTTGACCACAGAATGCAATGTAGATGATGGGATATGAATGGCGTGCCCATGCACTTGACATGGAAGACACTTCCTAACATGATCGTGACAATCCTTTTTCAGGGTGGACCAAAAATAGCCCGCTCTAAGTATTTTCATTTCCATCATGTTGGCATTAACATTACCTCCACATTCTCCATCGTGGAACTCATGCATCACTATCCTAGCCTCCTCTAGATTGATACACCTAAGTAGGATGCTGGTAAAACTTTTCTTATATAGAACCCCACCCAGAATGGTGTATCGGGTCGAAATTTTACGGATGAATGCCTTATCTTTGGATGTGGCATCCTCGGTGAATCCCCCATTTTCGAGAAAATGCTTGATGTCGTAAAACCAAGGTTTTTCAACAGAATCTGGGTTATTTTGACAAATATCCAAATCGTGTGTGGATGGGTTGGGCGCATGCCATATTTCTAAAGATCGGGTCCCTGAAATGGGATCGACCTTTAGGGCTGAACCCAAGGAGGAGAGGGCATTGGCAATGCCATTATCCTCTCTTCCTACGTGTGTGAGTTTACACGATTGGAATGACTCAACCAATCGAGTGGTCAACTCGTGATATGGAAGTAGTTTTTCGTTACGTACTTGCCAAATTTTTAAAACCTGGTTTATAACAAGGAGCAAATCTCCAAAGACCTCGATGCATGATGCCCCTAGAGTTTTCGAAATTCTTAAACCTTGTATGAGTGCTTCATACTCATCTATGTTGTTGGAACATTCGAAATCTAGGCGGATTGCTATGGGAATCTCACCCTTTTCAAGGGAGATGAGGATGACCCTAGCACCAGCCCCTCGTTGGTTTCGTGCCCCATCGAAGTGCATCTTCCACACTTGGTTTTCGAAAGTGTTTGCCAAAATGTTGTTTTGGAAATGGTTTTGCAATATGCCTTCGTCAGGCATTTCATCAAATGTGGGATATGCGTCTTCCAGGGGGAACTCAACCACGTAGTCTGCTAGGGCTTGCCCCTTAATAGAGATCTAGTGATGATATTTCAGGTCATACTCCATTAGAAGGAGTTGGCATTTGCCCAATCTACCAGTGAGAATGGGTTTTTCGAATAGGTGCTTGATTGGATCAAGCTTGGACACTATCTAGATCTCATGATCTAGGAAATAGTGTCTAAATTTTTGGCAGGCCCAGACTAGGGCCAAGCACGTCTTCTCCATGGCTTGATAATTCCTTTCGTAAGCCAAGAGAGTTTTCGAAATGTAGTAGATGGCATACTCCTTATGGGTGTCATCCTCGTATTGAGCCAATAGGGCTCCCAAAGCATTCGCATGCACGGAAATGTAAAGTAAAAGCGGTTTTCCTTGTTTTGGAGGATTCAAAATGGGGGGATTAACCAGGTATGCCTTTAGACTCTTGAAGGACTTCTGGCAGTCGTCATCCCATAAAAATTTCGTGCCCTTTCTCAACAGTTTGTTGAAGGGTTCGCATCTAGTCACCAGATTTGATATAAATCGGCGAACGGACTGTAATCGACCCTGGAGGCTACGCATTTGGGTGAGATTAGAGGGTGGAGCCATGTCTATGATGGCTTGACACTTAGAGGGGTCAACTTCTATACCCCTTTGGCTTACCATAAAGCCTAGAAGCTTTCCAGACTCTACCCCGAATACATATTTTTGAGGGTTTAGCTTTACTTTGTAAAGCCTAAAATCTTTTGTAAACATTCGATATGGGTGCATCGGGTTTTGGATTTCGCCAAGAGATCATCTACATACACTTCTACGAGCTCATGAATTTGATCATGGAAGATCGTGGTCATGGCTCATTGGTATGTTGCGCCGGGATTTTTCAAACCAAAGGGCATGACTGTATAGCAGTACGTGCCCTATGGGGTTGTGAAGGTAGTCTTACCCTAATCTCGTGGACTTAGTTTGATTTGATTATAGCCTGAATAGCCATCCATAAACGAAAACATTTCATGATTTGCAGTACTATCGACTATTAAATCTATGTTTGGTAAAGGATAATTATCCTTTGGAGTGGCTTTGTTCAGGTTTCTGAAATCGATGCATATTCGAATTTTCCCATTGGTTTTTTGAACTACAACGATGTTTGACAACCAATCAGAATACGCAATGGGTTTAATAAATCCAGCTTTTAACAGATCTTCTAAACCCTCTTTGACTTGCGTGTGTACATTCGGATGTATTTTCCTAAGCTTCTGCTTTATGGGTTTTACATCCGCATCCAAGGGAAGACGATGTTCGACAATGCAGGAGTCTATGCCCGGCATGTCTTCATACATCCATGCAAACACATCTAAATAGGTTCGTAGAAATGCAATGAATGCTGATCTTTCATGTTCATGCAAACATGCACCTATCTTGATGAGTTTGGGATTGGAATCACTCCCTAGGTTCACCTCTATGAAATCTCCTCCTACCGAATTGGAAGGTTTTTCAAAATCGAGAATTTTATGAAATTCTGGGAGCTCCGAAGTGGGATCTTCCTCAAGGGGATCCACTTCTGGGCTTCGATCATTCTCGTGGGTTATAGACCCGAGGGAATTTGATGCGTGAGTTTTCAAAAGACATGGTTTTATATTTGGATTTTTAATTGATTTCGAAATTTTTGGTCTGGCTATGCAGACGACGTTCCTTTCGAAATCTTTTTCTTTTTCCAAAGTCCTACCAGGAGCAGCTATGTACAAAATCTTTTTGGTATTTTGTAGATTTTTGATTTTTTTGGGTTTTTGCAAAACAAGAACTTTAAGAACTATATAAACTACTCTATTTTCGAGTTTTTGATTTTCCAATGTTTTTGGTTTTTGCAATTTTTCCATTTTTTCGATTTTAAGTTTTTCAAATGTTTTTGTATTTTTATGAAAGGGACCTTCCATCATACCTACAAAGGGAAAACACTAGGGTTTAGACTCGGAATAAGAGGTCTAAATCGTAGGTCTCTTCTAGGATAGGCTCCAGGGCACCCTTGACCCAGGTGGTCATAGGGGTGGCTCTGGCGGTATTTTGGGAGTATAGTCGATCCCATATCGGCTTGGGTTGGCCCTAGGAAGGATGGGCTCTAGGAGACCCTGGTTTTGTGCCCCTAGACTTTTATAGGGCGTATAGCCCATGTTCAACAGCATGTTCCACGATTTCTGGTTTTTTGAAAAGTTAAGATACAAATCGTGGTCCTAGAACTTGCTGTCGTCCATATCGTGCTCGTATGGCTTCTTGTCCAAGGGCTTTGGAAATAAGGGATGTTTGGGTCTTCCTAGCAGGGTCAGGATCGGGAGGGGGCTTGCTTTGGCCGGTCCCCTGACGTATACGACCTTCCTAGGACTTTCTAACATGAGCGTTGGCGGCTCAACCATGGTCTGCCCCAGGTTAGCCTCATGTGCCTGGGAGGTCGACAAAATAGGGGAGTTTATGATCCCCTGAAGCTGAGGGTGACTCTCACCTAGGATCACCACGACTTGGTCTCTAAAAGGGATCTTGACACACCTGTAGAAGGTGGATGGCACAACGCACAAGCTGTGTATCCAGGGCCTTCCCAACAATAGGTTATAATGGGGGTGGATGCCCAAGACATGGAACACCCCCATGTGTGTGATCCCTCCCGTTTCCATAGAGAGTTCGATCGATCCTAAGGGTCTAGACGCATTCCCATCGTATCCAGTGATAACGATGGGGCTTGGGTTCACAGAAGTCAAGGTGACTCCGATTTGATACGCCACATGAAGTGGAAGGATGTTGAGCCCTCCTCCCCCATCAACTAGGTACCTATCCAGAGAGTGGTTATTTAGAACCACCTCGATATGCAGGGCCTGGTTATGGGACTCGTAGGGTCTATCTACATCATCTTTCGAGAAAGTGATGGGCGATTTTGCTCCTATTGACACCACTTGGTCAGATAGGGATTCAGGACTTATGTTCGAACTAATTTTAGCTCTTTCTAGAATTTTCTCTAGCACGAGTCTATGCCTAGGCGAAGTTTGTATAAGCTCTAGGATGGACATGTGGATAGGAATCTTTTAAAGATGGTTTTCTAAATCATAAGGGTTTAAAATGACTTTCCCATTGTCTGCTTTTGGCAGAACTCTAGGAATACATGCTTTTGAGGGGCCAGGCTCATTGACCACCTTTTTAGCACTTTGTAGGTGCGGGGGTTGATAGCTCCTCCCGGATCTTGTCACTTCCCCCCACGACCAACCTAGATTTTGCACTTAAACTGGCTCTAATCGTGAGTTTAGGAGTACCTTGGAGTTTTAAAACTAGTTTAGCCGGGGATTCAGCTTTTGGTGGTCCCCGAATGATCACTTGGGTGGGCTTCTTGTAAAGTACAAGGGTAGACGCACAAGTGGATAGATCAGACTCTGACGATTGCACTAGATCTTTCGAAAAGGTGAGGGTACATGCTTCCTTTCCTTTCCCACTGCTACTGGCGTGCTTGAGAAAGGGTTCTTTGAAGATAGCTTGAGTTGGCTCAGGTTCCGCAGTGACCTGGAGCCGGCCCTCCGCTATCAAGTTCTCGATTTTGTTTAAAAGGGAGAAACATTGCTTTGTATTATGGCCTTTGAGCCGATGATACTTGCAAAAATGATTTAAATATCCCCCTTTGGAAGTGACTCCCTCAGGGATTTCGGGAAGTTCAATCATGTCTTGGGCAAGTAGGAGGTCTAGGACCTCCGACACAGGTTGCCCCAGCGGAGTGTACTCCCGTTTTTCAATTGGTTTTTGGAAGTTTCTCTCCCTTTTGTTTTCTGGTTTTTCAAAATTTTTCGAAGTACCCGCTAGACCTGGATCCACCCGGACATTGGCGATTTTATGGGGCTTTGCCCCTTTGTCCATCGTGGGTAGCCCATAAGTGATGGGCTTCTCCAAGCGGGTTTTGGAAATGGCACTTCCTTTCCATAGGTGATTGTATATCCTTTTTTTCAAGTTTGTTTTGAAAAGGGATGCTTTTTTGATCAACTTATGGAAAGTTGAGATTTCATGGAGCGAGAGAAGGGTGTTTAGTTCACTTTTAAAATTATCTAGGATGAGCATGACTGCGCATCCTTCGGATATTGGCTCTCGCACTTGGCCTAAAAGGGACCTCCATCGAATAATGAAGGCATGCACGTCTTCGTTCATGCCTTGCTTCGTATCCCTTAAAGTGTTTAAAGTTGGCGTGACTTCTACGTTATGTGCAAATCTTTGCATGAAGCAGTTCGCTAACTCTTCAAAAGTAGCGAACTGGCTTAAATCGTAGGAAGCCAGCCATTTGGCAGCTGTGCCTTTAAGAGATAAAGGGAACCAATACACCCATTTCATCGAGTCCTTTTTCTTCTTATGGGCTCGACGCGAGAAAAGTTGCAAGTGAGACCTAGGGTCTCCCATGCCATCATACCAATGGAAGTTCAGTATTTCATCATCACTGTTTGTTTCATAATCTATGGGTAGGAAATCAAACAGGGCGTAACTTCTTTTCTCTTTATTTTGCCCTTTCAGCAGCTGCTGTAGGGCTTTACGGTCCTTTTGTGTGAAGGACTCGTGGTATTGGTTGCCTTCCATTATGGAGGCCTCTTTATGCTTGCAAGGTTTTTCAGTTTTTTTCTTGGCCCTTTGTTCACCATTCGATGAACATGAATCGCCTACTTTAGCCTCTTGGCTGAGAGCACCGATTTTGGCCTCGAATTCCCTTCTCAAGTCTTCTATCTCGTCTAGTTTAATTTTATTTTTCAAAATCCTCCTAGAGTGAGAACTTGATGCGCATGAGCCTTGGCTAGACACTTCACTTGGGTTGGATTTTGACATGCTTTCAAGCTTTTCAAAATTCCTACGTATGAAGTAAAATAAAGAAAGAGTTAAAAACAACACCTTTTAGAAAATATTTTCGCAAGATTCCTAAGATAACTCGATTTTAAAAGACTCACGTCCCACCGGGCGTACCAAATCCTGTGAACGCAGAAAGTTTCTGCTCCTGGTTCTTAGGCCTGAAGCAAACCTTTTCGTGTGTCTAAGTCCTATTTAAGTAAAAGGGCGTGCCAACTAGCTTACTTAAGCTAGCGAAGAGATATTTTTAAATCTGACTCCTAACGTGGCGACTGTGAGCAAGCAAGCTCTTTTCGTCGTATACCTTCTTGCACCGATGCACAAGGGTCAGTCTGTACACTTTAAAAATCGAGTTTTGAAATATGAGAAGATACGAAAACGTGTTTGAGGTGTTCGATTCGGGTTGTTTTTGTATGATTTTCAGATTTTATTTCATGTGGATTTGCACGTGCCTATGTCTTTCTTTTTATCCCTTTTCGGGCCAACTAGGTGTGTGTTATGAACACGTGACCTAAGTGGGGCGACTTTGAGCGGGAGTATGGGGTTTGCTTTGATGCAATATGCGTCCTAACTCGTGGTATGGCGTATATGCAATGCAAACTCTTGCAACTCCAAAGGGAAAACCCGAAATTGAAAGACAATGCAGAAGGGAAATGACTTGAAATGTAGGTTAGGTGTAGGTTCATACAAGCTTAAACCCACACTAATTAGGCTAACCCACATGATTAACCCGAAACTTCACACACAAGTCAAGCTTCATACATTCCCCTCATGCTTAATCCTCCCCATTCTCTCTCATGCCCAAAATCCCACGTGAATTTCAAGTGGGCCCCACCTCCATTTATGAGAAGGTGATGTGGGCCATGGATGTGGATATTGGATTGGATCTTTGGATCCAAATCCAAATCCAAATCCACATATACGTTTGGATTGGGATCTGGATATATATGATCTAGATCCAATCCAAACTGAATTCTGACTCCTTCAGGGTATGTTTGAAATGAACGGTTTGTGCGGGGTCTGACAACATCAGTAATCCGTCTTGCGTTGGGTCTTCGCCAATATGGTCGTCCGCTTCTGTTTTCACCTTCTGGAGATGATTTCACATGATTTTTGCGGATAACAGGGACTTGGACGTTCGAGATCTTGGGGGTGAATCTAACACGAGAGTTGTTGTGCCGGGCTCGACATGTGCTCTGGTTCTGGGCTCTCTTTTGCTCTTCTGGTCCTGCTTTCATCAGGCCAAGCCACTTTGTGGGGTTTCAAAATGTATTTTAAAAGGTTTTAAAAGCATATTATATTTAAAACATATACAGTTTAAACATATGTACAGGGTTTTTGCCTGGAAAGCTCCTGGGTTTCCAGACTCAAAATAGCCCTTTGGGGCAGCTTTTACAAAACTAGGTTATTTGAGAAATTCGTGGGATTTCGGGGTGTTTACAAAAGGGAAAAGAGGTGTGTGCTTTCACAACCTCTAAAGGTTTTGTGCATGCATCATGTTCTGGCTTCACTACTTATCCACCATCTCTCATCATTTATAAGAAAGTCGCCCAAGTAGTGATTCGGGGAGCGCTTAGAGTCCCGCCCCCGACTAGAGCCGTCTTAAGAATTCTGTGTGCTCCAAAGCACATAAATAGTGCCAACTTAAGAGCAAGCCTTAGGCAAAGTGTAGGGGAGGTGACAAGGTCCAGGAGGATCTATCAACCCCAATAATTAGAAAAAATTTCTAAAAAGGTGGTCAGTGTTCCTGACCCTTCAAAAGCATGTATTCCTAAGGTTTTGCAAATCACGGACAAAGGTAAAAACATTTTAACCGCATATGATTTTGAAAATCATCTTTCTAAGATCCCGATAAACATGTCCATCCTAGAGCTGATACAAACCTCACCTAGGCATAGGCTAGTTTTAGAAAAAATCTTAGAGAGAGCTAAGGTTAACTCGAGTATAAAACCTGAGTCCTTGTCATTCCTAGTTGCACCCATCTATGCAAAAATGCCAATTGTGTTTACGGAAGACGAAATCAAAAGACCGTATGAAACCCACAACTAAGATAGGTGCTTGGTTGATGGGGGAGGAGGTCTCAACATCCTTCCGTTGCATGTGGCTTGTCAAATTGGAGTCACCTTGACTTCTGTGAATCCAAGCCCCACCGTTATCACTAGATACGATGGAAATGCGTCAAAACCTTTGGGAGCCACAGAGTTACCCATGGAAATTGGGGGAATAGCCCACGCAGGGGTGTTCCATGTCTTAGACATACACCCCCACTACAACCTACTTTTGGGAAGACCCTGGATACACACCCTTCATGCTGTGCCATCCACCTTCCATAGGTGTGTGAAAATCCCCCACGAAAATGAAATCGTGGTAATCCTAGGTGAGAGCCACCCACAGCTAAGGGGAGTTCAAAACTTCCCTTGCTTGTCAAGTGAAAAGGCTTACGGGGCCAACCCCGTCAAATCCATGGACGAACCATATGAGTTTGTCCCCCAAAACCTTAGGACGGTCGTGTACGTCAAGGGGCAGCCCAAAGCTGGCCCAAAAGTCGTGACTATCCTAGGCAAATCCAAACTCCTTATATTTCCAAAGAAAACCCTAAACCGAAAACCCTTTGAGCATGCCATGGATGACAGCAAGTTCCAAGGTCATCCTCTGTACAAAGAGTTTTCTAAAATAAGAAAACCTTGGAACATGCTGCTCAACATGGGCTACATGCCCTACTAGAGTTTAGGGACTAAAAACAATGGGCGTCTAGAGCCTGTCTTCTCAAATCCAAATCCAAATAGGTATGGGATAGGATATATCCCCACCATACCCCCAGAGCCACCACGCATGACCACTTGTGTCAAGGGTGCCCTGGAGCCTACTAAAACCTAGACCTACGGTTTAGATATCTTGTTTAGAGACTAATTCGTGGCGTTTTCTTTGTAGGTGTGATGGAAGACCCCTCTTTTAAACATAAAGCCAAAAAAATTACAAATTTGCAAAAACCAAAAACATTGAAAATTTGTGAAAATACCATAAAAATCTTGTATATACCAACTCTTGGTAGAAATTTGGAAAAAACCAAGGATTTTGAAGAAAAAATCGTCTTCATAAAAGGACCAAAGTCTTCAAAACCTATAGAAATTCCAAAACCAAAACCAGGAGTTTGTAAAAACCATGCATTAACTCCAAATTCCCTAGGATTTAAAATTCTCAAGAATGATCAAAGTACGGAGGGAGATCCCCTTCTCCCAGAGGAGGATCAAAACTCCGAGCCTCCCGAGTTTAACAAAATTCTCGATTTGGAAAAACCTTCGAATTCTGTAGGAGGGGATTTCATAGAAATCGACCTAGGGAGTAAAGAAAAACCAAAATGTGTTAAGATAGGCATATGTCTGCATGAGCATGAAAAAGCATCATTCATTGCATTCTTGAAAGCCTACCTTGACATTTTTGCATGGACATATTGTAGACGCAGCGAAAATCCCCGCCTCTCGCCTTTTCAAGGCTTGGAGCGGATCCTCTCGTGTGTCTAAGGCCTATTTGTATAAACAGGGCATGCCAGTTAGCTTAGCGAAGATATATTTTAAACTGACTTCTAATCGTGGCGACTGTGAGCAAGTGAGCTCTTGTCGTCGCAGACCTTCTTGCACCGATGCGCAAGGGTCAGTCTGTACGCTTTGAAAAATCGAGTTGTTGGGTATAGAAAGCCTACGAAGTAGTTCGAGGTGTCTAAGTCGGGTCTTTTAGATACGATTGCAGATTTTAGATCAGGTGGATTTGCACGTGCCTAAGTCTTTCTTTTTATCCCTTTATGGGCCACCTAGTTTGTGTGTTATGAACACTCCACTACATGGGCGAATTTGAGCGGGAATATGGGGCTTGATTCGATGCAATATGCATCCTACCTCGTGGTATGGCGTAGATGCAATGCAAACTCACGCTACTCCAAAGGGAAAACCCGAATGTAAAGACAATGCCGAAGGGAAATAACCAAAGGGAAATAACCGAAGGGAAATGACCGAAGGGAAATGACTTGTAATGTAAATGCCGAAGGGAGATATGTATATAGGGTATATACGTGCCTTTACTTGGGTCTTACAAATAAGAGCGAAGGCTCAATGTGGGTGAGTGCTTGAATTGAAAGACTTACACACACGACATGAAATGAAACCCAAATATAACTTGCAGTATGGCCTTGATTAAGGTCTTGGGAATAAGAGCGAAAGCTCAATGTGTGTGAGTGCTTGAATTGAAGTACTACGCACACAACATGAAATTAAACCCAAATAGTATAGCTCGGCCCTTACTTGGGTCTTTCAAATAAGAGCCAAGGCTCAATGTGTGTGAGTGCTTGAATTGAAAGACTTACACACACGACATGAAATGAAAGCCCAAATAGTATAACACGGCCCTTACTTGGGTCTTTCAAATAAGAGCGAAGGCTCAATGTGTGTGAGTGCTTGAATTGAAAGACTTACACACATGACATGAAATGAAAGCCCAAATAGTATAACACGGCCCTTACTTGGGTCTTTCAAATAAGAGCGAAGGCTCAATGTGTGTGAGTGCTTGAATTGAAAGACTTACACACACGACATGAAATGAAAGCCCAAATAGTATAACACGGCCCTTACTAGGGTCTTTCAAATAAGAGCGAAGGCTCAATGTGTGTGAGTGCTTGAATTGAAAGACTTCCACACACGCCATGAAATGAAAGCCCAAATAGTATAACACGGCCCTTACTTGGGTCTTTCAAATAAGAGCGAAGGCTCAATGTGTGTGAGTGCTTGAATTGAAAGACTTACACACACGACATGAAATGAAAGCCCAAATAGTATAACACGGCCCTTACTTGGGTCTTTCAAATAAGAGCGAAGGCTCAATGTGTGTGAGTGCTTGAATTGAAAGACTTACACACACGCCATGAAATGAAAGCCCAAATAGTATAACACGGCCCTTACTTGGGTCTTTCAAATAAGAGCGAAGGCTCAATGTGTGTGAGTGAAAGACAACACACCCAACTTAAGCAAAACCCTACGAAAATTAAAGTATATATATATATTTATGTATTAGGGGCTGATTAGGCCCGTGTGTGTTCAAAATCGTGCACAACTAAGAGAGTGCACGTGTGTGGGTGTGCCAAGCCACGTTATTACAAGTGGGGGGAGACTATGCTCCGTTATTACAACCCCGTATCAAATTGAATATTAAGCAAGTATACAACTAAGGACCGAGTTAGGTACTTACTAATAGCTGGTCCGAAGATGTCTTGCTTGAGTGTGGGCTTGGCCTTCGCCTTGGGCTGCAAGCGGGAGCTCCTCGAGATTGAACGGCAAGGGGAGGTGCTGGCCAGATGTCTTTGGTGCGCGGAAGAGGCGCCTTGAAGATGGCCGGCGGCTAAGGGTGAGCTGGTTTTGGTGTGTTGGACTAAAGGGCCTAAGTAGGGTCACTAAGGGAGTATGGCACTAAGGGAAGGGAACTAGCTATTGGAAGGATATGGCTGGCGGATGGCTGGCCGAATGAAAAGGTGACAGTCGGTTGGGGTGGCCGACTAAGGGTGCTTGGTGGTGGCGGGCTGCTAGGGTGGCTAGGAGTGGTTTAAGGGAAGGGAACTAGCTAGGAGATGGGGTAAGGTGGTAGTGGGTGTAGTGGAGTGATACGGGCAAGTTTTAGGGAGTGGGGTGGAGTGGCCAGGTGTAGCTAGGGTGTTTAGGTAGTGGCGGGTAGTTAGGATGGTTATGGCCTGGCCGGGTAGAAGTGGTGGCGGCAAGTGGTGGTATGGTGGGTGGCTAAGAGTGGAGAGGGAGTGGAGAAGGAGTAAGGTGGAGGATACTAACCGGATGATGGAAGGCGGTGGCGGATGGAAGGGGAGCAGCCGGGTGGTTGGGATGCGCAGGATGAGGTTCGGCCGGGAGGAAGGGTGGCGATGTGGACCTCAGCTGGAGTGGTGGTGGTGGTGGTGCTCAGTTGGGAGGTAGTGGCGTAGGTGGTGGCTGGCTGTGGGGCAGGTGGAGCAAAATGGGAGTCGGCTGGGCTGGAGAGGGGAGGACCGAAGGTGATTGAAGATGGGGAAAAACCCGTCCCAAAGGGGTGGGTTTATATAGGGCTGCAAGAGGCGGTTGGGGGGTGGTTTTGGGGTAGTGGTTAGGTGGTTTAGGTAGGGTGGTGTGGTGATAAGGTGGGCTGGAAAGGGTAGGGCCAGATATTTTAAATACAAGGGGTTTGGGTAGGTTGTGTGCTAGGGGTGGTTTAGAGGTTTAGGGTTTAGCTAGGTGGGTTGGTTTTAGGGTGAGGTTTAGTGAGGTAGGTTAGGTGATTAGGCTAGGATTAGGCTAGGTTTAGGGAAATTAACCTACGTTTAGGGAAGGATTAGGGAAGTGGGTTAGGTGATTAGGTTGGGATTAGGGAAGTGGGTTAGGTGATTAGGTTAGGATTAGGACAGGATTAGGGTAGAAGGCTAGGATTAGGTGTTTTTAGTTAGGATTAGGTGAAGGAGCTCCCTTTGCATGACCCATAGACCCTAATCATATCATGTTGGTGCATCCCTAGGTTAGGTTTTGGCTAATTACAAGCTTAAACCCACTTAATTAGGCTAACCCACATGATTAACCCCAAACTTGACACACAAGTCAAGCTTAATTACAACACACACTTGATCTTATCCTCCCCCACTCTCTCTCATGCCCATAATCCCATGTGAAATTCAAGTGGGCCCCACCCCCATTTATAAGAAGGTGATGTGGGCCATGGATATGGATATTGGATTGGATTTTTGAATCCAAATCCAAATCTAAGTCCATACATGGGTTTGGATTGGGATATGGATATATATGGTCCAAATCCGATCCAAACTGAATTCGGACTCCTTCGAGCTGTGTTCGAAACAAACGGTTTATGCGGGGTCTGACAGCATCAATACTCCGTCTGCGTTGGGTCTTCGCCAACATGATCGTCCGCCTCTGTTTTCGCCTTCCGAAGATGACTTCAAATGACATTTTGATGATAACAGGGTCTTGGATGTTCGAGATCCTGGGGGTGGATTTGATATGAGAGTTTGCTGTGCCGGGCTCGACATGTGCTCTGGTTCCGGGCTCTCCTTAGCTTTCCTGGTCCTGTCTGGATTAGGCCAAGCCGCTTCGGGGTTTCAAAACATGTTTTAAAAGGTTTTTAAAGCTATATTATACATTTTTGAAATATAAAGTTTAAAACATATGTACAGGGTTGTCTGGAAGGCTCTTGGGTTTCTAGACTGAAAATATCCCTTTGGGGCTGCTTTTACAAAACCAGATAGATTTGAGAAATTCATGGGATTTCGGGGTGTTTACAGATGCCCCTCTTTGGCCTTGTCCAAATCGATTTGGATAAGGGCAAAGATGACAAACACCCCTTTCAATGTCTCCCTAGATCTAGCCACGAAGAATATGGGATCATCCCAATTTTTAGCAAAATCTCAATTTACAAACTCTGGTAGGAGGAGATATCATGCCAAAGGGTATACAGAATGGTTTCTGGTCCTAAAATGGGATCATGTTTATGCAGGTACCATGCGTGGAATGCAAATGACATGGGTGTGGTGCCAAGAGTGGCGACCTCCCAGAGACCAGATGTGGTCGAACTCAAGAGACTTACAAGGCCTACTGCTCCAAGTGAGCAGATCCTATGCTGTTCGATGTTCGACTTTCAAAACTTATTTACAAGATTTATTTACAAAAGGGACAACTGTCTTGAGTCTCGATCCTAAGGATCTCGAGCTCTTCGTGCTTGCCTTTGTTTGAGTCTTAACACTCGTTTATCTAGCGGAGGTTTTATAAGAAAACAAGCTATATTTCAAATTCCTACGCCTTACTTGAAACGTCGAATTCTCAAACAAAATGAAATTCAAGTAAGTAAATCTTATTTTTACTTTAGGATTCCTTGAAATGAACCACGCTTTAGCTTGGGATAAGCCAGGGCGGGGAAAGAGATACCACGGTCCCTTCTGAAGCGTCCCGCGGTTTAAGGCATAGAAGGCGGAAAACTCCTTTGGGAGTATTTTTTCTTTAATCCCTCTTTTTTACAAGAGAATCGATTTTCTTTTGAATTCTGGTTTCTTTCTTTTGGAAAGATACTTTGAATGGGAAATTCCCTTTTGTTTGGGCCTTTATTTTCCTTTTGGAAGTAGAAGAGAAGAGGGGAGGACTTATCCCAAGCCTACACTCGATCCATTCCAGATCAGCCTATTTAGAAATAGCACGTACTACTTGCAAGTATCTTGCTATATTGAACTAGGCCTTTCTTTGTAAGAAGAAGGATTTTGAAATGTAACCATGATTTTGAAGACTCCACTCTTTCACAAGTGTGAATTCTCTCACTCAGGGTCACACGACTTTGCCTTTGCACCTTATTCACATGTCTCAGGGCAGCTATCCCTAAAATTTTCGAAAACTGGAATTTAATCCAAATCCTACACATGATACTTCTTTAAGTATTGGATATTGATAGGATCTGCTAAATTCCTACCTTCTACATCGATCAACCAATACGAATTGTTTGTGGTGGTTGCTCGTACAACATGGGGTCCATCCCAGTTGGGGCGCCACTTTCCCAGGGGGTGTGGGCCACGATAATGGATGGTTTTTAAGACCAGATCTCCCACTTCAAAGTGGCGAGGTCTCATGTGTTTGCTATAATGTCGGGCTATCCTTTGCCGGTATGCATGAGCATGATTCATGGCAAGGAGTCGCCTCTCATCTAGCAAATCTAGTTCGGTCACCCTAGCATGCTGAAGCGTCTCTAGGGGGAGGTCGAGTGCAATGGATGTATGGAATGAATGCAGTTGGGTATGAATGGGGAGAATGGCGTTTGTGCCATAGACCAATTCGAATGGTGTGGCATTCGTGGGAGATCGGATGGAAGTCCTATAAGCCCATAAGGCTTCATCCAGCTTCTCATGCCACGTCCTACCCTTCTCTAAGGTTTTCTCAATTATACTAATAAGAGTTTTGTTTGTGGCTTCGGCCTGGCCGTTGCCTTGAGGGTAGTAGGGCGAAGAGAAGTGGTGAGTTATGCCATACGTGTTGCACAACTTAACCATCCGCTCGTTCTTGAATGGGGTGCCATTATCAGACACAAGGTCTCATGGAACCCCAAATCGAGCCAAGATATTCCTCCGGATGAAAGCCACCACATGTTGCCCCATCATGTTGGTTAGGGAAATGGCTTCCACCCACTTGGAGAAATACTCCGTGGCTGCTAAAATAAATCGATGCCCATTCGAGGCTTTTGGAAATATTGGGCCTACGATGTCAAACGCCCACATGGTGAATGGCCAGAGGCTGACCATGGATTGCAATGCAGATGATGGGATATGAATGGCGTGCCCATGCACTTGACATAGATGACACTTCCTAACATGATCGTGGCAATCCTTTTTCAGGGTGGACCAGGGTGGACCAAAAGTAGCCCCCTCTAAGTATTTTCATTGCCATCATGTTGGCATTAACATGACCTCCACATTCTCCAACGTGGAATTCATGCATCACTATCCTAGCCTCCTCTAGGTCGATACACCTAAGCAAAATGCCGGTAAAACTCTTTTTGTATAAAACCCCACCCAGAATGGTGTATCGGGTCGAAATCTTACGAATGAATGCCTTATCTTTGGATGTGGCATCCTCGGCAAATCCCCCATTTTCTACGAATTGTTTTATGTTATAAAACCAGGGTTTTTCCATAGACTTTGGGTTGTTTTGGCAAATGTCCAAGTCGTGTGTGGATGGGTGGGGCGCATGCCATATTTTCAAAGATCTGGTCCCTGAAATGGGATCGACCTTCAGGGCTGAACCCAAGGAGGAGAGGGCATCGGCGATGCCATTGTCCTCTCTTCCTACGTGTGTGAGTTTACACGATTGGAAGGACTGGACCAATCGAGTGGCCAACTCGTGATATGGAAGTAGTTTCTTATTACGTACTTGCCAAATTTTCAAAACCTGGTTTATGATAAGGAGCGAATCTCCAAAGACCTCGATGCATGATGCCCCTAGAGTTTTCGAAATTCTTAAGCCTTATATGAGTGCTTCATACTCAGCTACATTGTTGGAACATTTGAAATCTAAGCAGACTGCTATGGGAATCTCGCCCTTTTCAGGGGAGATTAGGATGACCCCAGCACCAGCCCCTCGTTGGTTTCGTGCCCCATCGAAGTGCATCCTCCACACTTTGTTTTCGAAATTATTTGCCAAAATATGGTTTTGAAAATGGTTTTGCAATATGTTTTCATCAGGCATTTCAACAAGTGTGGGATATGCGTCCTCCAAGGGGAACTCAGCCACATAATCTGCTAGGGCTTGCCCCTTAATGGAGATCTAGTGATGGTATTTCAGATCATACTCCATTAGAAGGAGTTGCCATTTTCCCAATCTACCCGTGAGAATGGGTTTTTTCGAACAAGTGCTTGATTGGATCAAGTTTGGACACTATCCAGATCTCATGATCTAGGAAATAGTGTCTGAATTTCTGGCAGGCCTAGACTAGGGCCAAGCTTGTCTTCTCCATGGCTTGATAATTTCATTCATAAGCCAAGAGAGTTTTCGAAATGTAGTAGATGGCACACTCCTTATGGGTGTCATCCTTGTATTGAGCCAACAGGGCTCCTAAAGCATTCGCATGCACGGAAATGTAAAGTAAAAGTGGTTTTCCTTGCTTTGGAGGGTTCAAAATGGGGGGATTAACCAAGATGCCTTCAGTCTCTCGAAGGACTTCTGGCATTCGTCATCCCATAAGAATTTCGTGCCCTTCCTCAACAGTTTGTTGTAGGGTTCGCATCTAGTGGCCAGATTCGATATGAATCGGCGAACGGATTGTAAATGACCCTGGAGGCTACGGATTTGGGTTAGATTGGAGGGTGGAGCCATGTCTATGATGGCTCGACACTTAGAGGGGTCGACTTCTATACCCCTTTGGCTCACCATAAAGCCTAGAAGCTTCCCTGATTCTACCCCGAATACACATTTTTGAGGGTTTAGCTTTACTTTGTAAAGTCTAAGCCTTTCAAAAATCTTTTGCAAACATTCGATATGAGTGCATCGGGTTTTGGATTTCGCCAAGAGATCATCTACATACACTTCTACGAGCTCATGAATCTGATCATGGAAGATCGTGGTCATGGCTTGTTGGTATGTCGTGCCGACATTTTTCAAACCAAAGGGCATGACTGTATAGCAGTACGTGCCCCATGGGGTTGTGAAGGCGGTCTTACCCTGATCTCGTGGACTTAATTTGATTTGATTATAGCCTGAATAGCCATCCATAAATGAAAACATTTCATGATTTGCAGTACTATCGACTATCAAATCTATGTTTGGTAAAGGATAATTATCCTTTGGAGTGGCTTTATTCAGGTTTTTGAAATCGATGCATATTCGAATTTTCCCATTGGTTTTTCGAACTACAACGATATTTGATAACCAATCCGAATACGCAGTGGGTTTTATAAATCCGACTTTTAGCAGATCTTCTAAACCCTCTTTGACTTGCGTGTGTACATTCGGGTGTATTTTCCTAAGCTTCTGCTTTATGGGTTTTACACCTACATCTAAGGGAAGACGATGCTCGACAATGCTGGGGTCTATGCCCGGCATGTCTTCATACGTCCTGTAAACACCCCGAAATCCCACGAATTTCTCAAAATCCATCTGGTTTTGTACAAGCAGCCCCAAAGGGCCATTTTGAGTCTGGAAACCCAGGAGCCTTCCAGACAACCCTGTACATATGTTTTAAACTCTGTATTTCAAAAATATATAATATAGCTTTTGAAAACCTTTTAAAACACGTTTTTGAAACCTCGAAGCGGCTTGACCCGATCAAGACAGGACCAGGAGAGCTAAGAAGAGCCCGGAACCGGAGCACACGTCGAGCCCGGCACAACAACTCTTGTATCTGATTTACACCCCGAGGATCTCGAACGTCTAAGACCTTGTTCTTATCAAAATATCATTTGAAGTCATCTCCGGAAGGCAGAAACGCAGACGGAGTTCCCAATGCAGACGGAGTACTGATGCTGTCAGACCCCGCACAAATTGTCCGTTTTGAACCCAGCTCGAAGGATTCAGAGTTCAGTTTGGATTGGATCTGGACCATATATATCCAGATCCCAATCCAAACCCATATGTGGACTTGGATTTGGATTTGGATCCAGAGATCCAATCCGATATCCATATCCATGGCCCACATCACCTTCTCATAAATGGAGTTGGGGCCCACTTGAAATTCACGTGGGATTATGGGCATGAGAGAGAGTGGGGATGGATAATATCAAGAGTGTTGTAATTAAGCTTGACTTGTGTGTCAAGTTTGGGGTTAATCATGTGGGTTAGCCTAATTGAGTGGGTTTAAGCTTGTAATTAGCCAAAACCTAACCTAGGGCTGCACCAACATGAGGTGGTTAAGGTCTATGGGCCATGCAAAGGGAGCTCCTTCACCTAAACCTAACCCAAAACACCTAATCCTAGCCTACTCCCCTAATCCACCCCTAATCTGAGCCTAATCACCTAACCCACTTCCCTAATCCCGGCCTAATCCCAACCTAATCACCTAACCCACTTCCCTAATCCTTTCCTAAACCTAGGTTAATTTCCCTAAACCTAGCCTAATCACCTAACCTAGCTCACTAAACCTCACCCTAAAACCCAACCACCTAACTTAGCCCTAAACCCCTAAACCACCCCTAGCCCACAATCTACCCAAACCACTTGTTTTCAAAATATCTGGCCCAACCCTTTCCAGCCCACCTTATCTTCATACCACCCTACCTAAACCACCTAACCACTACCCCAAACCCAGCCCCAACCGACCTACCCATCCCTATATAAACCCCCCCCCCTTGGGGGTGGGTTTTCCTATCTAGTGGCTTCACCCATCCCAGCCGGGTCCCCTCCTTCCCCAAGTACAGCCGAGTCCCACCATCTCCCACCTGCTCCACCTGTTCCACCTGCACCGCCACCTGTTCTCCATCCCACCACCATCTCCCAGCCGGACGCCACCACTTGCACTACTGCCCAACCACCCGGCTTCTCTCTTCCATCCACCGCCTCTCCCCATTCGGTAAGTACCCCCCACTCTACCTAGCTCCTTCTCTACTCCCTCTCCACTCCTAGCCACCCTCCATACCACCATCTTACCTACACATCATCCCTTTGCTGCCACCATTCTCACTTAGCTGAACCTATCACAACCTAAACTACCAGACACTACCTAACCATCCTATCTACATCCGGCCACCCTATAAGACTCCCATTCGGCCTTCCCTTAAACTCCCTTTAGGTCCATACTCCCCAATACTCTAGACTCTCCTAGTGACCCTACACACTCACTTGGCCCAACCCCTTTAATCCCCCACATCAAGGCGACACCCTTGCAGCCGGCCAACACCCTTTGTCGTTCACCCTCGCGGAGCTCCCGTTTGCAGCCCAAGGCGAAGGCCAAGCCCACGCTCAAGCAATGCCTCTACGGACCAGCTACTCGTAAGTGCCTAAACTCGGTCTTTAGTTGTATACTTGCTTGAGATTCAATTTGATACGGGGTTGTAACAACGGAGCATAGTCTCCCCCCGCTTGTAATAACGTGGCTTGGCACACCCACACACGTGCACTCTCATTGTCTCCCCCCGCTTGTAACAACGGAGCATAGTCTCCCATTGAGCCTTCGTTCTTATTTGCAAGACCCGAGTAAGGGCTCATATACATAATCTATATACATATTTCCCTTCGGTTATTTCCCTTCGGTTATTTCCCTTCGGTTATTTCCCTTCAGTATTGTCTTTACATTTCGGGTTTTCCCTTTGGAGTAGCGTGAGTTGGCATTGCATCTACGCCATACCACGAGGTAGGACGCATATTGCATCGCAACAAGCCCCGCTCGAATTCGCCCATGTAGTGGAGTGTTCATAACACACAAACTAGGTGGCCCGAAAAGGGATAAAAGAAAAGACTTAGGCACGTGCAAATCCACGTGATCTAAAACATGCAATCGCATTTTAAAGACCCGAAATAGACACCTCGAACTGCTTCGTAGACTTTCTCTCCAAAACTCGATTTTTTGCAAAGCGTACAGACTGACCCTTGCACATCGGTGCAAGAAGGTCTGCGATGACAAGAGCTTACTTGCTCACAGTCGCCATGTTTAGAAGTCAGTGTTAAAAATATCTTCGCTAGCTTAGGTAAGCTAGCTGGCACGCCCTGTTTGCATACATAGGCCTTAGACACACGAGAGGATCCACTCCGAGCCCTGAAAAAGGCGAGAGGCGGGGATTTTCGTGCGTCTACAGGGATTGGCACGCCCGGTGGGACGTGAGCCTTTCAAAAATTGAGTTTTTTTAAGGAGTCTTGCGAAAATTTTGTAAAAAGGTGTCATTTTTAACTTGTTTTCTTTGCTTGTACTTAGGATATTTTGAAAAAGCTTGAAAAGCATGTCAAAATCCAATCCAAGTGAAGTGTCGAGCCAAGGCTCATGCGCATCAAGTTCTCACTCTAGGAAGATTTTCAAAAACAAAATAAAACTAGATGAAATCGAGGACTTGAGAAGGGAGTTTGAGGCCAAAATCGATGCTCTCAGCCAAGAGGCTGAAGTAGGCGATTCATGTTCATCAAACGGTGAACAAAGGCCTAAAAAGAAATCTGAAAAACCTCGCAAGCAAAAAGAGGCCTCCATAATGGAAGGCAACCAATACCACGAGTCCTTCACACAAAAGGACCGTAAAGCCCTACAGCAGTTGCTGAAAGGGCAGAATAAAGAGAAAAGAAGCTACGCCCTGTCTGATTTCCTTCCTATGGATTACGAAACAGACAGTGACGATGAAATACCGAACTTCCATCGGTATGATGGCATGGGAGACCCTAGGTCTCACTTGCAGCTTTTCTCACGTCGAGCCCATAAGAAGAAAAAGGACTCGATGAAATGGGTGTATTGGTTCCCTTTATCCCTTAAAGGCACAGCTGCCAAATGGCTGGCTTCCTACGACTTAAGCCAGTTCGCTACTTTTGAAGAGTTAGCGAACTGCTTCATGCAAAGATTTGCACACAACGTAGAAGTCACGCCGACTCTGAATACCTTAAGGGATACAAAGTAAGCCATGAACGAAGACATGCATGCCTTCATTATAAGATGGAGGTCGCTTTTGGGCTAAGTGCGAGAGCCCATATCCGAAGGATGCGCAATAATGCTCATCCTGGATAATTTTAAAAGCGAGTTAAAAACCCTTCTCTCGCTCCATGAGATTTCAACTTTCCATAAGTTGATCAAAAAGGCCTCCCTTTTCGAAAGCAACTTGCGAAAAGGGACATACGATCACTTATGGAAAGGAAGTGCCATTCCGAAAACCCGTTTGGAAAAGCCCATCGCATATGGGCTGCCCACGACGGACAAAGGGGCAAAGCCCCATAAAATCGCCAATGTTCGGGTGGATCCAGGCATTGCAGGCACTTCCAAAAATTTTGAAAAATTAGAAAATAAGAGGGAATGCAATTTTCAAAAACCGGTTGAAAAAAGGGAGTATACTCCGCTGGGGCAACCTGTGTCGGAGGTCCTAGACCTCCTACTTGCCCAGGGCATGATAGAACTCCCTGAAATCCCCGAAGGAGTCACTTCCAAAGGGGGGTATTTAAACTGATTTTGTAAGTATCATCGGCTCAAAGGCCATGATACCAAACGCTGCTTCTCTCTCTTAAATAAAATTGAGAACTTGATAGTAGAAGGCCGGCTCCAGGTCACTGCGGAACCTGAGCCACCTCAAGCTATCTTCAAGGAACCCTTTCCCAAACACATCAGTGGCAGTGGGAAAGGAAAGGAGGTATGTACCCTCACCATTTCCAAGGAACTAGCGCGAAAGCTAGAACCTGGTCGACCTACTTGTGCGCCCATCCTTGTACTATACAAGAGGCCCACTCAAGTCGTCATTCGGGGACCACCAAAAGTGGAAACCCTAGTAAAACCAGTTTTAAAAATCCAAGGTTCTCCTCAGCTCATCCTTAGAGCCAAGTTTAGCGCGAACTCTAGGCTGGTCGTAGGGGAAGTCACTAGATCCGGGAGGATCTATCAACCCCCGCACCTTCAAGGTGCTCAAAAGGTGGTCAGTGTGCCTGGCCCCTCAAAAGCATGTATCCCTAGTGGTCTGCCAAAAGCAGATAAGGACAAAGTCATCTTAAATCCTTATGATTTCGAAAACCACCTTTCAAAGATTCCTATTCACATGTCTATCCTAGAGCTTATAAAAACCTCGCCTAGGCATAGACTTGTATTAGAGAAAATTCTAGAAAGGGTCAAGGTTGATTCGAACATAAGTCCGGAATCCTTGTCTGCCCAAGTGGCTTTATTAGGAGCAAAATCGCCCATCACTTTCTCTGGACAGGTGCCTAGTCGATGGTGGAGGAGGGCTCAACATCCTTCCACTTCATGTGGCGTACAAAATCGGAGTCACCTTGACTTCAGTGAACCCAAGCCCCATCGTTATCACTGGATACGATGGGAATGCGTCTAGACCTTTAGGATCCATCGAACTCCCAATGGAAACGGGAGGGATCGAACACACGGGGGTGTTCCATGTCTTGGACATCCACCCCCATTATAACCTGTTGCTGGGAAGGCCCTAGATACATAGTTTGTGCGCTGTGCCATCCACCTTCCACAGGTGTGTGAAGATCCCTTTTAGGGACCAGGTCGTAGTGATCCTAGGTGAGAGTCACCCACAGCTTCAGGGGATCATAAACTCCCCTTGTTTATCAAGCTCCCAGGCCCATGAGGCTAACCTGGGGCAAATTATGGTTGAGCCACCTCGGCTCATGTTGAACAACCCTAGGAAGGTTGTATGTGTGAAGGGGTCGCCCAAAGCAGGCCCCCTCTTGACTTTAATCCTCCTAGGAAAACCCAAGCATTCCCTATTTCCAAAGCCCCTGGATAAGAGGCCATACGAGCCTAATATGGACGATAGCATGTTCCAGGACCACGACTTGTATCCAACTTTTTCAAAAAACAAAAAGTCATGGAACATGTTGTTGAACATGGGCTACACGCCCTACAAGAGTCTAGGGGTGCAGAACCAGGGTCTCCTAGAGCCCATCCTTCCTAGGGCCAACCCAAGCCGATATGGGATCGGCTATACTCCCCGAATACCGCCGGAGCCACCCCCTGTGACCACCTGGGTCAAGGGTGCCCCGGAGCCTGCCTTAGAAGAGACCTACGGTTTAGATCTCCTATTCCGAGTCTAACCCGTAGTGTTTTCCCTTTGTAGGTATGACAGAAGATCCCTTTTCTAAAAATACAAAAACATTCGAAAAACTTAAAATAAAAAAAATCGAAAAACAAGAAAAACCAAAAACAATGGAAAAACAAAAACTCAAAAAAAGAGTGCTTTGTATAGTTCCCAAGGTTCTTGTTTTACAAAAACCCAAAAAAATCGAAAATGTGGAAAATGCCAAAAAGATTTTGTACATAGCTGCTCCTGGTAGGACTTTGGCAAAAGAAAAGGATTTCGAAAGAAACGTCGTCTGCATAGCCAGACCAAAAATTTCGAAATCACTTAAAAATCCAAGTACAAAACCAGGTCATTTTGAAAACCACGCATCAAGTTCCCTCGGGTCTATGGCCCACGAGAATGATCAAAACCCAGAAGTGGATCCCCTTGAGGAAGATCCCACTTCTGAGCTCCTAGAATTTCATAGAATTTTCGATTTTGAAAGACCTTCTTGTAAACACCCCGAAATCCCATGAATTTCTCAAAATCTATCTGGTTTTATACAAGCAGCCCCAAAGGGCCATTTTGAGTTTGGAAACCCAGGAGCCTTCCAAACAACCCTGTACATATGTTTTAAACTCTGTATTTCAAAAATATATAATATAGCTTTTGAAAACCTTTTAAAACATGTTTTGAAACCCTGAAGTGGCTTAGCTCGATCAAGACAGGACCAGGAGAGCTAAGAAGAGCCCGGAACCGGAGCACACATCAAGCCCGGCACAGCAACTCTTGTATCTGATTCACACCCCCAGGATCTCGAACGTCCAAGACCCTGTTCTTATCAAAATAGCATTTGAAGTCATCTCCGGAAGGCAGAAACGGAGGCGGACGACTATGTTGGCGAAGACCCAACGCAGACGGAGTACTGATGCTGTCAGGCCCCGCACGAATCGTCCGTTTTGAACCCAGCTCGAAGGAGTCAGAGTTCAGTTTGGATTGGATCTGGACCATATATATCCAGATCCCAATCCAAACCCATATGTAGACTTGGATTTGGATTTGGATCCAGAGATCCAATCCAATATCCATATCCATGGCCCACATCACCTTCTCATAAATGGAGGTGGGGCCCACTTGAGATTCACGTGGGATATTGGGCATGAGAGAGAGTGGAGTTGAAAAATATCAAGAGTGTTGTATTAAGCTTGACTTGTGTGTCAAGTTTGGGTTAATCATGTGGGTTAGCCTAATTGAGTGGGTTTAAGCTTGTAATTAGCTAAAACCTAACCTAGGGCTGCACCAACATGGGGTGATCAAGGTCTATGGGCCATGCTAAGGGAGCTCCTTCACCTAAACCTAACCCAAAATGCCTAAACCTAGCCTAAACCCCTAATCCACCCCTAATCTGAACCTAATCACCTAACCCACTTCCCTAATCCCGTCCTAATCCTAACCTAATCACCTAACCCACTTCCCTAATCCTTCCCTAAACCTAGATTAATTTCCCTAATCCTAGCCTAAACCTAGCCTAATCACCTAACCTAGCTCACTAAACCTCACCCTAAAACCCAACCACCTAACCTAACCCTAAACCCCTAAACCACCCTTAGCCCACGATTTACCCAAACCCCTAGTTTTAAAATATCTGGCCCAACCTTTTCCAGCCCACCTTATCTACATACCACCCTACCTAAACCACCTAACCACTACCCTCAGCCCAGCCCTAACCGACCTACCCATCCCCTATTTAAACCCCCCTCCTTGTGGGCGGGTTTTCCAAGTGGGAACCACCCTTCCACCCAGCCGGGCCCTCTCATTCTCCCATCTCTCACCCAGCCGGGACCACTACCCACCTGCTCCACCACCTGCTCCACCAGCCACCACCTGCACCGCCACCTTCCCTCTTCCCTCCATCACCACCATCCCTCAGCCGGACGCCACCACCTCCACCCAACCGAACCAGCCGATAGCCACCTGCCCGCCACCTTCCCACTTCATCCGCCACCTCTCCCCATTCGGTAAGTGGGAACCACCCTTCCACCCAGCCGGGCCCTCTCATTCTCCCATCTCTCACCCAGCCGGGACCACTCCCCACCTGCTCCACCACCTGCTCCACCAGCCACCACCTGCACCGCCACCTTCCCTCTTCCCTCCATCACCACCATCCGTCAGCCGGACGCCACCACCTCCACCCAACCGAACCAGCCGACAGCCACCTGCCCGCCACCTTCCCACTTCATCCGCCACCTCTCCCCATTCGGTAAGTACCCCAAACTCCCTCAAAGCCCCTCTCTACCACCTCTCCACTCTTAGCCACCCATTCTACCTTCATCTCAGCCCTTTTGCCGCCACCACCTAAACCTAGCCGAACCTAGTATAACCCAAGTTGCTGGCCACTACCTAGCCATCATCTCCCATTCGGCCAACTCCCCTAGGTGTCCTATTCGGCCTTCCCACTAGCTCACCTGTTGGGTCCAGTTTCCCTAAGTACCCAACTCCCCTAGTGATCCTAATACCCACTTCTTCAGCCACTTTAAACCCCCTACTTGGAGGCGCCATCTACCTGCCACCGGCCCCCTTTGAGGCGTCTATCCCGCGCCCCACTCGCAGCCGGCCAGCACCCTTGATCACCTACCTTCACGGAGCTCCCACTTGCAGCCCAAGGCCAAGCCCACGCTCAAGCAAGACCTCTACGGACCAGCTACTCGTAAGTGTCTAATCTCGGTCTTTAGTTGTACACTTGCTTGAAATTCAATTTGATACGGGGTTGTAATAACGGAGCATAGTCTCCCCCCACTTGTAATAACGTGGCTTGGCACAACCACACACGTGCACTCTCTTAGTCGTGCACGATTTTGAACACACACGGGCCTAATCAGCCCCTAATATATAAGTGTACATATATATTTCATTTTCGAAGGGTTTTGTTTAAGTTGGGTGCGTTGTCTTTCAATTCAAGCACTCTCACACACATTGAGCTTTCGCTCTTATTTGAAAGACCCAAGTAAGGGCCGACCTATACTATTTGGGTTTCATTTCTTGTCGTGTGAGTAAGTCTTTCAATTCAAGCACTCTCACACACATTGAGCTTTCGCTCTTATTTGAAAGACCCAAGTAAGGGCCGACCTATACTATTTGGGTTTCATTTCTTGTCGTGTGAGTAAGTCTTTCAATTCAAGCACTCTCACACACATTGAGCTTTCGCTCTTATTTGAAAGACCCAAGTAAGGGCCGACCTATACTATTTGGGTTTCATTTCATGTCGTGTGAGTAAGTCTTTCAATTCAAGCACTCTCACACACATTGAGCCTTCGCTCTTACTCCCAAGACCTTAGTAAAGGCCTTATTGCAGTTATATTTGGGTTTCATTTATGTCGTGTGGGTAGTCTTTTAATTCAAGCACTCTCACACACATTGAGCCTTCGCTCTTATTCCCAAGACCTTAGTCAAGGCCATACTGCAATTTATATTTGGGTTTAAATTCATGTCGTGTGCGTAAGTCTTTCAATTCAAGCATGCACCCACATTGAGCCTTCGCTCTTATTTGCAAGACCCGAGTAAGGGCTCATATACATAAGATATATACATATTTCCCTTCGGTTATTTCCCTTCGGTTATTTCCCTTCTGTTATTTCCCTTCAGCATTGTCTTTACATTTCGGGTTTTCCCTTTGGAGTAGCGTGAGTTTGCATTGCATCTACGCCATACCACGAGGTAGGACGCATATTGCATCAAAGCAAGCCCCGCTCGAATTCGCCCATGTAGTGGAGTGTTCATAACACACAAACTAGGTGGCCCGAAAAGGGATAAAAGGAAAGACTTAGGCACGTGCAAATCCACGTGATCTAAAAATATGCAATCGCATCTTAAAGACCCGAAATAGACACCTCGAACCGTTTCGTAGACTTTCTCTCCAAAAACTCGATTTTTGCAAAAGCGTACAGACTGACCCTTGCCCATCGGTGCAAGAAGGTCTGCGACGACAAGAGCTTACTTGCTCACAGTCGCCACGTTTAGAAGTCAGTGTTAAATATATCTTCGCTAGCTTAAGTAAGCTAGCTGGCACGCCCTATTTGTATACATAGGCCTTAGACACACGATAAGATCCACTCCAAGCCCCGAAAGAGGCGAAGAGGCGGGGATTTTCGCGCGTCTACACTTCCCAATCTGTAGGAGGAGATTTCATAGAGGTGAACCTAGGGGATAATTCCAATCCCAAAACCATCAAAATAGGCGCATGCTTACATGAAACTGAAAAGTTAGCATTCATTGCATTTCTACGAACCTATTTAGATGTGTTTGCATGGACGTATGAAGACATGCCGGGCATAGATCCCAGCATTGTCGAGCAACGTCATCCCTTAGATGCAGGTGTAAAACCCATAAAGCAGAAGCTTAGGAAAATACACCCGAATGTACACACGCAAGTCAAAGAGGGTTTAGAAGATCTACTAAAAGCCGGATTTATAAAACCCATTGCGTATTCTGATTGGTTATCAAATATCGTTGTAGTTCGAAAAACCAATGGGAAAATTCGAATATGCATCGATTTCAGAAACCTGAATAAAGCCACTCCAAAGGATAATTATCCTTTACCGAACATAGATTTGATAGTCGATAGTACTGCAAATCATGAAATGTTTTCATTTATGGATGGCTATTCAGGCTATAATCAAATCAAACTAAGTCCACGAGATCAGGGTAAGACCACCTTCACAACCCCATGGGGCACGTACTGCTATACAGTCATGCCCTTTGGTTTGAAAAATGCTGGCGCAACATACCAACGAGCCATGAACACGATCTTCCATGATCAAATTCATGAGCTTGTAGAAGTGTATGTAGATGATCTCTTGGCAAAATCTAAAACCCGATGCACCCATATCGAATGTTTACAAAAGATTTTCGAAAGGCTTAGGCTTTACAAAGTAAAGCTAAACCCTAAAAAATGTGTGTTCGGGGTAGACTCAGGGAAGCGGCTTTATGGTGAGCCAAAGGGGAATAGAAGTCGACCCCTCTAAGTGTCGAGCCATCATAGGCATGGCTCCACCCTCCAATCTCACCCAAATCCGTAGCCTCCAGGGTCGATTACAATCTGTGCGCCGATTCATATCGAATCTGGCAACTAGATGCGAACCCTTCAACAGACTGTTGAGGAAATGTACGAAATTCTTATAGGATGACGAATGCCAAAAGTCCTTTGAGAGACTGAAGGCATACTTGGTTAATCCCCTGTTTTGAATCCTCCAAAGCAAGGAAAACCGCTTTTATTATACATCTCCGTGCATGCAAATGCTTTAGGAGCCCTGTTGGCTCAATACGAGGATGATACCCATAAGGAGTATGCCATCTACTATATTTCAAAAACTCTCTTGGCTTATGAACGAAATTATCAAGCCATGGAGAAGACGTGCTTGGCCCTAGTTTGGGCCTGCCAGAAGTTCAGACACTATTTTCTAGATCATGAGATCTGGATAGTATCCAAGCTTGATCCAATCAAGCACTTATTCGAAAAACCCATTCTCACGGGTAGATTGGGCAAATGGCAGCTCCTTCTAATGGAGTATGATCTGAAATACCATCACCAGATCTCCATTAAGGGGCAAGCCCTAGCAGATTACGTGGCTGAATTCCCCTTAGAGGACGCATATCCCACTCTTGTCGAAATGCCTGATGAGGGCATATTGCAAAACCATTTTCAAAACCACATTTTGGCAAACTCTTTCGAAAACCAAGTGTGGAAGATGCACTTCGATGGGGCACGAAACCAACGAGGGGCTGGTGCCGGGGTCATCCTAATCTCCCCTGAAAAGGGCGAGATTCACATAGCAGTCCGCTTAGATTTCGAATGTTCCAACAACGTAGCTGAGTATGAAGCACTCATACAAGGCTTAAGGATTTCGAAAACTCTAGGGGCATCATGCATCGAGGTCTTTGGAGATTCACTCCTTGTCATAAACCAGGTTTTAAAAATTTGGCAAGTACGTAATGAGAAACTACTTCCATGTCACGAGTTGGCCACTCGATTGGTCCAATCCTTCCAATCGTGTAAACTCACACACGTAGGAAGAGAGGACAATGGCATCGCCGATGCTCTCTCCTCCTTGGGTTCAGCCCTGAAGGTCGATCCCATTTCAGGGACCAGATCTTTGGAAATATGGCATGCGCCCCACCCATCCACACACGACTTGGATATTTGCCAAAACAACCCAGAGTCTATTGAAAAACCCTGGTTTTATGACATAAAACAATTTTTAGAAAATGGGGGATTCACCGAGGATGCCACATCCAAAGATAAGGCATTCACTCGTAAGATTTCGACCCGATACACCATTCTGGGTGGGGTTTTATACAAAAAGAGTTTTATGGGCATTTTGCTTAGGTGTATCGACCTTGAGGAGGCTAGGATAGTGATGCACGAGTTCCACGATGGAGAATGTGGAGGTCATGTAAATGCCAACATGATGGCGATGAAAATACTTAGAGGGGGCTATTTTTGGTCCACCCTGAAAAGGGATTGCCACGACCATGTTAGGAAGTGTCATCCATGTCAAGTGCATGGGCACACCATTCATATCCCATCATCTGCATTGCATTCCGTGGTCAGCCCCTGGCCATTTACCATGTGGGCGTTTGACATCATAGGCCCAATATTTCCAAAGGCCTCGAATGGGCATCGATTTATTTTAGCAGCCACGGAGTATTTCTCCAAGTGGGTGGAAGCCATTTCCCTAACCAATATAATGGGGAACATGTGGTGGCTTTCATCCAGAGGAATATCTTGGCTCGATTTGGGGTTCCACGAGACCTTGTGTCTGATAATGGTACCCCATTCAAGAACGAGCGGATGGTTAAGTTGTGCAACACGTATGGCATAACTCTCCACTTCTCCTCGCCCTACTACCCTCAAGGCAACGGCCAAGCCGAAGCCACAAACATGACTCTCATTAGCATAATTGAGAAAACCTTAGAGAAGGGTAGGACGTGGCATGAGAAGCTGGATGAAGCCTTATGGGCTTATAGGACTTCCATCCGGACTCCCACGAATGCCACACCATTCGAATTGGTCTATGGCACAAACGCCATTCTTCCCATTCATACTCAACTGCATTCATTCCATACATCCATAGCACTCGACCTCCCCCTAGAGACGCTTCAGCATGCTAGGATGGCCGAACTAGATTTGCTAGATGAGAGGCAACTCCTTGCCATGGATCATGCTCGTGCATACCGCCAAAGGATATCCCGACATTATAGCAAACACATGAGACCTCGCCACTTTGAAGTGGGAGATCTAGTCTTAAAAACCATCCATCATCGTGGCCCACACCCCCTTGGCAAGTGGCGCCTCAATTGGGATGGACCCTATGTTGTACGAGCAACCACTACGAACAATTCGTATTGGTTGATCGATGTAGAAGGTAGGAGTTTAGCAGATCCTATCAATGTTCAATACTTAAAGAAGTATCATGTGTAGGATCTGGATTAAATTCCATTTTTCGAAAATTTTTAGGGATAGCTGCCCTGAGACATGTGAATAAGGTGCAAAAGCAAAGTCGTGTGACCCTGAGGGAGAGAATTCGCACTTGTGAAAGAGTGGAGTTTTCAAAATCGTGGTTACATTTCAAAATCCTTCTTCTTACAAAGAAAGGCCTAGTTCAATATAGCAAGATACTTACAAGTAGTACGTGCTATTTCTAAATAGGCTGATCTGGAATGGATTGAGTGTAGGCTTGGGATAAGTCCTCCCCTCTTCTCTTCTATTTCCAAAAGGAAAACAAAGGCCCAAAACAAAAGGGAATTTCCCATTCAAAGCCTCTTTCCAAAAGAAGGAAACCAGAATTTAAAAGAAAAATCGATTCTCTTATAAGAAAAGAGGGATTAAAGAAAAAATACTCCCAAAGGGAGACCCTCGATGAAAAAAAGGAAAAAGAGGCCAAAAAGCTCAAAAAGAGCAGTTTTCCGCCTTCTGTGCCTCAAACCACGGGACGCTTCAGATGGGACCGTGGTATCTCTTTCCCATCCCTAGCTTATCCCAAGCTAAAGCATGGTTCATTTCGAGGAATCCTAAAGTAAAAATAGGATTTACTTACTTGAATTTCATCTTATTTGATAATTTGATGTTTCGAGTAAGGCGTAGGAATTTGAAATGAAGCTTGTTTTCTTATAAACCTCCGCTAGATAAGCGAGTGTTAAGACTCAAACAAGGGCAAGCACGAAGAGCTCGAGATCCTTAGGATCGAGGCTCAAGACAGTTGTCCCTTTTGTAAATAGCTTTTGTAAATAAGTTTTGAAAACCGAACATCGAACAGCATAGGATTTGCTCACTTGGAGCAGTAGGCCTTGTAAGTCTCTAGAGTTCGACCACATATGGTCCCTGGGAGGTCGCCACTCTTGGCACCACACCCATGTCATTTGCATTCCACGCATGGTACTTGCATGAACATGATCCCATTTAGGACCAGATTCCATAGTAAAACCCTTTGGCGTGATATCTCCTCCTACCAGAGTTTGTAAATTGAGATTTTGCTAAAATTGGGGCGATCCCATGTTCTTCGTGGATAGATCTAGGGAGACATTGAAAGGGGTGTTTGTCATCTTTGCCCTTATCCAAATCGATTTGGACAAGGCCAAAGAGGGGTGTAGACGCACGAAAATCCCCGCCTCTTCGCCTCTTTCGGGGCTTGGAGTGGATCTTCTCGTGTGTCTAAGGCCTATATATGCAAATAGGGCGTGCCAGCTAGCTTTCTTAAGCTAGCGAAGATATTTTTAACACTGACTTCTAAACGTGGCGACTGTGAGCAAGTAAGCTCTTGTCGTCGCAGACCTTCTTGCACCGATGCGCAAGGATCAGTCTGTACGCTTTTGCAAAAATCGAGTTTTTGGGGAGAAAGTCTACGAAGCGATTCGAGGTGTCTATTTCGGGTCTTTAAGATGCGATTGCATATTTTAGATCACGTGGATTTGCACGTGCCTAAGTCTTTTCTTTTATCCCTTTTCGGGCCACCTAGTTTGTGTGTTATGAACACTCCACTACATGGGCGAATTCGAGCGGGGATTGCTTTGATGCAATATATGTCCTACCTCGTGGTATGGCGTAGATGCAATGCAAACTCACGCTACTCCAAAGGGAAAACCCGAAATGTAAAGACAATACTGAAGGGAAATAACAGAAGGGAAATAACCGAAGGAAAATAACCGAAGGGAGATATGTATATAGCTTATGTATATGAGCCCTTACTCGGGTCTTGCAAATAAGAGCGAAGGCTCAATGTGGGTGCGTGCTTGAATTGAAAGACTTACACACACGACATGAAATTAAACCCAAATATAAATTGCAGTATGGCCTTGACTAAGGTCTTGGGAGTAAGAGCGAAGGCTCAATATGTGTGAGAGTGCTTGAATTGAAGTACTACACACACGACATAAATGAAACCCAAATATAACTGCAATAAGGCCTTTACTAAGGTCTTGGGAGTAAGAGCAAAGGCTCAATGTGTGTGAAAGTGCTTGAATTGAAAGACTTACTCACACGACATGAAATGAAACCCAAATAGTATAGGTCGGCCCTTACTTGGGTCTTTCAAATAAGAGCGAAAGCTCAATGTGTGTGAGAGTGCTTGAATTGAAAGACTTACTCACACGACATGAAATGAAACCCAAATAGTATAGGTCGGCCCTTACTTGGGTCTTTCGAATAAGAGCGAAAGCTCAATGTGTGTGAGTGCTTGAATTGAAAGACAACGCACCCAACTTAAACAAAAACCCTTCGAAAATGAAAGTATATGTACACTTATATATTAGGGGCTGATTAGGCCCGTGTGTGTTCAAAATCGTGCACGACTAAGAGAGTGCACGTGTGTGGTTGTGCCAAGCCACGTTATTACAAGCGGGGGGAGACTATGCTCCGTTATTACAACCCCGTATCAAATTGAATCTCAAGCAAGTGTACAACTAAAGACCGAGTTTAGACACTTACGAGTAGCTGGTCCGTAGAGGTCTTGCTTGAGCGTGGGCTTGGCCTTGGGCTGCAAACGGGAGCTCCGCGAAGATAGGTGATCAAAGGTGCTGGCCGGCTGCAAGTGGGGCGCGGGATAGGCGCCTCGAAGGTGGCCGGTGGCAAGTAGATGTCCCCTCAAGGTGGGGATTTAAAGGGGCTGAATAAGTGGGTTCTTAGGGTCACTAGGGGAGTTGAGAGTTTAGGGAAAGCTGGACCTAAAGGAGAATTTATGGAAAGGCCGAATGGGACACCTAGGGGAAAGTCGAATGGGACACCTAGGGGAAGGCCGAATGGAGTATGATGGCTAGGTAGTGGACGGCAGTTTGGGTTTTGCTAGGTTCGGCTAAGTGAAAAGGGTGGTGGAAAAGGGGCTGAGATTATGATAGGGTGGGTGGCTAAGAGTGGAGAGGTGGAAGAGAAGGGCTTTGATGGAGTTTTGGGTACTTACCGAATGGGGAGAGGCGGTGGAAGGCAAGGAGAAGCAGGCGGGCAGGTGGGCTCTTGGCTGGTTCGGTTGGATGAAGGTGGTGGCGTTCGGCTGGGTGAGGTGGTGATGGATGGAAGAGGGAAGGTGGCGGTGCAGGTGGAGCTGGTGGAGCAGGTGGAGCAGGCGGAGGTGATGGAGAGTGGTCTCGGCTAGGTGAGGAAGTGGGAGAAGGAGAGGGCCCGGCTGGGTGAGGTGAGGGTTTTCCACTTTTTTAAAACCCGCCCCAAAAAGGGGGGTTTAAATAGGGGATGGGTAGGTCGGTTAGGGCTGGGTTGAGGGTAGTGGTTAGGTGGTTTAGGTAGGGTGGTATGTAGATAAGGTGGGCTGGAAAGGGTTGCGCCAGATATTTTAAAACTAGGGGTTTGGGTAGATTGTGGGCTAAGGGTGGTTTAGGGGTTTAGGGCTAGGTTAGGTGGTTGGGTTTTAGGGTGAGGTTTAGTGAGCTAGGTTAGGTGATTAGGCTAGGTTTAGGCTAGGATTAGGGAAATTAATCTAGGTTTAGGGAAGGATTAGGGAAGTGGGTTAGGTGATTAGGTTGGGATTAGGACGGGATTTGGGAAGTGGGTTAGGTGATTAGGTTCAGATTAGGGGTGGATTAGGGGTTTAGGCTAGGTTTAGGCATTTTGGGTTAGGTTTAGGTGAAGGAGCTCCCTTAGCATGGCCCATAGACCTTGATCACCCCATGTTGGTGCAGCCCTAGGTTAGGTTTTAGCTAATAACAAGCTTAAACCCACTCAATTAGGCTAACCCACATGATTAAACCCAAACTTGACACACAAGTCAAGCTTAATACAACACTCTTGATATTTTTCACCGCCACTCTCTCTCATGCCCAATATCCCACGTGAATTTCAAGTGGGCCCCACCTCCATTTATGAGAAGGTGATGTGGGCCATGGATATGGATATTGGATTGGATCTCTGGATCCAAATCCAAATCCAAGTCCACATATGGGTTTGGATTGGAATCTGGATATATATGGTCCAGATCCAATCCAAACTGAACTCTGACTCCTTCGAGCTGGGTTCGAAACGGACGATTCGTGCGGGGCCTGACAGCATCGGTACTCCGTCTGCATTGGGTCTTCGCCAACATAGTCGTCCGCCTCCGTTTCTGCCTTCCGGAGATGACTTCAAATGCTATTTTGGTAAGAACAGGGTCTTGGACGTTCGAGATCCTGGGGTGTGAATCAGATACAAGAGTTGCTGCGCCGGGCTTGACGTGTGCTCCGGTTCCGGGCTCTTCTTAGCTCTCCTGGTCCTGTCTTGATCAGGCCAAGCCACTTCGGGGTTTCAAAAACATGTTTTAAAAGTTTTCAAAAGCCATATCA
Organism: Brasenia schreberi; assembly: GCA_036023115.1. NCBI lineage: Eukaryota > Viridiplantae > Streptophyta > Magnoliopsida > Nymphaeales > Cabombaceae > Brasenia > Brasenia schreberi. Next base: position 7,190,913 of record JAYKKT010000079.1, read on the forward strand.
TATGTTTTTGAAAGATAAAGTTTAAAACATATATACAGGGTTGTCTGGAAGGCTCCTGAGTTTCCAAACTCAAAATGGCCCTTTGGGGCTGCTTTTACAAAACCAGGTTTGTTTTAAGGAATTCGTGGGATTTCGGGGTGTTTACAGATGCCCCTCTTTGGCCTTGTCCAAATAGATTTGGATAAGGGCAAAGATGACAAACACCCCTTTTAATGTCTCCCTAGATCTACCCACGAAGAATATGGGATCGTCCCATTTTAGCAAAATCTCAATTTACAAACTCTGGTAGGAGGAGATATCACGCCAAAGGGCTTACTTATGGAATCTGGTCCTAAATGGGATCATGTTCATGCAAGTACCATGCGTGGAATGCAGATGACATGGGTGTGGTGCCAAGGGTGGCGACCTCCCAGAGACCAGATGTGGTCGACCTCTAGAGACTTACAAGGTCTATTGCTCCAAGTGAGCAAATCCTATGTTGTTCGATGTTCGGTTTTCAAAACTTATTTACAAAAGCTATTTACAAAAGGGACAACTGTCTTGAGCCTCGATCCTAAGGATCTCGAGCTCTTCGTGCTTGCCCTTGTTTGAGTCTTAACACTCGCTTATCTAGCGGAGGTTTTATAAGAAAACAAGCTTCATTTCAAATTCCTACGCCTTACTCGAAACGTCGAATTCTCAAACAAGATGAAATTCAAGTACGTAAATCCTATTTTTACTTTAGGATTCCTCGAAATGAACCATGCTTTAGCTTGGGATAAGTCAGGGATGGGAAAGAGATACCACGGTCCCTTCTGAAGCATCCCGTGGCTTAAGGCATAGAAGGCGGAAAACTGCTCTTTTTGAGCTTTTTGGCCTCTTTTTCCTTTTTTCCATAGAGGGTCTCCCTTTGGGAGTATTTTTTCTTTAATCCCTCTTTTTCATAAGAGAATCGATTTTTCTTTTTGAAGTCTGGTTTCTTTCTTTTGGAAAGAGACTTTGAATGGGAAATTCCCTTTTGTTTGGGCCTTTGTTTTCCTTTTGGAAGGAGAAGAGAAGAGGGGAGGACTTATCCCAAGCCTACACTCGATCCATTCCAGATCAGCCTATTTAGAAATAGCACGTACTACTTGCAAGTATCTTGCTATGTTGAACTAGGCCTTTCTTTGTAAGAAGAAGGATTTTGAAATGTAACCACGATTTTGAAAACTCCACTCTTTCACAAGTGCGAATTCTCTCACTTAGGGTCACACGAGTTGCCTTTGCACCTTATTCACATGTCTCAGGGCAGCTATCCCTATAAAATTTTCGAAATCTGGAATTTAATCCAGATCCTACACATGATACTTCTTTAAGTATTGGATATTGATAGGATCTGCTAAATTCCTACCTTCTACATCGATCAACCAATACGAATTGTTTGTAGTGGTTGCTCGTACAACATAGGGTCCATCCCAGTTGGGGCGCCACTTGCCTAAGGGGTGTGGGCCACGATGGTGGATGGTTTTCAAGACCAGATCTCCCACTTCAAAGTGGCGAGGTCTCATGTGTTTGCTATAATGTCAGGCTATCCTTTGCCGGTATGCACGAGCATGATCCATGGCAAGGAGTCGCCTCTCATCTAGCAAATCTAGTTCGGCCATCCTAGCATGCTGAAGTGTCTCTAGGGGGAGGTCGAGTGCTATGGATGTATGAAATGAATGCAGTTGAGTATGAATGGGAAGAATGACATTTGTGCCATAGACCAACTCGAATGGCGTGGCATTCGTGGGAGTCCGGATGGAAGTCCTATAAGCCCATAAGGCTTCATCCAGCTTCTCGTGCCACATCCTACCCTTCTCTAAGGTTTTCTCAATAATACTAATGAGAGTCTTGTTTGTGGCTTCGGCTTGGCCGTTGCCTTGCGGGTAGTAGGGCGAGGAGAAGTGGTGAGTTATGCCATACGTGTTGCACAACTTAACCATCCGCTCATTCTTGAATGGGGTACCATTATCAGACACAAAGTCTCGTGGAACCCCAAATCGAGCCAAGATATTCCTCCGGATGAAAGCCACCACATGTTGCCCCATTACATTCATTAGGGAAATGGCTTCCACCCACTTGGAGAAATACTCCGTGGCTGCTAAAATAAAACGATGCCCATTCGAGGCCTTTGGAAATATTGGGCCTACAATGTCAAACGCCCACATGGTAAATGGCCAGGGGCTGACCACGGAATGCAATGCAGATGAAGGGATATGAATGGCGTGCCCATGCACTTGACATGGATGACACTTCCTAACATGATCGTGACAATCCTTTTTCAGGGTGGACCAAAAATAACCCCCTCTAAGTATTTTCATTGCCATCATGTTGGCATTAACATGACCTCCACATTCCCCATTGAGGAACTCGTGCATTACTCTCCTAGCCTCCTCTAGGTCGATACACCTAAGCAGAATGCCGGTAAAACTCTTTTTGTATAAGACCCCACCCAGAATGGTGTATCGGGTTGAAATCTTACGAATGAATGCCTTATCTTTGGATGTGGCATCCTCGGTGAATCCCCCATTTTCTAAAAATTGTTTTATGTCATAGAACCAGGGTTTTTCAATAGACTCTGGGTTGTTTTGGCAAATATCCAAGTCGTGTGTGGATGGATGGGGCGCATGCCATATTTCCAAAGATCTGGTCCCTGAAATGGGATCGACCTTCAGGGCTGAACCCAAGGAGGAGAGGGCATCGGCGATGCCATTGTCCTCTCTTCCCACGTGTGTGAGCTTACACGACTGGAAGGATTGGACCAATCGAGTGGCCAACTCGTGATATGGAAGTAGTTTCTCATTACGTACTTGCCAAACTTTTAAAACCTGGTTTATGACAAGGAGCGAATCTCCAAAGACCTCGATGCATGATGCCCCTAGAGTTTTCGAAATCCTTAAGCCTTGTATGAGTGCTTCATACTCAGCTACGTTGTTGGAACATTCGAAGTCTAAGCGGACTGCTATGGGAATCTCGCCCTTTTCACGGGAGATTAGGATGATCCCGGCACCAGCCCCTCGAAGTGCATCTTCCACACTTGGTTTTCGAAAGAATTTGCCAAAATGTGATTTTCAAAATGGTTTTGCAATATGCCTTCATCAGGCATTTCGACAAGAGTGGGATATGCGTCCTCTAAGGGGAATTCAGCCACGTAATCTGCTAGGGCTTGCCCCTTAATGGAGATCTGGTGATGGTATTTCAGATCATACTCCATTAGAAGGAGCTGCCATTTGCCCAATCTACCTGTGAGAATGGGTTTTTCGAACAAGTGCTTGATTGGATCAAGCTTGGACACTATCCAGATCTCATGATCTAGGAAATAGTGTCTGAACTTCTGGCAGGCCCAGACTAGGGCCAAGCATGTCTTCTCCATGGCTTGATAATTTCGTTCATAAGCCAAGAGAGTTTTCGAAATATAGTAGATGGCATACTCCTTATGGGTGTCATCCTCGTACTGAGCCAATAGGGCTCCTAAAGGGTTTACATGCACGGAGATGTATAATAAAAGCGGTTTTCCTTGTTTTGGAGGATTCAAAACGGGGGGATTAACCAAGTATGCCTTCAGTCTCTCGAAGGACTTTTGGCATTCGTTATCCCATAAGAATTTCGTACCCTTCCTCAACAGTTTGTTGAAGGGTTCGCATCTAGTTGCCAGATTCGATATGAATCGGCGCACGGATTGTAATCGACCCTGGAGGCTACGGATTTGGGTGAGATTGGAGGGTGGAGCCATGTCTATGATGGCTCGACACTTAGAGGGGTCGACTTCTATTCCCCTTTGGCTCACCATAAAGCCTAGAAGCTTCCCTGATTCTACCTCGAACACGCATTTTTGAGGGTTTAGCTTTACTTTGTAAAGCCTAAGCCTTTCGAAAATCTTTTGTAAACATTCGATATGAGTGCATCGGGTTTTGGATTTCGCCAAGAGATCATCTACATACACTTCTACAAGCTCATGAATTTGATCATGGAAGACCGTGTTCATGGCTCGTTGGTATGTCGCGCCGGCATTTTTCAAACCAAAGGGCATGACTGTATAGCAGTACGTGCCCCATGGGGTTGTGAAGGCGGTCTTACCCTGATCTCGTGGACTTAGTTTGATTTGATTATAGCCTGAATAGCCATCCATGAATGAAAACATTTCATGATTTGCAGTACTATCGACTATCAAATCTATGTTTGGTAAAGGATAATTATCCTTTGGAGTGGCTTTATTCAGGTTTCTGAAATCGATGCATATTCGAATTTTCCCATTGGTTTTTCGAACCAGAACGATATTTGACAACCAATCAGAATACGCAATGGGTTTTATAAATCCGGCTTTTAGCAGATCTTCTAAACCCTCTTTGACTTGCATGTGTACATTCGGGTGTATTTTCCTAAGCTTCTGCTTTATGGGTTTTACACCGGTATCTAAGGGAAGACGATGCTCGACAATGCTGGGATCTATGCCCGGCATGTCTTCATACGTCCACGCAAACACATCTAAATAGGTTTGTAGAAATGCAATGAATGCTAACTTTTCAGTTTCATGCAAGCATGCGCCTATTTTGATGGTTTTGGGATTGGAATCATCCCCTAGGTTCACCTCTATGAAATCTCCTCCTACTGATTGGGAAGGTCTTTCAAAATCGAGAATTCTATGAAATTCTGGGAGCTCAGAAGCGGGATCTTCCTCAAAGGGATCCACTTCTGGGCTTCGATCATTCTCGTGGGCTATAGATCCGAGGGAACTTGATGCGTGGTTTTCAAAAAGACCTGGTTTTGTACTTGGATTTTCAAGTGATTTCGAAATTTTTGGTCTGGCTATGCAGACGACGTTTCTTTCGAAATCCTTTTCTTTTGCCAAAGTCCTACCAAGAGCAGCTATGTACAAAATCTTTTTGGTATTTTCCAAATTTTCGATTTTTTTTGGTTTTTGTAAAACAAGAACTTTGGGAACTATACAAAGTACTCTTTTTTTGAGTTTTTGTTTTTCCATTGTTTTTGGTTTTCTTGTTTTTCGATTTTTTTTTATTTTAAGTTTTTCAAATGTTTTTGGTATTTTTAGAAAAAGGGATCTTCCGTCATACCTACAAAGGGAAAACACTACAGGTTAGACTCGGAATAGGAGGTCTAAATCGTAGGTTTCTTCTAAGACAGGCTCCGGGGCACCCTTGACCCAGGTGGTCACAGGGGGTGGCTCCGGCGGTATTCGTGGAGTATAGCCGATCCCATATCGGCTTGGGTTGGCCCTAGGAAGGATGGGCACTAGGAGACCCTGGTTTTGTGCCCCTAGACTCTTGTAGGGCGTGTAGCCCATGTTCAATAACATGTTCCACGACCTTTTGTTTTTTGAAAAGATGGGATACAAGTCGTGGTCCTGGAACATGCTATCGTCCATATTAGGCTCGTATGGCCTTTTGTCCAGGGGTTTTGGAAATAGGGAACGTTTGGGTTTTCCTAGGATGATTAAAGTCGGGAGGGGACCTGCTTTGGGCGGCCCCTTCACACATACAACCTTCCTAGGGTTGTTCAACACGAGCCGAGGTGGCTCAACCATAATTTGCCCCAGGTTAGCCTCATGGGCCTGGGAGCTTGATAAACAAGGGGAGTTTATGATCCCCTGAAGCTGTGGGTGACTCTCACCTAGGATCACTACGACCTGGTCCTTAAAAGGGATCTTGACACACCTGTGGAAGGTGGATGGCACAGCGCACAAACTGTGTATCCAGGGTCTTCCCAGCAACAAGTTATAATGGGGGTGGATGTCCAAGACATGGAACACCCCCGTGTGTTCGATCCCTCCCGTTTCCATTGGGAGTTCGATGGATCCTAAAGGTCTAGACGCATTCCCATCGTATCCAGTGATAACGATGGGGCTTGGTTTCACTGAAGTCAAGGTGACTCCGATTTTGTACGCCACATGAAGTGGAAGGATGTTGAGCCCTCCTCCACCATCGACTAGGCACCTGTCCAGAGAGTGGTTGTTTAGAACCATCTCGATATGCAGGGCCTGGTTATGGGTTTCGTAGGGTCTATCTACATCATCTTCCGAAAAGGTGATGGGCGATTTTGCTCCTAATAAAGCCACTTGGACAGACAAGGATTCCGGACTTATGTTTGAATCAACCTTGGCCCTTTCTAAAATTTTCTCTAAGACAAGTCTATGCCTAGGCGAGGTTTTGATAAGCTCTAGGATAGACATGTGAATAGGAATCTTTGAAAGGTGGTTTTCGAAATCATAAGGATTTAGGATGACTGTCCTTATCTGCTTTTGGCAGACCACTAGGGATACATGCTTTTGAGGGGCCAGGCACACTGACCACCTTTTGAGCACCTTGAAGGTGCGGGGGTTGATAGATCCTCCCAGATCTAGTGACTTCCCCCACGACCAGCCTAGGGTTCGCGCTAGACTTGGCTCTAAGGATGAGCTGAGGAGAACCATGGATTTTCAAAACTGGTTTTGCCGGGGTTTCCACTTTTGGTGGTCCCCGAATGACGACTTGGGCGGGCCTCTTGTATAATACAAGGATGGGCGCACAAGTAGGTCGACCAGGTTCTGGCTTTTGCGCTAGTTCCTTGGAAATGGTGAGGGTACATACGTCCTTTCCTTTCCCACTGCCACTGACATGTTTGGGAAAGGGTTCCTTGAAGATAGCTTGAGGTGGCTCAGGTTCCGCAGTGACCTGGAGCCGGCCTTCTGCTATCAAGTTCTCAATTTTATTTAGAAGAGAGAAGCAGCGTTTGGTATCGTGGCCTTTGAGCCGATGATACTTGCAAAATCGGTTTAAATACCCCCCTTTGGACGTGACTCCTTCGGGGATCTCAGGGAGTTCGATCATGCCCTGGGCAAGTAAGAGGTCTAGGACCTCCGACACAGGTTGCCCCAACGGAGTGTACTCCCGTTTTTCAACTGGTTTTTGAAAATTACGTTCTCTCTTATTTTCTATTTTTTCAAAATTTTTAGAAGTGCCCGCCATGCCTGGATCCACCCGGACATTGGCGATTTTATGGGGTTTTGCCCCTTTGTCCGTCGTGGGCAGCCCATATGCGATGGGCTTTTCCAAACGGGTTTTTGGAACGGCACTTCCTTTCCATAGGTGATCGTATGTCCCTTTTCGTAAGTTGGTTTCGAAAAGGGAGGCCTTTTTGATCAACTTATGGAAATTTGAAATCTCATGGAGCGAGAGAAGGGTTTTTAACTCGCTTTTAAAATTATCCAGGATGAGCATTACTGCGCATCCTTCGGATATGGGCTCTCGCACTTGGCCCACAAGCGACCTCCATCTTATAATGAAGGCATGCACGTCTTCATTCATGCCTTGCTTTGTATCCCTTAAGGTATTCAGGGTTGGCGTAACTTCCACGTTGTGTGCAAATCTTTGCATGAAGCAGTTCGCTAACTCTTCAAAAGTAGCGAACTGGCTTAAGTCGGAGGAAGCCAGCCATTTGGCAGCTGTGCCTTTAAGGGATAGAGGGAACCAACACACCCATTTCATCGAGTCCTTTTTCTTCTTATGGGTTCGACGCGAGAAAAGCTGCAAGTGAGACCTAGGGTCTCCCATGCCATCATACTGATGGAAGTTCGGTATTTCATCGTCACTGTCTGTTTCGTAATCCATAGGAAGGAAATCAGACAGGGCGTAGCTTCTTTTCTCTTTATTCTGCCCTTTCAGCAGCTGTTGTAGGGCTTTACGGTCCTTTTGTGTGAAGGACTCATGGTATTGGTTGCCTTCCATTACGGAGGCCTCTTTTTGTTTGCGAGGTTTTTCAGATTTCTTTTTAGGCCTTTGTTCACCGTTCGATGAACATGAATCGCCTAGTTCAGCCTCTTGGCTGAGAGCATCGATTTTGGCCTCAAACTCCCTTCTCAAGTCCTCGATTTCATCTAGTTTTATTTTGTTTTTGAAAATCCTCCTAGAGTGAGAACTTGATGCGCATGAGCCTTGGCTCGACACTTCACTTGGATTGGATTTTGACATGCTTTTCAAGCTTTTTCAAAATTTCCTAAGTACAAGCAAAGAAAAACAAGTTAAAACGACACCTTTTTACAAAATTTTCGGAAGACTTCTACAAGTAAACTCGATTTTTTGAAAAGGCTCACGTCCCACCGGGCGTGCCAATCTCTGTAGACGCGCGAAAATCCCCGCCTCTTCGCCTCTTTCGGGGCTTGGAGTGGATCTTCTCGTGTGTCTAAGGCCTATATATGCAAATAGGGCGTGCCAGCTAGCTTTCTTAAGCTAGCGAAGATATTTTTAACACTGACTTCTAAACGTGGCGACTGTGAGCAAGTAAGCTCTTGTCGTCGCAGACCTTCTTGCACCGATGCGCAAGGGTCAGTCTGTACGCTTTTGCAAAAATCGAGTTTTTGGGGAGAAAGTCTACGAAGCGATTCAAGGTGTCTATTTCGGGTCTTTAAGATGTGATTGCATATTTTAGATCACGTGGATTTGCACGTGCCTGAGTCTTTTCTTTTATCCCTTTTCGGGCCACCTAGTTTGTGTGTTATGAACACTCCACTACATGGGTGAATTCGAGCGGGGCTTGCTTTGATGCAATATGTGTCCTACCTCGTGGTATGGCGTAGATGCAATGCAAACTCACGCTACTCCAAAGGGAAAACCCGAAATGTAAAGACAATACTGAAGGGAAATAACAGAAGGGAAATAACCGAAGGGAAATAACCGAAGGGAGATATGTATATAGCTTATGTATATGAGCCCTTACTCGGGTCTTGCAAATAAGAGCGAAGGCTCAATGTGGGTGCGTGCTTGAATTGAAAGACTTACACACACGACATGAAATTAAACCCAAATATAAATTGCAGTATGGCCTTGACTAAGGTCTTGGGAGTAAGAGCGAAGGCTCAATGTGTGTGAGAGTGCTTGAATTGAAGTACTATACACACGACATAAATGAAACCCAAATATAACTGCAATAAGGCCTTTACTAAGGTCTTGGGAGTAAGAGCGAAGGCTCAATGTGTGTGAAAGTGCTTGAATTGAAAGACTTACTCACACGACATGAAATGAAACCCAAATAGTATAGGTCGGCCCTTACTTGGGTCTTTCAAATAAGAGCGAAAGCTCAATGTGTGTGAGAGTGCTTGAATTGAAAGACTTACTCACACGACATGAAATGAAACCCAAATAGTATAGGTCGGCCCTTACTTGGGTCTTTCGAATAAGAGCGAAAGCTCAATGTGTGTGAGTGCTTGAATTGAAAGACAACGCACCCAACTTAAACAAAAACCCTTCGAAAATGAAAGTATATGTACACTAATATATTAGGGGCTGATTAGGCCCGTGTGTGTTCAAAATCGTGCACGACTAAGAGAGTGCACGTGTGTGGTTGTGCCAAGCCACGTTATTACAAGCGGGGGGAGACTATGCTCCGTTATTACAACCCCGTATCAAATTGAATCTCAAGCAAGTGTACAACTAAAGACCGAGTTTAGACACTTACGAGTAGCTGGTCCGTAGAGATCTTGCTTGAGCGTGGGCTTGGCCTTGGGCTGCAAATGGGAGCTCCGCGAAGATAGGTGATCAAAGGTGCTGGCCGGCTGCAAGTGGGGCGCGGGATAGGCGCCTCGAAGGTGGCCGGTGGCAAGTAGATGTCCCCTCAAGGTGGGGATTTAAAGGGGCTGAATAAGTGGGTTCTTAGGGTCACTAGGGGAGTTGAGAGTTTAGGGAAAGCTGGACCTAAAGGAGAATTTATGGAAAGGCCGAATGGGACACCTAGGGGAAAGCCGAATGGGACACCTAGGGGAAGGCCGAATGGAGTATGATGGCTAGGTAGTGGACGGCAGTTTGGGTTTTGCTAGGTTCAGCTAAGTGAAAAGGGTGGTGGAAAAGGGGCTGAGATTATGATAGGGTGGGTGGCTAAGAGTGGAGAGGTGGAAGAGAAGGGCTTTGATGGAGTTTTGGGTACTTACCGAATGGGGAGAGGCGGTGGAAGGCAAGGAGAAGCAGGCGGGCAGGTGGGCTCTTGGCTGGTTCGGTTGGATGAAGGTGGTGGCGTCCAGCTGGGTGAGGTGGTGATGGATGGAAGAGGGAAGGTGGCGGTGCAGGTGGAGCTAGTGGAGCAGGTGGAGCAGGCGGAGGTGATGGAGAGTGGTCCCGGCTAGGTGAGGAAGTGGGAGAAGGAGAGGGCCCGGCTGGGTGAGGTGAGGGTTTTCCACTTTTTTAAAACCCGCCCCAAAAAGGGGGGTTTAAATAGGGGATGGGTAGGTCGGTTAGGGCTAGGTTGAGGGTAGTGGTTAGGTGGTTTAGGTAGGGTGGTATGTAGATAAGGTGGGCTGGAAAGGGTTGGGCCAGATTTTTTAAAACTAGGGGTTTGGGTAGATTGTGGGCTAAGGGTGGTTTAGGGGTTTAGGGCTAGGTTAGGTGGTTGGGTTTTAGGGTGAGGTTTAGTGAGCTAGGTTAGGTGATTAGGCTAGGTTTAGGCTAGGATTAGGGAAATTAATCTAGGTTTAGGGAAGGATTAGGGAAGTGGGTTAGGTGATTAGGTTGGGATTAGGACGGGATTAGGGAAGTGGGTTAGGTAATTAGGTTCAGATTAGGGGTGGATTAGGGGTTTAGGCTAGGTTTAGGCATTTTGGGTTAGGTTTAGGTGAAGGAGCTCCCTTAGCATGGCCCATAGACCTTGATCACCCCATGTTGGTGCAGCCCTAGGTTAGGTTTTAGCTAATTACAAGCTTAAACCCACTCAATTAGGCTAACCCACATGATTAAACCCAAACTTGACACACAAGTCAAGCTTAATACAACACTCTTGATATTTTTCACCCCCACTCTCTCTCATGCCCAATATCCCATGTGAATTTCAAGTGGGCCCCACCTCCATTTATGAGAAGGTGATGTGGGCCATGGATATGGATATTGGATTGGATCTCTGGATCCAAATCCAAATCCAAGTCCACATATGGGTTTGGATTGGAATCTGGATATATATGGTCCAGATCCAATCCAAACTGAACTCTGACTCCTTCGAGCTGGGTTCGAAACAGACGATTCGTGCGGGGCCTGACAGCATCAGTACTCCGTCTGCGTTGGGTCTTCGCCAACATAGTCGTCCGCCTCCGTTTCTGCCTTCCGGAGATGACTTCAAATGCTATCTTGGTAAGAACAGGGTCTTGGACGTTCGAGATCCTGGGGTGTGAATCAGATACAAGAGTTGCTGCGCCGGGCTTGACGTGTGCTCCGGTTCCGGGCTCTTCTTAGCTCTCCTGGTCCTGTCTTGATCCGGCCAAGCCACTTCGGGGTTTCAAAAACGTGTTTTAAAAGTTTTCAAAAGCCATATCATATGTTTTTGAAAGATAAAGTTTAAAACATATATACAGGGTTGTCTGGAAGGCTCCTGAGTTTCCAAACTCAAAATGGCCCTTTGGGGCTGCTTTTACAAAACCAGGTTTGTTTTAAGGAATTCGTGGGATTTCGGGGTGTTTACAAGGGGCATCTGTAAACACCCCGAAATCCCACGAATTTCTCAAAATCCATCTGGTTTTGTACAAGCAGCCCCAAAGGGCCATTTTGAGTCTGGAAACCCAGGAGCCTTCCAGACAACCCTGTACATATGTTTTAAACTCTATATTTCAAAAATATATAATATAGCTTTTGAAAACCTTTTAAAACACGTTTTTGAAACCCCAAAGCGGCTTGGCCCGACCAAGATAGGACCAGGAGAGCTAAGAAGAGCCCGGAACCGGAGCACACGTCGAGCCCGGCACAGCAACTCTTGTATCTGATTTACACCCCCAGGATCTCGAACGTCCAAGACCCTGTTCTTATCAAAATATCATTTGAAGTCATCTCCGAAAGGTAGAAACGGAGGCGGACGACCATGTTGGCGAAGACCCAATGCAGACGGAGTACTGATGCTGTCAGACCCCGCACAAATCGTCCGTTTCGAACCCAGCTCGAAGGAGTCAGAGTTCAGTTTGGATTGGATCTGGACCATATATATCCAGATCCCAATCCAAACCCATATGTGGACTTGGATTTGGATTTGGATCCAGAGATCCAATCCGATATCCATATCCATGGCCCACATCACCTTCTCATAAATGGAGGTGGGGCCCACTTGAAATTCACGTGGGATTATGGGCATGAGAGAGAGTGGGGGTGGATAATATCAAGAGTGTTGTAATTAAGCTTGACTTGTGTGTCAAGTTTGGGGTTAATCATGTGGGTTAGCCTAATTGAGTGGGTTTAAGCTTGTAATTAGCCAAAACCTAACCTAGGGCTGCACCAACATGAGGTGGTTAAGGTCTATGGGCCATGCAAAGGGAGCTCCTTCACCTAAACCTAACCCAAAACACCTAATCCTAGCCTACTCCCCTAATCCACCCCTAATCTGAGCCTAATCACCTAACCCACTTCCCTAATCCCGGCCTAATCCCAACCTAATCACCTAACCCACTTCTCTAATCCTTCCCTAAACCTAGGTTAATTTCCCTAAACCTAGCCTAAACCTAGCCTAATCACCTAACCTAGCTCACTAAACCTCACCCTAAAACCCAACCACCTAACTTAGCCCTAAACCCCTAAACCACCCCTAGCCCACAATCTACCCAAACCACTAGTTTTCAAAATATCTGGCCCAACCCTTTCCAGCCAACCATATCTTCATACCACCCTACCTAAACCACCTAACCACTACCCCAAACCCAGCCCTAACTGACCTACCCATCCCTATATAACCCCCCCCCCCTTGGGGGCGGGTTTTCCTATCTAGTGGCTTCACCCATCCCAGCCGGGTCCCCTCCTTCCCCAAGTCCAGCCGAGTCCCACCATCTCCCACCTGCTCCACCTGTTCCACCTGCACCGCCACCTGCTCTCCATCCCACCACCATCTCCCAGCCGGACGCCACCACTTGCACTACTGCCCAACCACCCGGCTTCTCTCTTCCATCCACCACCTCTCCCCATTCGGTAAGTACCCCCACTCTACCTAGCTCCTTCTCTACTCCCTCTCCACTCCTAGCCACCCACCATACCACCATCTTACCTACACATCATCCCTTTGCTGCCACCATTCTCACTTAGCCGAACCTATCACAACCTAAACTACCGGACACTACCTAACCATCCTATCTACATCCGGCCACCCTATAAGACTCCCATTCGGGCTTCCCTTAAACTCCCTTTAGGTCCATACTCCCCAATACTCTAGACTCTCCTAGTGACCCTACACACTCACTTGGCCCAGCCCCTTTAATCCCCCACATCAAGATGACACCCTTGCAGCCGGCCACCATCCAAGCGCCTATCCCGTGCCCCATTTGCAGCCGGCCTGCACCCTTTGTCGTTCACCCTCGCGGAGCTCCCGTTTGCAGCCCAAGGCGAAGGCCAAGCCCACGCTCAGGCAATGCCTCTACGGACCAGCTACTCGTAAGTGCCTAAACTCGGTCATTAGTTGTATACTTGCTTGAGATTCAATTTGATACGGGGTTGTAATAACGGAGCATAGTCTCCCCCTGCTTGTAATAACATGGCTTGGCACACCCACACACGTGCACTCTCTTAGTTGTGCACGATTTTGAACACACACGGGCCTAATCAGCCCATAATACATAAGTATATACATATACTTTCATTTTCGAAGGGTTTTGCTTAAGTGGGGTGCGTTGTCTTTCAATTCAAGCACTCACACACATTGAGCTTTCGCTCTTATTTGAAAGACCCAAGTAAGGGCCGACCTATACTATTTGGGTTTCATTTCATGTCGTGTGTGTAAGTCTTTCAATTCAAGCACTCTCACACACATTGAGCCTTCGCTCTTATTTGAAAGACCCAAGTAAGGGCCGACCTATACTATTTGGGTTTCATTTCATGTCGTGTGTGTAAGTCTTTCAATTCAAGCACTCTCACACACATTGAGCCTTCGCTCTTACTCCCAAGACCTTAGTAAAGGCCTTATTGCAGTTATATTTGGGTTTCATTTATGTCGTGTGTGTAGTACTTCAATTCAAGCACTCACACACATTGAGCCTTCGCTCTTACTCCCAAGACCTTAGTCAAGGCCATACTGCAATTTATATTTGGGTTTAATTTCATGTCGTGTGTGTAAGTCTTTCAATTCAAGCACGCACCCACATTGAGCCTTCGCTCTTATTTGCAAGACCCGAGTAAGGGCTCATATACATAATCTATATACATATTTCCCTTCGGTTATTTCCCTTCAGTATTGTCTTTACATTTTGGGTTTTCCCATTGGAGTAGCATGAGTTTGCATTGCATCTACGCCATACCACGAGGTAGGACGCATATTGCATCGCAGCAAGCCCCGCTGAAATTCGCCCATGTAGTGGAGTGTTCATAACACACAAACGAGGTGGCCCGAAAAGGGATAAAAGAAAAGACTTAGGCACGTGCAAATCCACGTGATCTAAAACATGCAATCGCATTTTAAAGACCCGAAATAGACACCTCGAATCGCTTCGTAGACTTTCTCTCCAAAACTCGATTTTTTGCAAAGCGTACAGACTGACCCTTGCGCATCGGTGCAAGAAGATCTGCGACGACAAGAGCTTACTTGCTCACAGTCGCCACGTTTAGAAGTCAGTGTTAAAAATATCTTCGCTAGCTTAGGTAAGCTAGTTGGCACGCCCTGTTTGCATACATAGGCCTTAGACACACGAGAGGATCCGCTTCGAGCCCTGAAAAAGGTGAGAGGCGGGGAATTTCGTGCGTCTACACGTCCATGCAAACACATCTAAATAGGTTCGTAGAAATGCAATGAATGCTAACCTTTCAGTTTCATGCAAGCATGTGCCTATTTTGATGGGTTTGGGATTGGAATCATCCCCTAGGTTTACTTCTATGAAATCTCCTCCTACTGATTGGGAAGGTCTTTCAAAATCGAGAATTTTATGAAATTCTGGGAGCTCAGAAGTGGGATCTTCCTCAAAGGGATCCCCTTCTGGGCTTTGATCATTCTCGTGGGCTATAGACCCGAGTTAATTTGATGCGTGGTTTTCAAAAAGACCTGGTTTTGTACTTGGATTTTCAAGTGATTTTGAAATTTTTTGTCTGGATATGCAGACGATGTTTCTTTTGAAATCCTTTTCTTTTGCCAAAGTCCTACCAGGAGCAGCTATATACAAAATCTTTTTGGTATTTTCCAAATTTTCGATTTTTTTGGGTTTTTGTAAAACTAGAACTTTGGGAACTATACAAAGCACTCTTTTTTCGAGTTTTTGTTTTTCCATTGTTTTTGGTTTTTCTTGTTTTTTTATTTTTTTTATTTTAAGCTTTTCAAATGTTTTGTATTTTTATAAAAGGGATCTTCCGTCATACCTACGAAGGGAAAACGCTACGGGTTAGACTCGGAATAGGAGATCTAAATCGTAGGTCTCTTCTTAGACAGGATCCGGGGCACCCTTGACCCAAGTGGTCACAGGGGGTGGCTCTGGCGGTATTCGGGGAGTATAGCCGATCCCATATCGGCTTGGGTTGGCCCTAGGAAGGATGGGCTCTAGGAGACCCTGGTTCTGCACCCCTAGACTTTTGTAGGGCGTGTAGCCCATATTCAACAACATGTTCCACGACTTTCTATTTTTTGAAAAGGCGTGGTACAAGTCGTGGTCCTGGAACATACTGTCGTCCATATTGTGCTCATATGGCTTTTTATCCAGGGGCTTTGGAAATAGGGAACGCTTGAATCATCCTAGAAGGGTTAAGATCGGGAGGGGGCCTGCTTTGGGCGGCCCCTTCACACATACAACCTTCCTAGGGTTGTTTAACACGAGCTGAGGTGGCTCCACCATAATTTGCCCCAGGTTAGCCTCATGGGCCAGGGAGCTCGATAAACAAGGGGAGTTTATGATCCCCTAAAGTTGTGGGTGACTCTCACTTAGGATCACTACGACCTGGTCCCTAAAAGGGATCTTGACACACCTGTGGAAGGTGGATGGCACAACACACAAACTGTGTATCCAGGGTCTTCCCAGCAATAGGTTATAATGGGGGTGGATGTCTAAGACATGGAACACCCCCGTGTGTTCGATCCCTCCCGTTTCCATTGGGAGTTTGATGGATCCTAAAGGTCTAGACGCATTCCTATTGTATCCAGTGATAACGATGGGGCTTGGGTTCACTGAAGTCTAGGTGACTCCTATTTTATACGCCACATGAAGTGGAAGGATGTTGAGCCCTCCTCCACCATCGACTAGGCACCTGTCCAGAGAGTGGTTGTTCAGAACCACCTCGATATGCAGGGCCTGGTTGTGGGATTCGTAGGGCCTATCTACATCATCTTCCGAAAAAGTGATGGGCGATTTTGCTCCTAATAAAGCCACTTGGGCGGACAAGGATTCCGGACTTATGTTCGAATCAACCTTGGCCCTTTCTAGAATTTTTTCTAATACAAGTCTATGCCTAGGCAAGGTTTGTATAAGCTCTAAGATAGACATGTGGATAGGAGTCTTTGAAAGGTGGTTTTCGAAGTCATAAGGATTTAGGATGACTTTGTCCTTATCTGCTTTTGGCAGAACACTAGGGATACATGCTTTTGAGGGGCCAGGCACACTGACCACCTTTTGAGCACCTTGAAGGTCCGGGGGTTGATAGATCCTCCCGGATCTAGTCACTTCCCCCACGACCAGCCTAGGTTTCGCACTCAACTTGGCTCTAAGGATGAGCTGAGGAGAATCTTGGTTTTTCAAAACTTGTTTTGCCAGGGATTCCAATTTTGATGGTCCCCGAATGACGACTTGGGCCGGCTTCTTGTACAGTACAAGAATGGGAGCACAAGTGGGTCGACCAGGTTCTGGTTTTTGCACTAGTTACTTAGAAATGGTGAGGGTACATACCTCCTTTCCTTTCCCACTGCCACTGGCGTGTTTGGGAAAGGGTTCTTTGAAGATAGCTTGAGGTGGCTCAGGTTCCGCAGTGACCTGGAGCCTGCCTTCTGCTATCAAGTTCTCAATTTTATTTAAAAGGGAGAAACAACGTTTGGTATCATGGCCTTTGAGCCGATGATACTTACAAAATTGGTTTAAATACCCCCCCTTGGAAGTGACTCCTTCGGGGATTTTAGGGAGTTCTATCATGTCCTGGGGAAGTAGGAGGTCTAGGACCTCCGACACAGGTTGCCCCAATGGAGTGTACTCCCGTTTTTCAATCGGTTTTTGAAAGGTTCGCTCCTTTTATTTTCTAATTTTTCAAAATTTTTGGAAGTGTCTGCCACGCCTGTATCCACCCGGACATTGGCGATTTTATGGGGCTTTGCCCCTTTGTCCATCGTGGGTAGCCCGTATGTGATGGGCTTTTCCAAGCGGGTTTTGGAAATGGCACTTCCTTTCCACAAGTGATCGTATGTCCCTTTTCGCAAGTTGGTTTCGAAAAGAGAGGCCTTTTTGATCAACTTATGGAAAGTTGAGATCTCGTGGAGTGAGAGAAGGGTTTTTAACTCGCTTTTAAAGTTATCCAGGATGAGCATTACTGCGCATCCTTCGGATATGGGCTCTCGCACTTGGCCCAAAAGTGACCTCCATCTTATAATGAAGGCATGTACGTCTTCGTTCATGCCTTGCTTTATATCCCTTAAGGTATTCAGAGTCGGCGTGACTTCTACGTTGCGTGCAAATCTTTGCATGAAGCAGTTCACTAACTCTTCAAAAGTAGCGAACTGGCTTAAGTCGTAGGAAGCCAGCCATTTGGCAGTTGTGCCTTTAAGGGATAAAGGAAACCATTACACCCATTTCATCGAGTCCTTTTTCTTTTTATGGGCTCGACGTGAGAAAAGCTGCAAGTGAGACCTAGGGTTCGAAAACTCTATTGGCTTATGAAAGAAACTATCAAGCCATGGAGAAGACGTGCTTGGCCTTGGCATGGGCCTGCCAAAAATTTCGACATTACTTCCTAGATCATGAGATCTGGATAGTGTCTATGCTTGATCCAATCAAGTATTTGTTTGAAAAACCTATCCTCATGGGTAGGCTGGGTAAATGGCAGCTCCTCTTGATGGAGTATGACCTGAAATTCCACCATCAAACCTCCATTATGGGGTAAGCCCTAGCTAACTATGTGGCTGATTTCCCCTTAGAGGATTCATATCCCACACTTGATGAAATGCCCGACGAAGGCATCTTTCAAAACTAATTTCAAAACCATATTTTATCAAATTGCTTAAGTGAAAACCAAGTGTGGAAGATGCACTTCGATGGGGCATGAAACCAAAGAGGGGCTAGGGCAGGAATCATCCTCATATCCCGTAAAAAGGGAGAAATTCCCATCGCTATTCGCCTAGATTTCGAATGTTCTAACAATACAGCTGAGTATGAAGCACTCATACAAGGCTTGAAAATTTCGAAAACTCTAGGGGCATCATGCATCGAAGTCTTTGAAGACTCTTTACTTGTCATAAACCAAGTGTTGAAAATTTGGTAAGTCAAAAATGAAAAGCTTCTTCCATACCACGAATTGGCCACCAAGCTGGTCGATTCATTCCAATCGTGTTCACTCACACACGTAGGAAGAGAGGACAATGGCATAGCCGATGCCCTCTCATCCTCAGGCTCAACCCTAAGGGTCGATCCCACCTTGGGAACTCGATCCTTAGAAATATGGCACTCACCCACTCCATCCACGTACGATTTGGAGATTTGTCAAAACAACCCAACTTCTACTGAAAAACCCTGGTGTAGACACAGAAAATTCTCACTTCTGGTTCTTAGGCCTGAAGTGAACCTTTTAGTGTGTCTAAGTCATTTTTATGAAAAAGGGCGTGCCAGCTAGCTTACTCAAGCTAGCGAAGTAAGTTTTGAAAATCTGACTCGTTTGGGGTGACTATGAGCAAGTGAGCTCTTTTCGTCGCTGTAGACGCGCCAAAATCCCCGCCTCTCACCTTTTCAGGGCTCGGAGCGGATTCTCTCATGTGTCTAAGGCCTATTTATGCAAACAGGGCATGCCAGCTAGCTTACCTAAGCTAGCGAAGATATATTTAACACTGACTTCTAATCGTGGCGACTGTGAGCAAGTGAGCTCTTGTCGTTGCAGACCTTCTTGCACCGATGTGCAAGGGTCAGTCTATACGCTTTGCAAAAATCGAGTTTTGGGAGA
Organism: Brasenia schreberi; assembly: GCA_036023115.1. NCBI lineage: Eukaryota > Viridiplantae > Streptophyta > Magnoliopsida > Nymphaeales > Cabombaceae > Brasenia > Brasenia schreberi. Next base: position 7,209,959 of record JAYKKT010000079.1, read on the forward strand.
GAAAGTCTACGAAGCGGTTCGAGGTGTCTAATTCGGGTCTTTTAGATGCGGTTGCATATTTTAGATTACGTGGATTTGCACATGCCTAAGTCTTTCCTTTTATCCCTTTTCGGGCCACCTAGTTTGTGTGTTATGAACACTCCACTACATGGGCGAATTCGAGCGGGGCTTGCTTTGATGCAATATGCGTCCTACCTCGGGGTATGGCGTAGATGCAATGCAAACTCACGCTACTCCAAAGGGAAAACCCGAATGTAAAGACAATACTGAAGGGAAATAACCGAAGGGAAATGACTTGAAATATAAATGCCGAAGGGAGATATGTATATAAAGTATGTATATGAGCCCTTACTCGGGTCTTGCAAATAAGAGCGAAGGCTCAATGTGGGTGCGTGCTTGAATGGAAAGACTTACACACACGACATGAAATTAAACCCAAATATAAATCGCAGTATGGCCTTAACTAAGGTCTTGGGAGTAAGAGCGAAAGCTCAATGTGTGTGAGAGTGCTTGAATTGAAGTACTACGCACACAACATGAAATTAAACCCAAATATAACTGCAATAGGCCTTGACTAAGGTCTTGGGAGTAAGAGCGAAAGCTCAATGTGCGTGAGAGTGCTTAAATTGAAAGACTTACACACACGACATGAAATGAAACCCAAATAGTATAGGTCGGCCCTTACTTGGGTCTTTCAAATAAGAGCGAAGGCTCAATGTGTGTGAGAGTGCTTGAATTGAAAGACTTATCCACACGACATGAAATGAAACCCAAATAGTATAGGTCGGCCCTTACTTGGGTCTTTCAATTAAGAGCGAAGGCTCCATGTGAGTGAGAGTGCTTGAATTGAAAGACTTACCCACACGACATGAAATGAAACCAAAATAGTATAGGTCGGCCCTTACTTGGGTCTTTCAAATAAGAGCGAAGGCTCAATGTGTGTGAGAGTGCTTGAATTGAAAGACTTACCCACACGACATGAAATGAAACCCAAATAGTATAGGTCGGCCCTTACTTGGGTCTTTCAAATAAGAGCGAAGGCTCAATGTGTGTGAGAGTGCTTGAATTGAAAGACTTACCCACACGACATGAAATGAAACCCAAATAGTATAGGTCGGCCCTTACTTGGGTCTTTCAAATAAGAGCGAAGGCTCAATGTGTGTGAGAGTGCTTGAATTGAAAGACAATGCACCCAACTTAAGCAAAAACCCTACAAAAATGAGAGTATATGTATACACTTATGTATTAGGGGCTGATTAGGCCCGTGTGTGTTCAAAATCGTGCACAACTAAGAGAGTGCACGTGTGTGGGTGGGCCAAGCCACGTTATTACAAGTGGGGGGAGACTATGCTCCGTTATTACAACCCCGTATCGAATTGAATCTCAAGCAAATATACAACTAAAGACCGAGTTAGGCACTTACTAGTAGCTGGTCCGTAGAGGCCTTGCTTGCGCGTGGGCTTGGCCTTCGCCTTGGGCTGCAAAAGGGAGCTCCGCGAGGGTGAACGGCGAGAGGTGCTGGCCGGCTGCGAATGGGGCGCGGGATAGGCGCCTTGAAGGTGGCCGGCTGCAAGCAAGGGTGTCGCCTTGATGTGGGGGATTAAAGGGGCTAGATAAGGTCACTAGGGGGAGTGTAGTGTTAGGGGAGTATGTCACTAAGGGAAGTTCAAGGGAAGATCAAATGGGACACATAAGGTTGGCGGGTTGTTAGGGTGGCCGAGTGGAGCTAGAAGGTCTAGGTGGTGGCGGGTAGGTAGGATGCTATGGGTTTGGCTGAGTGGGGCTGGTGGCAGTAAGTGGAAGGGCTGGTGTTAGGGGGGATATGGGAGTGGATTGGTTGGTTGAGAATGGAGAGGGAGTGAAGAGGGAGTAAGGTGGAAGGTAGGGCACTTACCGAGTGGAGAGAAGGTGGCGCTCGGCTGGAAAGGAGTTGGGCAGGCGGTGATGTTCGGCTGAGAGGTGGTGGTGTAGGTGGCGGTGCAGGTGGTGGTGCAGATGGAGCAGGTGGAGCAGGCGGCTGGGTTCGGCTGGGCTGGGAAGTGGGGTCCCGGCTGGGCTTGGGGAAGGCGACTAGATAGAGGTAGGTCGGTTAGGGCTTGGTTTGGGGTAGTGGTTAGGTGGTTTAGGTAGGGTGGTATGAAGATAAGGTGGGCTGGAAAGGGTAGGGCCAGATATTTTAAATACCAGTGGTTTGGGTAGGTTGTGTGCTAGGGGTGGTTTAGGGGTTTAGGGTTTGGTTAGGTGGGTGGGTTCTAGGGTGAGGTTTAGTGAGCTAGGTTAGGTGATTAGGCTAGGATTAGGCTAGGTTTAGGGAAATTAACCTAGGTTTAGGGAAGGATTAGGGAAGTGGGTTAGGTGATTAGGTTGGGATTAGGCCGGGATTAGGAAAGTAGGCTAGGTGATTAGGCTCAGATTAGGGGCGGATTAGGGTGGAAGGCTAGGATTAGGTATTTTGGGTTAGGTTTAGGTGAGGGAGCTCCCTTTGCATGGCCCGTAGACCTTAACCACATCATGTTGGTGCAGCCCTAGGTTAGGTTTTGGCTAATTACAAGCTTAAACCCACTCAATTAGGCTAACCCACATGATTAACCCCAAACTTGACACACAAGTCAAGCTTAATTACAGCACACTTGATCTTATCCATCCCCCACTCTCTCTCATGCCCATAATCCCACGTGAAATTCAAGTGGACCCCACCTCCATTTATGAGAAGGTGATGTGGGCCATGGATATGAATATTGGATTGGATCTCTGGATCCAAATCCAAATCCAAGTCCACATATGGGTTTGGATTGGGATCTGGATATATATGGTCCAGATCCAATCCAAACTGAACTCTGACTCCTTCGAGCTGGGTTCGAAACGGACGATTTGTGCGGGGTCTGACAGCATTAGTACTCCGTCTGCGTTGGGTCTTCGCCAACATGGTCGTCCGCCTCCGTTTCTGCCTTCCGGAGGTGACTTCAAATGACATTTTGATAAAAACAGGGTCTTGGACGTTTGAGATCCTGGGGGTATGAATTTGGTACAAGAGTTGCTGTGCCGGGCTTGACATGTGCTCCGGTTCCTGGCTCTTCTTAACTTCGCTGGTCCTGTCTTGATTAGGCCAAGCTGCTTTGGGGTTTCAAAACGTGTTTTAAAAGGTTTTCAAAAAGCCATATTATATATTTTTGAAATATGAAGTTTAAAACATATATACAGAGTTGTCTGGAAGGCTCCTAGGTTTCTAGACTCAAAATGGCCCTTTGGGGCTGCTTGTACAAAACCAGGTTTGTTTAAGAAATTCATGGGATTTCGGGGTGTTTACAGATGCCCCTCTTTGGCCTTGTCCAAATAGATTTGGATAAGGGCAAAGATGACAAACACCCCTTTCAATGTCTCCCTAGATCTATCCATGAAAATATGGGATCGTCCCCATTTTTAGCAAAAATCTCAATTTACAAACTCAGGTAGGAGGAGATATCACGCCAAAAGGGTGTTTACATGGAATCTGGTCCTAAATGGGATCATGTTCATGCAAGTACCATGCGTGGAATGCAAATGATATGGGTGTGTGTAAACACCCCGAAATCCCACGAATTTCCTAAACAAATCTGGTTTTGTAAAAGCTGCCCCAAAGGGCCATTTTGAGTCTGGAAACCCAGGAGCCTTCCAGACAACCCTGTATATATGTTTTAAACTTCATATTTCAAAAATATATAATATGGCTTTTGAAAACCTTTTAAAACACGTTTTTGAAACCCCGAAGCGGCTTGGCCCGATCAAGACAGGACCAGGAGAGCTAAGAAGAGCCCGGAACCGGAGCACATGTCGAGCCCGGCACAGCAACTCTTGTATTTGATTCACACCCCCAGGATCTCGAACGTCCAAGACCCTGTTCTTATCAAAATATCATTTGAAGTCATCTCTAGAAGGCAGAAACGGAGGCGGACGACCATGTTGGCGAAGACCCAACGAAGACGGAGTACTGATGCTGTCAGACCCCGCACAAATCGTCTGTTTCGAATCCAGCTCGAAGGAGTCAGAGTTCATTTTGGATTGGATCTGGACCATATATATCCAGATCCCAATCCAAACCCATATGTGGACTTGGATTTGGATTTGGATCCAGAGATCCAATCCAATATCCATATCCATGGCCCACATCACCTTCTCATAAATGGAGGTGGGGCCCACTTGAAATTCACGTGGGATTATGGGCATGAGAGAGAGTGGGGATGGAAAATATCAAGAGTGTTGTAATTAAGCTTGACTTGTGTGTCAAGTTTGGGGTTAATCATGTGGGTTAGCCTAATTGAGTGGGTTTAAGCTTGTAATTAGCCAAAACCTAACCTAGGGCTGCACCAACATGATATGGTTAAAGTCTATGGGCCATGCAAAGGGAGCTCCTCCACCTAAACCTAACCCAAAACACCTAATCCTAGCCTACCACCCTAATCCACCCCTAATCTGAGCCTAATCACCTAACCCACTTCCCTAATCCCGGCCTAATCCCAACCTAATCACCTAACCCACTTCCCTAATCCTTCCCTAAACCTAGGTTAATTTCCCTAAACCTAGCCTAAACCTAGCCTAATCACCTAACCTAGCTCACTAAACCTCACCCTAAAACCCAACCACCTAACCTAGCCCTAAACCCCTAAACCACCCCTAGCCCACAATCTACACACGCAAGTCTAATATCGTGAGGTTCTGATTGGTTGTCAAATATCGTTGTAGTTCGAAAAACCAATGGGAAAATACACCCGAATGTACACACGCAAGTCAAAGAGGGTTTAGAAGATCTGCTAAAAGCCGGATTTATAAAACCCATTGCGTATTCTGATTGGTTGTCAAATATCGTTGTAGTTTGAAAAACCAATGGGAAAATTCGAATATGCATCGATTTCAGAAACCTGAATAAAGCCACTCCAAAGGATAATTATCCTTTACCAAACATAGATTTGATAGTCGATAGTACTGCAAATCATGAAATGTTTTCATTTATGGATGGCTATTCAGGCTATAATCAAATCAAACTAAGTCCACGAGATCAGGGTAAGACCGCCTTCACAACCCCATGGGGCACGTACTGCTATACAGTCATGCCCTTTGGTTTGAAAAATGCCGGCGCAACATACCAACGAGCCATGAACACGATCTTCTATGATCAAATTCATGAGCTTGTAGAAGTGTATGTAGATGATCTCTTGGCAAAATCCAAAACCCGATGCACCCATATCGAATGTTTACAAAAGATTTTCGAAAGGCTTAGGCTTTACAAAGTAAAGCTAAACCCTCAAAAATGTGTGTTCGGGGTAGAATCAGGGAAGCTTCTAGGCTTTATGGTAAGCCAAAGGGGAATAGAAGTCGACCCCTCTAAGTGTCGAGCCATCATAGACATGGCTCCACCCTCCAATCTCACCCAAATCCGTAGCCTCCAGGGTCGTGTACAATCCGTTCGCTGATTCATATAGAATCTGGCAACTAGATGCGAACCCTTCAACAAACTGTTGAGGAAGGGTACGAAATTCTTATGGGATGACGAATGCCAAAAGTCCTTTGAGAGACTGAAGGCATACTTGGTAAATCCCCCTGTTTTCAATCCTCCAAAGCAAGGAAAACCGCTTTTATTATACATCTCCGTGCATGTAAATGCTTTAGGAGCCCTGTTGGCTCAATACGAGGATGACACCCATAAGGAGTATGCCATCTACTATATTTCGAAAACTCTCTTGGCTTATGAACGAAATTATCAAGCCATGGAGAAGACGTGCTTGGCCCTAGTCTGGGCCTGCCAGAAGTTCAGACACTATTTTCTAGATCATGAGATCTGGATAGTGTCCAAGCTTGATCCAATCAAGCACTTATTTGAAAAACCCATTCTCACGGGTAGATTGGGCAAATGGCAACTCCTTCTAATGGAGTATGATCTGAAATACCATCACCAGATCTTCATTAAGGGGCAAGCCCTAGCAGATTACGTGGCTGAATTCCCCTTAGAGGTCGCATATCCCACTCTTGTCGAAATGCCTGATGAGGGCATATTGCAAAACCATTTTCAAAACCACATTTTGGCAAACTCTTTCGAAAACCAAGTGTGGAAGATGCACTTCGATGGGGCACGAAACCAACGAGGGGTTGGTGCCGGGGTCATCCTAATCTCCCCTGAAAAGGGCGAGATTCCCATAGCAGTCCGCTTAGATTTCGAATGTTCCAACAACGTAGCTGAGTATGAAGCACTCATACAAGGCTTAAGGATTTCGAAAACTCTAGGGGCATCATGCATCGAGGTCTTTGTAGATTCACTCCTTGTCATAAACCAGGTTTTGAAAATTTGGCAAGTACGTAATGAGAAACTACTTCCATATCACGAGTTGGCCACTCGATTGGTCCAATCCTTCCAATCATGTAAACTCACACACGTAGGAAGAGAGGACAATGGCATCGCCGATGCCCTCTCCTCCTTGGGTTCAGCCCTGAAGGTCGATCCCATTTCAGGGACCAGATCTTTGGAAATATGGCATGCGCCCCACCCATCCACACGCGACTTGGATATTTGCCAAAACAACCCAGAGTCTATTGAAAAACCCTGGTTTTATGACATAAAACAATTTTTAGAAAATGGGGGATTCACCGAGGATGCCACATCAAAAGATAAGGCATTCATTCGTAAGATTTTGACCCGATACACCATTCTGGCTGGGGTCTTATACAAAAAGAGTTTTACCGGCATTCTGCTTAGATGTATCGACCTAGAGGAGGCTAGGATAGTGATGCATGAGTTCCACGATGGAGAATGTGGAGGTCATGTTAATGCCAACATGATGGCGATGAAAATACTTAGAGGGGGCTATTTTTGGTCCACCCTGAAAAAGGATTGTCATGATCATGTTAGGAAGTGTCATCCGTGTCAAGTACATGGGCACACCATTCATATCCCATCATCTGCATTGCATTCCGTGGTCAGCCCCTGGCCATTCACCATGTGGGCGTTCGACATCGTAGGCCCAATATTTCCAAAGGCCTCGAATGGGCATCGATTTATTTTAGCAGCCACGGAGTATTTCTCCAAGTGGGTGGAAGCCATTTCCCTAACCAATGTAATGGGGCAACATGTGGTGGCTTTCATCCGGAGGAATATCTTGGCTCGATTTGGGGTTTCACGAGACCTTGTGTCTAACAATGGTACCCCATTCAAGAACGAGCGGATGGTTAAGTTGTGCAACACGTATGGCATAACTCACCACTTCTCCTCGCCCTACTACCCTCAAGGCAACGGCCAAGCCGAAGCCACAAACAAGACTCTCATTAGTATTATTGAGAAAACCTGAGAGAAGGGTAGGACGTGGTACGAGAAGCTGGATGAAGCCTTATGGGCTTATAGGACTTCCATCCGGACTCCCACGAATACCACACCATTCGAGTTGGTCTATGGCACAAACGCCATTCTTCCCATTCATACTCAACAGCATTCATTTCATACATCCATAGCACTCGACCTCCCCCTAGAGACGCTTCAGCATGCTAGGATGGCCGAACTAGATTTGCTAGATGAGAGGCGACTCCTTGCCATGGATCATGCTCGTGCATACCGGCAGAGCATAGCCCGACATTATAGCAAACACATGAGACCTCGCCACTTTGAAATGGGAGATCTGGTCTTAAAAACCATCCATCATCGTGGCGCACACCCCCTAGGCAAGTGGCGCCCCAACTGGGATGGACCCTATGTTGTACGAGCAGCCACTACGAACAATTCGTATTGGTTGATCGATGTAGAAGGTAGGAATTTAGCAGATCCTATCAATATTCAATACTTAAAGAAGTATCATGTGTAGGATCTGGACTAAATTCCATTTTTCAAAAATATTAAATGGGATAGCTGCCCTGAGACATGTGAATTAGGTGCAAAGGCAAACTCGTGTGACCCTAAGTGAAGAGAATTCGCACTTGTGAAAGAGTGGAGTTTTCAAAATCGTGGTTACATTTCAAAATCCTTCTTCTTACAAAGAAAGGCCTAGTTCAACATAGCAAGATACTTGCAAGTAGTACGTGCTATTTCTAAATAGGCTGATCTGGAATGGATCGAGTGTATGCTTGGGATAAGTCCTCCCCTCTTCTCTTCTATTTCCAAAAGGAAAACAAAGGCCCAAAACAAAAGGGAATTTCCCATTCAAAGTCTCTTTCCAAAAGAAAGAAACTAGATTTCAAAAGAAAAATCGAATCTCCTGTGAAAAAGAGGGATTAAAGAAAAAATACTCCCAAAGGGAGACCCTCTATGAAAAAAAAAAAGGAAAAAGAGGCCAAAAAGCTCAAAAAGAGCAGTTTTTCCACATTCTATGCCTTAAGCCATGGGACGCTTCAGAAGGGACCGTGGTATCTCTTTCCCATCCCTAGCTTATCCCAAGCTAAAGCATGGTTGATTTCGAGGAATCCTAAAGTAAAAATAGGATTTACTTACTTGAATTTCATCTTGTTTGAGAATTCGACGTTTCGAGTAAGGCGTAGGAATTTGAAATGAAGTTTGTCTTCTTATAAAACCTCCGCTAGATAAGCGAGTGTTAAGACTCAAACAAGGGCAAGCACGAAGAGCTCGAGATCCTTAGGATCGAGGCTCAAGACAGTTGTCCCTTTTGTAAAAAGCTTTTGTAAATAAGTTTTGAAAACCGAACATCGAACAGCATAGGATTTGCTCACTTGGAGCAGTAGGCCTTGTAAGTCTCTAGAGTTCGACCACATCTGGTCTCTAGGAGGTCGCCACTCTTGGCACCACACCCATGTCATTTGCATTCCACGCATGGTACTTGCATGAACATGATCCCATTTAGGACCAGATTCCATAGTAAAACCCTTTGGCGTGATATCTCCTCCTACCAGAGTTTGTAAATTGAGATTTTGCTAAAATTGGGGCGATCCCATATTCTTCGTGGATAGATCTAGGGAGACATTAAAAGGGGTGTTTGTCATCTTTGCCCTTATCCAAATCTATTTGGACAAGGCCAAAGAGGGGCATCTGTAAACACCCCGAAATCCCACGAATTTCCTAAACAAATCTGGTTTTGTAAAAGCGGCCCAAAAGGGCCATTTTGAGTTTGGAAACCCAGGAGCCTTCCAGACAACACTGTATATATGTTTTAAACTTCATATTTCAAAAATATATAATATGGCTTTTGAAAACCTTTTAAAACACGTTTTTGAAACCCCGAAGCGGCTTGGCCCGATCAAGACAGGACCAGGAGAGCTAAGAAGAGCCCGGAACCGGAGCACATGTCGAGCCCGGCACAGCAACTCTTGTATTTGATTCACACCCCTAGGATCTCGAACGTCCAAGACCCTGTTCTTATCAAAATATCATTTGAAGTCATCTCCGGAAGGCAGAAATGAAGACGGAGTACTGATGCTGTCAGACCCCGCACAAATCGTCCGTTTCGAACCCAGCTCGAAGGAGTCAGAGTTCAGTTTGGATTGGATCTAGACCATATATATCCAGATCCCAATCCAAACCCATATGTGGACTTGGATTTGGATTTGGATCCAGAGATCCAATCCAATATCCATATCCATGGCCCACATCACCTTCTCATAAATGGAGGTGGGGCCCACTTGAAATTCACGTGGGATTATGGGCATGAGAGAGAGTGGGGATGGAAAATATCAAGAGTGTTGTAATTAAGCTTGACTTGTGTGTCAAGTTTGGGGTTAATCATGTGGGTTAGCCTAATTGAGTGGGTTTAAGCTTGTAATTAGCCAAAACCTAACCTAGGGCTGCACCAACATGAGGTGGTTAAGGTCTATGGGCCATGCAAAGGGAGCTCCTTCACCTAAACCTAACCCAAAACACCTAATCCTAGCCTACCACCCTAATCCACCCCTAATCTGAGCCTAATCACCTAACCCACTTCTCTAATCCCAACCTAATCCCAACCTAATCACCTAATCCACTTCCCTAATCCTTCCCTAAACCTAAGTTAATTTCCCTAAACCTAGCCTAAACCTAGCCTAATCACCTAACCTAGCTCACTAAACCTCACCCTAAAACCCAACCACCTAACCTAGCCCTAAACCCCTAAACCACCCCTAGCCCACAATCTACCCAAACCACTAGTTTTTAAAATATCTGGCCCTACCCTTTCTAGCCCACCTTATCTTCATACCACCCTACCTAAACCACCTAACCACTACCCCAAGCCCAGCCCTAACCGACCTAGCCATCCCTATATAAACCCCCCCCCCTTGGGGCGGGTTTTCCTAACCTAGGGGCTTCACCCATCCCAGCCGGGTCCCCTCCTTCCCCAAGTCCAGCCGAGTCCCACCATCTCCCACCTGCTCCACCTGCACCGCCACCTGCTCTCCATCCCACCACCATCTCCCAGCCGGACGCCACCACTTGCACTACTTCCCAACCACCCGGCTTCTCTCTTCCATCCACCGCCTCTCCCCATTCGGTAAGTACCCCCCACTCTACCTAGCTCCTTCTCTACTCCCTCTCCACTCCTAGCCACCCACCATACCACCATCTTACCTACACATCATCCCTTTGCTGCCCCCATTCTCACTCAGTCGAACCTATCACAACCTAAACTACTGGCCACTACCTAACCATCCTATCTACATCCGGCCACCCTATAAGACTCCCATTCGGCCTTCCCTTAAACTCCCTTTAGGTCCATACTCCCCAATACTCTAGACTCTCCTAGTGACCCTACACACTCACTTGGCCCAACCCCTTTAATTCCCCACATCAAGGCGACACCCATTTGCAGTCGGCCACCTTCGAGGCGCCTATCCCGCGCCCCACTTACAGCCGGCCAGCACCCTTTGTCGTTCACCCTCGCGGATTTCCCGTTTGCAGCCCAAGGCGAAGGCCCAAGCCCACGCTCAAGCAAGGCCTCTACGGACCAGCTACTCATAAGTGCCTAAACTCGGTCTTTAGTTGTATACTTGCTTGAGATTCAATTTGATACGGGGTTGTAATAACGGAGCATAGTCTCCCCCCGCTTGTAATAACGTGGCTTGGCACACCCACACACGTGCGCACTCTTAGTTGTGCACGATTTTGAACACACACGGGCCTAATCAGCCCCTAATACATATATATATATACTTTGATTTTCGAAGGGTTTTTGCTTAAGTTGGGTGCGTTGTCTTTCAATTCAAGCACTCACACACATTGAGCTTTCGCTCTTATTTGAAAGACCCAAGTAAGGGCCGACCTATACTATTTGGGTTTCATTTCATGTCGTGTGAGTAAGTCTTTCAATTCAAGCACTTTCACACACATTGAGCTTTCGCTCTTATTTGAAAGACCCAAGTAAGGGCCGACCTATACTATTTGGGTTTCATTTCATGTCGTGTGAGTAAGTCTTTCAATTCAAGCACTTTCACACACATTGAGCTTTCGCTCTTATTCCCAAGACCTTAGTAAAGGCCTTATTGCAGTTATATTTGGGTTTCATTTATGTCGTGTGTGTAGTACTTCAATTCAAGCACTCTCACACACATTGAGCCTTCGCTCTTACTCCCAAGACCTTAGTCAAGGCCATACTGCAATTTATATTTGGGTTTAATTTCATGTCGTGTGTGTAAGTCTTTCAATTCAAGCACGCACCCACATTGAGCCTTCGCTCTTATTTGCAAGACCCGAGTAAGGGCTCATATACATATTCTATATACATATCTCCCTTCGGTTATTTCCCTTCAATATTGTCTTTACATTTCGGGTTTTCCCTTTGGAGTAGCGTGAGTTTGCATTGCATCTACGCCATACCCCGAGGTAGGACGCATATTGCATCGAAGCAAGCCCCGCTCGAATTCGCCCATGTAGTGGAGTGTTCATAACACACAAACTAGGCGGCCCGAAAAGGGATAAAAGAAAAGACTTAGGCACGTGCAAATCCACGTGATCTAAAACATACGATCGCATTTTAAAGACCCGAAATAGACACCTCGAACCGCTTCGTAGACTTTCTCTCCAAAACTCGATTTTTGCAAAGCGTACAGACTAACCCTTGCGCATCGGTGCAAGAAGGTCTGCGACGACAAAAGCTTACTTGCTCACAGTCGCCACGTTTAGAAGTCAGTGTTAAAAATATCTTCGCTAGCTTAGGTAAGCTAGCTGGCGCGTCCTGTTTGCATACATAGGCCTTAGACACACGAGAGGATCCGCTCCGAGCCCTGAAAAAGGTGAGAGGCGGGGATTTTTGCGCGTCTACAGTGTGGTGCCAAAAGTGGCGACCTCCCAGGGACCAGATGTGGTCGAACTCTAGAGACTTACAAGGCCTACTGCTCCAAGTGAGCAAATCCTATGCTGTTCGATGTTCGGTTTTCAAAACTTATTTACAAAAGCTATTTATAAAAGGGACAACTGTCTTGAGCCTCGATCCTAAGGATCTCGAGCTCTTCGTGCTTGCCCTTGTTTGAGTCTTAACACTCGCTTATCTAGCGGAGGTTTTATAAGAAAACAAGCATATTTCAAATTCCTACGCCTTACTCGAAACGTCGAATTCTCAAACAAGATGAAATTCAAGTAAGTAAATCCTATTTTTACTTTAGGATTCCTCGAAATCAACCATGCTTTAGCTTGGGATAAGCCATGGATGGGAAAGAGATACCACGGTCCCTTTTGAAGCGTCCCGTGGTTTGAGGCACAGAAGGCGGAAAACTACTCTTTTTGAGCTTTTTGGCCTCTTTTTCCTTTTTTTTTTCATCGAGGGTCTCCCTTTGGGAGTATTTTTTCTTTATTCCCTCTTTTTCATAAGAGAATCGATTTTCTTTCGAATTCTGGTTTCTTTCTTTTGGAAAGATACTTTGAATGGGAAATTCCCTTTTGTTTTGGTCCTTTGTTTTCCTTTTAGAAGGAGAAGAGAAGAGGGGAGGACTTATCCCAAGCCTACACTCGATCCATTCCAGATCAGCCTATTTAGAAATAGCACGTACCACTTGCAAGTATCTTGCTATGTTGAACTAGGCCTTTCTTTGTAATAAGAAGGATTTTGAAATGTAACCACGAGTTTGCCTTTGCACCTTATTCACATGTCTCAGGGCAGCTATCCCTAAAATTTTTCGAAAAATGGAATTTAATCCAGATCCTACACATGATATTTCTTTAAGTATTGAATATTGATAGGATCTGCTAAATTCCTACCTTCTACATCGATCAACCAATACGAGTTGTTCGTAGTGGTTGCTCGTACAATATAGGGTCCATCTCATGTGTTTGCTATAATGTCGAGCTATCCTTTGCCGATATGCACGAGCATGATCCATGGCAAGGAGTCGCCTCTCATCTAGCAAATCTAGTTCGGCCATCCTAGCATGCTGAAGCGTCTCTAGGGGGAGGTCGAGTGCTATGGATGTATGGAATGAATGCAGTTGAGTATGAATGGGAAGAATGGCATTTGTGCCATAGACCAATTCGAATGGTGTGGCATTCGTGGGAGTCCGGATGGAAGTCCTATAAGCCCATAAGGCTTCATCCAGCTTCTCGTGCCACATCCTACCATTCTCTAAGGTTTTCTCAATAATACTAATGAGAGTCTTGTTTGTGGCTTCGGCTTGGCCGTTGCCTTGAGGGTAGTAGGGCGAGGAGAAGTGGTGAGTTATGCCATACGTGTTGCACAACTTAACCATCCGCTCGTTCTTGAACGGGGTGCCATTATCAGACACAAGGTCTCGTGGAACCCCAAATCGAGCCAAGATATTCCTCCGGATGAAAGCCACCACATGTTGCCCCATTACATTGGTTAGGGAAATGGCTTCCACCCACTTGGAGAAATACTCCGTGGCTGCTAAAATAAATCGATGCCCATTCGAGGCCTTTGGGAATATTGGGCCTACGATGTCAAACGCCCACATGGTAAATGGCTAGGGGCTGACCACGGAATGCAATGCAGATGAAGGGATATGAATGGCATGCCCATGTACTTGACATGGATGACACTTCCTAACATGATCGTGACAATCCTTTTTCAGGGTGGACCAAAAATAGCCCCCTCTAAGTATTTTCATCGCCATCATGTTGGCATTAACACGACCTCCACATTCTCCATCGCGGAACTCGTGCATCACTATCCTAGCCTCCTCTAGGTCGATACACCTAAGCAAAATGCCAGTAAAACTTTTTTTGTATAAGACCCCACCCAGAATGGTGTATCGGGTCGAAATCTTACGAATGAATGCCTTATCTTTTGATGTGGCATCCTCGGTGAATCCCCCATTTTCTAAAAATTGTTTTATGTCATAAAACCGGGGTTTTTCAATAGACTCTGGGTTGTTTTGGCGAATATCCAAGTCGTGTGTGGATGGGTGGGGCGCATGCCATATTTCCAAAGATCTGGTCCCTGGAATGGGATCGACCTTCAGGGTTGAACCCAAGGAGGAGAGGGAATCGGCGATGCCATTGTCCTCTCTTCCTATGTGTGTGAGTTTACACGATTGGAAGGACTGGACCAATCGAGTGGCCAACTCGTGATATGGAAGTAGTTTCTCATTACATACTTGCCAAATTTTTAAAACCTGGTTTATGACAAGGAGCGAATCTCTAAAGACCTCGATGCATGATGCCCCTAGAGTTTTCGAAATTCTTAAGCCTTGTATGAGTGCTTCATACTCAGCTACGTTGTTGGAACATTCGAAATCTAAGCGGACTGCTATGGGAATCTCGCCCTTTTAAGGGGAGATTAGGATGACCCCGGTACCAGCCCCTCGTTTGTTTCGTGCCCCATCGAAATGCATCTTCCACACTTGGTTTTCGAAAGAGTTTGCCAAAATGTGGTTTTGAAAATGGTTTTGCAATATGCCTTCATCAGGCATTTCGACAAGAGTGGGATATGCGTCCTCTAAGGGGAATTCAGCCGCGTAATCTGCTAGGGCTTGCCCCTTAATGGAGATCTGGTGATGGTATTTCAGATCATACTCCATTAGCAGGAGTTGCCATTTGCCCAATCTACCCGTGAGAATGGGTTTTTCGAACAAGTGCTTGATTGGATCAAGCTTGGACACTATCTAGATCTCATGATCTAGGAAATAGTGTTTGAACTTCTGGCAGGCCCAGACTAGGGCCAAGCACGTCTTCTCCATGGCTTGATAATTTTGTTCATAAGCCAAGAGTGTTTTCGAAATATAGTAGATGGCATACTCCTTATGGGTGTCATCCTCGTATTGAGCCAATAGGGCTCCTAAAGCATTTGCATGCACGGAGATGTATAATAAAAGCGGTTTTCCTTGCTTTGGAGGATTCAAAACGGGGGGATTAACCAAGTATGCCTTCAGTCTCTCGAAGGACTTTTGGCATTCGTCATCCCATAAGAATTTCGTGCCCTTCCTCAACAGTTTGTTGAAGGGTTCACATCTAGTGGCCAGATTCGATATGAATCGGCGAACGGATTGTAATCGACCCTGGAGGCTACGGATTTGGGTGAGATTCGAGGGTGGAGCTGTAAACACCCCGACATCCCACGAATTTCTTAAACGAGTCTGGTTTTATACAAGCAGCCCCAAAGGGCCATTTTGAGTTTGGAAACCCAGGAGCCTTCCAAACAACCCTGTATATATGTTTTAAACTTTATCTTTCAAAAACATATGATATAGCTTTTGAAAACCCTTTTAAAACATGTTTTGAAACCCCAAAGTGGCTTGGCCCGATCAAGACAGGACCAGGAGAGCCAAGAAGAGCCCGAAACCGGAGCACCTGTCGAGCCCGGCGCAGCAACTCTTGTATCTGATTCACATCCCAGGATCTCGAACGTCCAAGACCCTGCTCTTATCAAAATAGCATTTGAAGTCATCTCCGAAAGGCAGAAACGGAGGCGGACGACTATGTTGGCGAAGACCCAACGCAGACGGAGTACTGATGCTGTCAGGCCCCGCACAAATCGTCCGTCTCGAACCCAGCTCGAAGGAGTCAGAGTTCAGTTTGGATTGGATCTGGACCATATATATCCAGATTCCAATCCAAACCCATATGTGGACTTGGATTTGGATTTGGATCCAGAGATCCAATCCAATATCCATATCCATGGCCCACATCACCTTCTCATAAATGGAGGTGGGGCCCACTTGAAATTCACGTGGGATATTGGGCATGAGAGAGAGTGGGGGTGAAAAATATCAAGAGTGTTGTATTAAGCTTGACTTGTGTGTCAAGTTTGGGTTAATCATGTGGGTTAGCCTAATTGAGTGGGTTTAAGCTTGTAATTAGCAAAAACCTAACCTAGGGCTGCACCAACATGGGGTGATCAAGGTCTATGGGCCATGCTAAGGGAGCTCCTTCACCTAAACCTAGCCAAAAATGCCTAAACCTAGCCTAAACCCCTAATCCACCCCTAATCTGAACCTAATCACCTAACCCACTTCCCTAATCCCGGCCTAATCCCAACCTAATCACCTAACCCACTTCCCTAATCCTTCCCTAAACCTAGATTAATTTCCCTAATCCTAGCCTAAACCTAGCCTAATCACCTAACCTAGCTCACTAAACCTCACCCTAAAACCCAACCACCTAAACCTAGCCGAACCTAGGATAACCCAAGTTGCTGGCCACTACTTAGCCACCATCTCCCATTCGGCCAACCCCCTAGGTGTCCTATTTGGCCTTCCCACTAGCTCACCTTTTAGGTCCAGTTTCCCTAAGTACCCAACTTCCCTAGTGATCCTAATACCCACTTGTTCAGCCACTCTAAACTCCCTACTTGGAGGCGCCACCTACTTGCCACCGGCCCCCTACGTCTATCCCGTGCCCCATTTGCAGCCGGCCAGCACCCTTGATCACCTACCTTCGCGGAGCTCCCGTTTGCAGCCCAAAGCCAAGGCCACGCTCAAGCCAGACCTCTACGGACCAGCTACCCGTAAGTGTCTAAACTCGGTCTTTAGTCGTACACTTGCTTGAAATTCAATTTGATACGGGGTTGTAATAACGGAGCATAGTCTCCCCCCGCTTGTAATAACGTGGCTTGGCACAACCACACACGTGCACTCTCTTAGTCGTGCACAATTTTGAACACACACGGGCCTAATCAGCCCCTAATATATAAGTGTACATATATATTCCATTCTCGAAGGGTTTTGTTTATGTTGGGTGCGTTGTCTTTCAATTCAAGCACTCTCACACACATTGAGCTTTCGCTCTTATTTGAAAGACCCAAGTAAGGGCCGACCTATACTATTTGGGTTTCATTTCTTGCCGTGTGAGTAAGTCTTTCAATTCAAGCACTCTCACACACATTGAGCTTTCGCTCTTATTTGAAAGACCCAAGTAAGGGCCGACCTATACTATTTGGGTTTCATTTCTTGCCGTGTGAGTAAGTCTTTCAATTCAAGCACTCTCACACACATTGAGCTTTCGCTCTTATTTGAAAGACCCAAGTAAGGGCCGACCTATACTATTTGGGTTTCATTTCATGTCGTGTGAGTAAGTCTTTCAATTCAAGCACTTTCACACACATTGAGCCTTCGCTCTTACTCCCAAGACCTTAGTAAAGGCCTTATTGCAGTTATATTTGGGTTTCATTTATGTCGTGTGTGTAGTACTTCAATTCAAGCACTCTCACACACATTGAGCCTTCGCTCTTACTCCCAAGACCTTAGTCAAGGCCATACTGCAATTTATATTTGGGTTTAATTTCATGTCGTGTGAGTAAGTCTTTCAATTCAAGCACGCACCCACATTGAGCCTTCGCTCTTATTTGCAAGACCCGAGTAAGGGCTCATATACATAAGATATATACATATCTCCCTTCGGTTATTTCCCTTCGGTTATTTCCCTTCGGTTATTTCCCTTCTGTTATTTCCCTTCAGTATTGTCTTTACATTTCGGGTTTTCCCTTTGGAGTAGCGTGAGTTTGCATTGCATCTACGCCATACCACGAGGTAGGACGCATATTGCATCAAAGCAAGCCCCGCTCGAATTCGCCCATGTAGTGGAGTGTTCATAACACACAAACTAGGCGACCCAAAAAGGGATAAAAGAAAAGACTTAGGCACGTGCAAATCCACGTGATCTAAAATATGCAATCGCATCTTAAAGACCCGAAATAGACACCTCGAACTGCTTCGTGGACTTTCTCCCCAAAACTCGATTTTTGCAAAAGCGTACAGACTGACCCTTGCGCATCGGTGCAAGAAGGTCTGCGACGACAAGAGCTTACTTGCTCACAGTCGCCACGTTTAGAAGTCAGTGTTAAATATATCTTCGCTAGCTTGAGTAAGCTAGCTGGCACGCCCTATTTATATACATAGGCCTTAGACGCACGATAAGATCCACTCCAAGCCCCGAAAGAGGCGAAGAGGCGGGGATTTTCGCGCGTCTATAGGAGCCATGTCTATGATGGCTCGACACTTAGAGGGGTCGACTTCTATTCCCCTTTGGCTCACCATAAAGCCTAGAAGCTTCCCTGATTCTACCCCGAACACACATTTTTGAGGGTTTAGCTTTACTTTGTAAAGCCTAAGCCTTTCAAAAATCTTTTGTAAACATTCGATGTGGGTGCATCGGGTTTTGGATTTTGCCAAGAGATCATCTACATACACTTCTACAAGCTCATGAATTTGATCATGGAAGATCGTGTTCATGGCTCGTTGGTATGTTGCGCCGGCATTTTTCAAACCAAAGGGCATGACTGTATAGCAGTACGTGCCCCATGGAGTTGTGAAGGCGGTCTTACCCTGATCTCGTGGACTTAGTTTGATTTGATTATAGCCTGAATAGCCATCCATGAATGAAAACATTTCATGATTTGCAGTATTATCGACTATCAAATCTATGTTTGGTAAAGGATAATTATCCTTTGGAGTGGCTTTATTCAGGTTTCTGAAATCGATGCATATTCGAATTTTCCCATTGGTTTTTCGAACCACAACGATATTTGACAACCAATCAGAATACGCAATGGATTTTATAAATCCGGCTTTTAGCAGATCTTCTAAACCCTCTTTGACTTGCGTGTGTACATTCGGGTGTATTTTCCTAAGC
Source organism: Brasenia schreberi (assembly GCA_036023115.1). Taxonomy (NCBI): domain Eukaryota; kingdom Viridiplantae; phylum Streptophyta; class Magnoliopsida; order Nymphaeales; family Cabombaceae; genus Brasenia; species Brasenia schreberi. Next base: position 7,228,908 of record JAYKKT010000079.1, read on the forward strand.
TTCTGCTTTATGGGTTTTACAACTGCATCTAAGGGAAGACGATGCTCGACAATGCTGGGATCTATGCCTGGCATGTCTTCATACGTCCATGCAAACACATCTAAATAGGTTTATAGAAATGCAATGAATGCTAACTTTTCAGTTTCATGCAAGCATGCGCCTATTTTGATGGTTTTGGGATTGGAATCATCCCCTAGGTTCACCTCTATGAAATCTCCTCCTACTGATTGGGAAGGTTTTTCAAAATCGAGAATCTTATGAAATTCTCGGAGCTCAGAAGTGGGATCTTCCTCAAGGGGACCCACTTCTGGGCTTTGATCATTCTCGTGGGCTATAGACCCGAGGGAATTTGATGCGTGGTTTTCAAAATGACCTGGTTTTGTACTTGGATTTTCAAGTGATTTCAAAATTTTTGGTCTGGCTATGCAGACGACGTTTCTTTCGAAATCTTTTTCTTTTGCCAAAGTCCTACCTGGAGCAGCTATGTACAAAATCTTTTTGGTATTTTTCAAATTTTCGATTTTTTTGGGTTTTTGTAAAACAAGAACTTTGGGAACTATACAAAGCACTCTTTTTTCGAGTTTTTGTTTTTCCATTGTTTTTGGTTTTTCTTGTTTTTCGATTTTTTTTTATTTTAAGCTTTTCAAATGTTTTTGTTTTTTTCGAAAAAGGGATCTTCCGTCATACCTACAAAGGGAAAACACTACGGGTTAGACTCGGAATAGGAGATCTAAATCGTAGGTCTCTTCTAAGGCAGGTTCCGGGGCACCCTTGACCCAGGTGGTCACAGGGGGTGGCTCCGGCGGTATTCGGGGAGTATAGTCGATCCCATATCGGCTTGGGTTGGCCCTAGGAAGGATGGGCTCTAGGAGACCCTGGTTCTGTGCCCCTAGACTTTTGTAGGGCGTGTAGCCCATGTTCAATATGTTCCACGACTTTTTGATATAAGTCGTGGTCCTGGAACATGCTATCGTCCATATTGTGCTCATATGGCCTCTTGTCCAGGGGCTTTGGAAATAGGGAACGCTTGGGTTTTCCTAGAAGGATTAGAGTCGGGAGGGGGCCTGCTTTGGGCGGCCCCTTCACACATACAACCTTCCTAGGGTTGTCTAACACGAGCCGAGGTGGCTCAACCATAATTTGCCCCAGGTTAGCCTCATGGGCCTGGGAGCTTAATAAACAAGGGGAGTTTATGATCCCCTGAAGCTGTGGGTGACTCTCACCTAGGATCACTACGATCTGGTCCCTAAAAGGGATCTTGACACATCTGTGGAAGGTGGTTGGCACAGCGCACAAACTGTGTATCCAGGGCCTTCCCAGCAACAGGTTATAATGGGGGTGGATGTCCAAGACATGGAATACCCCCTTGTGTTCGATCCCTCCCGTTTCCATTGGGAGTTCGATGGATCCTAAAGGTCTAGACGCATTCCCATTGTATGGGTTTCGTAGGGTCTATCTACATCATCTTTCGAGAAAGTGATGGGCGATTTGCTCCTAATAAAGCCACTTGGGCAGACAAGGATTCCGGACTTATGTTCGAATCAACCTTGGCCCTTTCTAGAATTTTCTCTAATACAAGTCTATGCCTAGGCGAGGTTTTTATAAGCTCTAGGATAGACATGTGAATAGGAATCTTTGAAAGGTGGTTTTCGAAGTCATAAGGATTTAGGATGACTTTGTCCTTATCTGCTTTTGGCAGAACACTAGGGATACATGCTTTTGAGGGGCCAAGCACACTGACCACCTTTTGAGCACCTTGAAGATGCGGGGGTTGATAGATCCTCCCGAATCTAGTGACTTCCCCCACGACCAGCCTAGGGTTCGCGCTAAATTTGGCTCTAAGGATGAGCTGAGGAGAACCTTGGATTTTTAAAACTGGTTTTATCGGGGTTTCCACTTTTGGTGGTCCCCGAATGATGACTTGGGCGGGCTTCTTGTATAGTACAAGAATGGGTGCACAAGTAGGTCGACCAGGTTCTGGTTTTTGCGCTAGTTCCTTGGAAATGGTGAGGGTACATACCTCCTTTCCTTTCCCACTGCCACTGGCGTGTTTGGGAAAGGGTTCCTTGAAGATAGCTTGAGGTGGCTCAGGTTCCGTAGTGACCTGGAGCCGGCCTTCTACTATCAAGTTCTCAATTTTATTTAAGAGGGAGAAGCAGCGTTTGGTATCATGGCCTTTGAGCTGATGATACTTACAAAATCGATTCAAATACCCCCTTTGGAAGTGACTCCTTCAGGGATTTCAGGGAGTTCTATCATGCCCTGGGCAAGTAGGAGGTCTAGGACCTCCGACACAGGTTGCCCCAGCGGAGTGTACTCCCATTTTTCAACCGGTTTTTGAAAATTTCGCTCCCTCTTATTTTCTATCTTTTTAAAATTTTTGGAAGTGCCCGCCACGCCTGGATCCACCCGGATATTGGCGATTTTATGGGGCTTTGCCCCTTTGTCCGTCGTGGGCAGCCCATATAAGATGGGCTTTTCCAAGCGGGTTTCTGGAACGGCACTTCCTTTCCATAAGTGATCGTATGTCCCTTTTCGCAAGTTGGTTTCGAAAAGGGAAGCCTTTTTGATCAACTTATGGAAAGTTGAAATCTCATGGAGCGAGAGAAGGGTTTTTAACTCGCTTTTAAAGTTATCCAGGATGAGCATTATTGCGCTTCCTTCGGATATGGGCTCTCGCACTTGGCCCAAAAGCGACCTCCATCTTATAATGAAGGCATATACGTCTTCGTTCATGCCTTGCTTTGTATCCCTTAAGGTATTCAGAGTCAGCGTGACTTCTACGTTGTGTGCAAATCTTTGCATGAAGCAGTTTGCTAACTCTTCAAAAGTAGCGAACTGGCTTAAGTCATAGGAAGCCAGCCATTTGGCAGCTGTGCCTTTAAGGGATAAAGGGAACCAATACACCCATTTCATCGAGTCCTTTTTCTTCTTATGGGTTCGACACGAGAAAAGCTGCAAGTGAGACCTAGGGTCTCCCATGCCATCATACCGATGGAAGTTCGGTATTTCATCGTCACTGTCTGTTTTGTAATCCATAGGAAGGAAATCAGACAGGGCGTAGCTTCTTTTCTCTTTATTCTGCCCTTTCAGCAACTGTTGTAGGGCTTTACGGTCCTTTTGTGTGAAGGACTCGTGGTATTGGTTGCCTTCCATTACGGAGACCTCTTTGTGCTTGCAAGGTTTTTCAGATTTCTTTTTAGGCCTTTGTTCACTGTTTGATGAACATGAATCGCCTACTTCAGCTTCTTGGCTGAGAGCATCGATTTTGGCCTCAAACTCCCTTCTCAAGTCCTCGATTTCATCTAGTTTTATTTTGTTTTTGAAAATCCTCCTAGAGTGAGAACTTGATGCGCATGAGCCTTGGCTCGACACTTCACTTGGATTGGATTTTGACTTGCTTTTCAAGCTTTTTCAAAATGTCCTAAGTACAAGCAAAGAAAACAAGTTAAAATGACACCTTTTACAAAATTTTTGCAAGACTTCTACTTAAAAACTCGATTTTTGAAAGGCTCACGTCCCACCGGGCGTGCCAATCTCTGTAGACGCGCGAAAATCCCCACCTCTCACCTTTTCAGGGCTCGGAGCGGATCCTCTCATGTGTCTAAGGCCTATTTATGCAAATAGGGCATGCCAGCTAGCTTACCTAAGCTAGCGAAGATATATTTAACACTGACTTCTAATCGTGGCGACTGTGAGCAAGTGAGCTCTTGTCGTCGCAGACCTTCTTGCACCGATGCGCAAGGGTCAGTCTGTACGCTTTGCAAAAATCGAGTTTTGGGAGAGAAAGTCTACGAAGCGGTTCGAGGTGTCTAATTCGGGTCTTTTAGATGCGGTTGCATATTTTAGATTACGTGGATTTGCACGTGCCTAAGTCTTTCCTTTTATCCCTTTTCGGGCCACCTAGTTTGTGTGTTATGAACACTCCACTACATGGGCGAATTTGAGTGGGGCTTGCTTTGATGCAATATGCGTCCTACTTTAGACGCGCGAAAATCCCCGCCTCTCGCCTTTTCAGGGCTCGGAGCGGATCCTCTCATGTGTCTAAGGCCTATGTATGCAAACAGGGCATGCCAGCTAGCTTACCTAAGCTAGCGAAGATATTTTTAACACTGACTTCTAAACGTGGCGACTGTGAGCAAGTAAGCTCTTGTCGTCGCAGACCTTCTTGCACCGATGCGCAAGGGTCAGTCTGTACGCTTTGCAAAAATCGAGTTTTGGGATAGAAAGCCTACGAAGCGGTTCGAGGTGTCTATTTTGGGTCTTTTAAATGCGATTGCATGTTTTAGATCACGTGGATTTTTACGTGCCTAAGTCTTTTCTTTTATCCCTTTTCGGGCCACCTAGTTTGTGTGTTATGAACACTCCACTACATGGGCGAATTCGAGCGGGGCTTGCTTTGATGCAATATGTGTCCTACCTCGTGGTATGGTGTAGATGCAATGCAAACTCACGCTACTCCAAAGGGAAAACCCAAAATGTAAAGACAATACTGAAGGGAAATAACCGAAGGGAGATATGTATATAGAATATGTATATGAGCCCTTACTCGGGTCTTGCAAATAAGAGCAAAGGCTCAATGTGGGTGCGTGCTTGAATTGAAAAGACTTACACACACGACATGAAATTAAACCCAAATATAAATTGCAGTATGGCCTTGACTAAGGTCTTGGGAGTAAGAGCGAAGGCTCAATGTGTGTGAGAGTGCTTGAATTGAAGTACTACACACACGACATGAAATTAAACCCAAATATAAATTGCAGTATGGCCTTGACTAAGGTCTTGGGAGTAAGAGCGAAGGCTCAATGTGTGTGAGAGTGCTTGAATTGAAGTACTACACACACGACATGAAATTAAACCCAAATATAAATTGCAGTATGGCCTTGACTAAGGTCTTGGGAGTAAGAGCGAAGGCTCAATGTGTGTGAGAGTGCTTGAATTGAAGTACTACACACACGACATAAATGAAACCCAAGTATAACTGCAATAAGGCCTTTACTAAGGTCTTGGGAATAAGAGCGAAGGCTCAATGTGTGTGAGAGTGCTTGAATTGAAGTACTACACACACGACATAAATGAAACCCAAATAGTATAGGTCGGCCCTTACTTGGGTCTTTCAAATAAGAGCGAAGGCTCAATGTGTGTGAGTGCTTGAATTGAAAGACAACGCACCCCACTTAAGCAAAACCCTTCGAAAATGAAAGTATATGTATATACTTATGTATTATGGGCTGATTAGGCCCGTGTGTGTTCAAAATCGTGCACAACTAGGAGAGTGCACGTGTGTGGGTGTGCCAAGCCACGTTATTACAAGCGGGGGGAGACTATGCTCCGTTATTACAACCCCGTATCAAATTGAATCTCAAGCAAGTATACAACTAAAGACCGAGTTAGGCACTTACTAGTAGCTGGTCCGCAGAGGCCTTGCTTGAGCGTGGGCTTGACCTTCGCCTTGGGCTGCAAACGGGAGCTCCGCGAGGGTGAACGACAAAGGGTGCTGGCCGGCTGCAAATGGGGCGCAGGATAGGCGCCTTGATGGTGGCCGGCTGCAAGCAAGGGTGTCGCCTTGGTGTGGGGGGATTAAAGGGGCTGGGCCAAGTGAGTATGTAGGGTTACTAAGAGAGTATAGAGTGTTAGGGAGTATGGACCTAAGAGGAGCTTAAGGGAAGGCCGAATGGGACACCTAGGGGAAAAGTGATGGCTGGCCGAATAAAGGGGATAGTCGGTTGGAGTGGCCGACTAGGGGAATATGGTGGTGGCAGGTTGCTAGGATGACTAAGGCTGGTGTATGGGAAGGTAGCTGGTTAGGTGATGGGGCTAGGTAGTAGTGGAGATAGTGGGTGTAAGGGAGTGTTATGGGCAGGTCTTAGGAAGTCTAATAGGGTGGTCGGGTGTAGTTAGGTTGGTCAGGTAGTGGCGAATGGCTGGGGCGGCTAAGGTTTGGCTGAGTGGGAGTGGTGGCGGCGAGTCGCTGGGAGTGGAGGTAAGGTGGTGGTATGGTGGGTGGTTGGGAGTGGAGGTAAGGTGGTGGTCTGGGGGGTGGCTGGGAGTGGAGAGGGAGTAGAGAAGGAGCTAGGTAGCGTGTGGGGTACTTACCGAATGGAGAGAAGATGGCGCTCGGCTGGAAGGAAGCTGGGCAGGTAGTGAGGCTCGGCCGGGAGGTGGTGGAGATGGCGGTGCAAATGGTGGTGGGATGGAGGGATGGTGGTGGTGTAGGCGGAGCAGGTGGAGCAGGTGGTTGGGTTCGGCTGGGCTGGGAAGTGGGGTCCCGGCTGGGCTTGGGGAAGGCGACTAGATAGGAAAACCCGCCCCCAAGGGGGGGGGGGGGGTTATATAGGGATGGGTAGGTCGGTTAGGGCTGGGTTTGGGGTAGTGGTTAGGTGGTTTAGGTAGGGTGGTATGAAGATAAGGTGGGCTGGAAAGGGTAGGGCCAGATATTTTAAATACTTAGTGGTTTAGGTAGATTGTGGGCTAGGGGTGGTTTAGGGGTTTAGGGTTTGGTTAGGTGGTTGGGTTTTAGGGTGAGGTTTAGTGAGTTAGGTTAGGTGATTAGGCTAGGTTTAGGCTAGGTTTACGGAAATTAACCTAGGTTTAGGGAAGGATTAGGGAAGTGGGTTAGGTGATTAGGTTGGGATTAGGCTGAGATTAGGGAAGTGGGTTAGGTGATTAGGCTCAGATTAGGGGTGGATTAGGGTGGAAGGCTAGGATTAGGTGTTTTGGGTTAGGTTTAGGTGAAGGAGCTCCCTTTGCATGGCCCATAGACCTTAACCACCTCATGTTGGTGCAGCCCTAGGTTAGGTTTTGGCTAATTACAAGCTTAAACCCACTCAATTAGGCTAACCCACATGATTAACCCCAAACTTGACACACAAGTCAAGCTTAATTACGACACTCTTGATATTATCCATCCCCACTCTCTCTCATGCCCATAATCCCACGTGAATTTCAAGTGGGCCCCACCTCCATTTATGAGAAGGTGATGTGGGCCATGGATATGGATATTGGATTGGATCTCTGGATCCAAATCCAAATCCAAGTCCACATATGGGTTTGGATTGGGATCTGGATATATATGGTCCAGATCCAATCCAAACTGAACTCTGACTCCTTCGAGCTGGGTTCGAAACGGACGATTTGTGCGGGGTCTGACAGCATCAATACTCCGTCTGCGTTGGGTCTTCGCCAACATGGTCGTCCGCCTCCGTTTCTGCCTTTTGGAGATGACTTCAAATGACATTTTGATAAAAACAGGGTCTTGGACGTTCGAGATCCTGGGAGTATGGATGTGATACAAGAGTTGCTGTGCCGGGCTTGACATGTGCTCCGGTTTCGGGCTCCCCTTAACTTCGCTGGTCCTGTCTTGATTAGGCTAAGCTGCTTTGGGGTTTCAAAAGCGTGTTTTAAAAGGTTTTCAAAAGCCATATTATATATTTTTGAAATATGAAGTATAAAACATATATACAGGGTTGTATGGAAGGCTCCTGGGTTTCCAGACTCAAAATGGCCCTTTGGGGATGCTTGTACAAAACCAGGTTTGTTTAAGAAATTCGTGGGATTTCGGGGTGTTTACACCTACCTCGGGGTATGGCGTAGATGCAATACAAACTCACGCTACTCCAAAGGGAAAACCCGAATGTAAAGACAATACTGAAGGGAAATAACCGAAGGGAAATGACTTGAAATATAAATGCCGAAGGGAGATATGTATATAAAGTATGTATATGAGCCCTTACTCGGGTCTTGCAAATAAGAGCGAAGGCTCAATGTGGGTGCGTGCTTGAATGGAAAGACTTACACACACGACATGAAATTAAACCCAAATATAAATCGCAGTATGGCCTTAACTAAGGTCTTGGGAGTAAGAGCGAAAGCTCAATGTGTGTGAGAGTGCTTGAATTGAAGTACTACGCACACAACAAGAAATTAAACCCAAATATAACTGCAATAGGCCTTGACTAAGGTCTTGGGAGTAAGAGCGAAAGCTCAATGTGCGTGAGAGTGCTTAAATTGAAAGACTTACACACACGACATGAAATGAAACCCAAATAGTATAGGTCGGCCCTTACTTGGGTCTTTCAAATAAGAGCGAAGGCTCAATGTGTGTGAGAGTGCTTGAATTGAAAGACTTACCCACACGACATGAAATGAAACCCAAATAGTATAGGTCGGCCCTTACTTGGGTCTTTCAAATAAGAGCGAAGGCTCAATGTGTGTGAGAGTGCTTGAATTGAAAGACAACGCACCCAACTCAAGCAAAAACCCTACAAAAATGAGAGTATATGTATACACTTATGTATTAGGGGCTGATTAGGCCCGTGTGTGTTCAAAATCGTGCACAACTAAGAGAGTGCATGTGTGTGGGTGTGCCAAGCCACGTTATTACAAGCGGGGGGAGACTATGCTCCGTTATTACAACCCCGTATCGAATTGAATCTCAAGCAAATATACAACTAAAGACCGAGTTAGGCACTTACTAGTAGCTGGTTCGTAGAGGCCTTGCTTGCGCGTGGGCTTGGCCTTCGCCTTGGGCTGCAAAAGGGAGCTCCGCGAGAGTGAACGGTGAGAGGTGCTGGCCGGCTGCGAATGGGGCGCGGGATAGGCGCCTTGAAGGTGGCCGGCTGCAAGCAAGGGTGTCGCCTTGATGTGGGGGATTAAAGGGGCTAGGTAAGGTCACTAGGGGGAGTGTAGTGTTAGGGGAGTATGGCACTAAGGGAAGTTCAAGGGAAGATCAAATGGGACACTTAAGGTTGGCGGGTTGTTAGGGTGGCCGAGTGGAGCTAGAAGGTCTAGGTGGTGGCGGGTAGGTAGGATGCTATGGGTTCGGCTGAGTGGGGCTGGTGGCAGCAAGTGGAAGGGCTGGTGTTAGGGGGGATATGGGAGTGAATTGGTTGGTTGAGAATGGAGAGGGAGTGAAGAGGGAGTAAGGTGGAAGGTAGGGCACTTACCGAGTGGAGAGAAGGTGGCGCTCGGCTGGAAAGGAGTTGGGCAGGCGGTGATGTTCGGCTGGGAGGTGGCGGTGTAGGTGGTGGTGCAGATGGAGTAGGTGGAGTAGGCGGCTGGGCTGGGAAGTGGGGTCCCGGCTGGGCTTGGGGAAGGCGACTAGATAGGAAAACCCGCCCCCAAGGGGGGGGGTTTATATAGGGATGGGTAGGTCGGTTAGGGCTGGGTTTGGGGTAGTGGTTAGGTGGTTTAGGTAGGGTGGTATGAAGATAAGGTGGGCTGGAAAGGGTAGGGCCAGATATTTTAAATACAAGTGGTTTGGGTAGGTTGTGGGCTAGGGGTGGTTTAGGGGTTTAGGGTTTGGTTAGGTGGGTGGGTTCTAGGGTGAGGTTTAGTGAGCTAGGTTAGGTGATTAGGCTAGGATTAGGCTAGGTTTAGGGAAATTAACCTAGGTTTAGGGAAGGATTAGGGAAGTGGGTTAGGTGATTAGGTTGGGATTAGGCCGGGAATAGGGAAGTAGGCTAGGTGATTAGGCTCAGATTAGGGGCAGATTAGGGTGGAAGGCTAGGATTAGGTATTTTGGGTTAGGTTTAGGTGAGGGAGCTCCCTTTGCATGGCCCGTAGACCTTAACCACATCATGTTGGTGCAGCCCTAGGTTAGGTTTTGGCTAATTACAAGCTTAAACCCACTCAATTAGGCTAACCCACATGATTAACCCCAAACTTGACACACAAGTCAAGCTTAATTACAACACACTTGATCTTATCCATCCCCCACTCTCTCTCATGCCCATAATCCCACGTGAAATTCAAGTGGACCCCACCTCCATTTATGAGAAGGTGATGTGGGCCATGGATATGGATATTGGATTGGATCTCTGGATCCAAATCCAAGTCCACATATGGGTTTGGATTGGGATCTGGATATATATGGTCCAGATCCGATCCAAACTGAACTCTGACTCCTTTGAGCTGTGTTCGAAACGGACGATTTGTGCGGGGTCTGACAGCATCAGCACTCCGTCTGCGTTGGGTCTTCGCCAACATGATCGTCCGCCTCCGTTTCTGCCTTCCGGAGATGACTTCAAATGACATTTTGATAATAATAGGGTCTTAGACATTCGAGATCCTGGGGGTATGAATTTGATACAAGAGTTGCTGTGCCGGGCTTGACATGTGCTCCAGTTCCGGGCTCTTCTTAACTTCGTTGGTCCTGTCTTGATTAGGCCAAGCTGCTTTGGGGTTTCAAAACGTGTTTTAAAAGGTTTTCAAAAAGCCATATTATATATTTTTGAAATATGAAGTTTAAAACATATATACAGAGTTGTCTGGAAGGCTCCTGGGTTTCCAGACTCAAAATGGCCCTTTGGGGCTACTTGTACAAAACCAGGTTTGTTTAAGAAATTCGTGGGATTTCGGGGTGTTTACAGTCGCAGACCTTCTTGCACCGATGCGCAAGGGTCAGTTTATACGCTTAGCAAAGTCATTTTGAACAAGTAACCTCTTTGAAAATACCCGAAGTGTTTGATTGGGTTTTGTTTGTATGGTTGCAAATTTTATTTCACGTGGGATTGGCACGTGCCTATGTCTTTCAATTTTATGCTATTTAGGCCAACTAGGTGTGTGTGCAAGTGACCTAAGTTGGGCAATTTTTGCACGGGAGTGTGAAGTTTGTTTTGATGCAATATGCGTGCGTCCTAACTCGTGGTATGGCGAATACGCAATGCAAACTCACACAACTCCAAAGGGAAAACCCGAATTGAAAGACAATGCAGAAGGGAAATGACTTAATGTAATTTGCAAAAGGGAAATTGCAATAAGGGAAATATGGCTATATCTTAAGAGCGGAAAGGCTCAATTGTGCAAGTGTGTGTCGTGTATATATGGAAAGGCTACGCACACAGCTGAACCTTAAAACCCAAATCTTAAAGAGATAGCCGAAGGGAAATATTTATAATATATATGGGCCCGAAGGTCGCCAACGTGTGCGTGGGTGTTGTGTGTATATGTAAAGACAACTCACATGACTTGTAATGTAAACCCAAATATAATTGCAATATGGCCTTGACTAAGGTCTTGGGAGTAAGAGCGAAACCTCAATGTGTGTGAGTGTAGAATTGAAAGACCACGCACACAACTTGAATGAAAACCCCGAATTAAGTTGCAATATGGCCCTTATTAGGGTCTTGGGAGTAAGAGCGAAAGCTCAATGTGTGAGTGTGGAATTGAAAGACAACACCCACGACTTAAATGAAAACACACGCAACTGAACTTATATAAATAAAATTATATCGTAGGGGCTGTTAAGGCCCGTGTGTGTGCAAAAAGGTGTGCAGCTAAGAGCGAAAAGGCTCAAGTGCACGTGGGTACTTGTGTGTCAAACCACGTTATTACATCTTGGGGGGAGACTACGCTCCATTATTACAACCCCATGTCAAAATTTAATTGAATATAGAGCAAGTTCATATGATGGACCGAGTTTAGGCACTTACATGTAGCTGGTCCATGTTCAACTTGCGTGGACTTGGACTTGTGATCCGCCTTGGGCAGCCAAGAGGAGTCCCTTAGGTGACTTGTCGCGGTTGGTAGGAGTGTTGGCCGACTGATGTTGAGGTGATTTAGGGAAGGTAGGCTGAACTAGGGTGTGGTACTAGGAGTTGGGGAGAGTTTGGGGACAGGTAGGGCTCGGCTGGAAGTGGAGAGGGTTGGGAAAATGGGGAAGGAATGCTGGGAAGTGGGCGACTAAGGGTGGTGTTCGGCTGGGAGCTAAGGTGTGGTGTTGAGTGGAGTTAGTGGGGTATGGTGCAGGTCGGCTGGAAGTGGAAGGGAGAGTGGTACTAACCTGGAAAGAGGCGGCAGGTGGATGGAGTGGTGTTGTCCTGGCCGAATGGTGGATGTGAGTGGCTGGGAGTCCTGGCCGAATGGTGGAGTGAAGGGGGGAATGGCGAGAGATGGGAGCTGGCCCTGGCCGGATGGAAGTGTGAAGGGAGGTGCTTGCCGGGTCCCAAGGGTGAAGGGAGCATGAAGAGGAGCCAAGAGAGGGGAAACCCACATGAAGGAGGGGGTTTATATAGGCTAGCTAGGGGTTCGGGCCTGGGAGTTTAGGTCGGTTGGTGGGCTGTGGGCTAGATATTTTCATTAGGTGGGCTGGGATATATATTGTGGGCTAGATATTTATGGTTTAGGATGGGGGTGGCTGTAACTAGTTTAGGTTTTGGTTTTAGGGAATGTTGTGGGCTAGTTTAATGGTTTGGGGTAGGTTGGTTAGGTGGGTTGGGTTCTAGTTGGTTAGGGATTTAGTTAGGTGAACTAAGGTTAGTTTAGGCTTAGTTAGTTAAGGTCTAGGTGGTCCAGCTAGGTGAGGTTGGCTAGGTGGGGTTGGGGCGGTTTTGGGTGAGAAGGGTTAGGTTTAGGTTAGGTTTGGGTTAGGTTTTAGGGGAAATGGCTAGGTGAGGTGAGCTAGCTTAGGGCTAGGTTTAGGAACCACCCCTTGGCGCCGGTCCATTGCCTTAGTTGCAGCCATGTCCAAGTTAGTGCAGCCCTAGGTCAAGTGTAGGTGCATACAAGCTTGAACCCACACTCTTGGTTAAACTCACAAGGCTAACCCACTTTTGACCAAAAGTCAAGCCTACCAACTTTCTCACTCATACTTTATGGCCCCCTTTCTCTCTTTACCCAAGCCTTCCAAGGCATTTCACGTGAAACATTGTGGGCCCCTCACCCCCATTTATGGGGAGGTGAAGTGGGCCATGGATACAGATATTGGATTTGGATCTTGGGATCCAAATCAGAATCCAAATACATGTTGGGTTTGGATCTGGATATATATGGTCCAGATCTGACCCAAATCTTATTTTTTGATTCATTCATGGCGTTTCGAGATGGACAGTTTGTGCGGGGCCTAACTTCATCAGTACTCCGTCTTGCATTGGGTCTTCGCCAACATTGTCGTTCGATCTTCTTCTCACCTTCAGGAGTTCATTTTGATCATTTTTCTGATTTTTGGGGCTTGGATGTCTAAGAATTTGGGGATGCTTTTGATACGAGAGTTGATATGCCGGGCTTAAAGTATGCTTCAGGTCCGGGCTCTCCTTTGCCTTTTCGGTCCTGCTTTTGTCAGGCCAGGAGGCTTCCGGGGCTTCAAAACATTTTTATAGTCTAAAGCTATATGTATAAAGTTTTTAAAACGTATATATAGGTTCAAGATATGTATAGGGTTGTCTGGAAGGCTCCTGGGTTTCTAGACTCAAAATAGCCATTTGGGGCTGCTTTTGTAAAACCAGACATATTTAAGAAAATCCTGGGATTTCGGGGTGTTTACAGATGCCTCTCTTTGGCATTATCCAAATAGATTTGGTTAATGGCAAAGACAACAACACCCTTTCAATGTCTCCCTAGATCTATCCACGAAAATATGGGATCGTCTGAATTTTTGAGCAAAATCTCTCTTTTAAACCTGGTAGGAGGAGAAATCATGCCAAAGGGGAAACTTTCTATGGTTTCTGGTCCTAAACGGGGATCATGTTATGCAAGTGTTCATGCGTGGGTATGCACATGCATGACATGGATGAGATGTTGCAAACACCCCAAAATCTCACGATTTTCTAAAATTACCTAGTTTTGCAAAAGCAGCCCCAAATGGCTATTTTGAGTCTGGAAACCCAGGAGCCTTCCAGACAACCCTGTACATATGTTTAAACCATATATATTTTAAAATATATACAAACAGTTTTGAAACCTCGAAAAGCAGCTTGGCTTGATGAAAGCAGGACCGAAGAAGCGAAAGAGAGCCCAGACTCGGAGCATATTTCAAGCCCGACACATCAACTCTCATATCAAAATCATCCCCAAAATCTCGGACATCCAAGCCCCTGATACCAACAAATTTGTTTAAAATGATCTCCGGAAGGTGAGAAGAAGAGCGAACGACAATGTTGGCGAAGACCCAACGCAAGACGGAGTACTGATGCAGTCAAGCCCCGCACAAACCGTCCATTTCGAAACGCCATGAAGGAATCAAAAAATCAAATTTGGGTCGGATCTAGACCATATATATCCAGATCCAAACCCAACCATGTATTTGGATTTGGATTTGGATCCAAAGATCCAATCTAATATCCACATCCATGGCCCACATCACCTTCTCATAAATGGAGGTGGGGCCCACAGAGATTTCACGTGAAAAGCTTGGGTATAGAGAGAGAATGGGATGATAAAGTATGAGTGAGAAAGTTTGTGGGCTTGACTTTAGTCAAGGGTGGGTTTAGCCTAAGAGTGTGGGTTTAAGCTTGTATGCACCTACACCTAACCTAGGGCTGCACCAACATGAACCTGGCTACAACTAGGTCCATGGATCGATGCCAAGGGGATGCTCCTAAAACCTAGCCCTAAGCTAACTCCCCTCACTGTAGACGCAGGAAAATCCCCGCCTCCCTGGCTTCTTAGGGCCTGGAGCGGATCCTTTCGTGTGTCTAAGTCCTATTTGTATAAACAGGGCGTGCCAGCTAGCTTACCTAAGCTAGCAAAGATATGTTTTAACCTGACTTCTAACGTGACGACTGTGAGCAAGAGAGCTCTTGTCGTCGCAGACCTTCTTGCACCGGTGCGCAAGGGTCAGTCTGTACGCTTTTAAAATTCGAGTTTAGGGTAGAAAAAGCCTACGAAAGCGGTTTGAGGTGTTTGATTCAGGTATTTTTTAATGCGGTTGCAGATTTTAGATCACGTGGATTTGCACGTGCCTAAGTCTTTCTTTTTATCCCTTTAAGGGCCACCTAGGTGTGTGTTATGAACACTCCACTACATGGGGCGAATTTGAGCGGGAGTACGGGGTTTGCTTTGATGCAATATGCATCCTACCTCGTGGTATGACGTAGATGCAATGCAAACTCACGCTACTCCAAAGGGAAAACCTGAATGTAAAGACAATGCCGAAGGGAAATAACCGAAGGGAAATGACTTGTAATGTAAATGCCGAAGGAAGATATGTATATAAGGTATATACGGGCCCTTACTTGGGTCTTACAAATAAGAGCGAAGGCTCAATGTGTGTGAGTGCTTGAATTGAAAGACTACGCACACGACATGAAATAAAACCCAAATATAACTTGCAATATGGCCTTGATTAAGGTCTTGGGAATAAGAGCGAAAGCTCAATGTGTGTGAGTGCTTGAATTGGAGTACTACGCACACAACATGAAATTAAACCCAAATAGTATAGCATGGCCCTTACTTGGGTCTTACAAATAAGAGCGAAGGCTCAATGTGTGTGAGTGCTTGAATTGAAGTACTACGCACACAACATGAAATGAAACCCAAATAGTATAACATGGCCCTTACTTGGGTCTTACAAATAAGAGCGAAAGCTCAATGTGTGTGAGTGCTTGAATTGAAGTACTACGCACACAACATGAAATGAAAGCCCAAATAGTATAACACGACCCTTACTTGGGTCTTACAAATAAGAGCGAAGGCTCAATGTGTGTGAGTGCTTGAATTGAAAGACAACACACACGACATGAAATAAAACCCAACGTAAGTTAAAGTATATGTATATATATTTATATATTAGGGGCTGATTAGGCCCGTGTGTGTTCAAAATTCTACACGACTAAGAGAGTGCACGTGTGTGTGGGTGTGCCAAGCCACGTTATTACAAGTGGGGGGAGACTATGCTCCATTATTACAACCCCGTATCGAATTAAATTTAAGCAAGTATACAACTAAGGACCGAGTTAGGCACTTACTTATAGCTGGTCCGAAGCTGCCTTTGATGAGCATGGGCTTGGCCTTCGCCTTGGGGTGCAAGAGGGAGCTCCGCGGAGTTGAACGGCAAGGGGGCTGCTGGCCGGATGGAAATGGTACGCGGGAGGGGCGCCTTGAAGAGGGCCGGCTGCTAGGAATGGGCTGGCTTTGTGTGTTGGGCTAAAGTGACTAAGTAGGGTCACTAAGGGAGGGTGTAGTGTTAGGAAATGTGACACTAAATGGGAGCCTAAGGGAGTGTCTAAGGGAGTGCTTAAGGCTGGTGGGTGGCTGGCCGAATGGACATGGAACAGTCGGTTGGAGTGGCCGACTAAGGGGGACTCGGTGGTGGTAGTTGCGAAGGTAGCTAGGGCTGTCGTAGATGGGAAGGAAGCTAGCTAGGGTATGGGATAAGGTGGAGTTAGGGGCTGGTGGGAAGTGTAAGGGACAGGTCCTAGGGAGCTAGGTAGAGTGGCCGGTTGTTACTAAGGTGGCTAGGTAATGGCGGGTGGTTGGAGTGGCTAAGGGCTGGGCGAATGGGTAGGATGGAGGGTGGCTGGTGTTAGGGTGATGTGGTGGTGGTGTAGGTGGCTGAGAGTGGAGGGGGAGCGAAGAAGAGGTGGAGTGAAGTGAAGATACTAACCGGTGGTGATGGGAGGCAGCGGATGGAAGAGGAGCAGCCGAGCAGTTGAGGTGGGTGGTTCGGCCGGATGGAAAGGGTGGCGACGGATGGTTGGCCGGCCGGGATGTGGTGGAGCAGGTGGAGCAAGGTGGTGGCTGGCTGTGGGGCAAGTGGAGCGAGGTTGGAGTCGGCTGGAAGTGGTTGGAGTCGGCTGGGCTGGAAGGCCAAGGTCCAAAACTTGAAAACCCACCCACGAGGGGGGGGGTTATAGTTTTTTTGAAGGGCGGTTGGGGCTGTTATTAGGAGGGTGGTTAGGTGGTTTAGGTAGGGGTGGTGTGGTGATAAGGTGGGCTGGTTTTGGGGAGGGGCTAGATATTTTGATACAAGGGGTTTTGGGTAGATGGTGTGCTAGGTTTAGGTGGGGTGGTTTAGGGGTTTAGGGTTTAGCTAGGTGGGTTGGTTTTGGGGTGAGGTTTAGTGAGGTGGGTTAGGTGATTAGGCTAGGATTAGGTTAGGTTTAGGGAAATTAACCTAGGTTTAGGGAAGGATTAGGGAAGTGGGTTAGGTGATTAGGTTGGGATTAGGCCGGGATTAGGGAAGTGGGTTAGGTGATTAGGCTAGATTAGGACAGGATTAGGGTAAAAGGCTAGGATTAGGTGTTTTTGGTTAGGATTGTGTAAACACCCCGAAATCCCACGAATTCCTCAAAACAAACCTGGTTTTGTAAAAGCAGCCCCAAAGGGCTATTTTGAGTATAGAAACCCATGAGCCTTCCAAACAACCCTGTACATATGTTTTGAACTTTACATATTTCAAATATATATAATATGGCTTTAAAAACCTTTTTAAACATGCTTTTGAAACCCTGAAGCAGCTTGGCCTGATCAAGACAGGACCAGAAGAGCTAAGGAGAGCCCGGAACTGGAGCACATGTCGAGCCCGGCACAACAACTCTCATATCAAATCCACCCCCAGGATCTCGAACGTCCAAGATCCTGTTATCATCAAAACATCATTTGAAGTCATTTCCGGAAGGCGAAAACAGAAGCGGACGATCATGTTGGCAAAGACCCAATGTAGACGGAGTACTGATGCTGTCAAACCCCGCACAAACCGTTCGTTTCGAACACAGCCCGAAGGAGTCAGAATTCAGTTTGGATCGGATCTGGACCATATATATCTAGATCCCAATCCAAACCCATGTATGGACTTAGATTTGGATTTGGATTCAAAAATCCAATCCAATATCCATATCCATGGCCCGCATCACCTTCTCATAAATGGAGGTGGGGCCCACTTGAATTTCACGTGGGATTATGGGCATGAGAGACAGTGGGGGAGGATAAGATCAAAGTGTGTTGTAACTAAGCTTGACTTGTGTGTCAAGTTTGGGGTTAATCTTGTGGGTTAGCCTAGTTAACATGGGTTTAAGCTTGTAATTAGCCAAAACCTAACCTAGGGCTGCACCAACATGATATGATTAGGGTCCATGGGACATGCAAAGGGAGCTCCTTCACCTAATCCTAACTAAAAACACCTAATCCTAGCCTTCTACCCTAATCCTGTCCTAATCTGAGCCTAATCACCTAATCCACTTCCCTAATCTCGGCCTAATCCCAACCTAATCACCTAACCCACTTCCCTAATCCTTCCCTAAACCTAGGTTAAATTCCCTAAACCTAGCCTAATCCTAGCCTAATCACCTAACCTACCTCACTAAACCTCACCCTAAAACCAACCCACCTAGCTAAACCCTAAACCTCTAAACCATCCCTAGCACACAACCTACCCAAACCCCTTCTATTTAAAATATCTGGCCCTACCCTTTCCAGCCCACCTTATCACCACACCACCCTACCTAAACCACCTAACCACTTCCCGAAAACCAGCCCCAACCGACCTAGCCCAGCCCTATATAAACCCCCCCCTAAGGGGCGGGTTTTGCCCATCTTGAACAATCTCGGGTCCTCCACTCTCCAGCCCAGCCGACTCCCATCTTGCTCCACCTGCCCCACAGCCAGCCACCACCTGCACCACTACCTCCCAGCCGAGCACCACCACCACCACCACTCCAGCCTAGGTCCACATCGCCACCCTTCCTCTCGGCCGAACCTCATCCTGCGCATCCTCTTCACCCGGCTGCTCCCCTTTCATCTGCCACCACCTACCATCATCCGGTTAGTATCCTCCACCTTACTCCTTCTCCACTCCCTCTCCACTCTCAGCCACCTAACCCACTACCATATCACCCTAACACCAGCCATTCCACTTGCCGCCACCATTCCCACTCGGCCAGGCCATAACCATCCTAACTACCTGCCACTACCTAACCACCATAGCTACACCCGGCCACCCCATCCAACTCCCTAAGATCTGCCCCTATCACCTCACCACAACCACCACTACCTTACCCCATATCCTAGCTAGTTCCCCTCCTATCCACCATAGCCTAGCCATCCTAGTAGCCCGCCACCACCAAGCCCCCTTAGTCGGCCACTCCAACCGACTGTCACCTCTTCATTCGGCTAGCCACCCGCCAACCTTAGGTGCTCCATTAGACCTTCCCTTAGGTTCCCCTTTTGCACTACCTACCTTAACACTAACCCCTACCCTAGTGACCTTCCTTAGTCACATTAGCCCAATACATTAAGGCGGCACCCTTGCTAGCAGCCGGCCACCTTCAAGGCGCCCTTCCCGCGTGCCCAAGGCACCCGGCCAGCAACCCCTTGCCGTTCAATTTCGAGGAGCTCCCGCTTGCAGCCCAAGGTGAAGGCCAAGCCCACGCTCAAGCAAGACATCTTCGGACCAGCTATTAGTAAGTGCCTAACTTGGTCCTTAGTTGTATACTTGCTTAAGATTCAATTCGATACGGGGTTGTAATAACGGAGCATAGTCTCCCCCCGCTTGTAATAACGTGGCTTGGCACACCCACACACGTGCACTCTCTTAGTTGTGCACGATTTTGAACACACACGGGCCTAATCAGCCCCTTATACATAAATATATATATATATATATATATATATATATACTTTAATTTTCGTAGGGTTTTGCTTAAGTTGGGTGTGTTGTCTTTCAATTCAAGCACTCACACACATTGAGCCTTCGCTCTTATTTGAAAGACCCAAGTAAGGGCCGTGTTATACTATTTGGGCTTTCATTTCATGTCATGTGTGTAAGTCTTTCAATTCAAGCACTCACACACATTGAGCCTTCGCTCTTATTTGAAAGACCCAAGTAAGGGCCGTGTTATACTATTTGGGCTTTCATTTCATGTCGTGTGTGTAAGTCTTTCAATTCAAGCACTCACACACATTGAGCCTTCGCTCTTATTTGAAAGACCCAAGTAAGGGCCGTGTTATACTATTTGGGCTTTCATTTCATGTCGTGTGTGTAAGTCTTTCAATTCAAGCACTCACACACATTGAGCCTTCGCTCTTATTTGAAAGACCCAAGTAAGGGCCGTGTTATACTATTTGGGCTTTCATTTCATGTCGTGTGTGTAAATCTTTCAATTCAAGCACTCACACACATTGAGCCTTCGCTCTTATTTGAAAGACCCAAGTAAGGGCCGTGTTATACTATTTGGACTTTCATTTCATGTCGTGTGTGTAAGTCTTTCAATTCAAGCACTCACACACATTGAGCCTTCGCTCTTATTTGAAAGACCCAAGTAAGGGCCGTGTTATACTATTTGGGTTTAATTTCATGTTGTGTGCGTAGTACTTCAATTCAAGCACTCACACACATTGAGCTTTCGCTCTTATTCCCAAGACCTTAATCAAGGCCATACTGCAAGTTATATTTGGGTTTAATTTCATGTCATGTGTGTAAGTCTTTCAATTCAAGCACGCACCCACATTGAGCCTTCGCTCTTATTTGCAAGACCCAAGTAAGGGCACGTATATACCTTATATACATATCTCCCTTCGACATTTACATTACAAGTTATTTCCCTTCGGTTATTTCCCTTCGGCATTGTCTTTACATTCGGGTTTTCCCTTTGGAGTAGCATGAGTTTGCATTGCATCTACGTCATACCATGACGTAGGACGCATATTGCATCGAAGCAAGCCCCGTATTCCCGCTCAAAATTCACCCATGTAGTGGAGTGTTCATAACACACAAACTAGGTGGCCCATAAAGGGATAAAAGGAAAGACTTAGGCACATGCAAATCCACGTGATCTAAAAATCTGCAATCGTATCTAAAAGACCCGAATTAAACACCTCAAACCGCTTTGTAGGCTTTCTATCCCAAAAACTCAATTTTTCAAAGCGTACAGACTGACCCTTCGGATCGATGCAAGAAGGTCTGCGACGACAAGAGCTTTTTTGCTCACAGTCGCCACGTTTAGAAGTCAGCTTAAAATATATCTTCGCTAGCTTAGGTAAGCTAGCTGGCACGCCCTGTTTATATAAATAGGCCTTAGACACACGAGAGGATCCGCTCCAAGCCCTAAAAAGGCAAGAGGTAGGGATTTTCATGCGTCTGCAGAGATTGGCATGCCCGGTGGGACGTGAGCCTTTCAAAAATCGAGTTTTTGGTTAAGAGCTTGCGAAAAATTTTGTTGAAAAGGTGTCATTTTAAACTTGTTTTCTTTGCTTGTACTTAGGAAATTTTGAAAAAGCTTGAAAAGCATGTCAAAATCCAATCCAAGTGAAGTGTCGAGCCAAGGCTCATGCGCATCAAGTTCTCACTCTAGGAGGATTTTCAAAAACAAAATAAAACTAGATGAGATCGAGGACTTGAGAAGGGAGTTTGAGGCCAAAATCGATGCTCTCAGCCAAGAGGCTGAAGTAGGCGATTCATGTTCATCAAATGGTGAACAAAGGCCTAAGAAAAATCTGAAAAACCTCGCAAGCACAAAGAGGCCTCCGTAATGGAAGGCAACCAATATCACGAGTCCTTCATACAAAAGGACCGTAAAGCCCTACAGCAGCTGCTGAAAGGGCAAAACAAAGAGAAAAGAAGCTACGCCCTATCTGATTTCCTTCCTATGGATTACGAAATAGACAGTGACGATGAAATACCGAACTTCCATCGGTATGATGGCATGGGAGACCCTAGGTCTCACTTGCAGCTTTTCTTGCGTCGATCCCATAAGAAGAAAAAGGACTCGATGAAATGGGTGTATTGGTTTCCTTTATCCCTTAAAGGCACAACTGCCAAATGGGTGGCTTCCTGCGACTTAAGCCAGTTCACTACTTTTGAAGGGTTAGTGAACTGCTTCATGCAAAGATTTGCACACAACGTAGAAGTCACGCCGACTCTGAATATCTTAAGGGATACAAAGCAAGGCATAAACGAAGACGTACATGCCTTCATTATAAGATGGAGGTCACTTTTGGGCCAAGTGAGAGAGCCTATATCCAAAGGATGCGCAATCATGCTCATCCTAGATAACTTTAAAAGCGAGTTAAAAACCCTTCTCTCGCTCCATGAGATCTCAACTTTCCATAAGTTGATCAAAAAGGCATCTCTTTTCGAAACCAACTTGCGAAAAGGGACATACGATCATTTGTGGAAAGGAAGTGTCATTTCCAAAACCTGCTTGGAAAAGCCCATCACTTATGGGCTGCCCACGATGGACAAAGGGGCAAAGCCCCTAAAATCACCAATGTCCGGGTGGATCCAGGCGTGGCAAGCACTTCCAGAAATTTTGAAAAATTAGAAAATAAAAGGGAACGAACCTTTCAAAAATCGGTTGAAAAACGGGAGTACACTCCGCTGGGGCAACCTGTGTCGGAGGTCTTAGACCTCCTACTTGCCCAGGGCATGATAGAACTCCCTAAAATCCCCGAATGAGTCACTTCCAAAGGGGGGTATTTAAACCGATTTTGTAAGTATTATCGGCTCAAAGGCCATGATACCAAACGTTGTTTCTCCCTTTTAAATAAAATTGAGAACTTGATAGTATAAGGCCAGCTCCAGGTCACTGCAGAACCTGAGCCACCTCAAGCTATCTTCAAAGAACCCTTTCCCAAACACGCCAGTGGCAGTGGGAAAGGAAAGGAGGTATATACCCTCACCTTTTCTAAAGAACTAGTGCAAAAACCAGAACCTGGTCGACCCACTTATGCGCCCATTTTTGTACTGTACAAGAAGCCGGCCCAAGTCGTCATTCGGGGACCATCAAAAGTGGAATCCCCGGTAAAACCAGTTTTGAAAAACCAAGGTTCTCCTCAGCTCATCCTTAGAGCCAAAATTAGCGCGAACCCTAGGCTGGTCGTGGGGAAAGTGACTAGATCCGGGAGATCTATCAACCCTCGCACCTTCAAGGTGCTCAAAAGGTGGTCAGTGTGCCTGGCCCCTCAAAAGCATGTATCCCTAGTGTTCTGCCAAAAGCAGATAAGGACAAAGTCATCCTAAATCCTTATGACTTCGAAAACCACCTTTCAAAGATTCCTATTCACATGTCTATCTTAGAGCTTATACAAACCTCGCCTAGGCATAGACTTGTA
Source organism: Brasenia schreberi (assembly GCA_036023115.1). Lineage (NCBI taxonomy): Eukaryota > Viridiplantae > Streptophyta > Magnoliopsida > Nymphaeales > Cabombaceae > Brasenia > Brasenia schreberi. The sequence continues at coordinate 7,251,672 of JAYKKT010000079.1, forward strand.
TTAGAGAAAATTCTAGAAAGGGCCAAGGTTGATTCGAACATAAGTCTGGAATCCTTGTCCGCCCAAGTGGCTTTATTAGGAGCAAAATCGCCCATCACTTTCTCGGAAGATGATGTAGATAGGCCCTACGAATCCCACAACCAGGCCCTGCATATCGAGGTGGTTCTGAATAACCACTCTCTGGATAGGTGCCTAGTCGATGGTGGAGGAGGGCACAACATCCTTCCAATTCATGTGGCGTATAAAATCGGAGTCACCTTGACTTCAGTAAACCCAAGCCCCATCGTTATCACTGGATACGATGGGAATGCGTCTAGGCCGTTAGGATCCATCGAACTCCCAATGGAAACGGGAGGGATCGAACACAAGGGGGTGTTCCATGTCTTGGACATCCACCCCCATTATAACCTGTTGCTGGGAAGACCCTGGATACACAGCTTGTGCGATGTGCCATCCACCTTCCACAGGTGTGTCAAGATCCCTTTTAGGGACCAGGTCGTAGTGATCCTAGGTGAGAGTCACCCACAGCTTCAGGAGATCATAAACTCCCCTTGTCTATCGAGCTCCCAGGCCCATGAGGCTGACCTGGGGCAAATTATGGTTGAGCCACCTCGGCTCATGTTAAACAACCCTAGAAAGGTTGTATGTGTGAAGGGGCTACCCAAAGAAGGCCCCCTCCTGACTCTAACCCTTCTAGGACGACCCAAGCATTCCCTATTTCCAAAGCCCCTGGACAAGAGACCATATGAGCACAATATAGACGATAGCATGTTCCAGGACCACGACTTGTATCAAACTTTTTCAAAAAACAAAAAAGTCGTGGAACCTGTTGTTAAACATGGGCTACACGCCCTACAAGAGTCTAGGGGTGCAGAACTAGGGTCTCCTAGAGCCCATCCTTCCTAGGGCCAATCCGAGCCGATATGGGATCGGCTATACTCCCCGAATACCACCGGAACCACCCCCTGTGACCACCTGGGTCAAGGGTGCCCCAGAACCTGTCTTAGAGGAGACCTACGATTTAGATCTCCTATTCCGAGTCTAACCCGTAGCGTTTTCCCTTTGTAGGTATAACGGAAGATCCCTTTTTCTAAAAATACAAAAACATTTGAAAAGCTTAAAATCAAAAAAATCGAAAAACAAGAAAAACCAAAAACAATGGAAAAGTAAAAACTCGAAAATAGAGTGATTTGTATAGTTCCCAAGGTTCTTGTTTTACAAAAACCCAAAAAAATCGAAAATTTGGAAAATACCAAAAAGATTTTGTATATAGCTGCTCCTGGTAGGACTTTGGCAAAAGAAAAGGATTTCAAAAGAAACGTCGTCTGCATAGCCAGACCAAAAATTTTGAAATCACTTGAAAATCCAAGTACAAAACCAGGTCCTTTTGAAAACCACGCATCAAATTCCCTCGGGTCTATAGCCCACGAGAATGATCAAAGCCCAGAAGGGGATCCCTTTGAAGAAGATCCCACTTCTGAGCTCCCAGAATTTCATAAAATTCTCGATTTTGAAAGACCTTCCCAATCAGTTGGAGGAGATTTCATAGAGGTGAACCTAGGGGATGATTCCAATCCCAAACCCATCAAAATAGGCGCATGCTTGCATGAAACTGAGAGGTTAGCATTCATTGCATTTCTACGAACCTATTTAGATGTGTTTGCATGGACGTATGAAGACATGCTGGGCATAGACCCCAGCATTGTCGAGCATCGTCTTCCCTTAGATGCAGGTGTAAAACCCATAAAGCAGAAGCTTAGGAAAATACACCCGAATGTACACACGCAAGTCAAAGAGGGTTTAGAAGATCTTCTAAAAGCCGAATTTATAAAACCCATTGTGTATTCTGATTGGTTGTCAAACATCGTTGTAGTTCGAAAAACCAATGGGAAAATTCGAATATGCATCGATTTCAGAAACCTGAATAAAGCCACTCCAAAGGATAATTATCCTTTACCAAACATAGATTTGATAGTCGATAGTACTGCAAATCATGAAATGTTTTCATTTATGGATGGCTATTCAGGCTATAATCAAATCAAACTAAGTCCACGAGATCAGGGTAAGATCGCCTTCACAACCCCATGGGGCACATACTGCTATACAGTCATGCCCTTTGGTTTGAAAAATACCGGCGCAACATACCAACGAGCCATGACCACGATCTTCCATGATCAAATTCATGAGCTCGTAGAAGTGTATATAGATGATCTCTTGGTGAAATCCAAAACCCGATGCACTCATCTCGAATGTTTGTGAAAGATTTTCGAAAGGCTTTGGCTTTACAAAGTAAAACTAAACCCTCAAAAATGTGTATTCGGGGCAGAATCAGGGAAGCTTCTGGGCTTTATGGTGAGCCAAAGGAGAATAGAAGTCGACCCCTCTAAGTGTCGAGCCATCATAGACATGGCTCCACCCTCCAATCTCACCCAAATCTGTAGCCTCCAGGGTCGTTTACAATCCGTTCGCCGATTCATATCGAATCTGGCAACTAGATGCGAACCCTTCAACAAACTGTTGAGGAAGGGCACAAAATTCTTATGGGATGACGAATGCCAGAAGTCCTTCGAGAGACTGAAGGCATACTTGGTTAATCCCCCTGTTTTGAACCCTCCAAAGCAAGGAAAACCGCTTTTACTATACATCTCCGTGCATGCGAATGCTTTAGGAGCCCTGTTGGCTCAATATGAGGATGACACCCATAAGGAGTATGCCATCTACTACATTTCGAAAACTCTCTTGGCTTATAAACGAAATTATCAAGCCATGGAGAAGACGTGCTTGGCCTTAGTCTGGGCCTGCCAGAAATTCAGACACTATTTCCTAGATCATGAGATCTGGATAGTGTCCAAGCTTGATCCAATCAAGCACTTGTTCGAAAAACCCATTCTCACGGGTAGATTGGGCAAATGGCAACTCCTTCTAATGGAGTATGATCTGAAATACCATCACCAGATCTCCATTAAAGGGCAAGCCCTAGCAGATTACATGGCTGAGTTCCCCTTAGAGGATGCATATCCCACTCTTGTTGAAATGCCTGATGAAGGCATATTACAAAACCATTTTCTAAACCACATTTTGGCAAATTCTTTCGCAAACCAAGTGTGGAAGATGCACTTCGATGGGGCACGAAACCAACGAGGGGCTGGAGCTGGGGTTATCCTAATCTCCCCTGAAAAGGGCGAGATTCCCATAGCAGTCCGCTTAGATTTCGAATGTTCCAACAACATAGCTGAGTATGAAGCACTCATACAAGGCTTAAGGATTTCAAAAACACTAGGGGCATCATGCATCGAGGTCTTTGGAGATTTGCTCCTAGTCATAAACCAGGTTTTAAAAATTTGGCAAGTATGTAATGAGAAACTACTTCCATATCACGAGTTGGCCACTCGATTGGTCCAGTCCTTCCAATCGTGTAAACTCACACACGTAGGAAGAGAGGACAATGGCATCGCCGATGCCCTCTCCTCCTTGGGTTTAGCCCTGAAGGTCGATCCCATTTCGGGGACCAGATCTTTGGAAATATGGCATGCGCCCCACCCATCCACACACGACTTGGATATTTGCCAAAACAACCCAGAGTCTATGGAAAAACCCTGGTTTTATGACATAAAACAATTCCTAGAAAATGGGGGATTCGCCGAGGATGCGACATCCAAAGATAAGGCATTCATTCGTAAGATTTCGACCCGATACACCATTCTGGGTGGGGTTTTATACAAAAAAAGTTTTACTGGCATTTTGCTTAGGTGTATCGACCTAGAGGAGGCTAGGATAGTGATGCATGAATTCCACCATGGAGAATGTGGAGGTCATGTTAATGCCAACATGATGGCAATGAAAATACTTAGAGGGGGCTATTTTTGGTCCACCCTGAAAAAGGATTGCCACGATCATGTTAGGAAGTGTCATCCATGTCAAGTGCATGGGCACGCCATTCATATCCCATCATCTGCATTGCATTCCGTGGTCAGCCCCTGGCCATTTACCATGTGGGCGTTTGACATCGTAGGCCCAATATTTCCAAAGGCCTCGAATGGGCATCGATTTATTTTAGCAGCCACGGAGTATTTCTCCAAGTGGGTGGAAGCCATTTCCCTAACCAACGTGATGGGGCAACATGTGGTGGCTTTCATCCGGAGGAATATCTTGGCTCGATTTGGGGTTCCACGAGACCTTGTGTCTGATAATGGCACCCCATTCAAGAACGAGCGGATGGTTAAGTTGTGCAACACGTATGACATAACTCACCACTTCTCTTCGCCCTACTACCCTCAAGGCAACGGCCAGGCCGAAGCCACAAACAAAACTCTCATTAGTATAATTGAGAAAACCTTAGAGAAAGGTAGGATGTGGCATGAGAAGCTGGATGAAGCCTTATGGGCTTATAGAACTTCCATCCGATCTCCCACGAATGCCACACCATTCGAATTGGTCTATGGCACAAACGCCATTCTCCCCATTCATATCCAACTGCATTCATTCCATACATCCATTGCACTTGACCTCCCCCTAGAGACGCTTCAGCATGCTAGGATGGCCGAACTAGATTTGCTAGATGAGAGGCGACTCCTTGCCATGGATCATGCTCATGCATACCGGTAAAGGGTAGCCCGACACTATGGCAAACACATGAGACCTCGCCACTTTGAAGTGGGAGATCTAGTCTTAAAAACCATCCATCATCGTGGCCCACACCCCCTGGGAAAGTGGCGCCCCAACTGGGATGGACCCTATGTTGTACGAGCAACCACTACGAACAATTCGTATTGGTTAGTTGGTGCAGAAGGTAGGAATTTAGCAGATCCCATCAATATTCAATACTTAAAGAAGTATCATGTGTAGGATTTGGATTAAATTCCAATTTTCAAAAATTTTAGGGATAGCTACCCTGAGACATGTGAATGAGGTGCAAAGGCAAAGTCGTGTGACCCTGAGTGAGAGAATTCACACTTGTGAAAGAGTGGAGTCTTCAAAAATCGTGGTTACATTTCAAAATCCTTCATCTTAGAAAGAAAGGCCTAGTTCAATATAGCAAGATACTTGTAAGTAGTACGTGCTATTTCTAAATAGGCTGATCTGGAATGGATCGAGTGTAGGCTTGGGATAAGTCCTCCCCTCTTCTCTTCTCCTTCCAAAAGGAAAACCAAGGCCCAAACATAGGGAATTTCCCATTCAAAGTATCTTTCCAAAAGAAAGAAACCAGAATTCAAAAGAAAAATCGATTCTCTTGTGAAAAAGAGGGATTAAAGAAAAAATACTCCCAAAGGGAGACCCTCGATGAAAAAAAGGAAAAAGAGGCCAAAAAGCTCAAAAAGAGCAATTTTCCGCCTTCTATGCCTTAAACCACGGGATGCTTCAGAAGGGACCGTGGTATCTCTTTCCCATCCCTGGCTTATCCCAAGCTAAAGCATGGTTCATTTCGAGGAGTCCTAAAGTAAAAATAGGATTTACTTACTTGAACTTCATCTTGTTTGAGAATTCGACGTTTCGAGTAAGACGTAGGAATTTGAAATATAGCTTGTCTTCTTATAAAACCTCCGCTAGATAAGCGAGTGTTAAGACTCAAACAAGGGCAAACACGAAGAGCTCGAGATCCTTAGGATCGAGACTCAAGACAGTTGTCCCTTTTGTAAATAAATTTTTGTAAATAGATTTTGAAAAATCGAACATCGAACAGCATAGGATTTGCTCACTTGGAGCAGTAGGCCTTGTAAGTCTCTAGAGTTCGACCACATCTGGTCTCTGGGAGGTCGCCACTCTTGGCACCACACCCATATCATGCATCTGCATTCCACGCATGACACTTGCGTAAACCTGATCCCATTTAGGACCAGATTCCACAACATACCCTTTGGCGTGATATCTATTCCTACCAGAGTTTTTAAATTGAGATTTTGTTAAAAGATTGGGGCGATCTCATATTCTTCGTGGTTAGATCTAGGGAGACATTGAAAGGGGTGTTTGTCATCTTTGCCCTCATCCAAATCAATTTGGACAAGGCCAAAGAGGGGCATCTGTAAACACCCCGAAATCCCATGAATTCCTCAAAGCAAACCTGGTTTTGTAAAAGCAGCCCCAAAGGGCCATTTTGAGTATGGAAACCTAGGAGCCTTCCAGACAACCCTGTACATATGTTTTGAACTTTACATATTTCAAATATATATAATATGGCTTTAAAAACCTTTTTAAACATGTTTTTGAAACCCCGAAGCAGCTTGGCCTGATCAAGACAGGACCAGAAGAGCTAAGGAGAGCCCGGAACCAGAGCACATGTCAAGCCCAGCACAACAACTCTCATATCAAATCCACTCCCAGGATCTCGAACGTCCAAGATCCTATTATCATCAAAACATCATTTGAAGTCATTTCCGGAAAACGACAACAGAAGCGGACGATCATGTTGGCAAAGACCCAACGTAGACGGAGTACTGATGCTGTCAGACCCCGCACAAACCGTTCGTTTCGAACACAGCCTGAAGGAGTCAGAATTCAGTTTGGATCGGATCTGGACCATATATATCCAGATCCCAATCCAAACCCATGTATGAACTTAGATTTGGATTTGGATTCAAAAATCCAATCCAATATCCATATCCATGGCCCACATCACCTTCTCATAAATGCAGGTGGGGCACACTTGAATTTCACGTGGGATTATGGGCATGAGAGAGAATGGGGGAGGATAAGATCAAAGTGTGTTGTAATTAAGCTTGACTTGTGTGTCAAGTTTGGGGTTAATCATGTGGGTTAGCCTAGTTAACATGGGTTTAAGCTTGTAATTAGCCAAAACCTAACCTAGGGCTGCACCAACATGATATGCTTAGGGTCCGTGGGACATGCAAAGGGAGCTCCTTCACCTAATCCTAACTAAAAACACCTAATCCTAGCCTTCTACCCTAATCCTGTCCTAATCTGAGCCTAATCACCTAACCCACTTCCCTAATCCCGGCCTAATCCCAACCTAATCACCTAACCCACTTCCCTAATACTTCCCTAAACCTAGGTTAATTTCCCTAAACCTAGCCTAATCCTAGCCTAATCACCTAACCTACCTCACTAAACCTCACCCTAAAACCAACCCACCTAGCTAAACCCTAAACCTCTAAACCATCCCTAGCACACAACCTACCCAAACCCCTTGTATTTAAAATATCTGGCCCTACCCTTTCCAGCCCACCTTATCACCACACCACCCTACCTAAACCACCTAACCACTAGCCCAAAACCAGCCCCAACCGACCTAGCCCAGCCCTATATAAACCCCCCCCCTAAGGGTCGGGTTTTGCCCATCTTGAACAATCTCGGGTCCTCCACTCTCCAGCCCAGCCGACTCCCATCTTGCTCCACCAGCCCCACAACCAGCCACCACTTGCGCCACTACCTCCCAGCCGAGCACCACCACCACCACCACTCCAGCCTAGGTCCACATCGCCACCCTTCCTCCCGGCCGAACCTCATCCTGCGCATCCTCTTCACCCGGCTGCTCCCCATTCATCCGCCACCACCTCCCATCATCCGGTTAGTATCCTCCACCTTACTCCTTCTCCACTCCCTCTCCACTCTCAGCCACCTAACCCACTACCATATCATCCTAACACCAGCCATTCCACTTGCCCCCACCATTCCCACTCGGCCAGGCCATAACCATCCTAACTACCCGCCACTACCTAACCACCCTAGCTACACCCGACCACCCCATCCAACTCCCTAAGATCTACCCCTATCACCTCACCACAACCACCACTACCTTACCCCATATCCTAGCTAGCTCCCCTCCTATCCACCATAGCCTAGCCATCCTAGTAGCCCGCCACCACCAAGCCTCCTTAGTCGGCCACTCCAACCGACTGTCACCTCTTCATTCGGCTAGCCACCCGCCAACCTTAGGTGCTCCATTAGACCTTCCCTTAGGTTCCCCCTTTGCACTACCTACCTTAACACTAACTCCTACCCTAGTGACCTTCCTTAGTCACATTAGCCCAATAGATTAAGGCGGCACCCTTTCTAGCAGCCGGCCACCTTCAAGGCGCCCTTCCCGCACGCCCAAGGCACCCGGCCAGCAACCCCTTGCCGTTCAATTTCGAGGAGCTCCTGCTTGCAGCCCAAGGCGAAGGCCAAGCCCACGCTCAAGCAAGACATCTTCGGACCAGCTATTAGTAAGTGCCTAACTCGGTCCTTAGTTGTATACTTGCTTAAGATTCAATTCGATACGGGGTTGTAATAACGGAGCATAGTCTCCCCCCGCTTGTAATAACGTGGCTTGGCACACCCACACACGTGCACTCTCTTAGTTGTGCACGATTTTGAACACACACGGGCCTAATCAGCCCCTTATACATAAATATATATATATATACTTTAATTTTCATAGGGTTTTGCTTAAGTTGGGTGTATTGTCTTTCAATTCAAGCACTCACACACATTGAGCCTTCGCTCTTATTTGAAAGACCCAAGTAAGGGCCGTGTTATACTATTTGGGCTTTCATTTCATGTCGTGTGTGTAAGTCTTTCAATTCAAGCACTCACACACATTGAGCCTTCGCTCTTATTTGAAAGACCCAAGTAAGGGCCGTGTTATACTATTTGGGGTTTCATTTCACGGGCCTAATCAGCCCCTTATACATAAATATATATATATATATATATATACATATATACTTTAATTTTCATAGGGTTTTGCTTAAGTTGGGTGTATTGTCTTTCAATTCAAGCACTCACACACATTGAGCCTTCGCTCTTATTTGAAAGACCCAAGTAAGGGCCGTGTTATACTATTTGGGCTTTCATTTCATGTCGTGTGTGTAAGTCTTTCAATTCAAGCACTCACACACATTGAACCTTCGCTCTTATTTGAAAGACCCAAGTAAGGGCCGTGTTATACTATTTGGGCTTTCATTTCATGTCGTGTGTGTAAGTCTTTCAATTCAAGCACTCACACACATTAAGCCTTCGCTCTTATTTGAAAGACCCAAGTAAGGGCCGTGTTATACTATTTGGGCTTTCATTTCATGTCGTGTGTGTAAGTCTTTCAATTCAAGCACTCACACACATTGAGCCTTCGCTCTTATTTGAAAGACCCAAGTAAGGGCCGTGTTATACTATTTGGACTTTCATTTCATGTCATGTGTGTAAGTCTTTCAATTCAAGCACTCACACACATTGAGCCTTCACTCTTATTTGAAAGACCCAAGTATGGGCCGTGTTATACTATTTGGGTTTAATTTCATGTTGTGTGCGTAGTACTTCAATTCAAGCACTCACACACATTGAGCTTTCGCTCTTATTCCCAAGACCTTAATCAAGGCCATACTGCAAGTTATATTTGGGTTTAATTTCATGTCATGTGTGTAAGTCTTTCAATTCAAGCACGCACCCACATTGAGCCTTCGCTCTTATTTGCAAGACCCAAGTAAGGGCACGTATATACCTTATATACATATCTCCCTTCGGCATTTACATTACAAGTTATTTCCCTTCGGTTATTTCCCTTCGGCATTGTCTTTACATTCGGTTATTTCCCTTTGGAGTAGCATGAGTTTGCATTGCATCTACGCCATACCATGAGGTAGGACGCATATTGCATCGAAGCAAGCCCCGTATTCCCGCTCAAAATTCGCCCATGTAGTGGAGTGTTCATAACACACAAACTAGGTGGCCCATAAAGGGATAAAAGGAAAGACTTAGGCACGTGCAAATCCACGTGATCTAAAAATCTGCAATCGTATCTAAAAGACCCGAATTAAACACCTCAAACCGCTTCGTAGGCTTTCTATCCTAAAAACTCGATTTTTCTGAGCGTACAGACTGACCCTTGCGCATCGGTGCAAGAAGGTCTACGACGACAAGAGCTCACTTGCTCACAGTCGCCACGTTTAGAAGTTAGCTTAAAATATATCTTCGCTAGCTTAGGTAAGCTAGCTGGCACGCCCTGTTTATATAAATAGGCCTTAGACACACGAGAGGATCCGCTCCAAGCCCTAAAAAGGCAAGAGGCGGGGATTTTCGCGCGTCTATAGATTGGATTAAGGAGCTCCCTTTGCATGACCCATAGACCTTATTTACATCATGTTGGTGCAGCCCTAGGTTAGGTTTTGGCTAATTACAAGCTTAAACCCACTTTAATTAGGCTAACCCACATGATTAACCTCAAACTTGACACACAAGTCAAGCTTAATTACAACACACTCTAATCTTATCCTCCCCCACTCTCTCTCATGCCCATAATCCCACGTGAAATTCAAGTGGGCCCCACCTCCATGTATGAGAAGGTGATGTGGGCCATGGATGTGGATATTGGATTGGATTTCTGGATCCAAATCCAAATCCAAGTCCACACATGGGTTTGGATTGGGATCTGGATATATATGGTCCAGATCCAATCCAAACTGAATTCTGACTCCTTCGGGCTATGTTCGAAACGAACGGTTTGTGCTGGGTCTGACAGCATCAGTACTCCGTCTGCATTGGGTCTTCGCCAACATGATCGTCCGCTTCTGTTTTCGCCTTCCGGAGATGACTTCAAGTGATGTTTTGATGATAACAGGGTCTTGGACGTCCGAGATCCTGGGGGTGGATTCAATGTGAGAGTTGCTGTGCTAGGCTCGACTTGTGCTCCAGTTTCGGGCTCTCTTTAGCTTCTCTGGTCCTATCTTGCTTAGGCCAAACTGCTTCGGGGTTTCAAAATGTGTTTTTAAAAGGTTTTTAAAACCATATTATACATTTTTGAAATATATAAAGTTTAAAACATATGTACAGGGTTGCCTAGAAGGCTCTTGGGTTTCCAGACTCAAAATAGCCCTTTGGGGCTGCTTTTACAAAACCAGGTTGTTTTGAGGAATTCGTGGGATTTCGGGGTGTTTACACTCACCTAGCCACTCCCCCCTAAACCTGACCGAATCCTAGCCATCCCCATCCAAAACTGCCCCAACCATAACTAGCCGACCTCACCTAGCTCACCCGACCTAACTAGACCACCTAGACCCTAGCTAGACTAAACCTAATCCCACCTTAATACCCCTAATTAGGCCCTAACCCTTAATTCCCAGCAACCCTAACCGACCTACCCTAAACCACCATACCACCCACCCTAGCCGACCTACCCAAACCACCCCACAAGCCCACCTTATCCTAAATATCTACCCCATATCACTCCCAACCGACCCCAACTTTTGGCCTATAAAACCCTCTCTTTTGGGGCGGGTTTTGCAGCTCTCTCTCCTCTCTCACCTGCCCTGTCTTCCACCCCATCTCACTCCATCACCCCCCAGCTGTACCACCTCCACCGCCACTCCACCCGGCTGCACATTCCACCCGACTGCCACTCCACTCGGCTGCACACTTCCGCCCGGCTGCCACCTTCTTCCAACTCCATTCGGCTGCCACCTCCTTCCACCACCTCCGGCCATCACCTCATCCACCATCCACAGTTAGTACCCCCATCTCAGCCCTATCTAGCCTATCTTTCACCCCTTGCTTACCCGGCTGCACACATCATTCGCCACCACAACCGCCTAGCCATCTCCCTTACACCTGGCCACTTCACACCCTACCTCACCACCTTCCCTTAGTCATCCAATTCCCAGCCCCTAGCTAAGCCTTCACCCTTAACCTGCCACCACCTAGCTAGCACCCTAACCTGCCACAACCCCACCCAACATCCCTACTTGTTGTGCCCACCACCTGTCCATCATCAAATCTCCATTCGGCTCTCACCCTACTTGCCACCCACACGCATCCGAGGAGCTCCCCTTCGGCTGTCCAAGGCGACTCACTAGGCCAAAGCCAAGCAAGTTGAGCCCGGACCAGCTACACATAAGTGCCTAACTCGGTCCTTCTTATGAACTTGCTTACATTTAATTAAATTTGATACGGGGTTGTAATAATGGAGCGTTGTCTCCCCCCGCTTGTAATAATGTGGTTTGGCACACCCACACACACGTGCACTTGAGCCATTCCACTCTTAGTTGCACACAATTTTAGCACACACACGGGCCTAATCAACCCTTAAGATATAGTTATACCTATATGTTTTAAGTTGCGTGGGTTTTAATTTAAGTTGTGTGCATGGTCTTTCAATTTCCACACTCACACACATTGAGCTTTCGCTCTTATTCCCAAGACCCTAGTAAGGGCCGTATTGCATTTTCCCTTGGGTGTTTTAAATTCAAGTTGTGTGCGTGGTCTTTCAATTTCCACACTCACACACATTGAGCTTTCGCTCTTACTCCCAAGACCTTAGTAAAGGCCGTATTGCAATTTCCCTTCGGTGTTTAAATTCAAGTTGTGTGCGTAGCATTTCAATTCTACACTCACACACATTGAGCTTTCGCTCTTACTCCCAAGACCTTAGTCAAGGCCATATTGCAATTATATATGGGTTTACATTACAAGTCATGTGAGTTGTCTTTACATATACACACAACACCCATGCACACGTTGGCGACCTTCGGGCCCATATATATTATAAGTATTTCCCTTCGGCTATGTCTTTAAGATTTGGGTTTTAAGGTTCAGCTGTGTGTGTAGTCTTTCCATATATACACGACACATACTTGCACAATTGAGCCTTTCCGCTGTAGACGTGATTTTATTTCAAATCGTGGGATTCAAAATCAAACCCTCGAACTACGTCGGGTTACGCGAGCGTGCCAGTTAGTTTACCAAAACTAACAAATTATGTTTTTCTGACTTCTTCAAACGATTGTGGACAAGTGAGATCTTTTCGACTTAGGCCTTCTTGAACTGAGTCTCAAGGGTCAGCCTAGCCGCTTGAAATTTGTTTGAGTCCGTTAATTCGAGAAAGGAAAAACCAGATTTTCTAAAGTTTCAGATTTGTGCCTAAGTTCTTGATTTCTGAAAAATTTCAGATTCTTAGATTTGCAGAACCTGTTCAGTTTCAAAGGCCTGTTCTCTGAATTTTTAAAAATATTTTTGATTCTCCAACAATTCTAAAAATTTTATAGAATAGAGACACATGTGTGTAGAATCAGAATATATTTTTATTTTATAATTTTGTTCTTTATTTTCTGATAATTAAATATAGAATCAGAAACTGTTATAAAATTCAGAACAGTCCTGTTTCTGTGAATCAGAAGCTCAGAAAAATAGTAATATCTCAGCACTCAATCATCCAATTTCGATAAAATTTGTTGTGTTAGAAAGATACGGATGTTAGGTTTCCAAAGAATCAAATTTCATCCAATTTCATTCAGTGGTTGCAGAGATATGGGCAAAAGAACAGAGAGGTCTGTTACTAAACGTTCTGTTTCTGTAAAACGCAATTTGGATTTTATATAAACTTCATGGATCTAATTGGCTAGGCAACAGTTCATAACAATTCCTCAAAATTTTATATAAGAACGTCTGATATGTCTAGATTATTCATGCAAAATTTAGAAGCAATTGGCTTATCCGTTTGTCTATGAAAATTTCATGATCAGACGTGTGTGCACAAACAGTTTCAGAAACCAGTTTTACAGAAATTTTCAGAAGATTCCTAACGTGATTCTAGGAACGATGTTCAACCTGTATCAGTCCTAATAAAGCATGGAAATCATACAAACATGGATTTTTGTTTCGTTCATGAAGGAATTATGCATGTTTGTATCGATTTAGATCAAGAACATGGGCTCGTAGCCTCGATTCATATACAATTCTGCAGAATCTGTGGTTTTTCAGATTCGCATGAATTAAAACTAGTTTATGAAAGAATTCCAACCTGTATGATCGAGATGGAACGTAGAATAACTTCGTCGGGTGATCGTCGGACGTCAGAACCAGCCCAAGCCAAGAATCAATCCGAAAATCAATCCTCCAGTCACCACAAAGCATCAATCCGGGGGAGCCAGAAAACAGGAACCAGCCAGAGCAAAGCATCAGTCCGAAAATTAATCCTCCTCCATGGCCGTAGTTCCCACGTAGGGGCCCTAGTTATACAACCATAGTACTATTCACGGTCAAGGGGTCACATTCTCTCCCACCCAAAATCGTTGTTGTCCTCGGCAACGTCCACCTCTTCGTCCCCACCTGGGACCGAATCAACATCAGCTCATCCCCGTCTCTACTTGGTCCGCACTCTGTAACGGCTTCCTTCGGCATCCTCCAGCATGGATGTAGTCCGTTGGAAGTTTGAAGGATCTGGGGCAATGAACTCTCACGAAGCACTTGAGTTGGCCAGAAGGTTGGATGGCACACTTGAGGTCTGATGTGATCAAGGAGCTGCATCCATCTACTTGGCACTTGCGTTGGTGCTTCAAACTGCGGCACTCATCATCACCTAAAGCAACCACTGGGACCGATCTCCCGCACAACCCTGCGTCATGTGGCATCGTCCAAGAACTTGGCACAGCATATGAAGTATTGCTTCGCCTCGCAGAAGGCGGCCTCCTTCTACGTTGTCGGCACCCCACTCCCTAGGTATGCAACGTCCTTCCAACCCGTAAGACGCTACCATTTCATGTTGGGACAACGTTGGCCACTACGACTCCTGCGACTTACGTGCTACCGAATGCTTCTGTGATCGCACTGCTAAATCACGCCTTTGGTCACGCTTGGAATCTGCCCGACGGCACCTCACCTCCCGAGAGTACCGGGACTCGACTATGGTCCGAGCTCTCCTCACCTATCTTTGAGGAAGTAAACTCCAATGCCCGTGTGCTAATTGTCTCTACCTTTATGGCTCTCGTACTGTGATGGCACGCGTATCCCTTGGAAAGCGCATCTGTGCCTGCATAAGGTGCATAGTCCCGATGTGGCGACTAGCACAAGGGTACTGACACATTTCACTGTTCTACGCTACATTTCGCGCGAGCGACATGGGCCACCGGGCCAACCTTGGTGCTGTGGTGCAACCGCACATCCTCATCAATGCGCTACTCTTCACGACTTACACTTGGTGACAATGCACAAGGTTGGTGGGGTTAAGTGCGCCCCCTTCGCACGAACGTGTCCACCCAAGTGACCGACCTGCTTGCTCAGGCGCAGCCACTATCCTAGGGGTAACCCAGAGGGACAACACCTCATGTGTTGATCCTCCAATCCTCCTTTGTAATCTCCATGGCCGTAGTGCACCCTCGATTAGCAAACGAAGCTTTGAATGTTCGAGTCTCGATCTTAGAGTAGCACCAGGCTTTCGGATATTATCGCCTCAATAGGGGGTGGTGCATCCCCGCTATCGATAGCCTAATCAAGGGTCGCTCCGCATGCCTTGGGCTTCCGGCCTTCTACAACCGTAGTTTTCCCTTCGGCTAGCATGCAAGCGATGGCAACCTTAACCCTCTCATTGTTCCACCATGCGGGTCCGTGAGCAACCATGCATCCCCATGAGTTTTTCAGCCGACAAACATCCAACACGACCAAACATGCTCTGATACCAAATTTGTCATGCCCTAACCGTCGAAAGAGCCGACGGGCCTCGCAACGTGACCGACACCCGGCCCTCAAGCCGGATAAGCCTTAGCGGATTTCACAAGTGCAGCGTGTAGACGCGCGAAAATCCCCGCCTCTTCGCCTCTTTCGGGGCTTGGAGTGGATCTTCTCGTGTGTCTAAGGCCTATGTATACAAATAGGGCGTGTCAGCTAGCTTACTTAAGCTAGCGAAGATATTTTTAACACTGACTTCTAAACGTGGCAACTGTGAGCAAGTAAGCTCTTGTCGTCGCAGACCTTCTTGCACCGATGCGCAAGGGTTAGTCTGTACGCTTTGCAAAAAATCGAGTTTTGGAGAGAAAGTCTACGAAGCAGTTCGAGGTGTCTATTTCGGGTCTTTAGGATGCGATTGCATATTTTAGATCACGTGGATTTGCACGTGCCTAAGTCTTTTCTTTTATCTCTTTTCGGGCCACCTAGTTTGTGTGTTATGAACACTCCACTACATGGGCGAATTCGAGCGGGGCTTGCTTTGATGCAATATGCGTCCTACCTCGTGGTATGGCGTAGATGCAATGCAAACTCACGCTACTCCAAAGGGAAAACCCGAAATGTAAAGACAATACTGAAGGAGAAATAATAGAAGGGAAATAACCGAAGGGAAATAACCGAAGGGAAATGACCGAAGGGAAATAACCGAAGGGAGATATGTATATAGCTTATGTATATGAGCCCTTACTCGGGTCTTGCAAATAAGAGCGAAGGCTCAATGTGGGTGCATGCTTGAATTGAAAGACTTACACACACGACATGAAATTAAACCCAAATATAAATTGCAGTATGGCCTTGACTAAGGTCTTGGGAGTAAGAGCGAAGGCTCAATGTGTGTGAGAGTGCTTGAATTGAAGTACTACACACACAACATAAATGAAACCCAAATATAACTGCAATAAGGCCTTTACTAAGGTCTTGGGAGTAAGAGCGAAGGCTCAATGTGTGTGAAAGTGCTTGAATTGAAAGACTTACTCACACGACATGAAATGAAACCCAAATAGTATAGGTCGGCCCTTACTTGGGTCTTTCAAATAAGAGCGAAAGCTCAATGTGTGTGAGAGTGCTTGAATTGAAAGACTTACTCACACGACATGAAATGAAACCCAAATAGTATAGGTCGGCCCTTACTTGGGTCTTTCAAATAAGAGCGAAAGCTCAATGTGTGTGAGAGTGCTTGAATTGAAAGACTTACTCACACGACATGAAATGAAACCCAAATAGTATAGGTCGGCCCTTACTTGGGTCTTTCAAATAAGAGCGAAAGCTCAATGTGTGTGAGAGTGCTTGAATTGAAAGACAACGCACCCAACTTAAACAAAACCCTTCGAAAATGAAAGTATATATATACACTTATGTATTAGGGGCTGATTAGGCCCGTGTGTGTTCAAAATCGTGCACGACTAAGAGGGTGCACGTGTGTGGTTGTGCCAAGCCACGTTATTACAAGCGGGGGGAGACTATGCTCCGTTATTACAACCCCGTATCAAATTGAATCTCAAGCAAGTGTACAACTAAAGACCGAGTTTAGACACTTACGAGTAGCTGGTCCGTAGAGGTCTTGCTTGAGCGTGGGCTTGGCCTTGGGCTGCAAACGGGAGCTCCGCGAAGATAGGTGACCAAAGGTGCTGGCCGGCTGCAAGTGGGGCGTGGGATAGGCGCCTCGAAGGTGGCCGGTGGCAAGTAGATGTCGCCTCAAGGTAGGGGGTTTAAAGGGGCTAAATAAGTGGGTTTTTAGGGTCACTAGGGGAGTTGAGAGTTTAGGGAAGCTGGACCTAAAGGAGGGTTTGTGGGAAGGCCGAATGGGACACCTAGGGGAAGGCCGAATGGGACACCTAGGGGAAGGCCGAATGGAGTATGATGGCTAGGTAGTGGCCGATAGTTTAGGTTATACTAGGTTCGGCTAGGTGAAAAGGGTGGTGGCAAAGGCTGGGATGATGATAGGGTGGGTGGCTAGGAGTGGAGAGGTAGTAGAGAAGGGTTTAGGTAGGGTTAGAGAAAGCTTACCGGATGGGGAGAAGTGGCAGGTGGATGAAGAGAGAAGCCGGGTGTTGATGGGAGCTCGGTTGGTTCGGCTGGATGAAGGTGGTGGCGTCCGGCTGAGTGAGGTGGTGATGGATGGAAGAGGGAAGGTGGCGGTGCAGGTGGAGCTGGTGGAGCAGGCGGAGGTGATGGAGCAGGTGGAGCAGGCGGAGGTGATGGAGAGTGGTCCCGGCTAGGTGAGGAAGTGGGAGAAGGAGAGGGCCCGGCTGGGTGAGGTGAGGGTTTCCACTTGCAAAACCCGCCCCCAAAGGGGAGGGGTTTAAATAGGGGATGGGTAGGTCGGTTAGGGCTGGGCTTGGGGTAGTGGTTAGGTGGTTTAGGTAGGGTGGTATGTAGATAAGGTGGGCTGGAAAGGGTTGGGCCAGATATTTTAAAACTAGGGGTTTGGGTAGATTGTGGGCTAAGGGTGGTTTAGGGGTTTAGGGCTAGGTTAGGTGGTTGGGTTTTAGGGTGAGGTTTAGTGAGCTAGGTTAGGTGATTAGGCTAGGTTTAGGCTAGGATTAGGGAAATTAATCTAGGTTTAGGGAAGGATTAGGGAAGTGGGTTAGGTGATTAGGTTGGGATTAGGATGGGATTAGGGAAGTGGGTTAGGTGATTAGGTTCAGATTAGGGGTGGATTAGGGGTTTAGGCTAGGATTAGGCATTTTGGGTTAGGTTTAGGTGAAGGAGCTCCCTTAGCATGGCCCATAGACCTTGATCACCCCATGTTGGTGCAGCCCTAGGTTAGGTTTTAGCTAATTACAAGCTTAAACCCACTCAATTAGGCTAACCCACATGATTAAACCCAAACTTGACACACAAGTCAAGCTTAATACAACACTCTTGATATTTTTCACCCCCACTCTCTCTCATGCCCAATATCCCACGTGAAACTCAAGTGGGCCCCACCTCCATTTATGAGAAGGTGATGTGAGCCATGGATATGGATATTGGATTGGATCTCTGGATCCAAATCCAAATCCAAGTCCAGATATGGGTTTGGATTGGGATCTGGATATATATGGTCCAGATCCAATCCAAACTGAACTCTGACTCCTTCGAGCTGGGTTCGAAACGGACGATTCGTGCGGGGCCTGACAGCATCAGTACTCCGTCTGCGTTGGGTCTTCGCCAACATAGTCGTCCGCCTCCGTTTCTGCCTTCCGGAGATGACTTCAAATGCTATTTTGATAAGAACAGGGTCTTGGACGTTCGAGATCCTGGGGTGTGAATCAGATACAAGAGTTGCTGCGCCGGGCTTGACGTGTGCTCCAGTTCCGGGCTCTCCTGGTCCTGTCTTGATCAGGCCAAGCCACTTCGGGGTTTCAAAAACGTGTTTTAAAAGGTTTTCAAAAGCCATATTATATGTTTTTGAAATATAAAGTTTAAAACATATATACAGGGTTTTGTCTGGAAGGCTCCTGGGTTTCCAGACTCAAAATGGCCCTTTGGGGGCTACTTGTATAAAACCAGATGGATTTTGAAAAATTCGTGGGATTTTGGGTTGCGCAGCCCCAGCGCGCTACACTGGTATGTTAGGGGCATCTTCCCTCGAGGAGGGTTTTTATATAGAGTTGCCAGGGTAGTTCCCACGTAAGGGCCCTAGTTATACAACCATAATACTATTCACAATCAAGGGGTCACATTCTCCCCCACCCAAAATCGTTGTCGTCTTCGGTAACGTCCACCTCTTCATCCCCACCTAGGACCGAATCAGCATCAGCTCATCCCCGTCTCCACTTGGTCCGCACTCTGCAACGGCTTCCTTCGGCATCCTCCAACATAGATGTAGTCCGTTGGAAGTTTGAAGGATCTGGGGCAATTAACTCTCACGAAGCACTTGAGTTGGCTATAAGGTTGGATGACACACTTGAGGTTTGATGTGATCAAGGAGCTGCATCCATCTACTTGGCACTTGCGTTGGTGCTTCAAACTACGGCACTCATCATCACCCAAAGCAACCACTAGGACCAATCATGGTCTCGTCGCGAATTTGTCATGAACGTGTCCACCCAAGTGACCGACCTGCCTGCTCAAGCGCAGCCACCATCCTGGGGGTAACCCAGAGGGACAACACCTCGTGTGTTGATCCTCCAATCCTCCTTTCTAATCTCCATGGCCGTAGTGCTTCAAACTTGCTCTGATACCAAAGTTGTCACGCCCCGGCGCTAGAATCACCTAAGGCGCGGAACGCGTGACCGGTGTTAGGCTGCGCACAACCTAGCAAGCCTTTCACCAAGATTGTAGAGGTTCAGCGGAAGCTTAAAGTCTGATGATTGGGGAGGGTCGTTTGGAGACAGCAAGGATACTTGAGAATAAATAAGAAAACAGATTGTATTGATAGCAAATAACGGTGCATGGCCCGCGACACGCTTACAACTCAGATGCGAGACTCTTCCCCCAAATGGGAGTTTATTGCTAGAGTTGCTAGGGTGGTTCCCACGTAGGGGCCCTAGTTACACAACCATGGTTCAGTTCACGGTCGAAGAGTCACATTCTCCCCCACCTAAGCTCTTGACGACCTCGGCAAGTTTCGTGGTGATGCGTTTACAACTCTGAAGCTTTTGGCGTGCTTGTCCGCCTCTCAACCTATTGTACCTTCATCTTCTGCTGCTCTTGTTGTCCTCCAGGGCGCAGGTGCCCGTAGTAGCTATGGCCTGCACGTTCCATGTCCGCATGATAAGCCTTTGGTTTGCTCGCATGGAAGGTAGTTAGCAATCTGTCATGGACGGGCTCCAATCGGAACGCCTGATCCCCTACCCTCAAGATGACTGCTTGAGGACCGTCATCCTTCTGGACCATCGCAGCGCGTTGCCTCGCGACGAGACCATCGCAACACTTCGAATTCGTCCACTTCTTCATGCGCATCGCTGCCTCCACATGGAGCGGTTGGGCAAAATCACATCGCTCCTGTTGATCAGCGTAGAAGTTGTGTACGTTTGGCAGTGTCTTGGAGTCTTGTACAGCCATCCTCTATCGTGCCTCCAACTGCCCTCTAGGTCCTTCGCTCCTATGCTACTTACCTTGCATCCCCCGTCTTGTCTTGCCAGCAACAGACTTGCATCGTCGTCTCTTAGGACCGGAACCTTTCCTTGCTTGCTTATTGCCTTGCCCGCCAGTCTTCCCGTGCTGACGGCCTACCCCTTTCCCAAGAGGTAGGTTCCTTGGACATACGGTGAGCCGAACGTTTCCGCACTCCTTCAGTCTTGCGGCACCAGTCTTCGAAGACACCCTGCCGCCAGGCATCTTTTGTTCAATACCCTACAACGCCACTCCACGTGTGGCATTCCCCTGCTTCTGACTTTCTTCGAGCCGAAGCACTGACACCTTCCGAACTTGACCATAATCTGAAGCCGATGCACGAACAACACAAGGTTGATCGCAATCCATGAAGACCACTACATTCGAGGCTGGTCGTATCTCTACATGGCTAGCCCTAAAGAACTCCATGCCAAGTATCACCCGATACTCATCCAACAGTGCCACTGTGAAGTTGGTTACCCCGCGCCAAGTCCCTACTTGAGTCGCAATAGCAACTGCCTCTCCCAGAATGGGTTTGGACTGTGAATTCACAGCTTTCATGTTGCTACTACTTCCCACTACCCTTAGGCCCAAACGTTTAGCTTCTTTCGGGTACATAAAGTTGTGAGTTGCGCTAGTGTCCACCATTCTCACTGTATCTTTACCATTGACGGTAATCGGTATGTACATGAGAGCCTTATCCGTGGGCTTGCGTGACGTTGATCCTCCATCTATGGCGTTCAACAGTCTCATTACACCAACCCTCATAGTATCTTCCTTTGGGTCGCCATCCGAACCATCTGTCCTTTGCACGGTGTTAGCGGCGCGCGCAAAGTCATTCTTCTTGTATTCGCACTCATATGAAAAATGTTGGCCGCCACAATACCAACATTTCTTCTTGAAGGATCCTTTAGCCTTACCCTTCTTCGTATGGTCTTTGTTCCCTTGTTCTCTTGGTGTGGAAGACTCGGCTGGGGTATCTTTTGAAGTGTCCTGTCGATTCCCATTCTTCCAACCATTTCGCTTTTCAGTGTCATTCCTGTCTTTCTTCGGACTAGTTGGTCGACGATTGTCAAGTAGACATTCCGCCGCCGTTATAGCTTCAGAAAGGGTCTACGGGTTGATCCTGTTCAGCTCTTGCTCAGCCCACGGCTGTAACCCATTTAGGAACTTGAATAAACGATCTTTCGGGCTCATCGTCTGGATGCTCAACATAAGGGTTTGATATTCCTTGATGTAATCTTGCAACGATCCGTTGTGCCTTAAGCCATCAAGCTTCCTTTTTGCGGCTACCTCAGTATTGCGCGGGAGAAAGTGTTCTCGTAGAGCCTGCTTAAACAGATCCCAAGTGTAGATGTGAGTGAGTCCTGCCTCAGCATCCTCCTGCATGCGATGCCACCACAGCATGGCATCGTCTTCTAGAAACATAGCCAATAGTGCTAGTTTCTCTTCTTCGTCCTCAAGCTGACTAGCCTCGAGGTACAGGTCTATCTGGTAAAGGAAATTCTCCAATACCTGTGCATCACGGCCCCTAGCAAAGACCTTCGGTTCTCTAACCTTGATGCGACGTGGTCGGTCTACTCCACCACCATGTCCATGCCCGTTTGCCAACCTACGCTCGACACCATCTAATCGAGCAAGCATCTCCAGCTAAGATCGTTTCGAAGCTTGTCTCTCCGGAAGTTGTGCAGATGCACTCTCCTCGAGTCTCTACAATCGGGTCTTAACGTCTGCCTCCATCTCTTGGATACGCTGCTCCAAGCGCTCCACGCGGTCACTTGTCACGTCGCAGGTATACTCGTAAGCATCCGTGCACCATTCCACGTCTCTCATTACGGTGCTCATCTCGCCCGTCAATCGGTCGAAGCCTTCCGCAGTACGCGCAACTGCAACATCCAAACAACCTACCAACTTTTTGAGTTTGGTAAGTCTAGCATCCACGTCAGGCAAGATACCTAACGTAGACTCGGTAGGGTCGGCCACTGGTACAGCCTTGGTCGACGGCCATCTCAGTGTTAGTGGCCATGAGTCAACGTGGGGCTTTCGTTGACCAAGGGGTTACCTATTTGCTATCAATACAGAGGGGGCGTGTCCCACACCCACTCGCAATTCTCCAAACAAGAACCGCTCTAATACCAAAGTTGTCACGCCTCGGCACTGGAATCACCCAAGGCGCGAAACGCGTGACCGGTGCTAGGTTGTGTAAACACCCCGAAATCCCACGAATTTCTCAAAATCCATCTGGTTTTATACAAGCAGCCCCAAAGGGCCATTTTGAGTCTGGAAACCCAGGAGCCTTCCAAACAACCCTGTATATATGTTTTAAACTTTATATTTCAAAAACATATAATATGGCTTTTGAAAACCTTTTAAAACACGTTTTTGAAACCCCGAAGTGGCTTGGCCCGATCAAGACAGGACCAGGAGAGCTAAGAAGAGCCCGTAACCGGAGCACATGTCGAGCCCGGCGCAGCAACTCTTGTATCTGATTCACATCGCAGGATCTCGAACGTCCAAGACCCTGTTCTTATCAAAATAGCATTTGAAGTCATCTCCGGAAGGCAGAAACGGAGGCGGACGACTATGTTGGCGAAGACCCAACGCAGACGGAGTACTAATGCTGTCAGGCCCCGCACGAATCATCCGTTTCGAACCCAGCTCGAAGGAGTCAGAGTTCAGTTTGGATTGGATCTGGACCATATATATCCAGATTCCAATCCAAACCCATATGTGGACTTGGATTTGGATTTGGATCTAGAGATCCAATCCAATATCCATATCCATGGCCCACATGACCTTCTCATAAATGGAGGTGGGGCCCACTTGAAATTCACGTGGGATATTGGGCATGAGAGAGAGTGGGGATGGAAAATATCAAGAGTGTTGTATTAAGCTTGACTTGTGTGTCAAGTTTGGGTTTAATCATGTGGGTTAGCCTAATTGAGTGGGTTTAAGCTTGTAATTAGCTAAAACCTAACCTAGGGCTGCACCAACATGAGGTGGTCAAGGTCTATGGGCCATGCTAAGGGAGCTCCTTCACCTAAACCTAACCCAAAACGCTTAATCCTAGCCTAAACCCCTAATCCACCCCTAATCTGAACCTAATCACCTAACCCACTTCCCTAATCCCGGCCTAATCCCAACCTAATCACCTAACCCACTTCCCTAATCCTTCCCTAAACCTAGGTTAATTTCCCTAATCCTAGCCTAAACCTAGCCTAATCACCTAACCTAGCTCACTAAACCTCACCCTAAAACCCAACCACCTAACCTAGCCCTAAACCCCTAAACCACCCCTAGCCCACAATCTACCCAAACCCCTAGTTTTCAAAATATCTGGCCCAACCCTTTCCAGCCCACCTTATCTACATACCACCCTACCTAAACCACCTAACCACTACCCCAAGCCCAGCCCTAACCGACCTACCCATACCCTATTTAAACCCCCCCCCTTGGGGGCGGGTTTGGCAAGCTGGAACCCTCACCTCACCCAGCCGGGCCCTCTCCTTCTCCCATTCCCTCACCTAGCCGGGACCACTCTCCATCACCTGCCCGCCTACTCCACCAGCTCTACCTGCACCGCCACCTTCCCTCTTCCACTCTCCATCACCTCACCCAGCCGGACGCCACCACCTTCACCCAACCGAACATGCCGAGCTCCCATCTACACCCGGCTTCTCTCTTCCATCCGCCACTTCTCCCCATCCGGTAAGCACTCTCTAACTCTACCAAAACCCTTCTCTACTACCTCTCCACTCCTAGCCACCCACCCTATCATCATCTCAGCCCTTTGTCACCATCCTTTTCACTTAGCCGAACCTAGCACAACCTACACTACCTAACCATTCG
Source organism: Brasenia schreberi (assembly GCA_036023115.1). Classification (NCBI taxonomy): domain Eukaryota; kingdom Viridiplantae; phylum Streptophyta; class Magnoliopsida; order Nymphaeales; family Cabombaceae; genus Brasenia; species Brasenia schreberi. Next base: position 7,275,984 of record JAYKKT010000079.1, read on the forward strand.
ATCCCATTCGGCCTTCCCCTAGGTGTCCCATTCGGCCTTCCCATAAACTCCCCTTTAGGTCCACCTTCCTTAAACCCTCGACTCCCCTAGTGACCCTAAACACTCACTTGGTCCAGCCCCTTTAACCCCCCACATCGAGGCGACATCCACTTGCAATCGGCCACCTTTGAGGCGCCTATCCCGCGCCCCACTTGCACCCGGCCAGCACCTTTGTTCACCCACCCTCGCGGAGCTCCCGTTTGCAGCCCAAGGCGAAGGCCAAGCCCACGCTCAAGCAAGGCCTCTACGGACCAGCTACTCGTAAGTGCCTAAACTTGGTCTTTGGTTGTATACTTGCTTGAGATTCAATTCGATACGGGGTTGTAATAACGGAGGGTAGTCTCCCCCGCTTGTAATAACGTGGCTTGGCACAACCACACACGTGCACTCTCTTAGTCGTTTACGATTTTGAACACAGACGGGCCTAATCAGCCCCTAATACATAAGTGTATATATATATACTTTCATTTTCGAAGGGTTTTGTTTAAGTTGGGTGTGTAGTCTTTCAATTCAAGCACTCTCACACACATTGAGCTTTCGCTCTTAGTTGAAAGACCCAAGTAAGGGCCGACCTATACTATTTGGGTTTCATTTCATGTCGTGTGAGTAAGTCTTTCAATTCAAGCACTTTCACACACATTGAGACTTCGCTCTTACTCCCAAGACCTTAGTAAAGGCCTTATTGCAGTTATATTTGGGTTTTATTTATGTCGTGTGGGTAGTCTTTCAATTCAAGCACTCTCACACACATTGAGCCTTCGCTCTTACTCCCAAGACCTTAGTCAAGGCCATACTGCAATTTATATTTGGGTTTAATTTCATGTCGTGTGTGTAAGTCTTTCAATTCAAGCACGCACCCACATTGAGCCTTCGCTCTTATTTGCAAGACCCTAGTAAGGGCTCATATACATAAGATATATACATATCTCCCTTCGGTTATTTCCCTTCTGTTATTTCCCCTTCAGCATTGTCTTTACATTTCGGGTTTTCCCTTTGGAGTAGCGTGAGTTTGCATTGCATCTACGCCATACCACGAGGTAGGACGCATATTGCATCAAAGCAAGCCCCGCTCGAATTCGCCCATGTAGTGGAGTATTCATAACACACAAACTAGGTGGCCCGAAAAGGGATAAAAGAAAAGACTTAGGCACGTGCAAATCCACGTGATCTAAAACATGCAATCGCATCTTAAAGACCCGAAATAGACACCTCGAACCGCTTCGTAGACTTTCTCTCCAAAACTCGATTTTTGCAAAAGCGTACAGACTGACCCTTGCGCATCGGTGCAAGAAGGTCTGCGACGACAAGAGCTTACTTGCTCACAGTCGCCACGTTTAGAAGTCAGTGTTCAAAATATCTTCGCTAGCTTAAGTAAGCTAGCTGGCACGCCCTATTTATATACATAGGCCTTAGACACACGAGAAGATCCACTCCAAGCCCCGAAAGAGGCGAAGAGGTGGGGATTTTTGCGCGTCTACAATTGTCTTTACATTCGGGTTTTCCCTTTGGAGTAGCGTGAGTTTGCATTGCATCTACGCCATACCACGAGGTAGGACGCATATTGCATCAAAGCAAACCCCGTACTCCCGCTCAAATTCGCCCCATGTAGTGGAGTGTTCATAACACACACTTAGGTGGCCCTTAAAGGGATAAAAAGAAAGACTTAGGCACGTGCAAATCCACGTGATCTAAAATCTGCAACCACATTAAAAAAGACCCGAATCAAACACCTTGAACTGCTTTCGTAGGCTTTTTCTGCCCTAAACTCGATTTTTAAAAGCGTACAGACTGACCCTTGCGCACCGGTGCAAGAAGGTCTGCGACGACAAGAGCTCACTTACTCACAGTCGCCACGTTAGAAGTCAGGTTAAAACATATCTTCGCTAGCTTAGGTAAGCTAGCTGGCACGCCCTGTTTATACAAATAGGACTTAGACACACGAAAGGATCCGCTCCAGGCCCTAAGAAGCCAGGGAGGCGGGGATTTTCCTGCGTCTACAGTTTTGTCTTGTGAGACTCGAGCCAAGGTGGCTCGAGTAGGGAGTGGTGTGCCTTAGGGTTTGGCCAAAGGTTGGCCTTTGGTTTAGCTTGTATGACTCGAGCCAAGGTGGCTCGAGTAGGGAAGTTTTAGGATATAGTTGGGGCTGGGTTCTAGGTAAGTCACAGCTAAGTTAAGGTAGAGTGCGGTTTTGGTTTAGGTTAGGTGGTTGTCCTAGGTAAGTCATGGTTAAGCTGGGGCTGGTTAACTAAGGTTGGCCAAGGTGGCTGTGGGGCTGGTACACGGCCATCCCTTGGCCTATGGTTTTGGGCTGAAGATAAGACACGGCCTGCCTTGTAGCAGGCCGTGGGGTTTAGGTTGAGTGACCTGCCGAAGGGCAGGTGCCGTTGGGCTTTGTTAAGGGGGCCACGGCCAGTATGGCCGGGTGGTTTCAAGATGAATGGCCTGCCTTAAGGCAGGCCTAGTATGGGTTTCAAAGAGGGGAACACACGGCCTAGTTTGGCCATGTGTTTAGGGTTAGGTGGCCTGTCGAATGGAAGGCCAGGTTGTGGCAAAAAAGCAAGGAAGCCCGGCCATCTTTGAACGGGCTGTTTTAGGTAGGTGGGGAGGGAAAACCCAGCCAACAGCTGGGTGGTTTTTAGGGTAGATGGCCTGCCTCAAGGCAGGCCAGACCTTGTGTAAAAGAATGGGACACGACCTGCTGGTGCAGGCCGTGGGTCTTAGGGAAGGCTCGAGCCAAGGTGGCTCGAGCTATGGGTGTTTCAAAGGGGAGTTCGGCCAAGGCTGGCCGAACTTGGCTAGGTTCAAGGGGGAGTTCGTTCTGGTGGTGGCCGAACCTGGCTAGGCCTTGGGGTAGTTGGTTTAGGGTATTATCTAGGGTAGGATTTTTGGTGAAAATCGGCAAGGTCTTGGCTAGTTTTAATGGAGTTTAGGGGGCTGGTTTAGATGGTTTTAGGATGGGTGGTCTAGAGTGGTTAGGAAAGAGGTGGATTAGGTTAGGGTCTAGGGACTTACCTCAACTTTCAGCACCACTCCAAGCCGCCTCCACGCCACCAAGCTCCACCACGCAGCTCCACTCCCAGCTAGCTTGAAGAAGTTGTTCCATTTGGTGCAGCTCGTGGCTTTATGGCCAATCCCAAGCACTCAAAGGCCAACATGCCTTGGCCAATAGGGCCCTCTCTCTCTCTCTCCTCCCCCTTAAAGTTCACGTGAAGGGCCTTTTTGATTTCACGTGAATCCTTTTTTCAGCCTCCTCACCTCTATTTATAGAGGTTTGAAATGGGTCTTGGATCTTGGGTCTTGGATTTGGGTCTAGGTATCCAGATCGAATCCAAACACTATTTGGATCTGGATCACGGATCTCGGATATTTTGAGATCCAGATCCGATCCAAACACTATTTAGATCTGGATTCAGATATTTTTGAGTCCATATCCAATCCAACTTTTCTTCTACTCCTTGGTTTCTAGTCCTTTTTTGGTGCTTTTCACAGTCGATTTCGAGCGGGCTTCGATTCATTAGAGGCCCGACTCTGGCCTGGTCTTCCCCAAGTCTTTCTTCCAACTGGTGTTCTGCTTTTCATGACTTTTTCAGCATCTGTTTCAGTCCGTCATTTTGGTTTCTGACCGGTTCCTTGTGATATCGAACTCATATTGCCACACGGATTCCGTTCTTCATTTTGACGGGATGTGTCTCAGACTTCTATTCACTTCATCCGGTTCTCGACTTCTTTCTACATTTTGGAGCTGCTTTCTGCTTTTCTTTGACCCAAATTATGCTTTTACCCTTTTATCGGGCTTTTCTTTGAACGGGCTCTCCTTTCTTCTGTTTTTGGGCAGGGGATGGCTTTTGAAGTTTCGGGCTTGAATTCCTCTTCTTGCCTAGTCTCTCCTTTTGCATTTTGTACATGTTTTTGCATTTTAAAACAGTTTGTTATTTTAGCTCAAATGAGCTTTTTTTGTGTTTTTGAGAGTTTTTGAATTTTGGAAAATTCGAGGTGTTTACAAGAACATTTCATGATTTGCAGTACTATCAACTATCAAATCAATGTTGGGTAAAGGAAAGTTATCCTTTGGAGTGGCCTTATTCAGGTTTCTAAAGTCAATGCATATTCGAATTTTCCCACTGGTTTTTCGAACAACGATGTTTGACAACCAATCAGAGTATGCAATGGGTTTTATAAATCCGGCTTTTAACAGATCTTCTAAACCCTCCTTGAGTTGTGAGTGTATGTTCGGATGTATCTTCCTAAGCTTTTGCTTTATGGGTTTTACATCTGAATCTAAGGGAAGACAATGCTCTACGACTCTCGGGTCTATACCCAGCATGTCTTCATATGTCCATGCAAACACATCGATGTAGGTTTTCAAAAATGCAATGAATGATGATGCTTCATGCTCATGCAAACATGCACCTATCTTAATGTGCTTGGGCTTTGAATCACTCCCTAGGTTTATCTCTATGAAATATCCTCCTATTGAATTCGAAGGTTTTTCAAAATCGAGAATTTTATGAAATTCTGGGAGCTCGGAAGTGGGATCTTCCTCAAGGGGATCCACCTCCGGGCTTAGATCATTCTCGAGGTTTTTAAATCCTAGGGAATTTGAGCTTGATGCATGGGTTTTTAAAATACCTGATTTTTTACTTGGGATTTCTATGAGTTTCGAAATTTTTGGTCTTGTTATGAAGACAACTTTTCTTTCGAAATCCTTGGCTTTTTCCAAGTTTTTACCAGGAACAGTTATATATAGGGTTTTGTTTTTGACATTTTCTAAATTTTTTATTTTTTTGGGTTTTTGTAAAACAAGAACTTTAGGAACTATACAAACAACTCTTTTTTCGAGTTTTTCGTCTTTTTCAAATGTTTTTGGTTTTTGGGGTTTTTCCATTTTTTGAATTTCAAGTTTTTCCAATTTTTTTGTGTTTTTGGTTGAGGGATCTTCCATCATACCTACAAAGAAAAACGCAATGGGTTAGACTCTAAACAAGAGGTCTAAATCGTAGGTTTTTGCTTGGGTAGGCTCCAGGGCACCCTTGACCCAGGTGGTCACAGGTGGTGGTTCTGGTTGTATTCTGGGAGTATAGCCGATCCTATATCGGTTTGGATTGGCCCTAGGCAGTATGGGCTCTAGGAGACCCTGGTTTTGTGCCCCCAGACTCTTGTATGGCATATACCCCATGTTTAACAACATGTTCCACAATTTTTTGTTTTTGGAAATGTTTTCATATAAGTCCTGGTCCAGGAACTTGCTATCATCCATGTTATGCACATAAGGCTTTTTGTCCAGGGGTTTTTGAAATAGGCGGCTCTTGGCCTTTCCTGGGATGGTTAGTGTTTTGAGTGGGCTAGCCTTGGGCTGCCCCTTGATGTACACGACCTTCCTAGGTATTTGGAGTGTGAGCCTTGGTTGCTCGACCAAGGTCTGCCCCAGATTGGCCTCGTAGGCTTGGGAGCTCGATAAGCATAGGAAACTCTGGATTCCCTGAAGCTGTGGGTGACTCTCACCTAGAATTACCACAACTTGATCATCGAAAGGGATTTTGACACACCTATGGAAGGTGGACGGCACAATACGCAGGCGGTGTATCCAAGGCCTTCCCAACAATAGGTTATAGTGGGGGTGGATTGTAAACACCCTGAAATCCCACGAACTTCTCAAATCAACCTGGTTTTGTAAAAGCAGCCCCAAAGGGCCATTTTGAGTATGGAAACCCAAGAGCCTTCCAGACAACCCTATACAGATGTTTTAAACTCTTATATGTTTTAAATATGTATAATATGTTTTAAAACTGTTAAAATATGTTTTCAAACCCCACAAAGGAAGCTTGGCCTGATCAAGACAGGACCAGAAGAGCTAAAGAGAGCCCGAAACCGGAGCACAAGTCGAGCCTGGCACAACAACTCTCGTATTGAATCCACCCCCAGGATCTCGAACGTCCAAGACCCTATTATCATCAAACATTACTTGAAATCAGCTTCGGAAGGCAAAAACAGAAGCGGACAATCATGTTGGCGAAGACCCAACGCAGACAGATACTGATGCTGTCAGACCCCGCACAAACCGTTCATTTCGAACATAGCTAGAAGGAGTCAAAATTCAGTTTGGATTGGATCTGGACCATATATATCCAGATCCCAATCCAACCCTATGTGTGGACTTGGATTTGGATCCAAAGATCCAATCCAATATCCACATCCATGGCCCACATCACCTTCTCATAAATGGAGGTGGGGCCCACTTGAATTTCACGTGGGATTATGGGCATGAGAGAGAGTGGGGGAGGATAAGATTAGGGAGTGATTGTAATTAAGCTTGACTTGTGTGTCAAGTTTGGGGTTAATCATGTGGGTTAGCCTAATTGACATAGGTTTAAGCTTGTATTAGCCAAAACCTAACCTAGGGCTGCACCAACATGATGCAATCAAGGTCTATGGGTTATGCAAAGGGAGCTCCATAACCCAATCCTAATAAAAAAACCCTAATCCTAGCCTTTTACCCTAATCCTGTCCTAAACCTAGCCTAATCACCTAACCCACTTCCCTAATCCCGGCCTAATCCCAACCTAATCACCTAACCCACTTCCCTAATCCTTCCCTAAACCTAGATTAATTTCCCTAAAACTAACCTAATCCTAGCCTAATCACCTAACCCACCTCACTAAACCTCACCCCAAAACCAACCCACCTAGCTAAGCCCTAAACCCCTAAACCACCCCACCTAAACCTAGCACACCATATCCCTAATACCCCTAAATTAAAATATCTGGCCCCTCCCCAAAACCAGCCCACCTTATCACCACACCACCACTACCTAAACCACCTTACCACCCTCCAAATACCAGCCCCAACCGCCATCTCCAACCCTATATAACCCCCCCCTAGTGGGCCGGTTTTCAAGCATTCCAGCCCACCTTGGCCCAGCCGACTCCAGCCACCTTCCAGCCAAGCCCTCCTCCTTGCTCCACCTGCACCACCACACCCCGGCCAGCTCCGCCTCGCACCACCACTGCCCCCCGGTCTGCTTCCCTCCACATCGCCACCATTTCCACCCGGCCGAACCCCATCCACTTCAACCACCCGGCTGCCCCTCTTCCATCCACCGCCTCTTCAGCACCCGGTTAGTATCTCAACCTAACTCCACCTCTTCTTCACTCCCCCTCCACTCTCAACCACCTACACCACCCCCACATCACCCCAACACCACCTACCCATTCGGCCAGACCTTAGCCATTTCAGCCACCCGCCTTGAACCACTTCCCCTAGCAACACCCGGCCACTCCACTTAGCTCCCTAGGACCGGTCCCTTCCACTCTCCACCAGCCCTTAGTCCTACCTTACACCACACCCTAGCTAGCTCCCTTCCCATCCATAACATCCCTAGCCACCCTAGCAGCTGGCCACCACCAAGCTTCCCTTAGTCGGCCACTCCAACCGACTGTACCAAACCCACTCGGCCAACCATACACTCCCTTAGGCTCCCACTTAGCGCCACCTTTCCTAACACTACACCCTTCCTTAGTGACCTTCCTTAGTCACCTTACCCCGAAGCACCAAGACAGCCCATCCCTAGCAACCGGCCACCTCCAAGGCGCCCTTCCCGCGCATCCAAGGCACCCGGCCAGCACCTCTCCTTTGTCGTTCAACTCTGAGGAGCTCCCTCTTGCAGCCCAAGGCGAAGCTAAGCCTACGCTCAAGCAAGTCACCTCCGGACCAGCTATAAGTAAGTGCCTAACTCAGTCCGTAGTTGCAGACTTGTTTAAATTAAATTTGATACGGGGTTGTAATAACGAAGCATAGTCTCCCCCCGCTTGTAATAGCATGGCTTGGCACACCCACACACACGTGCACTCTCTTAGGCGTGCACGATTTTGAACACACACGGGCCAAATCAGCCCCTAGGATATAAATTTATGTATATACTTTAAATTACGTAGGGTTTTGCTTAAGTTGGGTGTTGTAGACGCGCGAAAATCCCCGCCTCTTCGTCCCTTTCGGGGCTTGGAGTGGATCTTCTCGTGTGTCTAAGGCCTATGTATACAAATAGGGCATGCCAGCTAGCTTACTTAAGCTAGTGAAGATATTTTTATCACTGACTTCTAAATGTGGCGACTGTGAGCAAGTAAGCACTTGTCGTCGCAGACCTTCTTGCACCGATGCGCAAGGGTCAGTCTGTACGCTTTTGCAAAAATCGAGTTTTGGAGAGAAAGTCTACGAAGCGGTTCGAGGTGTCTATTTTGGGTCTTTAGGATGCGATTACATATTTTAGATCACGTGGATTTGCACGTGCCTAAGTCTTTTCTTTTATCCCTTTTCGGGCCACCTAGTTTGTGTGTTATGAACACTCCACTACATGGGCGAATTCGAGCGGGGCTTGCTTTGATGCAATATGCGTCCTACCTCGTGGTATGGCGTAGATGCAATGCAAACTCACGCTACTCCAAAGGGAAAACCCGAAATGTAAAGACAATACTGAAGGGAAATAACAGAAGGGAAATAACCGAAGGGAGATATGTATATAGCTTATGTATATGAGCCCTTACTCGGGTCTTTGCAAATAAGAGCGAAGGCTCAATGTGGGTGCGTGCTTGAATTGAAAGACTTACACACATGACATGAAATTAAACCCAAATATAAATTGCAGTATGGCCTTAACTAAGGTCTTGGGAGTAAGAGCGAAGGCTCAATGTGTGTGAGAGTGCTTGAATTGAAGTACTACACACACGACATGAATGAAACCCAAATATAACTGCAATAAGGCCTTTACTAAGGTCTTGGGAGTAAGAGCGAAGGCTCAATGTGTGTGAAAGTGCTTGAATTGAAAGACTTACTCACACGACATGAAATGAAACCCAAATAGTATAGGTCGGCCCTTACTTGGGTCTTTCAAATAAGAGCGAAAGCTCAATGTTTGTGAGAGTGCTTGAATTGAAAGACTTACTCACACGACATGAAATGAAACCCAAATAGTATAGGTCGGCCCTTACTTGGGTCTTTCAACTAAGAGCGAAAGCTCAATGTGTGTGAGAGTGCTTGAATTGAAAGACAACGCACCCAACTTAAACAAAACCCTTCGAAAATGAAAGTATATGTACACTTATATATTAGGGGCTGATTAGGCCCGTGTGTGTTCAAAATCGTGTACGACTAAGAGAGTGCACGTGTGTGGTTGTGCCAAGTCACGTTATTACAAGCGGGGGGAGACTATGCTTCGTTATTACAACCCCGTATCAAATTGAATCTCAAGCAAGTATACAACTAAAGACCGGGTTTAGACACTTACGAGTAGCTGGTCCGTAGAGGTCCTGCTTGAGCGTGGACTTGGCCTTAGGCTGCAAACGGGAGCTCCGCGAAGATAGGTGATCAAAGGTGCTGGTCGGCTGCAAGTGGATGTCGCCTCAAGGTAGGGGGTTTAAATGGGCTGAACGAGTGAGGTCTTAGGGTTACTAGGGGAGTTGAGAGTTTTGGGAAAGCTGGACCTAAAGGAGGGTTTGTGGGAAGGCCGAATGGGACACCTAGGGGAAGGTAGTGGACGGCAGTTTGGGTGATACTAGGTTCGGCTAGGTGAAAAGGGTGGTGGCAAAGGGGCTGAGATGAGGATAGGGTAGGTGGCTAAGAGTGGAGAGGTGGAAGAGAAGGGGGCTAGGTAAGGTGCAGGGTACTTACCGAATGGGGAGAAGTGGCGAGTGGATGAAAAGGGAAGCCAGTTGTTGATGGGAGTTCGGCTGGTTCGGCTGGATGAAGGTGGTGGCGTCCGGCTGGGTGAGGTGGTGGTGGATGGAAGAGGGAAGGTGGCGGTGCAGGCGGAACTGATGGAGCAGGTGGAGCAGGCGAAGGTGATGGAGAGTGGTCCCGGCTGGGTGAGATATGGGAGAAGGAGAGGGCCCGGCTGGGTGAGATGGTGGTTCCCACTTGGAAAACCCGCCCACAAAGGGGAGGGGTTTAAATAGGGAATGGGTAGGTCAGTTAGGGGTGGGCTGAGGGTAGTGGTTAGGTGGTTTAGGTAGGGTGGTATGTAGATAAGGTGGGCTGGAAAGGGTTGGGCCAGATATTTTAGGCTAGGTTTAGGCATTTTGGGCTAGGTTTAGGTGAAGGAGCTCCCTTAGCATGGCCCATAGACCTTGATCACCCCATGTTGGTGCAGCCCTAGGTTAGGTTTTAGCTAATTACAAGCTTAAACCCACTCAATTAGGCTAACCCACATGATTAAACCCAAACTTGACATACAAGTCAAGCTTAATACAACACTCTTGATATTTTTCACCCCCACTCTCTCTCATGCCCAATATCCCACGTGAATTTCAAGTGGGCCCCACCTCCATTTATGAGAAGGTGATGTGGGCTATGGATATGGATATTGGATTGGATCTCTGGATCCAAATCCAAATCCAAGTCCACACATGGGTTTGGATTGGAATCTGGATATATATGGTCCAGATCCAATCCAAACTGAACTCTGACTCCTTCGAGCTGGGTTCGAAACGGACGATTCGTGCGGGGCCTGACAGCATCAGTACTCCGTCTGCGTTGGGTCTTCGCCAACATGGTCGTCCGCCTCCGTTTCTGCCTTCCGGAGATGACTTCAAATGATATTTTGGTAAGAACAGGGTCTTGGACGTTCGAGATCCTGGGGTGTGAATCAGATACAAGAGTTGCTGTGCCGGGCTCGACAGGTGCTCCGGTTCCGGGCTCTTCTTGGCTCTCCTGGTCCTGTCTTGAACGGGCCAAGCCACTTCGGGGTTTCAAAACGTGTTTTAAAAGGGTTTTCAAAAGCCATATTATATGTTTTTGAAAGATAAAGTTTAAAACATATGTACAGGGTTGTTTGGAAGGCTCCTGGGTTTCCAGACTCAAAATGGCCCTTTGGGGCTGCTTTTACAAAACCAAGTTTGTTTTAAGGAATTCGTGGGATTTCGGGGTGTTTACAGATGCCCCTCTTTGGCCTTGTCCAAATAGATTTGGATAAGGGCAAAGATGACAAACACCCCTTTCAATGTCTCCCTAGATCTAGTCACGAAGAATATGGGATCGTCCCATTTTAGCAAAATCTCAATTTACAAACTCTGGTAGGTGGAGATATCACGCCAAAGGGTTATACTATGGAATCTGGTCCTAAAATGGGATCATGTTCATGCAAGTATCATGCGTGGAATGCAGATGACATGGGTGTGGTGCCAAGAATGGCGACCTCCCCGAGACCAGATGTGGTCGAACTCTAGAGACTTACAAGGTCTATTGCTCCAAGTGAGCAAATCCTATGTTGTTCGATGTTTGGTTTTCAAAACTTATTTACAAAACTATTTACAAAAGGGACAACTGTCTTGAGCCTCGATCCTAAGGATCTCGAGCTCTTCATGCTTGCCCTTGTTTGAGTCTTAACACTCGCTTATCTAGCGGAGGTTTTATAAGAAAACAAGCTTCATTTCAAATTCCTACGCCTTACTCGAAACGTCGAATTCTCAAACAAGATGAAATTCAAGTAAGCAAATCCTATTTTTACTTTAGGATTCCTCGAAATGAACCATGCTTTAGCTTGGGACAAGCCAGGGATGGGAAAGAGATACCACGGTCCCTTCTGAAGCGTCCCGTGGTTTAAGGCATAGAAGGTGGAAAACTGCTCCTTTTGAGCTTTTCGGCCTCTTTTTCCTTTTTTTCATAGAGGGTCTCCCTTTGGGAGTATTTTTTCTTTAATCCCTCTTTTTCATAAGAGAATCGATTTTTCTTTCTGAAGTCTGGTTTCTTTCTTTTGGAAAGAGACTTTAAATGGGAAATTCCCTTTTGATTTGGGCCTTTGTTTTCCTTTTGGATTGGAGAAGAGAAGAGGGGAGGACTTATCCCAAGCCTACACTCGATCCATTCCAGATCAGCCTATTTAGAAATAGCACGTACTACTTGCAAGTATCTTGCTATGTTGAACCAGGCCTTTCTTTGTAAGATGAAGGATTTTGAAATGCAACCACGATTTTGAAAACTCCACTCTTTTACAAGTGCGAATTCTCTCACTTAGGGTCACACGAGTTCGCCTTTGCACCTTATTCACATGTCTCAGGGCAGCTATCCCTATAAGATTTTCGAAAAACTGGAATTTAATCCAGATCCTACACATGATACTTCTTTAAGTATTGAATATTGATAGGATCTGCTAAATTCCTACCTTCTACATCGATCAACCAATACGAATTGTTTGTAGTGGTTGCTCGTATCCCAGTTGGGGCGCCACTTGCCTAGGGGGTGTGGGCCACGATGGTGGATGGTTTTTAAGACCAGATCTCCCACTTCAAAGTGGCGAGGTCTCATGTGTTTGCTATAATGTCGGGCTATCCTTTGCCGGTATGCACGAGCATGATCCATGGCAAGGAGTCGCCTCTCATCTAGCAAATCTAGTTCGGCCATCCTAGCATGCTGAAGCGTCTCTAGGGGGAGGTCGAGTGCTATAGATGTATGAAATGAATGCAGTTGGGTATGAATGGGAAGAATGGCGTTTGTGCCATAGACCAATTCGAATGGTGTGGCATTCGTGGGAGTCCGGATGGAAGTCCTATAAGCCCATAAGGCTTCATCCAGCTTCTCGTGCCACATCCTACCCTTCTCTAAGGTTTTCTCAATAATACTAATGAGAGTCTTGTTTGTGGCTTCGGGTTGGTCGTTGCCTTGAGGGTAGTAGGGCGAGGAGAAGTGGTGAGTTATGCCATACATGTTGCACAACTTAACCATCCGCTCATTCTTGAATGGGGTACCATTATCAGACACAAGGTCTCGTGGAACCCCATATCGAGCCAAGATATTCCTCCGGATGAAAGCCACCACATGTTGCTCCATTACATTCGTTAGGGAAATGGCTTCCACCCACTTGGAGAAATACTCCGTGGCTGCTAAAATAAAACGATGCCCATTCGAGGCCTTTGGAAATATTGGGCCTACTATATCAAACGCCCACATGGTAAATGGCCAGGGGCTGACCACGGAATGCAACGTGGATGAAGGGATATGAATGGCGTGCCCATGCACTTGACACGGATGACACTTCCTAACATGATCGTGACAATCCTTTTTCAGGGTGGACCAAAAATACCCCCCTCTAAGTATTTTCATTGCCATCATGTTGGCATTAACATGACCTCCACATTCTCCATCGTGGAATTCATGCATTACTATACTAGCCTCCTCTAGGTCGATACACCTAAGCAGAATGCCGGTAAAACTCTTTTTGTATAAGACCCCACCCAGAATGGTGTATCGGGTCGAAATCTTATGAATGAATGCCTTATCTTTGGACGTGGCATCCTCGGTGAATCCCCCATTTTCTAAAAATTGTTTTATGTCATAGAACCAGGGTTTTTCAATAGACTCTGGGTTGTTTTGGCAAATATCCAAGTCGTGTGTGGATGGATGGGGCGCATGCCATATTTCCAAAGATCTGGTCCCTAAAATGGGATCGACCTTCAGGGCTGAGCCCAAGGAGGAGAGGGCATCGGCGATGCCATTGTCATCTCTTCCTACGTGTGTGAGCTTACACGACTGGAAGGATTGGACCAATCGAGTGGCCAACTCGTGATATGGAAGTAGTTTCTCATTACGTACTTGCCAAATTTTTAAAACCTGGTTTATGACAAGGAGCGAATCTCCAAAGACCTCGATGCATGATGCCCCTAGAGTTTTCGAAATCCTTAAGCCTTGTATGAGTGCTTCATACTCAGCTACGTTGTTGGAACATTCGAAATCTAAGCGGACTGCTATGGGAATGTCGCCCTTCTCAGGGGAGATTAGGATGATCCCGGCACCAGCCCCTCGTTGGTTTCGTGCCCCGTCGAAGTGCATCTTCCACACTTGGTTTTCGAAAGAATTTGCCAAAATGTGGTTTTGAAAATGGTTTTGCAATATGCCTTCATCAGGCATTTCGACAAGAGTGGGATATGCGTCCTCTAAGGGGAATTCAGCCACGTAATCTGCTAGGGCTTGCCCCTTAATGGAGATCTGGTGATGGTATTTCAGATCATACTCCATTAGAAGGAGTTGCCATTTGCCCAATCTACCCGTGAGAATGGGTTTTTCGAACAAGTGCTTGATTGGATCAAGCTTGGACACTATCCAGATCTCATGATCTAGGAAATAGTGTCTGAACTTCTGGAAGGCTCCTGGGTTTCCAGACTCAAAATGGCCCTTTGGGGCTGCTTTTACAAAACCAAGTTTGTTTTAAGGAATTCGTGGGATTTCGGAGTGTTTACAGGTGTGTTGTCTTTCAATTCAAGCACGCACATACATTGAGCCTTCACTCTTATTTATAAGACCCAAGTAAGGGCCGTGTTATACTATCCTTGGGTTTAATTTCATGTTGTGTGCATAGTACTTCAATTCAAGCACTCACACACAATGAGCTTTCGCTCTTATTCCCAAGACCTTAGTTAAGGACATACTGCAATTTATATTTGGGTTTCATTTCATGTCGTGTGTGTAGTATTTCAATTCAAGCACGCACCCACATTGAGCCTTCGCTCTTATTTGCAAGACCCAAGTAAGGGCCCATATATACCTTATATACGTATTTCCCTTCGGCATTTACATTACAAGTCATTTACCTTAAGTCATTTCCCTTCGGCATTTACATTACAAGTCATTTCCTTTAAGTCATTTCCCTTCGGCATCGTCTTTACATTCGGGTTTTCCCTTTGGAGTAGCGTGAGTTTGCATTGCATATACGCCATACCACGAGTTAGGACGCATATTGCATCAAAGCAAACCCCATACTCCCGCTCAAAGTCGCCACATTTAGTGGAGTGTTCATAACACACACCTAGGTGGCCCATAAAGGGATAAAAAGAAAGACTTAGGCACGTGCAAATCCACGTGATCTAAAATCTGGAAATCGTACTAAAAAGACCTGAATCAAACACCTCAAACTACTTTTGTAGGTCCTTCTATCCAAAACTCGATTTTTTAAAAGCGTACAGACTGACCCTTGCGCATCGGTGTAAGAAGGTCTGCGACGACAAGAGCTTGCTTGCTCGCAGTCGCCATGTTAGAAGTCAGGTTTAGAATATATCTTCGCTAGCTTAGGTAAGCTAGCTGGCATGCCCTGTTTATTTAAATAGGACTTAGACACACGAAAAGGTTCGCTCCAGGCCTAAGAAAGAAGGGAGGCGGAGATTTTCTGCATCTACAGTAGTTTGGCACGCCCGGTGGGACGTGAGTCTTTTAAAAGTCGAGTTAGTCTATGTAGACGCGCGAAAATCCCCGCCTCTTCGCCTCTTTCGGGGGCTTGGAGTGGATCTTCTCGTGTGTCTAAGGCCTATGTATGCAAATAGGGCGTGCCAGCTAGCTTACTTAAGCTAGCGAAGATATTTTTAACACTGACTTCTAAACGTGGCGACTGTGAGCAAGTAAGCTCTTGTCGTCGCAGACCTTCTTGCACCGATGCGCAAGGGTCAGTCTGTACGCTTTGCAAAAATCGAGTTTTGGAGAGAAAGTCTACGAAGCGGTTCGAGGTGTCTATTTCGGGTCTTTAGGATGCGATTGCATATTTTAGATCACGTGGTTTTGCACGTGCCTAAGTCTTTTCTTTTATCCCTTTTCGGGCCACCTAGTTTGTGTGTTATGAACACTCCACTACATGGGCGAATTCGAGCTGGGCTTGCTTCGATGCAATATGCGTCCTACCTCGTGGTATGGCGTAGATGCAATGCAAACTCACGCTACTCCAAAGGGAAAACCCGAAATGTAAAGACAATACTGAAGGGAAATGACTGAAGGGAAATAACCGAAGGGAAATAACCGAAGGGAGATATGTATATAGCTTATGTATATGAGCCCTTACTCGGGTCTTGCAAATAAGAGCGAAGGCTCAATGTGGGTGCGTGCTTGAATTGAAAGACTTACACACACGACATGAAATTAAACCCAAATATAAATTGCAGTATGGCCTTGACTAAGGTCTTGGGAGTAAGAGCGAAGGCTCAATGTGTGTGAAAGTGCTTGAATTGAAGTACTACACACACGACATAAATGAAACCCAAATATAACTGCAATAAGGCCTTTACTAAGGTCTTGGGAGTAAGAGCGAAGGCTCAATGTGTGTGAAAGTGCTTGAATTGAAAGACTTACTCACACAACATGAAATGAAACCCAAATAGTATAGGTCGGCCCTTACTTGGGTCTTTCAAATAAGAGTGAAAGCTCAATGTGTGTGAGAGTGCTTGAATTGAA
This sequence comes from Brasenia schreberi, assembly GCA_036023115.1. Classification (NCBI taxonomy): domain Eukaryota; kingdom Viridiplantae; phylum Streptophyta; class Magnoliopsida; order Nymphaeales; family Cabombaceae; genus Brasenia; species Brasenia schreberi. Next base: position 7,292,217 of record JAYKKT010000079.1, read on the forward strand.
AGACTTACTCACACGACATGAAATGAAACCCAAATAGTATAGGTCGGCCCTTACTTGGGTCTTTCAAATAAGAGCGAAAGCTCAATGTGTGTGAGAGCTTGAATTGAAAGACAACGCACCCAACTTAAACAAAACCCTTCGAAAATGAAAGTATATATATACACTTATGTATTAGGGGCTGATTAGGCCCGTGTGTGTTCAAAATCGTGCACGACTAAGAGAGTGCACGTGTGTGGTTGTGCCAAGCTACGTTATTACAAGCGGGGGGAGACTATGCTCCATTATTACAACCCCGTATCAAATTGAATCTCAAGCAAGTATACAACTAAGGACCGAGTTTAGGCACTTACGAGTAGCTGGTCCGTAGAGGCCTTGCTTGAGCGTGGGCTTGGGCTTCGCCTTGGGCTGCAAACGGGAGCTCCGCGAAGATAGGTGATCAAAGGTGCTGGCCGACTGCAAGTGGGGCGCGGGATAGGCGCCTCGAAGGTGGCCGGTGGCAAGTAGATGTCGCCTCAAAGTAGGGGGTTTAAAGGGGCTGAATAAGTGGGTTTTTAGGGTCACTAGGGGAGTCGAGTGTTTAGGGAAAACTGGACCTAAGGGGAGTTTGTGGGAAGGCCGAATGGGACACCTGGGGGAAGGCCGAAGGGGATATGATGGCTAGGTAATGGCCGGCAGTTTGGGCTATGCTAGGTTCGGCTAAGTGAAAAGGGTGGTGGCAAAAGGGCTGAGATGAGGATAGGGTAGGTGGCTAGGAGTGGAGAGGTGGAAGAGAAGGGTTTTGATAGAGTTAGGGTACTTACCGAATGGATAGGTGGCGGATGAAGTGGGAAGCCGGGAGTGGATGGGACTCTTGGCTGGTTCGGTTGGATGAAGGTGGTGGCGTCCGGCTGGGTGAGATGATGGAGAGTGGAAGAGGGAAGGTGGCGGGGCAGGTTGAGCTAGTGGAGCAGGTGGAGAGTGGAGCAGGCGGGCAGGTGGAGAGTGGAGAGTGGAGCCGGCTGGGCTGAGGTGAGGGCCTCCTTTCTTTCCCCAAAACCCGCCCCCAAAGGGGAGGGGTTTAAATAGGGGATGGGTAGGTCGGTTAGGGCTGGGCTGAGGGTAGTGGTTAGGTGGTTTAGGTAGGGTGGTATGTAGATAAGGTGGGCTGGAAAGGGTTGGGCCAGATATTTTAAAACTAGGGGTTTGGGTAGATTGTGGGCTAAGGGTGGTTTAGGGGTTTAGGGCTAGGTTAGGTGGTTGGGTTTTAGGGTGAGGTTTAGTGAGCTAGGTTAGGTGATTAGGCTAGGTTTAGGCTAGGATTAGGAAAATTAATCTAGGTTTAGGGAAGGATTAGGGAAGTGGGTTAGGTGATTAGGTTGGGATTAGGCCGGGATTAGGGAAGTGGGTTAGGTGATTAGGTTGGGATTAGGGGTGGATTAGGGGTTTAGGCTAGGATTAGTCATTTTGGGTTAGGTTTAGGTGAGGGAGCTCCCTTAGCATGGCCCATAGATCTTGATCACCCCATGTTGGTGCAGCCCTAGGTTAGGTTTTAGCTAATTACAAGCTTAAACCCACTTAATTAGGCTAACCCACATGATTAAACCCAAACTTGACACACAAGTCAAGCTTAATACAACACTCTTGATATTTTTCATCCCCACTCTCTCTCATGCCCAATATCCCACGTGAAACTCAAGTGGGCCCCACCTCCATTTATGAGAAGGTGATGTGGGCCATGGATATGGATATTGGATTGGATCTCTGGGTCCAAATCCAAATCCAAGTCCACATATGGGTTTGGATTGGAATCTGGATATATATGGTCCAGATCCAATCCAAACTGAACTCTGACTCCTTCGAGCTGGGTTCGAGATGGACGATTTGTGCGGGGCCTGACAGCATCAGTACTCCGTCTGCGTTGGGTCTTCGCCAACATAGTCGTCCGCCTCCGTTTCTGCCTTCCGGAGATGACTTCAAATGCTATTTTGATAAGAACAGGGTCTTGGACGTTTGAGATCCTGGGGTGTGAATCAGATACAAGAGTTGTTGTGCCGGGCTCGACATGTGCTCCGGTTCCGGGCTCTTCTTAGCTCTCCTGGTCCTGTCTTGATCGGGCCAAGCCGCTTCGGGGTTTCAAAACATGTTTTAAAAGGTTTTCAAAAGCTATATCATATGTTTTTGAAAGATAAAGTTTAAAACATATATATAGGGTTGTCTGGAAGGCTCCTGGGTTTCCAGACTCAAAAATGGCCCTTTGGGGCTGCTTTTACAAAACCAGGTTTGTTTAAGAAATTCGTGGGATTTCGGGGTGTTTACAGATGACCCTCTTTGGCCTTGTCCAAATAGATTTGGATAAGGGCAAAGATGACAAACACCCCTTTTAATGTCTCCCTAGATCTAGCCACGAAGAATATGGGATCGTCCCATTTTAGCAAAATCTCAATTTACAAACTCTGGTAGGAGGAGATATCACGCCAAAGGGTTGACTTATGGAATCTGGTCCTAAATGGGATCATGTTCATGCAAGTACCATGCGTGGAATGCAGATGACATGGGTGTGGTGCCAAGAGTGGCGACCTCCCAGAGACCAGATGTGGTCGAACTCTAGAGACTTACAAGGTCTATTGCTCCAAGTGAGCAAATCCTATGTTGTTCGATGTTCGGTTTTCAAAACTTATTTACAAAAGCTATTTACAAAAGGGACAACTGTCTTGAGCCTCGATCCTAAGGATCTCGAGCTCTTCGTGCTTGCCCTTGTTTGAGTCTTAACACTCGCTTATCTAGCGGAGATTTTATAAGAAAACAAGTTTCATTTCAAATTCCTACACCTTACTCGAAACGTCGAATTCTCAAACAAGATGAAATTCAAGTAAGTAAATCCTATTTTTACTTTAGGATTCCTCGAGATGAACCATGCTTTAGCTTAGGATAAGCCAGGGATGGGAAAGAGATACCACGGTCCCTTCTGAAGCGTCCCGTGGTTTGAGGCATAGAAGGCGGAAAACTGCTCTTTTTGAGCTTTTTGGCCTCTTTTTCCTTTTTTCCATAGAGGGTCTCCCTTTGGGAGTATTTTTTCTTTAATCCCTCTTTTTTATAAGAGAATCGATTTTTCTTTTTGAAGTCTGGTTTCTTTCTTTTGGAAAGAGACTTTAAATGGGAAATTCCCTTTTGATTTGGGCCTTTGTTTTCCTTTTGGATGGAGAAGAGAAGGGGGGAGGACTTATCCCAAGCCTACACTCGATCCATTCAAGATCAGCCTATTTAGAAATAGCACGTACTACTTGCAAGTATCTTGCTATGTTGAACTAGGCCTTTCTTTGTAAGAAGAAGGATTTTGAAATGCAACCACGATTTTGAAAACTCCACTCTTTCACAAGTGCGAATTCTCTCACTTGGGTTCACACGAGTTTGCCTTTGCACCTTATTCACATGTCTCAGGGCAGCTATCCCTCTAGAATTTTCGAAAACTGGAATTTAGTCCAGATCCTATACATGATATTTCTTTAAGTATTGAATATTGATAGGATCTGCTAAATTCCTACCTTCTACATCGATCAACCAATACGAATTGTTCGTAGTGGTTGCTCGTACAACATAGGGTCCATCCCAGTTGGGGCGCCACTTGCCTAGGGGGTGTGGGCCACGATGGTGGATGGTTTTCAAGACCAGATCTCCCACTTCAAAGTGGCGAGGTCTCATGTGTTTGCTATAATGTCGAGCTATCCTTTGCCGGTATGCACGAGCATGATCCATGGCAAGGAGTCGCCTTTCATCTAGCAAATCTAGTTCGGCCATCCTAGCATGCTGAAGCGTCTCTAGGGGGAGGTCGAGTGCTAGGGATGTATGAAATGAATGCAGTTGAGTATGAATGGGAAGAATGGCGTTTGTGCCATAGACCAACTCGAATGGTGTGGCATTCGTGGGAGTCCGGATGGAAGTCCTATAAGCCCATAAGGCTTCATCCAGCTTCTCGTGCCATGTCCTACCCTTCTCTAAGGTTTTCTCAATAATACTAATGAGAGTCTTGTTTGTGGCTTCGGCTTGGCCGTTGCCTTGAGAGTAGTAGGGCGAGGAGAAGTGGTGAGTTATGCCATACGTGTTGCACAACTTAACCATCCGCTCATTCTTAAATGGGGTACCATTATCAGACACAAGGTCTCGTGGAACCCCAAATCGAGCCAAGATATTCCTCCGGATGAAAGCCACCACATGTTGCCCCATTACATTTGTTAGGGAAATGGCTTCCACCCACTTGTTGAAATACTCCGTGGCTGCTAGAATAAAACGATGCCCATTCGAGGCCTTTGGAAATATTGGGCCTACAATGTCAAATGCCCACATGGTAAATGGCCAGGGGCTGACCACGGAATGCAATGCAGATGAAGGGATATGAATGGCGTGCCCATCCACTTGACACGAATGACACTTCCTAACATGATCGTGACAATCCTTTTTCAGGGTGGACCAAAAATAGCCCCCTCTAAGTATTTTCATCGCCATCATGTTGGCATTAACATGACCTCCACATTCTCCATCGTGGAACTCATGCATCACTATCCTAGCCTCCTCTAGGTCGATACACCTAAGCAGAATGCCGGTAAAACTCTTTTTGTATAAGACCCCACCCAGAATGGTGTATCGGGTCGAAATCTTACGAATGAATGCCTTATCTTTGGACGTGGCATCCTCGGTGAATCCCCCATTTTCTAAAAATTGTTTTATATCATAGAACCAGGGTTTTTCAATGGACTCTGGGTTGTTTTGGCAAATATCCAAGTCGTGTGTGGATGGATGGGGCGCATGCCATATTTCCGAAGATCTGGTCCCTGAAATGGGATCGACCTTCAGGGTTGAACCCAAGGAGGAGAGGGTATCGGCGATGCCATTGTCCTCTCTTCCTATGTGTGTGAGCTTACACGACTGGAAGGATTGGACCAATCGAGTGGCCAACTCGTGATATGGAAGTAGTTTCTCATTACGTACTTGCCAAATTTTTAAAACCTGATTTATGACAAGGAGCGAATCTCCAAAAACCTCAATGCACGATGCCCCTATAGTTTTCGAAATCCTTAAGCCTTGTATGAGTGCTTCATACTCAGCTACGTTGTTGGAACATTCGAAATCTAAGCGGACTGCTATGGGAATCTCGCCCTTTTCAGGGGAGATTAGGATGATCCCGGCAGCAGCCCCTCGTTGGTTTCGTGCCCCATCGAAGTGCATTTTCCACACTTGGTTTTCGAAAGAATTTGCCAAAATGTGGTTTTGAAAATGGTTTTGCAATATGCCTTCATCAGGCATTTCGACAAGAGTGGGATATGTGTCCTCTAAGGGGAATTCAGCCACGTAATCTGCTAGGGCTTGCCCCTTAATGGAGATCTGGTGATGGTATTTCAGATCATACTCCATTAGAAGGAGCTGCCATTTGCCCAATCTACCCGTGAGAATGGGTTTTTCGAACAAGTGCTTGATTGGATCAAGCTTGGACACTATCCAGATCTCATGATCTAGGAAATAGTGTCTGAACTTCTGGCAGGCCCAGACTAGGGCCAAGCACGTCTTCTCCATGGCTTGATAATTTCGTTCATAAGCCAAGAGAGTTTTCGAAATATAGTAGATGGCATACTCCTTATGGGTGTCATCCTCGTATTGAGCCAATAGGGCTCCTAAAGCGTTTACATGCACGGAGATGTATAATAAAAGCGGTTTTCCTTGTTTTGGAGGATTCAAAACGGGGGGATTAACCAAGTATGCCTTCAGTCTCTCGAAGGACTTTTGGCATTCGTCATCCCATAAGAATTTCGTACCCTTCCTTAACAGTTTGTTGAAGGGTTCGCATCTAGTTGCCAGATTCGATATGAATCGGCGCACAGATTGTAATCGACCCTAGAGGCTACGGATTTGGGTGAGATTGGAGGGTGGAGCCATGTCTATGATGGCTCGACACTTAGAGGGGCCGACTTCTATTCCCCTTTGGCTTACCATAAAGCCTAGAAGCTTCCCTGATTCTACCCCGAACACACATTTTTGAGGGTTTAGCTTTACTTTGTAAAGCCTAAGCCTTTCGAAAATCTTTTGTAAACATTCGATATGGGTGCATCGGGTTTTGGATTTCGCCAAGAGATCATCTACATACACTTCTACAAGCTCATGAATTTGATCATGGAAGATCGTGTTCATGGCTCGTTGGTATGTCGCGCCGGTATTTTTCAAACCAAAGGGCATGACTGTATAGCAGTACGTGCCCCATGGGGTTGTGAAGGCGGTCTTACCCTGATCTCGTGGACTTAGTTTGATTTGATTATAGCCTGAATAGCCATCCACGAATGAAAACATTTCATGATTTGCAGTACTATCGACTATCAAATCTATGTTTGGTAAAGGATAATTATCCTTTGGAGTGGCTTTATTCAGGTTTCTGAAATCCATGCATATTCGAATTTTCCCATTGGTTTTTCGAACCACAACGATATTTGACAACCAATCAGAATACGCAATGGGTTTTATAAATCCGGCTTTTAGCAGATCTTCTAAACCCTCTATGACTTGCGTGTGTACATTCGGGTGTATTTTCTTAAGCTTCTGCTTTATTGGTTTTACACCTACATCTAAGGGAAGACGATGCTCGACAATGCTGGGATCTATGCCCGGCATGTCTTCATATGTCCATGCAAACACATCTAAATAGGTTTGTAGAAATGCAATGAATGCTAATTTTTCAGTTTCATGCAAGCATGCGCCTATTTTGATGGTTTTGGGATTGGAATCATCCCCTAGGTTTACCTCTATGAAATCTCCTCCTACTGATTGGGAAGGTCTTTCAAAATCGAGAATTCTATGAAATTCTGGGAGCTCAGAAGTGGGATCTTCCTCAAGGGGATCCACTTCTGGGCTTTGATCATTCTCGTGGGCTATAGACCCGAGGGAACTTGATGTGTGGCTTTCAAAATAACCTGGTTTTGTACTTGGATTTTCGAGTGATTTCGAAATTTTTGGTCTGGCTATGCAGACGACACTTCTTTCGAAATCCTTTTCTTTTGCCAAAGGCCTACCAGGAGCAGCTATGTACAAAATCTTTTTGGTATTTTCCAAATTTTCGATTTTTTTGGGTTTTTGTAAAACAAGAACTTTGGGAACTATACAAAGCACTCTCTTTTCGAGTTTTTGTTTTTCCATTGTTTTTGGTTTTTCTTGTTTTTTGATTTTTTTGATTTTAAGTTTTTCAAATGTTTTTGGTATTTTTAGAAAAAGGGATCTTCCGTCATACCTACAAAGGGAAAACACTACGGGTTAGACTCGGAATAGGAGGTCTAAACCATAGGTTTCTTCTAAGACAGGCTCCGGGGCACCCTTGACCCAGGTGGTCACAGGGGGTGGCTCCGGCGGTATTCGGGGAGTATAGCCGATCCCATATCGGCTTGGGTTGGCCCTAGGAAGGATGGGCTCTAGGAGACCCTGGCTTTGTGCCCCTAGACTCTTGTTGGGCGTGTAGCCCATGTTCAATAACATGTTCCACGACCTTTTGTTTTTTGAAAAGATGGGATATAAGTCGTGGTCCTGGAACATGCTATCGTCCATATTAGGCTCGTATGGCCTTTTGTCCAGGGGTTTTGGAAATAGGGAACGCTTGGGTTTTCCTAGGAGGATTAGAGTCGGGAGGGGGCCCGCTTTGGGTGACCCCTTCACACATACAACCTTCCTAGGGTTGTTCAACACGAGCCGAGGTGGCTCAACCATAATTTGCCCCAGGTTAGCCTCATGGGCCTAGGAGCTTGATAAACAAGGAGAGTTTATGATCCCCTGAAGCTGTGGGTGACTCTCACCTAGGATCACTACGACCTAGTCCCTAAAAGGGATCTTGACACACCTGTGGAAGGTGGATGGCACAGCGCACAAACTGTGTATCCAGGGCCTTCCCAGCAACAGGTTATAATGGGGGTGGATGTCCAAGACATGGAACACCCCCGTGTGTTCGATCCCTCCCGTTTCCATTGGGAGTTCGATGGATCCTAAAGGTCTAGACGCATTCCCATCGTATCCAGTGATAACGATGGGGCTTGGATTCACTGAAGTCAAGGTGACTCCGATTTTGTACGCCACATGAAGTGGAAGGTTGTTGAGCCCTCCTCCACCATCGACTAGGCACCTGTCCAGAGAGTGGTTGTTTAGAACCACCTCGATATGTAGGGCCTTGTTGTGGGTTTCGTAGGGTCTATATACATCATCTTCCGAAAAGGTGATGGGCGATTTTGCTCCTAATAAAGCCACTTGGGCAGACAAGGATTCCGGACTTATGTTCGAATCAACCTTAGCCCTTTCTAGAATTTTCTCTAATACAAGTCTATGCCTAGGCGAGGTTTTGATAAGCTCTAGGATAGACATGTGAATAGGAATCTTTGAAAGGTGGTTTTCGAAATCATAAGGATTTAGGATGACTTTGTCCTTATCTGCTTTTGGCAGACCACTAGGGATACATGCTTTTGAGGGGCCAGGCACACTGACCACCTTTTGAGCACCTTGAAGGTGCGGGGGTTGGTAGATCCTCCCGGATCTAGTGACTTCCCCCACGACCAGCCTAGGGTTCGCGCTAAACTTGGCTCTAAGGATGAGCTGAGGAGAACCTTGGATTTTCAAAACTGGTTTTATCGGGGTTTCCACTTTTGGTGGTCCCCGAATGACGACTTGGGCGGGCCTCTTGTATAATACAAGGATGGGCGCACAAGTGGGTCGACCAGGTTCTGGCTTTTGCGCTAGTTCCTTGGAAATGGTGAGGGTACATACCTCCTTTCCTTTCCCACTGCCACTGGCGTGTTTGGGAAAGGGTTCCTTGAAGATAGCTTGAGGTGGCTCAGGTTCCGCAGTGACCTGGAGCCGGCCTTCTGCTATCAAGTTCTTAATTTTATTTAAAAGAGAGAAGCAGCGTTTGGTATCATGGCCTTTGAGCCGATGATACTTACAAAATCGGTTTAAATACCCCCCTTTGGACGTGACTCCTTCGGGGATCTCAGGGAGTTCGATCATGCCCTAGGCAAGTAAGAGGTCTAGGACCTCCGACACAGGTTGCCCCAGCGGAGTGTACTCCTGTTTTTCAACCGGTTTTTGAAAATTACGTTCTCTCTTATTTTCTAATTTTTCAAAATTTTTAGAAGTGTCCGCCATGCCTAGATCCACCCGGACATTGGCGATTTTATGGGGCTTTGCCCCTTTTTCCGTCGTGGGCAGCCTATATGCAATGGGCTTTTCCAAACGGGTTTTTGGAACGGCACTTCCTTTCCATAAGTGGTCGTATGTCCCTTTTCGTAAGTTGGTTTCGAAAAGGGAGGCCTTTTTGATCAACTTATGGAAAGTTGAAATCTCATGAAACGAGAGAAGGGTTTTTAACTCGCTTTTGAAATTATCCAGGATGAGCATTACTGCGCATCCTTCGGATATGGGCTCTCGCACTTGGCCCAAAAGCGACCTCCATCTTATAATGAAGGCATGCACGTCTTCGTTCATGCCTTACTTTGTATCCCTTAAGGTATTCAGGGTTGGCGTGACTTCCACGTTGTGTGCAAATATTTGCATGAAGCAGTTCGCTAACTCTTCAAATGTAGCGAACTGGCTTAAGTCGTAGGAAGCCAGCCATTTGACAGTTGTGCCTTTAAGGGATAGAGGAAACCAATACACCCATTTCATCGAGTCCTTTTTCTTCTTATGGGCTCGACGTGAGAAAAGCTGCAAGTGAGACCTAGGGTCTCCCATGCCATCATACCGATGGAAGTTCGGTATTTCATCGTCACTGTCTATTTCGTAATCCATAGGAAGGAAATCAGACAGGGCGTAGCTTCTTTTCTCTTTATTCTGCCCTTTCAGCAGCTGCTGTAGGGCTTTACGGTCCTTTTGTGTGAAGGACTCGTGGTATTGGTTGCCTTCCATTACGGAGGCCTCTTTTTGCTTGTGAGGTTTTTCAGATTTCTTTTTAGGCCTTTGTTCACCGTTCGATGAACATGAATCGCCTAATTCAGCCTCTTGGCTGAGAGCATCGATTTTGGCCTCAAACTCCCTTCTCAAGTCCTTGATTTCATCTAGTTTTATTTTGTTTTTAAAAATCCTCCTAGAGTGAGAACTTGATGCGCATGAGCCTTGACTCGACACTTCACTTGGATTGGATTTTGACATGCTTTTCAAGCTTTTTCAAAATGTCCTAAGTACAAGCAAAGAAAACAAGTTAAAACGACACCTTTTTACAAAATTTTCGCAAGACTTCTACAAGCAAACTCGATTTTTGAAAAGGCTCACGTCCCACCGGGCGTGCCAATCTCTGTAGACGCACGAAAATCCCCGTCTCTTCGCCTCTTTCGGGGGCTTGGAGTGGATCTTCTCGTGTGTCTAAGGCCTATGTATGCAAATAGGGCGTGCCAGCTAGCTTACTTAAGCTAGCGAAGATATTTTTATCACTGACTTCTAAACGTGGCGACTGTGAGCAAGTAAGCTCTTGTCGTCGCAGACCTTCTTGCACCGATGCGCAAGGGTCAGTCTGTACGCTTTTGCAAAAATCGAGTTTTGGAGAGAAAGTCTACGAAGCGATTCGAGGTGTCTATTTCGGGTCTTTAGGATGCGATTGCATATTTTAGATCATGTGGATTTGCACGTGCCTAAGTCTTTTCTTTTATCCCTTTTCGGGCCACCTACTTTGTGTGTTATGAACACTCCACTACATGGGCGAATTCGAGCAGGGCTTGCTTTTATGCAATATGCGTCCTACCTCGTGGTATGGCGTAGATGCAATGCAAACTCACACTACTCCAAAGGGAAAACCCGAAATGTAAAGACAATACTGAAGGGAAATAACCGAAGGGAAATAACCGAAGGGAAATATGTATATAGCTTATGTATATGAGCCCTTACTCGGGTCTTTGCAAATAAGAGCGAAGGCTCAATGTGGGTGCGTGCTTGAATTGAAAGACTTACACACAGGACATGAAATTAAACCCAAATATAAATTGCAGTATGGCCTTAACTAAGGTCTTGGGAGTAAGAGCGAAGGCTCAATGTGTGTGAGAGTGCTTGAATTGAAGTACTACACACACGACATAAATGAAACCCAAATATAACTGCAATAAGGCCTTTACTAAGGTCTTGGGAGTAAGAGCGAAGGCTCAATGTGTGTGAAAGTGCTTGAATTGAAAGACTTACTCACACGACATGAAATGAAACCCAAATAGTATAGGTCGGCCCTTACTTGGGTCTTTCAAATAAGAGCGAAAGCTCAATGTGTGTGAGAGTGCTTGAATTGAAAGACTTACTCACACGACATGAAATGAAACCCAAATAGTATAGGTCGGCCCTTACTTGGGTCTTTCAAATAAGAGCGAAAGCTCAATGTGTGTGAGAGCTTGAATTGAAAGACAACGCACCCAACTTAAACAAAACCCTTCGAAAATGAAAGTATATATATACACTTATGTATTAGGGGCTGATTAGGCCCGTGTGTGTTCAAAATCGTGCACGACTAAGAGAGTGCACGTGTGTGGTTGTGCCAAGCCACGTTATTACAAGCGGGGGGAGACTATGCTCCGTTATTACAACCCCGTATCAAATTGAATCTCAAGCAAGTATACAACTAAGAACCGAGTTTAGGCACTTACGAGTAGCTGGTCCGTAGAGGCCTTGCTTGAGCGTGGGCTTGGGCTTCGCCTTGGGCTGCAAACGGGAGCTCCACGAAGATAGGTGATCAAAGGTGCTGGCCGGCTGCAAGTGGGGCGCGGGATAGGCGCCTCGAAGGTGGCCGGTGGCAAGTTGATGTCGCCTCAAAGTAGGGGGTTTAAAGGGGCTGGATAAGTGGGTTTTTAGGGTCACTAGGGGAGTCGAGTGTTTAGGGAAAACTGGACCTAAGGGGAGTTTGTGGGAAGGCCGAATGGGACACCTGGGGGAAGGCCAAAGGGGATATGATGGCTAGGTAATGGCCGGCAGTTTGGGCTATGCTAGGTTCGGCTAAGTGAAAAGGGTGGTGGCAAAAGGGTTGAGATGAGGATAGGGTAGGTGGCTAGGAGTGGAGAGGTGGAAGAGAAGGGTTTTCATAGAGTTAGGGTACTTACCGAATGGGGATAGGTGGCGGATGAAGTGGGAAGCCGGGAGTGGATGGGACTCTTGGCTGGTTCGATTGGATGAAGGTGGTGGCGTCCGGCTGGGTGAGATGATGGAGAGTGGAAGAGGGAAGGTGGCGGGGCAGGTTGAGCTAGTGGAGCAGGTGGAGAGTGGAGCAGGCGGGTAGGTGGAGAGTGGAGAGTGGAGCCGGCTGGGCTGAGGTGAGGGCCTCCTTTCTTTCCCCAAAACCCGCCCCCAAAGGGGAGGGGTTTAAATAGGGGATGGGTAGGTCGGTTAGGGCTGGGCTGAGGGTAGTGGTTAGGTGGTTTAGGTAGGGTGGTATGTAGATAAGGTGGGCTGGAAAGGGTTGGGCCAGATATTTTAAAACTAGGGGTTTGGGTAGATTGTGGGCTAAGGGTGGTTTAGGGGTTTAGGGCTAGGTTAGGTGGTTGGGTTTTAGGGTGAGGTTTAGTGAGCTAGGTTAGGTGATTAGGCTAGGTTTAGGCTAGGATTAGGGAAATTAATCTAGGTTTAGGGAAGGATTAGGGAAGTGGGTTAGGTGATTAGGTTGGGATTAGGGGTGGATTAGGGGTTTAGGCTAGGATTAGTCATTTTGGGTTAGGTTTAGGTGAGGGAGCTCCCTTAGCATGGCCCATAGACCTTGATCACCCCATGTTGGTGCAGCCCTAGGTTAGGTTTTAGCTAATTACAAGCTTAAACCCACTCAATTAGGCTAACCCACATGATTAAACCCAAACTTGACACACAAGTCAAGCTTAATACAACACTCTTGATATTTTTCATCCCCACTCTCTCTCATGCCCAATATCCCACATGAAACTCAAGTGGGCCCCACCTCCATTTATGAGAAGGTGATGTGGGCCATGGATATGGATATTGGATTGGATCTCTGGGTCCAAATCCAAATCCAAGTCCACATATGGGTTTGGATTGGAATCTGGATATATATGGTCCAGATCCAATCCAAACTGAACTCTGACTCGTTCGAGCTGGGTTTGAGACGGACGATTTGTGCGGGGCCTGACAGCATCAGTACTCCGTCTGCGTTGGGTCTTCGCCAACATAGTCGTCCGCCTCCGTTTCTGCCTTCCGGAGATGACTTCAAATGCTATTTTGATAAGAACAGGGTCTTGGACGTTCGAGATCCTGGGGTGTGAATCAGATACAAGAGTTGTTGTGTCGGGCTCGACATGTGCTCCGGTTCCGGGCTCTTCTTAGCTCTCCTGGTCCTGTCTTGATCGGGCCAAGCCGCTTCGGGGTTTCAAAACATGTTTTAAAAGGTTTTCAAAAGCTATATCATATGTTTTTGAAAGATAAAGTTTAAAACATATATACAGGGTTGTCTGGAAGGCTCCTGGGTTTCCAGACTCAAAAATGGCCCTTTGGGGCTGCTTTTACAAAACCAGGTTTGTTTAAGAAATTCGTGGGATTTCGGGTTGTTTACAGTCTAGAAACTCGCTTGGAAAAGCCCATCACTTATGGGCTACCCACGATGGGCAAAGGGGCAAAGCCCCATAAAATCGCCAATGTCTGGGTGGATCCAGGCGTGGCAGGCACTTCCAAAAATTTTGAAAAACTAGAAAACAAAAGGGAGTGAACCTTTCAAAAACCGATTGAAAAACGGGAGTACACACCGCTGGGGCAACCTGTGTCGGAGGTCCTAGACCTCCTACTTGCCCAAGGCATGATAGAACTTCCCAAAATCCCTGAAGGAGTCACTTCCAAAGGGGGGTATTTGAATCGATTTTGTAAGTATCATCGGCTCAAAGGCCATGATACCAAACGTTGTTTCTCTCTTTTAAATAAAATTGAGAACTTGATAGCGGAGGGCCGACTCCAAGTCACTACAGAACCTGAGCCACCTCAAGCTATCTTCAAAGAACCCTTTCCCAAGCACGCCAGTGGCAGTGGGAAAGGAAAGGAGGTATGTACCCTCACCTTTTCAAAGGAACTAGCGCAAAAACCTGAGTCTGGTCGACCCACTTGTGCACCCACTCTTGTCTTGTACAAGAAGCCCGCCCAAGTCGTCATCCGGGGACCACCAAGAGCTGAATCCTCTGCTAAACCAGTTTTAAAACTTCAAGGTACTCCTCAACTCATACTTAGAGCCAAATTTAGCACGAACCCTAGGCTGGTCGTGGGGGAAGTAACTAGATCCGGGAGGATCTATCAACCCCCGCACCTACAAAGTGCTAAAAAGGTGGTCAGTGTGCCTGACCCCTCAAAAGCAGACAAGGATAAAGTCATCCTAAATCCTTATGACTTTGAAAACCACCTTTCAAAGATTCCTATCCACATGTCTATCCTAGAGCTTATACAAACCTCGCCTAGGCATAGACTCGTGCTAGAGAAAATTCTAGAAAGAGTCAAGCTTGATTCGAACATAAGTTTGGAATCCCTGTCTGCCCAAGTGGCTTTAATAGGTGCAAAATCGCCCATCACTTTCTCGAAAGATGATGTAGATAGACCCTACGAGTCCCATAACCAGGCCCTGCATATCGAGGTGGTTCTGAATAACCACTCTCTGGACAGGTGCCTAGTCGATGGGGGAGGAGGGCTCAACATCCTTCCACTTCATGTGGCGTATCAAATCGGAGTCACCTTGACTTCAAGAAACCCAAGTTCTATCATTATCACTGGATACGATGGGAATACGTCTAGGCCATTAGGATCGATCAAACTCCCAATGGAAACGAGAGGGATCACACACACGGGGGTGTTCCATGTCTTGGACATCCACCCCCATTATAACTATTGTTGGGAAGGCCCTGGATACACAGTTTGTGCGTTGTGCCGTCCACCTTCCACAGGTGTGTCAAGATCCCTTTCAGGGACCAGGTCGTGATAATCCTAGGTGAGAGTCACCCACAGCTTCAGGGGATCATAAACTCCCCTTGTTTATCGAGCTCCCAGGCCCATGAGGCTAACCTGGGGCAGATTGTGATTGAGCCGCCAAGACTCGTGTTAAACAACCCTAGGAAGGTTGTATGTGTGAAGGGGCCGCCCAAAGCAGGCCCCCTCTCGATCTTAACCCTTCTAGGAAAACCCAAGCGTTCCCTATTTCCAAAGCCCCTGGACAAAAAGCCACATGAGCACAATATGGACGACAGCAAGTTCCAGGACCACGATCTTTATCAAAACTTTTCAAAGAATAAGAAATCGTGGAACATGTTGTTGAATATGGGCTACACGCCCTACAAAAGTCTAGGGGCACAAAACCAGGGTCTCCTAGAGCCTATCCTTCCTAGGGCCAACCCAAGCCGATATGGGATCAGCTATACTCCCAGAATACCGCCAGAGCCACCCCCTGTGACCACCTGGGTCAAGGGTGCCCTGGAGCCTATCCTAGAAGAGACATACGATTTAGATTTCCTATTTCGAGTCTAATCCGTAGTGTTTTCCCTTTGTAGGTATGACGGAAGATCCCTTTTATAAAAATACAAAAACATTTGGAAAACTTAAAATCAAAAAAATTAAAAAAGAAGAAAAGCCAGAAACAATGGAAAAACAAAAACTCGAAAATAGAGTGCTTTGTATAGTTCCTAAAGTTCTTGTTTTACAAAAACCCAAAAAAATCGAAAATTTGGAAAATACCAAAAAGATTTTGTATATAGCTGCTCCTGGTAAGGCTTTGAGAAAAGATTTTGAAAGGAACGTCGTCTGCATAGCCAGACCAAAAATTTCGAAATCAATTGAAAATCCGAGTACAAAACCAGGTCTTTTTGAAAATCACGCATCAAATTCCCTCAGGTTTATAACCCACAAGAATGATCGAAGCCCAGAAGTGGATCCCCTTGAGGAAGATCCCACTTCTGAGCTCCCAGAATTTCATAAAGTTCTCGATTTTGAAAGACCTTCTAATTCAGTAGGAGGAGATTTCATAGAGGTGAACCTAGGGGATGATTCCAATCCTAGAACCATCAAAATAGGCGCATGCTTGCATGAACATGAAAGATCAGCATTCATTGCATTTCTACGAACCTATTTAGATGTGTTTGCATGGACATATGAAGACATGCCGGGCATAGACCCCAGCATTGTCGAGCATCGTCTTCCCTTAGATGCGGATGTAAAACCCATAAAGTAGAAGCTTAGAAAAATACACCCGAATGTACATACGCAAGTCAAAGAGGGTTTAGAAGATCTTTTAAAAGCCAGATTTATAAAACCCATTGCGTATTCTGATTGGTTGTCAAATATCGTCGTAGTTCGAAAAACCAATGGGAAAATTCGAATATGCATCGATTTCAGAAACCTGAATAAAGCCACTCCAAAGGATAATATTCCTTTACCAAACATAGATTTGATAGTCGATAGTACTGCAAATCATGAAATGTTTTCGTTTATGGATGGCTATTCAGGCTATAATCAAATCAAACTAAGTCCACAAGATCAGGGTAACACCACCTTCACAACCCCCTGGGGCACGTACTGCTATACAGTCATGCCCTTTGGTTTGAAAAACGCCGGCGCAACATACCAGAGTGCCATGACCACGATCTTCCATGATTAAATTCATGAGCTCGTAGAAGTGTATGTAGATGATCTCTTGGCAAAATCCAAAACCCGATGCACTCATATCGAATGTTTGCAAAAGATTTTCTAAAGGCTTAGACTTTACAAAGTAAAGCTAAACCATCAAAAATGTGTATTCGGGATAGAATCAGGGAAGCTTCTGGGCTTTATGGTGAGTGTAGACGCAGGAAAATCCCCGCCTCCCTAGTTTCTCAGGCCTGGAGCGGATCCTTTCGTGTGTCTAAGTCCTATTTGTATAAACAGGGCGTGCCAGCTAGCTTACCTAAGCTAGCGAAGATATGTTTTAACCTAACTTCTAACGTGGCGACTATGAGCAAGCAAGCTCTTGTCATCGCAGACCTTCTTGCACCGATGCGCAAGGGTCAGTCTGTACGCTTTAAAAATCGAGTTTAGGGTAGAAAAAGCCTACAAAAGTGGTTCGAGGTGTTTGATTCGGGTCTTTTTAGTGCGATTGCAGATTTTAGATCACGTGGATTTGCACGTGCCTAAGACTTTCTTTTTATCCCTTTATGGGCCACCTAGGTGTGTGTTATGAACACTCCACTACATGGGGCGAATTTGAGCGGGAGTATGGGGTTTGCTTTGATGCAATATGCGCCCTAACTCGTGGTATGGCGTAGATGCAATGCAAACTCACGCTACTCCAAAGGGAAAACCCGAATGTAAAGACAATGCCGAAGGAAAATAACCGAAGGGAAATAACCGAAG
The DNA here is from genome assembly GCA_036023115.1 of Brasenia schreberi. Lineage (NCBI taxonomy): Eukaryota > Viridiplantae > Streptophyta > Magnoliopsida > Nymphaeales > Cabombaceae > Brasenia > Brasenia schreberi. The sequence continues at coordinate 7,309,527 of JAYKKT010000079.1, forward strand.
GGAAATGACTTGCAATGTAAATGCCGAAGGGAAATACGTATATAAGGTATATATGGGCCCTTACTCGGGTCTTGCCAATAAGAGCGAAGGCTCAATGTGGGTGCGTGCTTGAATTGAAAAGACTACACACATGACATGAAATGAAACCCAAATATAACTTGCAATATGGCCTTGATTAAGGTCTTGGGAATAAGAGCGAAAGCTCAATGTGTGTGAGTGCTTGAATTGAAGTACTACGCACAAGACATGAAATTAAACCCAAATATAACTTGCAATATGGCCTTGATTAAGGTCTTGGGAATAAGAGCGGAAGCTCAATGTGTGTGAGTGCTTGAATTGAAGTACTATGCACACGACATGAAATTAAACCCAAATATAACTTGCAATATGGCCTTGATTAAGGTCTTGGGAATAAGAGCGGAAGCTCAATGTGTGTGAGTGCTTGTATTGAAGTACTACGCACACGACATGAAATTAAACCCAAATATAACTTGCAATATGGCCTTGATTAAAGTCTTGGGAATAAGAGCGCAAGCTCAATGTGTGTGAGTGCTTGAATTGAAGTACTATGCACACGACATGAAATTAAACCCAAATATAACTTGCAATATGGCCTTGATTAAGGTCTTGGGAATAAGAGCGGAAGCTCAATGTGTGTGAGTGCTTGAATTGAAGTACTACACACACGACATGAAATTAAACCCAAATAGTATAACACGGCCCTTACTTGGGTCTTACAAATAAGAGCAAAAGCTCAATGTGTGTGAGTGCTTGAATTGAAAGACAACACACCCAACTTAAGCAAAACCCTACGTAAGTTAAAGTATATATATATATATATATATATATATATATATATTTATATTTATATCTTAGGGGCTGATTAGGCCTGTGTGTGTTCAAAATCGTGCATGACTAAGAGAGTGCACGTGTGTGTGGGTGTGCCAAGCCATGTTATTACAAGCGAGGGGAGACTATGCTCCGTTATTACAACCCCGTATCGAATTTAATTCAAGCAAGTATACAACTAAGGACCGAATTAGGCACTTACTTATAGCTGGTCCGAAGATGCCTTGCTTGCGCGTGGGCTTGGCCTTCGCCTCGGGCTGCAAGAGGGAGCTCCTCGGAGTTGAATGGCAAGGGGGGTTGCTGGTTGAATGCCTTAGGTGCGCGGGAGGGGCGCCTTGAAGGTGGTTGGCTGCTAGGAAGGGGGATGCCATGGCGTGTTGGGCTAAAGTGACTAAGTAGGGTCACTAAGGGAGGGTGTAGTGTTAGGAAATATGGCACTAAGGGGGAGTCTAAGGGAGTGTCTAAGGGAGTGCCTAAAGGAGAGATATATGGCTGGCGGGTGGCTGGCCGAATGGTTTAGGTACAGTCGGTTGGAGTGGCCGACTAAGGGAGACTTGGTGGTGGCTGGCTGCTAGGGTGGCTAGGGACGTGGTGGATGGGAAGGAAGCTAGCTAGGGTATGTGGTAAGATGGAGTTTAGGGGCTGATGGGAGGTAATAGGGGCAGGTCTTAGGGAGCTAGGTGGAGTGGCCGGGTGTTGCTAGGGGAAGTAGTTCTAGGCGGGGATTGAAGTGGCTGAGGTTTGGCCGAATGGGTTGGATGGCGGGTAGGTGGTGTTAGGGTGAGGTGGTGGTGGTGTAGGTGGCTGAGAGTGGAGGGGGAGTGAAGAAGAGGTAGAGTGAAGGATGGGGTACTAACCGAATGAAGAGGCGTTGGATGGAAGAGGAGGAGCCGGGTGGTTGAAGTGGATGGTTCGGTCAGATGGAAATGGTGGCGACGGGTGGCTGGGCCGGCTGGGGTGTGGTGGTGCAAGTGGAGCAAGGTGGTGAGTGGCGGTGGTGCAGGTGGAAGACTTGGCTGGAAGGTGGCTGGGATCGGTTGGGCTCGGCTGGGCGGAAAAACCTAGAAAACCCGCCCCTTGGGGGGGGTTTATATAGGGCTGAAGAGGGCGGTTGGGGCTGGTATTAGGATGTTGGTAAGGTGGTCTAGGGGTGGTGGTGTGGTGATAAGGTGGGCTGGTTTTGGGGAGGGGCCAGATATTTTCATACAAGGGGTTTTGGGTAGATGGTGTGCTAGGTTTAGGTGGGGTGGTTTAGAGGTTTAGGGTTTAGCTAGGTGGGTTGGTTTTGGGTGAGGTTTAGTGAGGTGGGTTAGGTGATTAGGCTAGGATTAGGTTAGGTTTAGGGAAATTAAACTAGGTTTAGGGAAGGATTAGGGAAGTGGGTTAGGTGATTAGGTTGGGATTAGGCTGGGATTAGGGAAGTGGGTTAGGTGATTAGGCTAGGATTAGGACAAGATTAGGTAAAAGGCTAGGATTAGGGCTTTTTTATTAGGGTTGGTTTAAGGAGCTCCCTTTGCATGACCCATAGACTCAATTGTATCATGTTGGTGCAGCCCTAGGTTAGGTTTTGGCTAATTACAAGCTTAAACCCACTTTAATTAGGCTAACCACATGATTAACTCCAAACTTGACACACAAGTCAAGCTTAATTACAACACACTCTAATCTTATCCTCCCCCACTCTCTCTCATGCCCATAATCCCACGTGAAATTCAAGTGGGCCCCACCTCCATTTATGAGAAGGTGACGTGGGCCATGAATATGGATATTGGATTGGATCTCTGGATCCAAATCCAAATCCAAGTCCACACATGGGTTTGGATTGGGATCTGGATATATATGGTCCAGATCCAATCCAAACTGAATTCTGACTCCTTCAGGCTGTGTTTGAAACGAACGGTTTGTGCGGGGTCTGACAGCATCAGTACTCCGTCTGCGTTGGGTCTTCGCCAACATGATCGTCCGCCACTGTTTTCGCCTTCCGAAGCTGATTTCAAGTAATGTTTTAATGATAACAGGGTCTTCGACGTTCGAGATCCTGGGGGTGGATTTAACACGAGAGTTGCTGTGTCGGGCTCGACTTGTGCTCCGGTTCCGGGCTCTCTTTAGCTTCTCTGGTCCTGTCTTGATTAGGCCAAGCTGCTTCGGGGTTTCAAAATGTGTTTTAAAAGGTTTTTAAAACCATATTATACATTTTTAAAACATATAAAGTTCAAAACATATGTACAGGGTTGTCCGGAAGGCTCTTGGGTTTCCAGACTCAAAATGGCCCTTTGGGACTGCTTTTACAAAACCAGGTTTCAAGAAATTCGTGGGATTTCAGGGTGTTTACAGTGAGCCAAAGGGGTATAGAAGTCGACCCCTCTAAGTGTCGAGCCATCATAGACATGGCTCTGCCCTCCAATCTCACCCAAATCTGTAGCCTCTAAGGTCGATTACAGTCCGTTCGCCGATTCATATCAAATCTGGCGACTAGATGCGAACCCTTCAACAAACTGTTGAGGAGGGGCACGAAATTCTTATGGGATGACGAATGCCAGAAGTCCTTCGAGAGACTAAAGGCATACCTGGTTAATCCCCCCATTTTGGATCCTCCAAAGCAAGGAAAACCGCTTTTACTCTACATCTCTGTGCATGCAAATGCTTTAGGAGCCCTGTTGGCTCAATACGAGGATGACACCCATAAGGAGTATGCCATCTACTATATTTCGAAAACCCTCTTGGCTTATGAACGAAATTATCAAGCCATGGAGAAGACGTGCTTGGCCCTAGTCTGGGCCTGCCAGAAATTCAGACACTATTTCCTAGATCACGAGATCCGGATAGTGTCCAAGCTTGATCCAATCAAGCACTTGTTCGAAAAACCCATTCTCACGGGTAGATTGGGCAAATGGCAACTCCTTCTAATGGAGTATGACCTGAAATACCATCACCAGATCTCCATTAAGGGGCAAGCCCTAGCAGACTACGTGGCTGAGTTCCCCCTGGAGGACGCATATCCCACACTTGTTGAAATGCCTGATGAAGGCATATTACAAAACCATTTCCAAAACCACATTTTGGCAAACTCTTTCGAAAACCAAGTGTGGAAGATGCACTTCGATGGGGCACGAAACCAACGAGGGGCTGGTGCTAGGGTCATCCTCATCTCCCCTGAAAAGGGCGAGATTCCTATAGCAATCCGCCTAGATTTCGAATGCTCCAACAACGTAGCTAAGTATGAAGCACTCATACAAGGCTTAAGAATTTCGAAAACTCTAGGGGCATCATGCATCGAGGTCTTTGGAGATTCGCTCCTTGTCATAAACCAGGTTTTGAAAATTTGGCAAGTACGTAATGAAAAACTGCTTCCATATCACGAGTTGGCCACTCGATTGGTTGAGTCCTTCCAATCGTGTAAACTCACACACGTAGGAAGAGAGGACAATGGCATCGCCGATGCCCTCTCCTCCTTGGGTTCAGCCCTGAAGGTCGATCCCATCTCAGGGACCCGGTCTTTAGAAATATGGCATGCGCCCAACCCATCCACACACGAGCTGGATATTTGCCAAAATAACCCAGATTCTATTGAAAAACCCTGGTTTTATGACATCAAACATTTTTTAGAAAATGGGGGGTTCGCCGAGGATGCCACATCCAAAGATAAGGCATTCATCCGTAAGATTTCGACCCGATACACCATTCTGGGTGGGGTTTTATACAAGAAAAGCTTTACCGGCATCCTACTTAGGTGCATCGATTTAGAGGAGGCTAGGATAGTGATGCATGAATTCCACGATGGAGAATGTGAAGGTCATGTTAATGCCAACATGATGGCGATGAAAATACTTAGAGGGGGCTATTTTTGGTCCACCCTGAAAAAGAATTGTCACGATCATGTTAGGAAGTGTCATCCATGTCAAGTGCATGGGCACGCCATTCATATCCCTTCATCTGCATTGCATTCCGTGGTCAGCCCCTAGCCATTCACCATGTGGGCGTTTGACATCGTAGGCCCAATATTTCCAAAAGCCTCGAATGGGCATCGATTTATTTTAGCAGCCACAGAGTATTTCTCCAAGTGGGTGGAAGCCATTTCCCTAACCAACGTGCTGGGGCAACATGTGGTGGCTTTCATTCGGAGGAATATCCTGGCTCGATTTGGGGTTCCACGAGACCTTGTGTCTGACAATGGCACCCCATTCAAGAATGAGCGGATGGTTAAGTTGTGCAACACGTATGGCATAACGCACCACTTCTCCTCACCCTACTACCCTCAAGGAAACGGCCAAGCCGAAGCCACAAACAAGACTCTCATTAGCATAATTGAGAAAACTTTAGAGAAGGGTAGGACGTGGCACGAGAAGCTGGATGAAGCCTTATGGGCTTATAGGACTTCCATCCGGACTCCCACGAATGCCACACCATTCGAATTGGTCTATGGCACAAACGCCATTCTTCCCATTCATAATCAACTGCATTCATTCCATACATCCATAGCACTCGACCTCCCCCTAGAGACGCTTTAGCATGCTAGGATGGCCGAACTAGACTTGCTAGATGAGAGGCGACTCCTTGCCATGGATCATGCTCGTGCATACCGGCAAAGGATAGCTCGACACTATGGAAAACACATGAGACCTCGCCACTTTGAAGTGGGGGATCTAGTCTTGAAAATCATCCACTATCGTGGCCCACATCCCCTTGGAAAGTGGCGCCCCAAGTGGGATGGACCCTATGTTGTACGAGCAACCACCACGAACAATTCGTATTAGTTGATCAATATAGAAGGTAGGAATTTAGCAAATCCTATCAATATTCAATACTTAAAGAAGTATCATGTGTAGGATTTGGATAAAATTCTAATTTTCGAAAATTTTAGGGATAGTTGCCCTGAGACATGAAAATAAGGTGCAAAGGCAAAGTCGTGTGACCTTGAGTGAGAGAATTCACACTTGTGAAAGAGTGGAGTCTTCAAAATCGTGGTTACATTTCAAAATCCTTCTTCTTACAAAGAAAGGCCTAGTTCAACATAGCAAGATACTTGTAAGTAGTACGTGCTATTTCTAATTAGGCTGATCTGGAATGGATCGAGTGTGAGCTTGGGATAAGTCCTCCCCTCTTCTCTTCTCCTTCCAAAAGGAAAACAAAGGCCCAAACAAAGGGAATTTCCCAATTCAAAGTCTCTTTCCAAAAGAAAGAAACCAGAATTCAAAAGAAAAAAATCGATTCTCTTATGAAAAAGAGGGATTAAAGAAAAAATACTCCCAAAGGGAGACCCTCTACAAAAAAGGAAAAAGAGGCCACACAGCTCAAAAAGAGCAGTTTTCTGCCTTCTATGCCTTAAACCACGGGACGCTTCAGAAGGGACCGTGGTATCTCTTTCCCATCCCTAGCTTATCCCAAGCTAAAGCATGGTTCATTTCGAGGAATCCTAAAGTAAAAATAGGATTTACTTACTTGAATTTCATCTTGTTTGAGAATTCGATGTTTCGAGTAAGGCATAGGAATTCGAAATAAAGCTTGTTTTCTTATAAAACCTCTGCTAGATAAGCGAGTGTCAAGACTCAAATAAAGGCAAACACGAAGAGCTCGAGATCCTTAGGATCAAGACTCAAGACAGTTGCCCCTTTTGTAAATAGTTTTGTAAATAAATTTTGAAAAATCGAACATCGAATAGCATAGGATCTGCTCACTTGGAGCAGTAGGCCTTGTAAGTCTCTAGAGTTCGACCACATCTGGTCTCTGGGAGGTCGCCACTCTTGGCACCCCACCCATGTCATGCATCTGCATTCCCCGCATGGTACTTGCATCAACATGATCCCATTTAGGACCAGATTCCATAGCATATCCCTTTGGTGTGATATCTCCTCCTACCCAGGTTTTAAAACTGAGATTTTGCTAAAGATTGGGACGATCTCATATTCTTCGTGGTTAGATCTAGGGAGACATTGAAAGGGGTGTTTGTCATCTTCGCCCTTATCCAAATCGATTTGGACAAGGCCAAAGAGGGGCATCTGTAAACACCCCGAAATCCCACGAACTTCTCAAATCAACCTAGTTTTGTAAAAGCAGCCCCAAAGGGCCATTTTGAGTCTGGAAACCCAGGAGCCTTCCAGACAACCCTATACAGATGTTTTAAACTCTTATATGTTTTAAATATGTATAATATGTTTTAAAGCTGTTAAAATATGTTTTGAAACCCCACAAAGCAAGCTTGGCCTGATCAAGACAGGACCAAAAGAGCTAAAGAGAGCCCGAAACCGGAGCACAAGTCGAGCCCGGCACAGCAACTCTCGTATTGAATCCACCCCCAGGATCTTGAACGTCCAAGACCTTATTATCATCAAACATTACTTGAAATCAGCTTCGGAAGGCGAAAACAGAAGCGGACAATCATGTTGGCGAAGACCCAACGCAGACGGAGTACTGATGCTATCAGACCCCGCACAAATTGTTCATTTCGAACACAGCCAGAAGGAGTCAGAATTCAGTTTGGATTGGATCTGGACAATATATATCCAGATCCCAATCCAAACCTATGTGTGGACTTGGATTTGGATTTGGATCCAAAGATCCAATCCAATATCCACATCCATGGCCCACATCACCTTCTCATAAATGGAGGTGGGGCCCACTTGAATTTCATGTGGGCTTATGGGCGTGAGAGAGAGTGGGGGAGGATAAGATTAGGGAGTGATTGTAATTAAGCTTGACTTGTGTGTCAAGTTTGGGGTTAATCATGTGGGTTAGCCTAATTGACATAGGTTTAAGCTTGTATTAGCCAAAACCTAACCTAGGGCTGCACCAACATGATGCAATCAAGGTCTATGGGTTATGCAAAGGGAGCTCCTTAACCCAATCCTAATAAAAAAACCCTAATCCTAGCTTTTTACCCTAATCCTGTCCTAAACCTAGCCTAATCACCTAACCCACTTCCCTAATCCCGGCCTAATCCCAACCTAATCACCTAACCCACTTCCCTAATCCTTCCCTAAACCTAGATTAATTTCCCTAAAACTAACCTAATCCTACCCTAATCACCTAACCCACCTCACTAAACCTCACCCCAAAACCAACCCACCTAGCTAAGCCCTAAACCCCTAAACCACCCCACCTAAACCTAGCACACCATATCCCTAATACCCCTAAATTAAAATATCTGGCCCCTCCCCAAAACCAGCCCACCTTATCAACACACCACCACTACCTAAACCACCTTACCACCCTCCTAATACCAGCCCCAACCGCCATCTCCAACCCTATATAAACCCCCCCCTAGTGGGCGGGTTTTTCAAGCATTCCAGCCCACCTTGGCCCAGCCGACTCCAGCCACCTTCCAACCAAGCCCTCCGCCTTGCTCCACCTGCACTACCACACCCCGGCCAGCTCTGCCTCGCACCACCACTACCCCCCGGTCTGCTTCCCTCCACATCGCCACCATTTCCACCCGGCCGAACCCCATCCACTTCAACCACCCGGCTGCCCCTCTTCCATCCACCGCATCTCTTCATCACCCGGTTAGTATCTCAACCTAACTCCACCTCTTCTTCACTCCCCCTCCACTCTCAACCACCTACACCACCCCCACATCACCCCAACACCACCTACCCATCATCCCTACCCATTCGACCAAACCTTAGCCATTTCAGCCACCCGCCTTGAACCACTTCCCCTAGCAACACCCGGCCACTCCACTTAGCTCCCTAGGACCGGTCCCTTCCACTCTCCACCAGCCCTTAGTCCTACCTTACACCACGCCCTAGCTAGCTCCCTTCCCATCCATAACATCCCTAGCCACCCTAGCAGCCGGCCACCACCAAGCTTCCCTTAGTCGGCCACTCCAACCGACTGTACCAAACCCACTCGGCCAACCATACACACCCTTAGGCTCCCACTTAGCGCCACCTTTCCTAACACTACACCCTTCCTTAGTGACCTTCCTTAGTCACCTTACCCCGAAGCACCAAGACAGCTCATCCCTAGCAACCGGCCATCTCCAAGGCGCCCTTCCCGCGCATCCAAGGCACCCGGCCAGCACCTCCCCTTTGCCGTTCAACCCTGAGGAGCTCCCTCTTGCAGCCCTGTAAACACCCCGAAATCCCACGAATTTCTTAAACAAACCTTGTTTTGTACAAGCAGCCCCAAAGGGCCATTTTGAGTCTGGAAACCCAAGAGCCTTCCAGACAACCCTGTACATATGTTTTGAACTCTATATTTCAAAAATATATAATATGGCTTTTGAAAACCTTTTAAAACACGTTTTTGAAACCCCGAAGCAGCTTGGCCCGATCAAGACAGGACTAGGAGAGCTAAGAAGAGCCCGGAACCGGAGCACATGTCGAGCCCGGCACACCCCCAGGATCTCGAACGTCCAAGATCCTGTTATCATCAAAACATCCTTTGAAGTCATCTCCGGAAGGCAGAAACGGAGGCGAACGACCATGTTGGCGAAGACCCAACGCAGACGGAGTACTGATGCTGTCAGACCCCGCACAAATCGTCCGTTTCGAACCCAGCTCGAAGGAGTTAGAGTTCAGTTTGGATTGGATCTGGACCATATATATCCAGATCCCAATCCAAACCCATGTATGGACTTGGATTTGGATTTGGATCCAGAGATCCAATCCAATATCCATATCCATGGCCCACATCACCTTCTCATAAATGGAGGTGGGGCCCACTTGAAATTCACGTGGGATTATGGGCATGAGAGAGAGTGGGGATGGATAATATCAAGAGTGTTGTAATTAAGCTTGACTTGTGTGTCAAGTTTGGGGTTAATCATGTGGGTTAGCCTAATTGAGTGGGTTTAAGCTTGTAATTAGCCAAAACCTAGCCTAGGGCTGCACCAACATGAGGTGGTTAAGGTCTATGGGCCGTGCAAAGGGAGCTCCTTCACCTAAACCTAACCCAAAACACCTAATCCTAGCCTACCACCCTAATCCACCCCTAATCTGAGCCTAATCACCTAACCCACTTCCCTAATCCCGGCCTAATCCCAACCTAATCACCTAACCCACTTCCCTAATCCTTCCCTAAACCTAGGTTAATTTCCCTAAACCTAGCCTAATCACCTAACCTAGCTCACTAAACCTCACCCTAAAATCCAACCACCTAACCTAGCCCTAAACCCCTAAACCACCCCTAGCCCACAATCTACCCAAACCACTAGTTTTTAAAAATATCTGGCCCTACCCTTTCCAGCCCACCTTATCTTCATACCACCCTACCTAAACCACCTAACCACTACCCCAAACCCAGCCCTAACCGACCTACCCATCCCTATATAAACCCCCCCCCTTGGGGGTGGGTTTTCGGATCCAGTGGCCTCACCCATCCCAGCCGGGTCCCCTCCTTCCCCAAGTCCCACCTGCTCCACCTGCTCTCCATCCCACCACCACCTGCATCGCCACCTACACCACCATCTCCCAGCCGAACGCCACCACTTGCACTACTTCCCAACCACCCGGCTTCTCTCTTCCATCCACCGCCTCTCTCCATACGGTTAGTACCCCTTTCCTCGTCTTACCTTCTTCACTCCCTCTCCACTCTCAGCCACCTAAACCCTACCACAACACCCTACCACCAGCCATTCCCCTTTGCCGCCACCCTTCTCACTCAGCCGAACCTAGTCATCCTAGCAGCCCGCTACCACCACACTCCCCTAGGACTCCCATTCGGCCTTCCCTTAAACTCCCCTTAGGTGCATATTCCCAAACACTCTATACTCTCCATTCGTGACCCTACCTACATACTTGGCCCAGCCCCTTTAATCCCCCACATCAAGGCGACACCCACTTGCAGCCGGCCACCTTCGAGGCGCCTATCCCGCGCCCCACTTGCAGCCGGCCAGCACCCTTTGTCATTCACCGTCGCGGAGCTCCCGTTTGCAGCCCAAGGCAAAGGCCAAGCCCACGCTCAAGCAAGGCCTCTACGGACCAGCTACTCGTAAGTGCCTAAACTCGGTCTTTAGTTGTATACTTGCTTGAGATTCAATTTGATACGGGGTTGTAATAACGGAGCATAGTCTCCCCCCGCTTGTAATAACGTGGCTTGGCACACCCACACACGTGCACTCTCTTAGTTGTACACGATTTTGAACACACACGGGCCTAATCAGCCCCCAATACATAAGTATATATATATATACATTCATTTTCGAAGGGTTTTTGCTTAAGTTGGGTGCATTGTCTTTCAATTCAAGCACTCACACACATTGAGCTTTCGCTCTTATTTGAAAGACCCAAGTAAGGGCCGACCTATACTATTTGGGTTTCATTTCATGTCGTGTGAGTAAGTCTTTCAATTCAAGCACTCTCACACACATTGAGCTTTCGCTCTTATTTGAAAGACCCAAGTAAGGGCCGACCTATACTGTTTGGGTTTCATTTCATGTCGTGTGAGTAAGTCTTTCAATTCAAGCACTCTCACACACATTGAGCTTTCGCTCTTATTTGAAAGACCCAAGTAAGGGCCGACCTATACTATTTGGGTTTAATTTCATGTTGTGTGTGTAAGTCTTTCAATTCAAGCACTCTCACATACATTGAGCCTTCGCTCTTATTCCCAAGACCTTAGTAAAGGCCTTATTGCAGTTATATTTGGGTTTCATTTATGTCGTGTGTGTAGTACTTCAATTCAAGCACTCACATACATTGAGCCTTCGCTCTTACTCCCAAGACCTTAGTCAAGGCCATACTGCAATTTATATTTGGGTTTAATTTCAGGTCGTGTGTGTAAGTCTTTCAATTCAAGCACACACCCACATTGAGCCTTCGCTCTTATTTGCAAGAACCGAGTAAGGGCTCATATACATACTCTATATACATATCTCCCTTCGGCATTTATATTTCAAGTCATTTCCCTTCGGTTATTTCCCTTCGGTCATTTCCCTTCGGTTATTTCCCTTCAGTATTGTCTTTACATTTCGGGTTTTCCCTTTGGAGTAGCGTGAGTTTGCATTGCATCTACGCCATACCACGAGGTAGGATGCATATTGCATCAAAGCAAGCCCCGCTCGAATTCGCCCATGTAGTGGAGTGTTCATAACACACAAACTAGGTGACCCGAAAAGGGATAAAAGAAAAGACTTAGGCACGTGCAAATCCACGTGATCTAAAACATGCAATCGCATTTTAAAGACCCGAAATAGACACCTCGAACCGCTTCGTAGGCTTTCTATCCAAAAACTCGATTTTTGCAAAGCATACAGACTGACCCTTGCGCATCGGTGCAAGAAGGTCTGCGACGACAAGAGCTTACTTGCTCACAGTCGCCACATTTAGAAGTCAGTGTTAAATATATCTTCGCTAGCTTAGGTAAGCTAGTTGGCATACATAGGCCTTAGACACACGAGAGGATCCGCTCCGAGCCCTGAAAAGGTGAAGAGGCGGGGATTTTCGCGCGTCTACAAGCCCAAGGCGAAGCCAAGCCTACGCTCAAGCAAGTCACCTCCGGACCAGCTATAAGTAAGTGCCTAACTCGGTCCGTAGTTGCAGACTTGTTTAAATTAAATTTGATACGGGGTTGTAATAACGGAGCATAGTCTCCTCTCGCTTGTAATAGCATGGCTTGGCACACCCACACACACGTGCACTCTCTTAGGCGTTTACGATTTTGAACACACACGAGCCTAATCAGCCCCTAAGATATAAATTTATGTATATACTTTAAATTACGTAGGGTTTTGCTTAAGTTGGGTGTGTTGTCTTTCAATTCAAGCACACACACACATTGAGCCTTCGCTCTTATTTGTAAGACCCAAGTAAGGGTCGTGTTATACTATCCTTGGGTTTAATTTCATGTTGTGTGCGTAGTACTTCAATTCAAGCACTCACACACATTGAGCTTTCGCTCTTATTCCCCAGACCTTAGTTAAGGCCATACTGCAATTTATATTTGGGTTTAATTTCATGTTGTGTGCGTAGTACTTCAATTCAAGCACTCACACACATTGAGCTTTCGCTCTTATTCCCAAGACCTTAGTTAAGGCCATATTGCAAGTTATATTTGGGTTTCATTTCATGTCGTGTGTGTAGTATTTCAATTCAAGCACGCACCCACATTGAGCCTTCGCTCTTATTTGCAAGACCCAAGTAAGGGCCCATATATACCTTATATATGTATTTCCCTTCGGCATTTACATAACAAGTCATTTCCCTTAAGTCATTTTCCTTCGGCATTTACATTACAAGTCATTTCCTTTGAGTCATTTCCCTTCGGCATCGTCTTTACATTCGGGTTTTCCCTTTGGAGTAGCGTGAGTTTGCATTGCATATACGCCATACCACGAGTTAGGACGCATATTGCATCAAAGCAAACCCCATACTCCCGCTCAAAGTCGCCACATTTAGTGGAGTGTTCATAAGACACACCTAGGTGGCCCATAAAGGGATAAAAAGAAAGACTTAGGCACATGCAAATCCACGTGATCTAAAATCTGGAAATCGTACTAAAAAGACCCGAATCAAACACCCCGAACCGCTTTCGTAGGTCCTTCTATCCAAAACTCGATTTTTTAAAAGCGTACAGACTGACCCTTACGCATCGGTGCAAGAAGGTCTGCGATGACAAGAGCTTGCTTGCTCGCAGTCGCCACGTTAGAAGTCAGGTTTAGAATATATCTTCGCTAGCTTAGGTAAGCTAGCTGGCACGCCCTGTTTATTTAAATAGGACTTAGACACACGAAAAGATTCACTCCAGGCCTAAGAAACCAGGGAGGCAGAGATTTTCTGCATCTACATGGATGTCCAAGACATGGAATACCCCCATGTGAGCTATCCCTCTGGTTTTCATGGATAATTCTATGGATCCTAAGGGTCTTAACGCATTCCCATCATATCCAGTGATTACGATGGGGCTTGGGTTCACGGATGTCAAGGTGACTCCGATTTGGTATGCCACATGGAGCAGTAGGATGTTGAGCCCTCCTCCCCCATCAACTAGGCACCTATCTAGAGAGTGGTGATTCATTACCACCTCAATATGTAGGGCTTGGTTGTGGGCTTCGTAGGGTCTTTCTACATCATCTTCCGAGAACATGATGGGCGTTTTTGCACCTATAGATGCCACTTGGGTCGATAGGGACTCTAGGGTTATATTTGAGCTAACCTTGGCTCTTTCTAGAATTTTCTCTAAAACCAGTCTATGCCTAGACGAGGTTTATATCAGCTCTAGGATGAACATGTTAATAGGAATCTTTGAAAGATGATTTTCAAAATCATATAAGGTTAAAACTACTTTGCTTTTGTCTGCTTTTGGCAAGACTCTAAGAATACATGCTTTTGAAGGGCCAGGTATACTGACCACTTTTTTAGTATTTTGTAGATGTGGGGGTTGATAGATCCTTTCGGACCTAGTCACCTCCCCCACGATCAACCTAGGGCTCGCACCTATCGTGGTTCTATTTGTGTGCTTTGGAGCACCTTGAATTTTTAAAACTAGTTTAATCGGGGACAGAATTCTGGGTGGTCCCCGAATTACTACTTGGGCGAGTTTCCTATGAAGGATGAGAGTAGATGCACAAGTAGCAAAACCAGAATGACATGCATGCGCCGGACTCTTTGAAATCATGAGAGCACATACCTCTTTGCCCTTCCCACTAGTACTTGCGTGTTTGGGGAAGGGTTCTTTAAAGATAGCTTAGGCAGACTCTGGTTCCTCAATGACCTGGAGCCGACCTTCTGCTATCAATTTCTCAATTTTATTAAGTAGGGAGAAACACCGCTTTGTATCATGACCTTTGAGCCGATGATACTTGTAGAATCGGTTTAAAAATCCCCCTTTGGAAGTGATTCTCTCGGAAATTTCAGGGAGTTCGATCATTCCTTGAACAAGTAGGAGGTCTAGGACCTCTGACACAGGTTGCCCCAATGGAGTATACTCCCGTTTTTCAAAGGGTTTTTGTAAATTTTTCTCCCTTTTATATTCAAATTTTTCAAAATTTTTAGAAGTACTCGCCGGGCTTGGATCCACCGGGACATTGGCGACTTTGTGGGATTTTGCCCCTTTGTCCATGGTGGGTAGCCCATAAGTGTCGGGCTTATCCAAGCGAGTTTTTGAAACCACATTCCCTTTCCATAAGTGGTCGTAAATTCCTTTCTCCAAATTCGTTTCAAAAAGAGATGCTTTTTTAATCAACTTATAAAAAGTTGAGATTTCGTGAAGGGAGAGAAGGGTTTTCAACTCATTTTTAAAGTTATCCAGGATGAGCACGTGGGTGCTTGGTATACAAGATAAGAGCTAAGGCTCAAGTGCACGTGTGTGTCTCGTGTGTCAAGCACCAATATTACATCTCGGGGGAGACCACGCTCCATTACTACAACCCCGTTATCAAATTGAATTTACTTTGAATGGAAAAAGCCACTTGATATATATTTTGAGAGACTTACACTTTTGAAGTCGGGGTTTTGGGCTAGGTCGTATCCACCTTCTTCGTGCGCAACCCGGGTTCAATTTGTGCAAGTCCTCCTTAATGTTGTTCAACCCCTTTGTGCCGTGGTCAAGTTGTTGCAGTCGAGGTAGGTTCCTATGGTGCAGTTGGCTCAAGTCTTGCAGTTCGGTCAGGTTCAAGGTGGGTGCAAGTTTCCAGCCAAGGAGAGCTAAGCCAAGGCGATTGAGAGTGGGGCAACGTGAGATGGAGCAGGGGTATGCTTGGGGGCAGTCGGCTATTTTGGGCTTGGGCCTGGTTTGGGGTAGTTTTGCTTGGGCGCTAGGGATGTTGGGCAGCAAGGGAGATGGCTGGGAAGGTGAGTAGGCGAGTTGTGTTGGGTCACGGGTGGTGGTGGAGTGGGGTGCTAGGGGTGTCAAGGCACTAGGGTTCTAAATGATGTTGGCGCTGGGGTATGCCAAGGGAAGGTGAAGGGGAGGTGGAGGAGTGGGGTACGGCTGGTGATGAGGGAGCTGGTGATGGTGCGGGATGTGGATGAGATGGGGAAGGTAGCTGGGAGGTGGTGGAGTGGCAGGTGGCAAGGGAGATGGACGGGTTTTGGCAAGTGGGGTGGGTGTAGGGCTGGTGTTGTGGGTGAGATGGGAGTCGGTTGGGAAGGTGTAGGCAGCAGGTAGTAGGGGGTTTAGCTGGGGTGATATGGTGAAGGTTAGGTCGGCTAGGTGTGTCTAGGGTGTTGTGGTGGGTTTGGTTTAGAGGGGTAGAGGGAGAAGGGCTAGGTTAGGTTTTAGGCTTACCTCAAGGGGTTCGGTTAGGTCTAGGTCGCCACGGTCCAACCCATCTCGAGTCCTTCATGCAGTCGGTCCACCTTGGTTCACCTTGGTGCAGCCCACTTCATGTTGGTGCAACCCTTGGCTAGGTCTAGGTCCATACAAGTTTGAACCCAAACCCTTGATCAAGCCAACATGGCTAGCCCACTTGAAAATATCAAGCCCACCCTTTCTCTCTCCTACTTTATGGAAGCTCTCCCCAAATAGATTTCACGTGAGCTTTTTGGGGATCCCCTCACTCCTATTTATAGGCAAATGAGGTGGGTCTTGGGTTTGGATATGGGTTTGAGATCTAAATCCAAATCCAAATCCAAATACTATTTGGATCTAGATCTGGATATTTATGACCAGATTCGATCCAAATCCAAACATTTATATGGATATGGATCTGGATATTTTGGTCCAGATCTAATCCAAATTTTCTCTGAACAGTCCTTCCTGGTATTTCGAGACAGACGGTTTGTGCGGGCCCTAGCTTCATCAGCGCTCCGTCTTATGCTAAGTTTTTCCCTGTTTTGTCGTCCGAACTCCTTCTCGCCCTTTTAGACTTCATTTTCCTTGATTTTCACCGTTTCGGGCTTGAATTTCTGCTGCTTGGGTGGATGTGCTTGACTTGGCTTTTGGGAGCTCTAGGCTGGCAGTCTGCATCGGACCTGAGCCTTCCTTTCGCCTTTTTACCCTGGCTTTTATCAGGCCAGGGTGCTACTTTTGGGCTTTTATACCTGCTTCTGAGGCTGCTTTTGTATTCAGGGTCTTACCTGTTAAATTTTGGCTTTCATAAAATTGGGACTTGATTAATGAGTTAACAAAACATTCAAGATCAAGTACTTTGATGTATGTTATTTGCAAATGACATTGTATTAGTGGAGGAGTGTAAAAGAAAAAGTTAATAGAAAATTAAAACTATTAAGAGAAACAATAGAAAGTAAAGACTTCCAACTTACTAGAACAAAGACAGAATATATGAAATGTAAGTTTAATCATTTGGCTACTTCAGAGAATATATAAATTAAAATTGACATACATTGATCCCCAAAAGAAAAGTTTTAAATATTTATATTGACAATTTTTTAGAGTGATTGAAGAATTGATGGAGATGTTACACATAGAATTAATGTAGGTTGGTTAAAATGAAGAGGAGCATCAAATATTCTTTATGATAAAAAATATTATTAAAATTAAAATGTAAATATTATAGAACAACAATTAAACTTGTTAAATTATTAATATTAAATTATCAACATGTACAAAAGATGTACGTGGGAGAAATGAAGATGTTGAGATGGATGAATGATCATATAAGGAAAGACGGCATGTATAATGAGGTTTTTAGAAATAAATTGTGAGTGACACTAATAGAGAATAAAATAAAAGAATATAGTTTAAGATAATTTGGGCATATAAAAAAAGATCAAAAGAAACTTCGTTAAAAAGTATGAAAAACTAGATTTAAAAAATATTAAAAAAATAAAAGACGATAAAAAAAGTATTGAAAAGAAATAATAAAAAATTATTTACCTTATATTGAGTTAACTGCTAACATACACATGATAGGACTAACATGACATGAGATAGAACTCCGTGGAAACAAAAAATCTACGTAAGTAATCCCGTCTAGTATGAGAAAAGTGTTTGTTGATTGTGTTATAGATATATATTTTTTGTTTTGTATTTTTTTGAATTTATTGATATTTTTTCGATCTTTTTATCAAAAATTTTAAAAAATTTGTCCGATACAACATTAACGTTGTTCCTCTCCAATTAAACCTCTTACTTCGATCAGCCATTTCAACCTTTTCAATCCCAACTTCGCATGAGCCGAATCCATACGACGTACAATTACGTCAAAAATAATATTCATAAATCTGCACACCGATTACCAATAATCCACATACAGAGTCTCGGATGCAATTCACATGCAAATAATTTCTTCACCGGAGTTTAGACTTGAGGTGACAAGTTCAGTTAGCAACGCTGCAACAGCAATACGACCAGCCCGAAACAAGCAAGCGTTCACCAACAACTACATATCCCTATGTTCCCCCCGTCTGGTCAAACAAGGCAACTTATCTAGACGATGAGTTTCTAAACAAACGAATAATGCTCATTTCTTAATAATTCTTTCTTACTACATTAAGAGGAAAAGGATTAGAAAACAGAAACCACCAACCATTCATAATTCTGCAACGATACTTCACGCAGCATATGATTTCCGACTGCACACTGACAAAGAGAGACCAATTTTAGAACTTGCACTTCTCTAATTCTCCTCTGAGATCAAACACCAGAAACAAATGATAGTAAAAAGCTTTAAGCCACTTTGTGTAATGTCCCTTTCATTATTAAACCACGAAACTGATACAGACGGACACCAATCAACGGCTCTCCTTCAATATATACAGTATAAGATGCACTGTAATCCGATAAAATACTACTTAAAGGGAGGCGAGCAGGGACAGTTTGTTTCTTGACGAGTGACTCAATTGGGACCCCAGCAACTGAGGAACATGATGGTGCGTAGCGACTCCTCAGCTCGGCGGTGCCTCTCCTCGAGGGCCCTGTTCTTGACAGAGTCGAAGGCAGGGGCGAGTCGCCTGGCCTGCCGGCCGTTGTTGATCTTGGAGGCTACATCGCACTTGGTTGCCTTCTCCTTCAGTCCCTGCTGCACCGCTTTGTTGCCGTATGCCAGGCACACCCTGCTCGCATGCCTCAGGCTCATCTCAACTTCGACGGTCGCTCCTTTGAGTAGATTCTGCTTCGAATTCGACAGCAACAGACACCACACACTTGATGAATCGCTGAAGAACTACCGAAAAGCCTCCGAGGAATGGATTCGAGCTGATTTGAGATCACCACGTTGATGGAATCGAAGGAAAAGGTGGTCAGGAATGGGGATTTCGATCGAGAATGCTCGGGTAAGAAGGCAAATGAAACAGCTTTTGTTGCAACCTATGGACAACAGAGATGTCGGTGAATGGATTTTTATAGAAGGAAACCTCCATCGGGTTGGAGGAAACCAGCGGCTTGAGGCGGACGGCCGTGATTCGTAGTTGCGACAGGTGGAAGTATGAGTGTGGTTGAGGAAGGGGACTGGAAGTTTCGGTCTCGGGAGGTGGTGAATACTGTGGATTGTATTTGCCGACTTGGGTGGTTTTGACCCTTTATGCTTATCCTTTCTTTATGTTGAATAGATTATAAACCATGGAAATGTGGGTCCAGAACCTCATTGGATATAAGCCAGTCTGCGACTGATTCGAATTCAAGCAAAAGCATCCGATAACGTCCAGACCCCGAATTCTACAGAGTTTTAACCAAATTTTCGAGTGAAGTAAGGTTAAATAAAATGCTAAGTCATACAGATATGACCCATCCCATTGAGATCAGATCAACAAGCTTTACGGATTTCAGTGTAATTGGATCCGAGTTCAAATCAGAACTGGATTGAATGATCATACTCAATCCACACACAATTAGCTTCATAGAGTATCTTATCATAATATCGTAGAGACATGGATTTGAATCATTCTCAGATATAAAGAGAACGCTAAAACTGTATTCCACATTTAGTCCTCATCCTGTTCCCCTACCGATCCAACCAATTTGATTTGTCTTCAAACAGATATTGGCCCACATGGAAATCTGATTTGTTGAGAAGAGATTGATAATGGTACTTAACTTGATGGTATCCCCGCCTTCTCGTTCTAATACCATCACACTTTCGCCACTCCGGTCTTCTTCTAATAGTACAAGCGAAAGGCGTGACGGAACTTTTCATCTGGATTTCGTACAATGAGTACCAGATTCATGATCGATGAAATCGAAGAACTATAAGTACTAGAAAACATGTGCTAAATGGAATATGCATTTTCACACGAAGTGGATGAAGGAAACAAACCTTGATTTTTTCTGGACTCTTGTTTGCCTCATGGCCAATTAAAAAAATCCCCTGTTACAATATTGGTCCCCAATGATAGAACTATTCTAAACACCAACTTTGAGGGCAAAAGGTTCCATCAATTCCAAAAAGTTCATGATGCAAACCCATCAAATTGATGCCCAAGACTAGACAGCTGGGTTCGGTAAACTAGTGTTGTCGTCTGGAATGACAGCTTCACACAAATGACGGATGCTAAAAAAAGGTGTATTAGAGAACTCTAACCCTTATTCTAAGAGAGAAATCTAAGAGAGAAATATGAATAAGATATATATTATATCATTGATGATTGAAAACATGAGAATCCGATTGTATGTATCTCGGTAATAATGGGGTTGTGTAGATACTCTATGTGTTCTCGATCAGTAAAGACTACGTTACGTCTACTCTTAGGAAAAGTAAAAGAAGTAAGAAACATATATTGCATCATTAATTGCTTTTCATTGCCTGATTACACGTGCCTATATATAAGCTTTCACAAAAATAACAAACAACATTCTAAGGTTTTAAACGTGATTCTCGATAATACCTCACTTTTCTATTCATGGCACTTTTCTTGTTGTCATGCCAATTGCGACTTTATGATCCATAAGATCAGCTCAGGTACATAAGCATGTCTTCACATGATTGACATCATAATCTTTCTCAAGCCTTCACAAGTGATGTTCCTTTCAATTTAAAAAGTATTCACCTTCTACCATGTACTCTCATATATTTTTGGCATCAACACATGCCCCTACAACTCCATATCTCCATTCGTCAAGGGTATGAGTGGTACTTATAGTAATTCCACTTTAGAAAAATTGACACATTTATTTCTTAGGATTCTATGCATTCGCTATAAGGATCTACAAATGCAACAACTTTCCTCCCAATTCTCTTGCACACCACAAACTTGAGCAACCTCTGCTAGAATTCCTTATCTCCCTATTCTCATGTTTTTTCTTTTGGATGTTGTTCTTTGCTATACTTGCTTCACCTAAAAAACGAGATACCTCATGAAACAGGTTTGATGAGAAATAAGAAATGAAAAAAAAAACTAACAACTTCAAATCCACCACAATAAGGGTTGTTGATAAGGAGATAAAGCCCAGACTCATCACTGAACCTTAAAGGCCTAGATAAAAGAAGAAGAAATTTGCAACTTCCTTTGATATGATCCAGATAAAGTGCTTTTCATTCAAAAAAATGGGTATTTATGCTGGAAATATTCCTCTCAAGTTAGCCAATCAAATATACAACAATAAATGTTGCTCTCTACAGTATAATCGTGACTAAACAATCTACCTCCCACTTAACCAATAGAACAAAAAGGTGAAATAAGTGTAAAGAATAGGTTTACTTAAGCATTAAAATAGATCTAATAAATTTGAAATTATTGAGCCCTAGCCCTAGATCGGGTTATGGGTCCTTCAATTGACTTATAACTTTGGACACAACAACTGTTCGAGTAGGATTTATCTTAAATATCCTCATCATTTCTTCCAAGCGGCAAAGAATTCAACGTGAATTGAAGTTCTTCAGTATCAAGTCAGTAAACAATGAGGTCTCAAACATTAAAAGAGTTAGAGATGTTATAATGGTCTGACAACTCCAATTGATATGCATCATCATTGATTTTAGTCGTAACTCGAAATGGTCTATCAGCCTTCGGGTTAAGCTTGGACGTAAACTTGGGAAATCTCTCCTTATGTAGGTGCACCTAAACCAAATCGCCTGGACTAAATTGCATAGGTTTAAGTCCAATATCTATCTTACTATTCAAGGCTTCAATAATTTTTTAAAGGTTGTTGCTTATTTGATCATGTAAGGTTTTGAATGCTTCAACTATGAAAAGTCCTCTACCATCTTCTGTACCTACAAAAAAGGCAAAAAGATCCATGGTATATCGGGGTTAGTTCCATAAACAACTTCAAAAGGAGAGTGGCCGATAGAACTTGCATAGCCTAGTTGTATACAAATTCGACCAAGGAGAGGCGCTCATCCCAATTTCGATTGTTTTAGGAAAGAACGGCTCTTAAGATAACTCCCAATGTGCGATTCACCACCTTAGTTTTGCCACCAATCTAAGGATGGCACGATATGCTATACAACAATTTTGTACCCAAACACTTCCACAGTGATCTCCAGAAATAGCTGATAAACTTAGAATCATGATCAGATACAGTAGTGCGTGGTAGGTACTCTATGAAGACGAACTACTTTTTTGAAAAATAAATCTACAACATGCTTAATCATCTGATTTGTGACAAGAAATAAAGAGCCATTTTTGAATATCGATCTACAACTACAAATATGGAGTTCTTCCCCTTTGAGTGTGTGGAAGACCAAGTATAAAATCCATACTCATAAAAGCCCACAGTTTTCCTAGAATGGTGAGTGGCATGCATAAACCTTAAATAGTTGAATTTGTACATTAGGTCTTTTGCACACACTGCACCTTTCGATAATCTGATGAACATCTTTTATCATGCTTGGCCAATAAAATCGTTGTTTTAGTAACTCTAAGGTCTTCTTTTCTCTAAGATATCATGCTAATCTCCTACAATGTGCTTCTCTGACTAAGAGCTCTCGAACAAAGTCATTTGGGATGCATAACCTATCAAGCCTGAAAAGATAACAAGCATGAAGGTGAAATCCCTATTATGTTCGATTAGTGTTTTTCATAAATGGTGACAACTTAGGATCATATTGGTCCTTAATGAATTTGAGTCCCCAAACCTGACTATGCACCATGGATAGTAAGGTATTCCTTCTTTATAGGAATCCAAGAGTATGTAGGGACAAGCTAGTCATAAATAGGACATCAAAGGTAAATCCCACTTGAATGGTTACCATGTCCAGAGTCAAGAGTCGACTGAAGGACCCATGACCTGGTGGTCTAGGGCTAAGGCTCAACAAATCCAGATTTAGTGGATTTGTTTTGATACTTAAGTATACCCATTAAAATTTATATTGCAGTCTAAGATTCTTGTTTTAATACTTAAGTATACCCATTAGAAATTGTTGTAACCAGAACACCTAACAATCATTTGGTTCGCATCATTTAAATCATTGCAACCAGAGTGCCTAACAACTGTTTGATTTGCAACATTTGGTGCTTTCATTGAGATTTCATCTCAAAAATCGTCATTGTACTTGCTAATATATATTTTGATATCATGAGTGCCTTAAACAACAACAATGGAAGTTGTATTGACTCTGATAGCTTCCCTTCTTGTCCCCGAGGAGTATCTTTTGATTAGGTCAGATTGTTGGCTATATAAAGAAGGCTGGAAGAAAATGTTTCTCAAATGAGATAACTATTACAAATGATGATACAATTAAGTACCAATGCATATGTTCAATTGGGTGAACATTTCTAGCATCGATTTAGTTCCAACTCGCCTATTCCAATTTAGAAAACAAAATAGAAGCATAAGAAGCCCTACTACCGATACAGATTGGGTTGAGAGGTTTGAACTGTTTCGCACCCACTGTATTATCAAGAACATGGTTTGTAATGTCATCATAGGCAGCGAGAGCTGCACAAATGTAGCTTCAACTAAGCTCGTTTGGAAACTTGGGTTGATTGTGCGAGATCATTTTCATCCCTACAAGATTCATCGGTTAAACAATAGCATTCATTTCTCCATTGAGAAGAACTAACAAGATGAAGTATTATATGATGTAGTTCTCATGAAGGCAGGTCACTTATTACTCGAGCGATCATGGCAGTTTGATTGAAGGATCAGTTATGATGGGTTCCACAATACCTATTCTTTCATGAAAGACGGAAAGAAAATCATTCTCATATCACGTAGTCCATAGCAGAATGAAAAAGAACCCAAGAACACTAATCAAAATTCTAAGCGGAGTTATACAACATAAGAGACTCAATCATCTTGCATCAATCTAAGTAATAAAATTGTTGCATTGAATTCAACAAACGAGAAACTAGAGATTGTCATTGATCCTGAAACAAACGATGCTTCCTTCAAGGAGTTGTATTTCAACCTGACCAACAAAAATGAAGGTGAGCAACATAATGCAAAATTCGACATTTGGTTTCCAAGTAAGATGTCTCAGTTTGAGTTCAATGATGAGGTTCATCTAAGCAAAGATCATGTTGCCAAGCAAGCAATCAAAGTAGGTTTTCAGCGATTAAGCCTTAATAACCAAGAATATTATGTCACACCAATCGATTGTGCAACAAGAATAAGTGTTGTTATGGAGTTTTTCTTGTTGCATGTGGTAAATGATATATTTAAAATACCTACTATAACTCTTTAGCCACAAGTGAAGATGAGCTCGTTTATTCATGACCTTAACAAAGAAGGAAAGGCCATGGCAGAGTCAACCACAAAAGATATCATCATTATTTTGCAGGATATAATATATTCAATCATACTATTTAGTGTCTCTGTAGTTGATATTATTGCCGGCCTAATGAATTCATTCAAGATGAATGTGCAGAAGTTTTACTATCGCAATGGAGATTGAAGCTCCAAGAGCAACCCCACCATTTTCGATACGTAGTACCTAGGGTAGAATAATTTCAAGGCTTATAGTGTGTTCCCTTCTCTCAACTCATTATCTAGGTTGTAGTGCTGAAGTACAAGGTTGCTGATTGTTCACTCTTCCATTCACCTCTCCTCTCATCGCTATTTCTGTTTCATCCCCTCTCGATTTTTCGGCATCAATCACGTCATTTGGTGCTTTTATTGAGATTAGCAGTCAACCCTATAAGCATGCTTGTTTCAGCCCTACCAATTTAGTACGGATAGCTCATCTACCAAAGGCGAGCATGATCGGTACGACTCACTACTAAAGAAGAAGATGGGGACCAATATGTAACAACTAAATCGACTTGTGTTGCAACTATCCATGGATGTATGTAGTGTACAAAATGTATCATCTTCACATAAAATTGCTCAAGTTTGCAATCTACTCTACCTAAAAGAGGACGTGGAAGATCCCCTAACCTAGTGTCAAGGGAACAATCCTTGAATAGAATTGTAGACGCAGAAAATCTCCGCCTCCCTGGTTTCTTAGGCCTGGGGCGGATCCTTTTGTGTGTCTAAGTCCTATTTAAATAAACAGGGCATGCCAGCTAGCTTACCTAAGCTAGCGAAGATATATTTTAACCTGACTTCTAACGTGGCGACTGTGAGCAAGCAAGCTCTTGTCATCGCAGACCTTCTTGCACCGATGCGCAAGGGTCAGTCTGTACGCTTTAAAAATCGAGTTTTGAGTGGAAAAAAGCCTACGAAAGCGGTTCGAGGTGTTTGATTCGGGTCTTTTTAGTACGATTTTCAGATTTTAAGTCACGTGAATTTGCACGTGCCTAAGTCTTTCTTTTTATCCCTTTACGGGTCACCTAGGTGTATGTTATGAACACTCCACTAAATGTGGCAAATTTGAGTGGGAGTATGGGGTTTGCTTTGATGCAATATGCATCCTAACTCGTGGTATGGCGTATATGCAATGCAAACTCACGCTACTCCAAAGGGAAAACCCGAATTTAAAGACAATGCCGAAGGGAAATGACTTAAGGGAAATGACTTGTAATGTAAATGCCGAAGGGAAATTGCCGAAGGGAAATACGTATATAAGGTATATATGGGCCCTTACTCGGGTCTTGCCAATAAGAGAGAAGGCTCAATGTGGGTGCGTGCTTGAATTGAAAGACTACACACACGACATGAAATGAAACCCAAATATAACTTGCAATATGGCCTTAACTAAGGTCTTGGGAATAAGAGCGAAAGCTCAATGTGTGTGAGTGCTTGAATTGAAATACTACACACACAACATGAAATTAAACCCAAATAGTATAACACGGCCCTTACTTGGGTCTTACAAATAAGAGCGAAGGCTCAATGTGTGTGAGTGCTCGAATTGAAGTACTACGCACACAACATGAAATTAAACCCAAATAGTATAACACGGCTCTTACTTGGGTCTTACAAATAAGAGCGAAGGCTCAATGTGTGTGCGTGCTTGAATTGAAAGACAACACACTCAACTTAAGCAAAACCCTACGTAATTTAAAGTATATATATAGATTTATATCTTAGGGGCTGATTAGGCCCGTGTGTGTTCAAAATCGTGCACAACTAAGAGGGTGCACGTGTGTGTGGGTGTGCCAAGCCACGTTATTACAAGCGGGGGGAGACTATGCTCCGTTATTACAACCCCGTATCAAATTTAATTTAAGCAAGTCTACAACTAAGGACCGAGTTAGGCACTTACTTATAGCTGGTCCGAAGATGACTTGCTTGAGCATGGGCTTGGCCTCGCCTTGGGCTGCAAGAGGGAGCTCCTCGAAGTTGAACGGCAAGGAGAGATGCTGGCCGGGTGCCTTGGGTGCGCGGGAAGGGCGCGTTGAAGGTGGCCGGCTGCTAGAAAGGGGCTGCCTTGGTGTGTTGGGTTAAGGTGACTAAGGAAGGTCACTAGAGAATGGGCTGGTATTAAGGTAGGTAGTGCTAAAGGGGAGCCTAAGGGAGATGAATGGATGGCCGAGTGGGTTTGGTACAGTCGGTTGGAGTGGCCGACTAAGGGAAGCTTGGTGGTGGCCAGCTGCTAGGGTGGCTAGGTAATGGCGAGGATGGGAAGGGAGCTAGCTAGGGTATGGGGTAAGTTGGAGTTAGGGGCTGGTGGGAAGTGATATGGACAGGTCTTAGGGAGCTAAGTGGAGTGGCCGGGTGTTGCTAGGGGAAGTAGTTCAAGGCGGGCGGTTGAAGTGGATGGGGTCTGGTCGAATGAGTAGGGATGATGTGTAGGTGGTGTTGGGGTAATGTGGTGGTGGTGTAGGTGGTTGAGAGTGGAGGGGGAGTGAAGAAGAGGTAGAGTTAGGTTGAGATACTAACCGGGTGATGAAGAAAGGCGGTGGATGGGAGAGGGGCTGCAAGGCGGTAGAAGTGGATGGGGTTCGGCCGAATGGAAATGGTGGCGATGTGGAGTGAAGCCGATCGGGAGGCAATGGTGGTGCTAGGCGGAGCTGGCCGAGGTGTGGTGGTACAGGTGGAGCAAGGTGGAAGACTTGGTTGGCAGGTGACTGGAGTCGGCTGGGAGAGATGGGCTGGAAGAAGTTGAAAAACCCGCCCCTTGGGGGGGGGTTTATATAGGGCTGAAGATGGCGGTTGGGGCTGGTATTAGGAGGGTGGTAAGGTGGTTTAGGTAGTGGTGGTGTGGTGATAAGGTGAGCTGGTTTTGGGGAGGGGTTAGATATTTTAATACAAGGGGTTTTGGGTAGATGGTGTGCTAGGTTTAGGTGGGGTGGTTTAGGGCTTAGCTAGGTGGGTTGGTTTTGGGGTGAGGTTTAGTGAGGTGGGTTAGGTGATTAGGCTAGGATTAGGTTAGGTTTAGGGAAATTAAGCTAGGTTTAGGGAAGGATTAGGGAAGTGGGTTAGGTGATTAGGTTGGGATTAGGCCGGGATTAGGGAAGTGGGTTAGGTGATTAGGCTAGGATTAGGACAGGATTAGGGTAAAAGGCTAGGATTAGAGGTTTTTGATTAGGATTGGGTTAAGGAGCTCCCTTTGCATAACCCATAGACCTTAATTGCATCATGTTGGTGCAGCCCTAGGTTAGGTTTTGGCTAATACAAGCTTAAACCCATGTTAATTAAGCTAACCCATATGATTAACCCCAAACTTGACACACAAGTCAAGCTTAATTACAATCACTCCCAAATCTTATCCTCCCCCACTCTCTCTCATGCCCATAATCCCACGTGAATTTCAAGTGGGCCCCATCTCCATTTATGAGAAGGTGATGTGGGCCATGGATGTGGATATTAGATTGGATCTCTGGATCCAAATCCAAATCCACACATGGGTTTGGATTGGGATCTGGATATATATGGTCCAGATCCAATCCAAACTGAATTTTAACTCCTTCAGGCTGTGTTCAAAATGAACGATTTGTGCAGGGTCTGATAGCATCAGTACTCCATTTGCGTTGGGTTTTCGCCAACATGATCGTCCGCTTCTGTTTTCGTCTTCCGAAGATGACTTCAAGAGATGTTTGATAATAACAGGGTCTTGGACGTTCGAGATCCTGGCGGTGGATTCAATACGAGAGTTGTTGTGCCGGGCTCGACATGTGCTCCGGTTTCGGGCTCTCTTTAGCTCTTCTGGTCCTGTCTTGATCAGGCCAAGCTTGCTTTGTGGGGTTTCAAAACATATTTTAACAGTTTTTAAGACATATTATACATATTTAAAACATATAAAAGTTTAAAACATCTATACAGGGTTGCCTGGAAGGCTCCTGGGTTTCCAGACTCAAAATGGCCCTTTGGGGCTACTTTTATAAAACCAGGTTGGTTTGAGGAATTCGTGGGTTTTCGGGGTGTTTACAAGAATGAACCACCAAGATCGGTCTGAAGGTGAGCACAAAATGAAAATCAATATTCTTCCTTTCAAAAAGTCCAATGTGCAAGAATTCCTTCACTAGGTTTAGGGCACTAAGAAGATTTTTGAACTGTATAACTATTCGAAAACAAGAAAAGTGTTGGGTGCCCTAGAATTTTCATATTATGCCAACTTGTGGTAGAAAAATCTCAAGGAACAACGAGGAGGGAAGGTAAACCTAATATTAACTCTTACAAAATATGAAATGAGTGATGAAAAACGATTTGCGCTTGAGTATTATAATTAAGAGTTGTATCTTAAACTCCAAAGTTTGGTAGAGAGGGATTGGTTATCAAAAATTAAATCAAAGAATTTGAAACCCTTAGGATTTGATGCAGTACTCAAAAGCCTAAGGAACATGCAATTGCTCGTTTTATGAGCGGATTGAACAAAGAAATCACTGATTTGGTGGAATTGCAACATTATGTGTTTCTGAAAAATGTTTTCAAACTATCCATTAAAGTAAAACAACAACTCAAAAAGGAAAGCAGTAGGGAACAATCTGTGCAGCCTGTGAGTGCGACTCCGGGGTCAAACCGAAGCTATCCATAAAATCTGACGAAAGATCATGAAAGCATGGAATTTCGTTCTGCAAACACATCCAAGAATCCTATGCAAACTAGTAGGATGCGTGACATTAAGTATTTAAGTGTTTTAGGCGAGGACATATTGCATCCCAATGCCCAAACAAGAAGATGATGATTCTTAGAACTTAGGGCATTGAAGAATATTATGAATCTGAAGAAGAAAATTTTGGCCCAAAAACAATGGAACCAAATGCAAATGAAGAAGAACTTTTGATCATTTGAAGGATTATGCAAGCCCATGCAATACCATATATTAATCAAAGGGAATCCATCTTTCATATCGGTGCACTGTCTTGGGTAAAGTATGCTCACTTATCATCAATGGCAACAACTTTACTAATATTGCTTCTACCGAAATGGTCAACAAGTTATAACTCATATGCACCTTCTATCCCCAACCTTACAAGCTCTAATGGCTAGATAACAATGGTGCAATTACTGTGACCAAACAAGTCTAAGTCCCTTTCTCAGTCGGTGGAGTATATATTGATAAAGCATTGTGCGATGTGATTCCCATGGAGGCCTGTCACATCTTGCTTGGATGACCTTGGCAATTTGATCGAGGTACTATCTATGATAGATCAACTAACACCTATACATTCATATAATAAGGAAAACAAAATACTCTTAAACCATGGTTGAACACCCTCCCAAGCCTTAATCATAGGTTAATAAGGAGAATTTGTTCATTTCTATTTGAAATATGGAAAAATCATGAAAGCACTCAGGTATGACCTACTCACTTTTTCAAGTATCATTTTGTCAAGATCAATATGAGTTACCCCAAACAGTCCAAATATTACTAAATGAATTTGGAGATGTGGTTTGTGAAGAGTTACCCAATAATCTGCCTCCAATAAGGGGATAGAATACCAAATTGATCTTATTCCATGGGCATCACTGCCTAATAAGGCCGCATATAGACCCACACTCGGTGAGCTCAAAGAATTAGAATGACAAGTCCAAGATTTGCTAAAGCAAGGATTGGTTAGGGAATCTCTAAGTCTTCTAGTTGTCAGAACACTCTTAATACCCAAAAAGGATGGTTCACAAAGAATGTGTATGGATAGTTGGGTACTTAACAAGATTATAGTCAAGTATAGGTATCCCATTCTAAGATTAGATGATCTACTAGATGAAGTGAATGTATCTAAGGCGTTTTCAAAAATCGATCTTAAGAGTGGTTACCACTAGATTCAAATAAAAGGAGATGAGTGAAAAACCGTCTTTAAAAAAAAATTGGCCTATTTAAATGGTTAGATATGTCCTTTGTCCTAACTAACGCACCCAATATGTTCATGAGATTGATGAATCATGTGTTGCAAGTGTACTTGAGACAGTTTGTGGTTGTATATTTCGATAACATTTTGGTCCATAATCTCGATTTTCAGATTCATTTACAGCATCTTCAGATAGTATTGACCCAACTAAGAAAGCATATTTGATTATCAACCCTAAGAAATGCAAGTTTTGCCAATATTAGGTTGAGTTCCTTGGTTTTGTTGTATCTCTGCAAGGTGTGTTGTTGGATCCAACCAAGGTTGAGGCCATTCAAAATTGGCCGATTCCCACATCTTTAAGCGACATAAAAAGTTTCTACAGTTTGGCCTCCTTTTATTGATGGTTTATTAGAAATTTTAGCACTACTACTACTACTTCTCTCACTCATTGCTTAAAAATAGAAGAAGGGTTTAAATGAGAATCAATAGAACAAAAGAGTTTTGACTCTTTTATAGTGAAATTATGTAGTGCACTATTATTTACTCTACCCGATTTTGAAAAAGTATTTGAAGTAGAATATGATGCCTCCGGAGTTGGGATAGGGGCAGTACTAACCCAAGAAGGTTGGCCCATTGCCTTCTTTAGTGAGAAACTCAAAGGTAGTGACGTGAATTACTCCACTTATGACAACACTACTTGATCCCTAAGGAATTTATCATTCATATTTATCATGTAGCTCTCAAGTTTATACAAGGTCAAAGTAAGCTAAATAAGTGCATGCTAAATGGGTGGAGCACTTAGAAGCATTTCTGTATATCCTAAAGCATAAGGCTGGCAAGTTGAATGTTGTTGCAGATGCATTGTCTTGACAACATACACTTCTCACCATGTTGCACACCAAGTTGTGGGGATTTGAGCAACTCAAACACCAATATGTCAATGATCCACAATTGACCCAATTTTACAACAATAATGAAGGATCATCTCTAGGTTATTATACACGTGATTGGTTCCTGTTCAAAACTAATCAATTGTGTGTGCTTATTAGAGGGTGCATGTTGAGTGTGCGATGCATCGGTGAGACCAAATTCAAGAGTGTGTGCATATTGGAGCATCAGTTCCAGTGAGTGCCTCTCCTATTTGAGCCCCACAAACATGTCAACCAGTACTAGCTACTTCTAGTTTTGGTTACAAAGCTTAAGGGCAAAAATCGTTGCTACAATTTTTGCTTAACCAAAATCCTCTCAACTCCGAATTTCATATCATTTGGTGCTTTCATTGAGATAGAGAGGATTCACAACACTAGGTAACCAATTTTCATTCTACCTTCTCTAACTTGTCTCATCATTCTCTTCTTTCTCTCTCATCACCATTATCACTCTACCCACATTCATTGCCACTCATTACCGTCCTCTTGCCTCTTTCATGTGCACCCAATTCTTGCTGAGTTTTTATTATTATTCTTTGCCATTTCATTTCCTACCAAGCTCAGTCATTTCCTCCTTATCATCCTTACATGCACCAAGCTATAGCTCTCATTTTTTCTTTCATTACTAATACCACACCTAGCTGGACGTCATACTTCCCTCCAAAGTCCTCACCGTCATTGGATAAGATCCAAACCAGTCTAGGTCATGGGACATCAATAGAAGGACATTGAACTTAGTAGAAGAGCTCGAGTCAAAGGCAACCACATCATGCTCAACAAGCATGAAATGTTGGTCAGTGACACTCTAGAGTTACAAGCTCAACTTTGTCATGAACATCGATCGAACCTGCTTCGTACCTACTACACTATCAAGAACATGGTCTATAATGTCATCATAGATAGCAGGAGCTGCACGAATGTGGCTTCAATTGAGCTCATTCGGAAACTTGGATTGATTGTGCGAGATCATTCTCATTCCTACAAGATTCATTGGTTAAACAATGAAGAGGGGTTTGACATCACCAAGCATGTTAGCATTCATTCCTCCATTGGAAAGAACTAAAGAGATGAAATACTATATGATGTAGTTCCCATGGAAGAATGTTACTTATTACTTGGGCGACCATGGCAGTTCGATCGAAGGATCACTTATGATCGGTTTCATAATACCTATACTTTCTTGAAAGACGGAAAGAAAATCATCCTCATATCATGTAGTTCATAGCAGAATGAAAAGGATCCTGAGAGCACTAGTCAAAATTCTAAGTCAAATCCTATTGTTCTTGAGGAAGAAAAAGAAGAAGGATGATCTTGTTTTCCTCAGTTTAGAACAAAATTCCAAAAAAGGGAGCTGCACAACAGAAGAGACTCAATCATTTTGCATCAATCTAAGTGATAAAATTGTTGCATTGAATCCACCAAATGAGAAAATAGAGACTCGCTAATCCTAAAACCCGTGATACTCCTTTTGAGGAGTTATATTCCAAACTAACCAACAAAAATGAAGGTGAGCAATGGAATGCAAAATCTGGCATTTGGTTTCCAAGTAAGCCATATTAGTTTGAGTTCAATGATGAGGTTCATCTGAGAAAAAACTATGATGCCAAGCAAGCAATTGAAGCAGGTTTTTCGCGATTATGCCTCAATAATCAAGAATACTACGTCGCACCAATCGATTGTGTGACAAGAGTAAGTGTTGTTATGGAGTTTTGCTTGCTACATGTGATAAATGATATGTTTGAAGTACATGCTGCAACTATTTATCTCCAACTCAAGAGGAGCTTGTTTATTCATGACCTTAACCAAGAAGGAAAGGCCATGACAGAGTTGGTACAAAAAATATCATCATTGCTTCGCAGGATACGATATATTTAATAATACTATTTCATGTCTCTACACTTGATATTGTGACAAGCCTAATAAATTCACTGAAGGAAGAAGATTCATCAGTGGAGATTGAATTTCCAAAAATATCCCCACCATTTTCTGTACATAGTAACTATGATAGAATATTTTTACTTGTTGAGTCATAGTTTCCTCTAGTTTAACCTTAGTAGGTATTTGCTTATATTGTTTCTTTTGATGGTTAAGTGTACTAGGTATCGAGTCATGTGTCTTGATAGGAAAACTTTGTAACGAATAGTGGTGATAACTCTTTACAAGCAGCTGATGGGAGATCACCTTGGCATGGAAATTGAAGATCATCAATTACTGGATTTGAGGATAAATCCTTAACAACCCCATGAGAATGATAGGAATCCAAGAGCACGTAGAGATAAAGTTGGGTATTATTGAAAGACACTAGGCCGAATGGGTTCACAGCAGATAGGGAGCTCTCTCACGTACACACAAGCCAATATTAGGAATTGGGCCTTGATGAAAACAAATTGGAACTCAAGAGTGAAGCCCACATTTAAGCCAACTAGGAGATTCTCAACATCTCTTACAATCAATAGCTCAAGTTGGCTAATTTTAGGGACAAACAATTCAAATTTAATGTTTTTAGTTAACTACATTTAGTGATCTGGTGGTCGTTTGTTGAAAACCCACACAATCATCATTGTGCAGGGATCCTCAATCAAGTCTCATGTGGGTTTCTAGGTCTGGATCAAGCCAAATATGGCTCCATTTGACCAAGGTATCACAACTTACTACCCTATCCACCTGAAAAGAATTTTGTTCCCATAATTTTAAATCATATCCAAATAACATGGTTACTCTATAGGACCCTGACTAACCTCAACATGTGGCAAAGGACTTGTTTCTTTCAATTAATTATAGTAACAAGATATTCTTCATTGGTATAAACACCAAAAGATAAAATCCTCGAGGAAGGGTTGATATAAATCATATCAAACTCAAATACCAACAACAAATTGGATCCAAACATGGATTGGATCAAATGTAAGCACAAATTGGGTTAGATCGAGATTTAAAATTCAATTACAGATTGGAGTGGATGCAAGTAACAAATGGGGTCTAGGCCTAAAGTAAAGACCAAGTCATATCCAGATTCAAAATTCAAGTACATCAAAGAGGATACAAGTACAAACCGGGTCTAGGCCCGAATATAGATTGGATCAAATATAAGTAAAGACCAAATCAAATCCAAGTACATATCAGAGTGGATACAAGTAACAAAGTAGGTCGAATCTCAAATACAAGTAAAGAATTATTTAGATTTAGATTCAAAATTCAAGTAAAGATTAGAGTGGATACAAGTACAAAACAGGTCTAGACCTGAATACAAAATAAATTGATGATGAGCATCAACTGAACCAAATCTGAATACAAGATCAAATCCAATCAATACAAGAAGCCAAATTCAAAATTTAAAAGTCCACCAGAAGACCACATGTCTTGCAAGGATCCTGTAAAATGCAATTGATTGCAGTTAACAAGCCACAACCAACCAACATCAACATCAACCAATAGGTTACAACCAATCAACACTTATCACTCCATCAAGGGCCTATAAACAAAGAAGGCCTACAGACCTACAAACATAAGAGCAGTCATGGCAGCCATGAAAGGCTTCAAAACAAGAAAGGCATGCAAGGGGCATTGGTGCCTGAGAGAACCCCTGCAGAAAGATAGTGAAATACCCATCCGATACTGAGAAAATCCAAACCCTCTTTTTTATCTCAATTTCTTAGTTTATTGTAAGTGAAGCTTGTTATGCGTTTGTTGAGAATTGATTCTTGTTGTTACATGAAGAATCTTAGTGTACATGAATACCTCCTCACAAGTTACCAAGAGGGAAGGCCTTCCCTTTCATCTTTTTCTTATCTTTGTTGAAGGCAAATAACCACCACTCATAGCGGTGATAGAGGCTTGTCAAATGCCTGATGATGGTGCAAAAGAAGAAGTTTTGGATCCATTTCATACCTACTCTTTCATACACACACATCGAAGACACACACATTCCCTCACACACCTAGAATCCACACACTGAACACACACACACACCTCTCTTTTTCAAGCAAAGGGCCAAGACCCACTCTCTCTGTTCCATGCAGAGAGTATCTCTCCCTCTCTCTCTCTCTCTCTCTTTCACCTAGAGGGTCTGGACCCTCTTCCTCCCTCTCTCTCTTTGCACCTACTTAATGAAGAGGGTTGAAGCCTCCCCTATCTCTTCCATGTTTGTGAGAAACATACCTGAATAATCACCAACCTTGCACCAATGGACAGCTTGGCCACTGCCTCGCCATCTCTCCCATGGCCACTCCCTACACCCTTGCCCTCTTTCTTTCCTTCTCCCTCCTACTGATTTTGAATAGAACCCTAACCCCTTTTATTTCAACTGGATTGGGTCTAGTCAATCAACTTATCCATTGCAACCCACTCGAATCGGATCCCATAGAAGTTGTTTTCAGATCCTACTCAAGGGATCTAATTCTAACCCCACTACTTGGATCCTACTCTTCCTTCCCAATCAACTCATTTTAAATTGTTTCCATTTTTATGAAAAGTCTTATTTTTTAGTTGAATTAAATTGGACTTAACTCAATAGAACCCATCCTTCTTAGATTTTGCTCCATTTAGAATCAAATCTCATTGTATCATTGAGAGCCCACCAAATATCTAGTATTTTAAGGATTCATAGATACTGAAGGCAAACAAATCTGGTAGCATAGAAGATCGACCTTGCTCGGTGGAGCAAGAAATTCAGTGAAAAGAATTCAAATAGGCCCACATTGCACATTACAAGTAGAATGTTAGGAGGTATTCCATTTTTTGAGTTTATCTCTTAACTACTTTTCCTTTTCCTTTTCTCCCTACTATCAAGAGGATCATATCGCTAATCTAGGTCTTGTGAGAGCAAAAAATTGTGTACACCATGGGTCTACCAAGATTTGTTTGTGTAGTTAAAATTTGAATTTTCTCTTGATAAGCACTCCCATGCTACACATAGTGTAAAACACGGGTAACTGTTTCACACACTCATGTGTTAACACACTTGTGCACACATTTAGCTTGCTTATTTGTTTACGTATTGGACTATTTTCAACACTCCTACATGCTCACTTAAATTAGGGTTAGTGTATTTTCTTCTCAAAGAAAAAATGTCTTCCGGCTATCATTACAATACTCAGTTAAAGGGCATAGTGGAGTCCTTGTCTTACGGTTCCTCTGAATCTTGAAAACCCGAAGGAATAGAACCTGAGTCGGTTGATGATACTACATCATCAAACAAAAAACCTACCAAGTCTGAGCATAGTACCTCTAGGATCCCTACACCTAAGGTCTTTCTTAAAAACTATGAGGTTGAACTAAAAGCTTTGAGGAACCAATTAAGAGAAGTCCAACTCGCAAACAAAATCATGTGATTAGAAAAAGAGCAAAAGGAGTATAAAGAAAAAATAAGGATGTGATGAAAGCCCTTGGGACTACAAATATAAAGAAAGTGAGGAGGAAGATAAATTAAAGAAGAAGACCAGCAAGCTCAAACAGTGGAAGGCAACTCACAAATGAGAGCTAAAGCAAACAAAGGAAGACTTGGAAATGAAGGAGTTTTAGAAGATGTACCAAACAATCCTATGAAAAAAAAACAAGAATAAAGGAAAGTACTACATTGAAGACTTCTTACCAGCGGATTATGAGACCGATAGTGATGATGAAATCCTGAAGTTCCACCAATTTGATGGTCATGGAGATCCCAATTCACACCTCCAACTATTCACTAGGAGAGGTATTATGGAAAAATGAAATGATAAATGGATATACTAGTTCCCTCGTACCTTGAAAGGTCAAACCTCTATATGGATGGCCAGCCACAACCTAAATTGTACTCACCCTAAGTACCCTTAGAGACACAAAACAACGAAAGGAGGAGGATGCACACGCCTACATAACTCGGTGTAGAGCCATACTAGGATGAATCAAACAACCACTGAGTGAAGCATGTGCTGTCATGCTTATCCTTGAGAACTTTCACTCTGACCTCCGAGCTATATTAGCTTTACATAAGATTTACTCTTTTGAGAACTTATTAAGAAATCTACTTTGTCGAATCCAACCTTACGAAGAGCCAATACGATGACTTCATTAGGCTAAAATCCACAGATTGACCCAGGATACATATCACCAACCAAGATCAAATCAAAGCTCCTAGGAAGCTTAAGGACCTATCTATGTCAACCTCCCAGCTCTCACAGTTTGAACCAAAAGCTCAAAGACAAGATGGAACTAGTGACAAGGACATCTTGAAACCCCACCTGGACCTTGAAGCAAAAATTTACTCTCCTAGGACAACCTCTCACAAAAGTCTTGGATATTTTGGTAGAACACGAACTAGTATCACCTCCATTAATTCCTCCAAATCTAGTTAGAAAAGAGTGATACTCTAATCAGTATTGTCAATTCCATAAGCTCCCCGAACATGATACCAGTGAATGTATATTCCTCAAATATCGAATCCAAGACTTAATCGACCAAGGAAGGCTCATAGTGTCAAGTGAGCCTGAACCCAACGAGGGAAACAAGGACCAAGGCATGTTCAAAAATCTGTTCCCTCAACACAATAGGACCTAGGTAACAATGTTCCATAGCATAGCTCCAACTCCAAAGAAATTCTAACCATTTGAGGAATTCCCTTTGG
The DNA here is from genome assembly GCA_036023115.1 of Brasenia schreberi. Lineage (NCBI taxonomy): Eukaryota > Viridiplantae > Streptophyta > Magnoliopsida > Nymphaeales > Cabombaceae > Brasenia > Brasenia schreberi. The sequence continues at coordinate 7,347,239 of JAYKKT010000079.1, forward strand.
TCTCTTGAGATTATATCTCAAAGACATCACTACAGTTGGGTTACTCTTCCCTGAAATATCATGAAACCACTCCTCCCCCTAGTCCACTCTTCCAATCCTATGCTTCCCATCAAGGTTCTTGTTCGAGTCCATCCGAATCATACTCATACTCTTCTTCTAGACTTGGGGTGTTGATCTTCATGCCCCTTGAGCCTAAGCCACTTTTGTCTCATGAACTCACTAGAAGGCTAAACAGAGTGGTCATTCAAGGACTCGGGTGTTCCTCTAGCGAGGGACCTCAAAGTCAAATTGACATTCTATGAGGACCAACCCCTAGAGGCCAAGGCTCCTCCTCATCCTTTTGTCCCCATATAGACGAAATCACAAGATCTAGTAGGATTTGCCAACTCGATTATCTCAGAAACCCTCTTAAGCCTATAAGCCAGATCCCATCATGATCCAAGCTCAAAGAGCTCCGGTACCAACCCAAGACAAGGGGAAAAAACGATTGCTCGATTGCAACCTCAAGAACCATCTGGATTGGAATCAAGTCCACATGTCCATACTCAAATGAAGATGATAGAAGACATCCTTAAGAAGGTAGAAACCCCAAAAAATACCTCCTTTAAGTGTAATTATTCTAGTGCCACCAATCTTGATACAAATGCCTCTAACATTCTCAGATGACGATTTGCCTAGACCCATACTTCTGCATAACCAAGTCCTATATATAGGACTCATGATTAACAAGTGACCCATTTTTATATGTCTTGTAGATGGAGGTAGAGGCTTTAACATACTGCTCTCTCGGGTTACCCTCCAAATGGGGATACCCAAGGAATAACTCACTCCCACAAAGATCCAAATCATAGGATATGAGGCCACACTTCTGGCAGCAGCATCCTCATAGTCGAGATTGGTTTTATTATTCATCAAACCTGACTCCATGTTATGGACCTCGACTCCACACATACACACATAACACTCTCATCCAAGGGTTAAGATGATTCAAAGATTTGTTACCATAATTAGATGAATGTTAGAAAAAGTTCCTACTTAAAAGAGTCCTTTTATGAATGCAATCGATTTGGTTATGACAACAAAATCAAACTTATTTCATCAGAACTGTTGGATGGAATCTTTCCAATGGGTTAGATGAGAAGGTTGGTGTTGGTGGATCCCCTTGTCATTAGTTTCACACACACACGCACATGCACATGCACAATCTTGTGATATGATACCATAAGATGAACTGCTGGTAAAGCAATTCACTCCAAAGTTATTTTGGATTGTAGACATGTGAATATTGTACTGTTTTTCTTCTTTGATGGCTATTTTGACAATATTTATAAGTTATTCCATTGTTATCAGGTATTCAAGCATATTAGACAAGTATTCACCTCCAAAATCAGTTTGACAAATCTTGAATTTTGTCATCTAATTGATTTGTCACCAAATTATGAAGTCTTCATGCCATTATATGGTTCAGAGTGTCTCATAAAAATAAACCCATGCGTATGGAGTAGAATTATTCACGAATATCACATTACACCCTTTTGAAATCACAGTGTGCAAGCTCCATGCCTTTGAGAGGATAGGCCCAAGTAACTCATTTCCTGGGAGGGACCATCATCGTAAAGCAATTCACACCTTATAGTGCTTTCATTGCCTGGTCCTTTCAGTCTTGATCTCTTACTAATTATTCTATGTTTCATATTACTGTCCATGCAGAAGTCCTTTTTCGTATCATATGTGTATGCATCAACATTTTTTTCTCCAAAAGATTATGAGATTCCATCTTTATAGAAAATTCAAGTGCATACAGCAACTATAAATATCTTGACCTCATTCCCACTTGATTCATTCATATATACTTTTTCAGACTTTTTAAATGTTAAAATGTTTCATTTTTGCATATTTGAATTTAGTCACTGAGACTGTTATTAGCTTCTTGTTTTGTTTTTTGGTTTTATTGTGCTTACGGAACAGATATGCACTGTATAATTATGATGTGTGCTAGTTGATTTCAGTTTCCCTTGTCCTGCAAAGAAATTAATTAGAGATGTATCTTTCTCCGTTAAAGCAGCTGGTTCAGGTGGGGAAAATTCACGTCTTTTTAGGTTGGTTCTATGATTTAAAGGTTGACTTGCGAGCCTTGAACCTAACTTAGGGGATTGTTCTGAATATAAATAGGACCAGACCTAAGCAATTCTCATTATGTTGTTTTTCAACATTGCTTCAAATCTCTCTCATCCTTAACCAGTGATAAGTGAGTCAGTCTTTATTATTTTGGTGAGTCATATCCATTGTGTGACAAACCATGTCTGTGGGTGAGAGTTGGTGAGTCATACCAAACTCATAAGTGAGAGTGTGTGTTTGTGCGATACATCCAACAAGTGTGTGCATGAGCCCACTCAAAACGTGTTAAGATAGTTCCATGTGTGAGTGTGTGATGCATTGGTGAGCTCAAATTCAAGAGTGTGTGCATATTGGTGCATCAATTCTAGTGAGTGCCTCTTGTATTTGAGCCCCACGAACATGCCAACCAATACTTGCTACTTCACTTTCTGGTTGTAAAGCTTAAGTGCAAAATTTGTTGCAATGATTTTCGTTTAACCAAAATCATCTCGACTTAGAATTTCATATCAATTTGCTTTTATCCGTAAACATCAAGGTCACATATGCTCTTTCTCTTGATGTTGGAGAGGTTCATTGTGATTTGACTATCCAAATGATGGAAGTACCCTCATGTGTAGCCGACCTCGAAAATAAAAACTTGATTCTTTAAGTCAAGATTTCATCTCTCGAGGAGCAACTCGAGACCCTTTACCAACATTATCAAGAATTACAAATCGAAGCTTCTCAAGAGCGATATGATCTAGACTCTATACAATCTCAAGCAGTCGCTACTCGAGACACAAAAATTTCAGCTTCTTAGGAGCCTACTCAAGAATCACAAGAGCTACATGATTTGCTTTGCAATCATGAAACTCTCGAGAGGGTAACTTGATCCGATGCTCCTAATAATAACAATCTTGAGGAATACTGAGAAAATTTAAAGGAAGTTCCACAACGAATGTTGGGCTAGGTCATTTGGGCTATCGTACGAGTTGAGGATATCATAATGATGATATTACCAACATTTTTGGTGATTAATGGTTGATATAAATGTTCAGTCTTCTTCATATGTGTAATTTGTTCTTTTATTTTTTTGGCCTCTACATACGTCAATATGATTTGATATTGGCAGGATATGGCTTCATTCCACAAGAAAATATGATTGAGGGTCCTACTCAATCACATCTTTTTCTTTTGAAAATTGTTAAACTTACTTTTGCACCCAAGTTTTCTTGTGAAAAATGTATTGAGTCTCTTCCCCAATCAATATTCCCATGGCTTCGAGCAACTGTACTCCTTCTAGAATTTTGACCTCGAATTATCACATATCCCAACTGACTGACTCTGAATATTCTCTTCTCGGCCCTACTGTGTTTGCTACAGAAGGCCTTAGAATTGTAAAAGAGGTAATAGTCCCCAAAACCCTTCCATTTGGTGCAAAGTGGTTTTGATATTCACGCATGGCCGAGGCTTTCTAAGGAATACATCAAATGGTTGGAGCAAGTCGGTGCCACGTAAACTAACAAATAGTGTAGGTGGAGAATTTTTGACCTTATACAATTGTCCCGAGTTGTCTTTCTTGTTGACCTCAATCTTCTTTGCAACTTTTTGGGTTTTTGGTCTACCTTACTCAACTTTCTTTTGTGAATGAAGAAAAGTTGGCATGTTCATTTCTAAAAATCCTTCGTATGAAAGGTTTTTGTAAACGAAGGAAAACCGAGAAGAAAAAGAACTTAAAGAATGGGTTCAAGACCATGTTTTGGTTGTGCAAATTATCATGTGCCCCAATAGCAAAGCAATCACTAAAGTATACCATTGTCGTTGTTGATGGCATGATGTTCTATTTTTTTATCATCATTTTCTTAATGTTTCTTTTTCTTTAGTATCCTATTTTGAGGCATTCCTTCACTTGAAAAACACCCAACACTTCTTTTGGTCCATCATCCAAGAGGGCATCCATGAAATTTTTTGTAGTGACTATATACAGTTTCAATTAGACATGTCATATTCTGGGTTGCCTAAAACCTGGAACCAGAAGCGAACTGCCCCAAGGCCGGCTCCGGATCTAGTTTTTGAATCGTTGGTTTGGGGGCAATTCCAGTTTCAAATCCAAAACCGCTCTGAAACCAATAAATTTTTTTAAAACAACAGACCTGACTCCAGTGGGAGACGAACCCATGCATGGCTCAACAATTAGTCATTATCTACTATTGAGCTAAGCTTCAACTTGTGTAAATATCTTCGTAATATATTATATATATTTTATTTAAAAATTGTTTAAAATCATTGATTCCGGTTGCTAAAAAGGATGAACCATAACTGAACTAGTGGTACTCGGGTTCAGTTACGATTCTGAGGCTGGTTTGAACCGCAGAGCCAGTTGCCATGTCTAGTTTCAATGGTTTACGTGGAACTAGGATAACAACATAAGCCGTTTCACTAAATATTCCTTGATCGTCTTGGACACCAAGTTGAACCAGGGAAGGGTTTCCATCCTCATTTATAACCATACTTGTAGGAAATCCCAACCTACCTCTATTTCTCTTTATCACATTGGGTCTGTCACGGGATTAGGTCTGGGCAAAACCCAGATTTAGATATTATTAGTTTCGTTCCATTCTACAAGGCGCTTGTTTTGAACTTAGTAATTTAGTGCTTGACAAATGCCATGGCAGACAAGCCATAATTACTTATTCCGATCAAATTATTGAATTGAGATCATGGAGAGATGACAAAGTACACAATGTGTTTTCTGAATTCTCATCTGAAGTAGAACAACGTTTTTCTGTTTGAGAGGTCAAGTAAAACATTTTACAACCCATTTCCACTAACCAAGTGAGAAATTACAAGGACCAATTTAATTACAAAAAGGAAAAAACTTTCAAGAAAGTAGCAAATCAATTATATTGTAATAATGAATTGAAAGGTTAGCACTTTCAAGTAGGACCCATTTATATCAATGAACCGATCCCACGCAGGAGCATCATTATCATCAAGTGAGATTCAGAAAATGTCAGCTGCTCCAAACTTCCTTCTCCCCTCAGATACCTCATCAGAGTCCATGTTGTCATCTTCATCTTCCTCTCCACGCTCATGATGGGGAGACCTAGGGTCCTGGATGCTTTTGGCTTTGCATTCATGGGTCGCAAGCATATTAACTTGATCAAGATATGTGATCTCAACCAGAATAGTATTATCACTAAATTTTTCAAACCATGCACGAGGTGACTATTTTAATTCATATATGGTCCTTTTTAGCTTACACACTATGTTATGTCCTTTTTAGCTTACACACTATGTTATCTGCATAAACATCACTTAACCCAAGTGGTACGTTCATATAGATTTTTTCATTTAAATCCCCTCAAAAAAATGCATTCTTGACATGTACATATCAAAAGTTTCACCCTTTATTTGCGGTTATACTGATGAGTACTCTTATAGTTGTCAATTTAGCAATTGGTGCAAATGTTTCAGTATAGTCTAACCCATATCCTTGACTCTAACCCTTGGCAACAAGACGAGCTTTATATCTCTCAATACTCCCATCGGCCTTATATTTTATGGTGTACACCCACTTGCAGTCAAACGATTTTCTGCCTAGAGGTAGTGTCACAATTTTCCATGTTTGATTTTTCTCTAAGGCTAGAATCTCAATCTTCATAGCTTCTCTCTATTGCTTGGAATCCTTTGACTCTTTATAATTTCTTCGTATTTGAGTCAAATCAAAATTAAGGGCAAATATCTTATAGTTATTTGAAGTATTATGATATGAAATATATTGAGAAATGGAATAAGTGCAAGATCTCTTTCCTTTTTATAGTGCAATAGGAACGTCCAACTAATCTTTTGTGTATTCTGTAGTGCTAGGTTCAGACTCACCCTTAGTTGACTGTGGATCAGAGTAGGGTAGTTCCTCTTAGGGCATGATAGGCTGTAGAATTTCAGTAGTACTACCTTTCTTTCTTCTTCTATACACTTGTCTTTCCTTCATAGGTCGATTTCATGATTTTATAGTATCTCATTATAGAGTATATTCCCATCTCATTTCTTGTTCTGAAGATATAGGAGGAGATATAGGCATGACAGTAGAGTTTTGATACTCTCATAGTATTTTCTCTTCCTTGTTGTCATAGTATGTTAAATCCTCGAAGAAGATCACATATATAGGTATGTACACTTTCTTCTTACTCGGATCATAACATACATAACCCTTCGGTGTTGATGAGTACCCCAAAAACATGTAGTTGATAGCTTTATCATCCAATTTATCTCTATGCCTTATGGTCATGCACATAACACACATATTCAAATACTTTGAGTGGAATATCAAATAGTTTTCTTTCAAGCATCACCTTTAAACGGATTTTACCTTGTAATATTATAGAAGAGGTCCTGTTTATAAGAAATACCAGCATTAGAACCACATCTCAAAAAGACTTAGGTACATTACCTCCAATAAGAAGTGATCTAACAATCTATAAAATATGTCGATTTTTCCTTTTTGCTACTCCATTCTGTTGGGGTATGTATGCACACGATGTCTAGTAAACTATGCCATGATTTCTCAAATACAATTGAAGATGTACCCCATTGAATTCTCCACCATTATCTATTCTAACAACCTTGTAGAGTAAAGGTTGAATTTGGGTGACAATCATTTTATGAAAAGTTAAAAAATTGTACACACATCACCTTATGTTTTAACAAGTATAGTCATGTCACTTCGTGTGCAATCATTAACAAAAGTTGACAAAACCAAGTCATGCCATCAGGTGTGGACAAGTGGAGCAGTGGTCTCAAACATCGAGTTGAACGAGTGAAAAGTTAAGTATCAACCTTAGTGTTATTTAAAGTGGAAGGTAACACAAGAGGCTCTCGACCATATCACAAGTTTCACAAGCAAAAAACTAACCAACCATGTCTAAACTTAACCTTGGAACCATACTCTTCAATTTTGGAGTTGGAAGATGACCTAGTCGATGATGCCACAATATGATTTCTCTGATACTTGCATCCAAAATTCTTTTATTTGCAGTTACTCGCTAAATTTCATCTAACATATATAAACCCTTTTTTACTCTACCATGCCCAAAGATCTTCTTTGTTCTTCGATCCTCAAAAACACATTCATTTTCATCAAATGTAAGTGAATAATTTAATTCCTTAGAAATAGTATGTACAAAAAGAAGGCTCAAAGGAAAATTTGGAACATGCAAGTTTGATACTACTGCCTTCAAGCTAAAGATGTCTCTATTTCTTGTCATATGGTGAGTAGCCCCTGAATCAATAACACAAGAAAAAAATGAAGACAAACCCATGGAGATCAAATCATTAAAGTCATATGCATGGACTAAAGAAGCTTGTAACTTAGAGGTAGATTCCTAATTATCCTTGGGTTTACCCATATCCTCTAATCTCTTCAGTATCTGGGAAAGGATATTATTATTTGCCTCCACTTTGTTTGAAGTACTTGCTTGGTATGCTTTGTTATTCAGATGTGTTGGTTTACCAATTAAATCCCAATGTATGGCGTGACTTCCCTCAATGTGAGCACTTCAACTTATCCCTCTCATCGAAGCATGAATATCCATGCCATGACCATCAAAAGGTGTACCACTTCTCCCATGGCTACTTTCTTTCTGTTTTAGGATGACGAAGGTTGATTTCTCTCCAATCTGACCTCTCTGATAAGCAAGGAATACACTACTCCCAAAGACGGTAGTGTTGTTAAAGAATCTATTGTTTATTGTTGTTTTAGTATTTTTAATGTATTATTGTAATAGTCATTTTTACTAAGGGCATTTTAGTTATTTTATGTTGAATAATCTACTATATAAAGACTAGATGTCTTTTATTAGGGTTAAGAATTTAGATTAATAGAGAGAGAAAGAGGGGGCGGCCTCCATTGGACGACCTACCCCCTCCTCAAATCTCATACATTTTCCTTCATTTTTTTTTGTATGTTTTTCGTGCTTGAAGGTTCCTTGCGTCTCCTTTCGTTTTGAGCAAGATATCAGAGCGTTCGATCAATGGGAGCAGTGGATAGCGGCTACGTTGTGTTCGTAGAAGGCAAGAGGTGATAGAATGGAATACAGGGTGGAGTCAACTAAGCAATTGGTCTGCTGCTGCGCAGGACACTAGTATACTATTGTTGCGCAGTCTTGTATTCAAGCATCATCTCCGACGTCTTCATCGTCGTTGCCTACTCCCTCGCAATCCTCGACCTTCACTGAAAGGGGAACTATTTGCACCTTTGACTTTGTCTCTCTCTTGTTCATTTCTCGGAGACGATAACAAGGGTTTCAATGAGAATGGAGACCGAATCGAAGAGAGAAGACCAAGGGACGGCTGATTCGCCCATCTTTGTCTTGGAGGATGCTAAACGTGAAAAGGACAATGTTTCTTTGGTTGCAAAGAATGGGACACTTCTTTGCTTTCAAAAACCATGCTCAAGGAAGAGGAGAAGCTAAAGGAGGCTCGATTAATGGAGAATGTCAAAGATGGTGACTCTGAAAACATCGCGAATAGGAATGAGACAAACAACAAAATTATATTAGATGATAAGTGATTCAATAAGTTTGACGAGTTGCTGACTCATGCCCAATATTATAGTTTGTTCCTCTTTGAGAGGATGGAGAAAGGAATTGAAGAGCATAGAGTGGAAGTTGCACCCAAAGAGAAAAAGTGTGGCCGGAAGCGAAAAGCTTCACCCTCCACTAAATACAACACGGGACGGGCCAAGAAGGCAGTGATGGCCATGACAGCAAGGTCTCATGATGTTTTTAATGTGTCAGAAGATGTGCACATAATTGTGGAGAAAAGCGCAGAGGGAGAACCTACACGTCAAGTGTTTGATGAAATACCGAAGAAGGATGTTAACTCTGCACGTTATTTGTTTGATCGAATGCTTTAAAGAAGCAATTGATCCCTATGGCTCGTGAAGTGGAGAAGCTAGGTGTTGAGGTTGCTAATGAAGATAAAGATGATTACAAAGAGTTTTTTCAAGGTTAAGAGACAGCAATTACCAGTTGAAAAAATATATAAGATAGAGTATAGAAAACAAGTTTATCACTACAATTGCTTACAAAGTAAATCATCATATAGAAGAGGCAAGAGAAAATTATTTGTATGGATTAAAACAGTATCACCAAGAAACATGAAGATTAAGACCTTGAGTTGAAAGTAAAGAGCCATGAGGAGTGAAAAAATCGATTGACACAAAACCGACTAATATGAGTAGATGTGTGTATTCTATTATTATTTGAGTGCCAGAGAGAGGACACCCAACCAACACAATGGCAACAACCACTGTGTGAAGGGACGTAAGAAAAACTGGTTGAAGTATGTATATAGGAGATAGTACCTCTTACCATAAAAAAACATTCTCAAGAGTAGGAGTACATGACTTCTGGAGTGTTGTTGCTCAATTACTTCATAGAGAAAAAGGAAGAGAGAGTAGTTGACATCCATAAAAGGGTCGTGCGCCACCCAAGTGTGCTCTTAATTGATACACGTTGATTTCAAGAAGCCTTAGAGACATTATTATTGAAAGTGTGGTGAAGAAAGAACTAGTTTTTCGGTAAGTTTGGAGTTCAAAGTATCTCACTCTCAACTTGAGCGGGTATTGAAGAATATGTTGTTTAGTGTTGTTTTAGTATTTTGAATGTTTTAGGTATTATTGTAATGATCCTTATTACTAAGGGCATTTTAGACATTTTATGTTGAACAATCCACTATATAAGGACTAGACGTCTTGTATTAGGGTTAAAAATTAAGATTAAAAGAGAGAAAGAGAGAGGGCGACCTCAATTGGAGGACCTACTCCCTCCTCAGATCTCATACATTTTCCTTCATTTTTTCCCATCGTTTTTTCATTTTTTAAGGTTCATTACGTAAACTTTTGTTTTCAACAAGTGTTCACTACTAAAGACATTCGCCTTAATATTTTCAAACTCACTGGATATACCCCAAAGCAAATCAAATACCTTCTTTTCTTTTAATTCAACGTTTCCAGTTTTGAAGCAATATGAGTATTGACTTAGTGTAGTACTGCAGTTCATCCCAAAAGCTTCAAAGTTCAGCATAATATTCGCTGATTGATCTACTTTCTTATCTACACTTTTTAATATTTGATTGAACATTCTCTCGTGACAAGCTCACATTTGCCTCGTGTTATAAGGGCAAATTCCAAAGCCCTAGACCATACTTTATAATTCATTTCATCAAATTGGATGATAATAATTTATATTGAATCAATCTTGTTGTTGTTGTCCATGTCTTTTATGTAGTGGTTTGATTCAACTGAAATTCCACCTTTTCCTGCCATCTTTTTGTCTTGGGATGCTACAATTTGCCTCAAGATGTGTGTCGCTCTATGGTTACCTTAGGATTTGTGATGTGCTACTTTCTTGTCGAGGACAGTAGGGTTGTTGAACCTTGCCCTAAGTATTGATTCGTAAAAGATTTTCTCTCCTTTTTTCACTGATAAGTGTTTATATTTAAACCCTAAGTGCTTAGAGGTTGATTTTTCGAACTCGCTCGTGCTCCAGAGCCTAGTAATCGCATCGCTGCTATGATATCATGTTGAAAACAAGGAAAATATAATAACACAAAAGTGATTGATGAAGAGAAGGAGAAGGTAGCAGGCGACCTCCCTTGGTCTTGTGGTTGCTCTCTCTTTCTCATTTTTTATTCTTCACTTCCCATTAGGTTTATACAATAATCTAACTTGAAAGACAAATATATTCCTAATAAGTAAATCTAATTTAGAACTAGACACTAAACAATCTATGATAAACAAAATACATAATTGATCATAAACAACATATAAATCATGATTATTCTTAACACTTGCATGATTGGAAACGAAAGTGTGAAGACTAAGTTCTTCGATTTATTCTCGCTTTTCCATGTTCCTAGCTTTTCAAAAGAATTTATTATCAGTAGCTCTTTGACAAAAAAACTTAATTGCTTGTGTTTTCAAGAATCTAAGAACGAAAAAAATCTTTGAAGAACCTCAATCGATATCATATAATACTGAAGAAAACATCAAGATGTAGCATAATCGTTTAGGCAACATACCATTATGAAAACTCAAACAAGTAATTCTAGATCTCGTTTGTAAACCCAAAAATGTAGTCCTTGAGGATGATATGTGTCAAAAGACCAAACATCATAGAGTCAATTTTCTTTATTGATTTCTGATGATGTAGTCCTTGAGGATGATATGTGTCAAAACTAACAACCCATTATCAAAGCCTTTTGGGGTCTTTGTCCTCTGATTTCTCTTAAAGATTATAATTATTTTGTTTTTTTTATTGTTGATTGTACTCTATTTATTTTGATCTATTAAAATAAGATCAAAAGATGAAGTCTTTAATAAGGAAATATATGCCTAGTCAATTACAAAATTACCTTCAAAAATATGATATCAAGCATTCCTATACTATCCAACAAAATGGTGTGGTTGAAAAAAAGAATAGACATATCCTTAAAGTAATGAGGACTTTGCTCATTAAGTACAATGCTCCAAAACAATATTAGGGAGACACAATTATAACCAGTGTTGTTCGTATCGTATCATATTGTGTATTATTTTGGTCCACTATAGATATCGTATTGTATCATTTTTTAATACTAAAAAATTTTAGAAAATCATAAAAGTTTGAGAAAAAACATGATAATTTTAAATAGTTCATATAATTCATAAGTTGAGTAAATATTCATCAATCATCATTCAATTTTCAATGTATAAAAGCATTTAAAAAATACACCCTTAGTAAAATTATAACTTTATAATTTAAAAAATAAATTATATATTGTAATGAGGATCAACTAAATAATCTTTATTTTGTTTTCATTTTTCAAGATCATCACCACCTTCAGCTTCAAAATCAAAATCATCATTCCCTTGATGATATTGTTGTTTTCCTTCCAAATTAATCCATTGAATGTCTTATTGAATTAAGAGTGTATTTGCTTCTTTATCTTTCATAATCCACTCCTCTATGATATCAAAATTGTGCAGACTTATAATGAAAAGATATTCATGTACTTTATATATTATCATTCAAAAAAGAAAAACAAATAAAGCAAAAAATATCAAATACACAGAAAAAAGCATAAAAATATTATACCACAACCACTGAAATTGTCGGTGTTGTCACAGTCGGAGTGATGTGCATTGGAGAGCCTTGAAAATCGTTGGAGATGCCTTACCCTATCTAGAAGTCGCCTTGGAGCAGTTGAAAGATGCAAACGAAAGCCAAAACCCCCGCAGAAATGCTGGATTCAATTCGACGGTAAGCCTTTTATAAAAGCGATACAATACATATGTTCTCAATAGGAAGGCATCTCGAACGGTTCCCCAACCTCCAATATCACCTTATTGATGAGATAAGTATAATACGCTTTGTATCACATGATACAGAATGATAAGTTTTGTGAAACAATACAGCATGGTGTATGCCACGATACAATACGTATTGCACTGATACGGATAACACTTGTTCTAACTTCGGTTTATCTCATCAATAGAATACCTAGTTATGTTCTCAATAGGAAGTCTCCATATAAAACCATAGATCCAACGAATAAACTGTTCCAAATCTCACCTCGGGTGTTTGGTTGTATTTGTTATGTACATATGCATTCGCATTTTAGGAGTAAATTGGACTCAAGAGCTACCAAATTGTATATATGATAAGTATTTGTTAATTGGAAAACTTATGTCTCCTTGAATGTTACTTCTTTGAATCAACTCCCTACTTTTCTTCCAAAGGAGAGTTGGAGCAAACAAGTACTTTTATTCAAGATATCCCCATTCTACCTATAAACTCTACCTATCTAGAGTCTGAGCACAAAAGATAATGAAACATGCACAATAACTAAGGAAAGTAAGACCTACACGTGAGGAGAAAGGAAGGTTCTAATGCTTAATTTTTAAGTTATCATAAAAAATGATCCTTCTATGACTTTAGATCCAACTACTCCAGACTTACAGCAACAAAACCAATCAAGAAGAGAATATGAACTTGATCTTCCCATTGCAGGCAGAAAAGGTAAAAGATCTTACCATAGTACCTAGGAAGATATCAAAAATTTAAGAAGAATGTAGAGTTGCACTCTATTCCTAGGGATACTGAAGAACTTAAGTCTCCAAAGTAGAAAGAAGTCATAGGATGTGAGTTACAAGTCCTAGAAAAGAATAATAATTGGAGATTGTCAACCTACCAGAAAGAAGAAAGTTACTTGGGTGCAAATGGGTATATACCAATGTCGTTTAATTCATATCATATCATATATCATTTTTCTTCATGAGACAGGTGTATCATATCGTATCATGTCATAAATTTTTAAAAATAGTTTAAAAATAAAAAAATAGAAAAAATCAAAAAAATTCACTAAAAATAGAGACAATTCTAAACAATTCCTACAAATCAAAAGTTGAGTAAACATTCATCATTGACCATTAATTCAAATTATAAATACTTAAGCAGTATAACTTTATAATTAAACAAGCAGGAAAATCACAACTTTCATAATTGAAAAAGAAAAGAATCACATATTATAACCAAGATCATCGACTAAATAATCATCATCTTTTTCTCCTCCTTATTCAAGATTATCATCATGTTTAATAGTAAAATCAATATGATCGTTCACTTGTTAATATTGTTGTGCTCCTTCCAAATTGATATATTGAATGTCTTTTTCAGTTATGAGTGTATTTGCTTTATCATCTTTCATAATTTACTCTTTGAAGACCAAAATTATCAAGACTTATTTGATCAAATTGATTTGCATACCTACTTGAATTTAACTTTCTTAATTGACTACAAGAATGATAAGTAAAAAAAATAAAACTAAAAAGTTCAAGAATAAAAACTTAATAAACTGAAACACTTAATTAGTAACTAGTCCTTAATTACTTCTGTCGGAGCTGCATGTTGCAATGGATGAAAACTAGGTCATTGAGCCATTTATGATCTAACCTATTGTGCTTTTTGTGTGGTTCAAAGACGCTCTAATTCCTTTCATAACCAGTTGCACTGTAAGTTTCGCTCAGAACCCTTATTTCAAAATCTCTCAAGTTTGAGTAATTACTTCTAAACCTATTTCACTAAACATCTAACAGAAAAAGATAAATATAAATATCTATTATACTATAAATATAATATTTAGGAAACTTATATATTAAGATAAATGATTTATATGTTTATCTAGACGCATATTAATATGATTGTGAATGGGTTAGAAGCAGAGCATTATGGTAGATCTTAATCTCTCGATTTATAGCATATGTTCTACTTTCATCAAGGACCAATATATCTATGAAACCTGTGATGCCTCTATTAACCTCACTGATCTTTTTAAATGTTACAAAATACTTAAATGCTAAATTTAAGTAGTAAGTTATTGCATGAACAAGCTAATGCAACTGTTTATTCTATCTATTATCAATAATCCTCCATAGAAATACATAATCACTCTTTCTTCCATTAAAATTGCTCTCGGTAGCTTCTTTAGTCCTATCCATGACTTTATAAAGATAGCACATAGATGATTTCTCCATGCTATCAATCTATCGCAAAACTTTAACCAAAGAACATGTAATCTAATATATGAGTTTCAAAATGTACTCCTAAAGACCGTCTAAAAAATCTCATTAAGTTATTTGTTTCTCTTATTTTGAGACAACTCTTCAAACTGTTGCCACACATATGAGATAAACATTCTCTTTTAGGCATATTTTTGTTTAACAATGTTATGTACTAACATAAAATTAATTGTAAACCGAGTAACAGTCATACAAAGGAGCTTTGCACCTATGTCACATAGACACCTCTAGGGCCTGGTCACCCATTGGTTTGCCAAAATCAATGACACTATTGGTAACCTGTTGTTCCGGTTATGGCAAGTGGAAGAGGATGAGTTGGTGGTAGTTGTTCTTGGGTGCTAAGACAACAATATACATGCACCCCTGTTTACCTTATTGGATGGTTGCTAAACCGAAATAAGTAATTTTTCAAACTTAAGTCCATTAAGTTACCTCTTTTTCCTTTCGATCGGGATCCATTGTTATAGTAGGTCTTGCTTTCTTCATTTTTTGAAAGTACTGGTTATACTTGAGAAAGCCTTGTTTTGAGTTGGTTTAGGAATTTGATATCTAAGGAGAGGTGCCTTCCTTCATTGTCTTTCTACCTTAATAGCAAGCTGAATAACATCGTCAACGAATGAATAAGATTATAATTCCACATCATCAGCTAGTTCTTTGTTTAGCCCATTGAGAAATCGAACAATGGTTTGCCCCCGTTGTTCTCGTACTTCACAACACATCATCAAGGTGTCGAACACTTTGATGTAATCCTCATGTTGAGCCCACCTTATCGCAAGCTTTGCAACCAAAGGTAGAGCTCTTACCGGTAGTAGTCAAAAACAAATCTCTTAAGCATAAACCGTTTCATCAAGCCCCAACTTGTTATGTCCTCATCTTCTTCCCTGCATCACTGATCTTGAAGTTTGTTGTACCAAAGATTAGCATAATTGGTGAACTCCAAAATAGTCAGGCAATGTTTTCTTTCATTGGGAGTACTAATAATACTCGAAGATCTTATCCACGCGTTGCTCCTAGTCAAGAAATATTTTAAGTAAACTTGATCCAACAAAAGAGGAAATTTTGATTCGAACTTGGTGTTCTATAACTCTTCAATCTGTTCTCGCCTCCTCGTACATTCGTACAGTTGAACCAAACTCATGAGAGTTTGGGTTCACATCATGGTGACTCGTGTTAGAGTAGTTAGGAGAAGGAGCCCGTTGTCACAACAATTCTTCAAGACTTTGGGTCAAGTGTGTCATCTAGGTTGCAAGTACCAATTATCCACGTTGCAATGTCATAATCTAAAATTACTCGAGACATGCCTCGTGGTACTAGGAGAAATTGAAATCTTGTACAACCATCCTCTCAATCTCAATGAAAGTACCAAATGATATAAAACTTGAGTTGATAGAATCACACACTTACTTATTTCCTTACACATACACAGTCTGTCGTTCAATGAATATGACTCACCAAGGTGATAAAGACCAACTCACTCACCACCGATTAAGGATAATTGAAATTTGAAACAATGCTGGAAAACAATATAATGAGAATTGCTTAGGCTTGATCCTATTTATACTCAAAACAACCCCCTCAACTAGGTTCAAGACTCATTAACTTGCTATAAAGACTTCTACAAAATGAACAGTCACCTTGTAAAATATTTGATCAACCATCTATGACTTTTTAATTACTATTTTCATAATTGCTAAGATCATTAAATGTAATTAACTAAGAACATTAAATTTCAATTGTTTGGCCCTAAAATTAGTCAATTTGAGCTATTGATTCTAGGAGATGGTGAGAACCTCCTAGTTGGCTTAATTAAATATGGCTTTAACTCTTGAATGATCTCCTATTAGAATAAACAAAAAACCTTGAGTTTGCTAAAATCATTAATGCTCTATTCACCCAGCAACGGTTTGGGTTCAAACAGTGTTGGGATGCTAGTTGTGCCTCGGTGTAAGAGGTCCATGATAGCGATCGATGAGCCCGTCTAGAAAGGTTAAATCATTAATACCCGGTCTTTCATCAATATCATACGATACAAGGGTATACCATAAGATATGGAGGTCATATCACACCGTATTGTATAGTACAATGCAATACAATCGTACATGGCGATATTGTGAAAATGTTAAAAGACGCTTTATCACAATCTTCATCAATGTAGTCGAGCTGTCATGTAGTCATACGTGAAAAAGAGGCTTGCCACCCTTTTACAGCAGCATCCTTCTTAAGTTGTGGTTCTGGTTGAAGAAAAACATGTTAATGCTGAACTGATCCAAATGTAATTGGGAAACAACAAGAGCCAAGAACAAGTTACAACCTGATTCAGGAGCATTCATGCCCAAGTCATGTGGGTTATACATGTATGGCTAAACCCGTATGGGTATTCTTCACGGTTTCTACCAACAAAAGCGCACTAGAACACCGCTTCAACTTTTATTTAGATTTAACCGCCAAGCTATGACTTGATTGCATTTTCAGAGATGACATCAGATTGTCTGTTAGAAGAAAAAGCATTGGCGAGGATGATGATAATTGAATTCAAAAGGAAGTGGCTGAATTTGTTGTGCCTGAGGTAGACGAGGAGGAAACCAATGGCATGTCCATAGCATATTAACGCCAAGTAAAAAGCATCTAAGGACTCAACACGCATTCTACTTTGTCTTGCACAGTTTCAGGTGTAAATTGTTTAGATGCTTATGCCGAAATTGAAAGTTTATAAGCACTGGTATGTCTGTCGTATGCTAAAGATTTCTAGTTATGATCTTAATCAAGCATAGAATGGAAACTGTGTTATCCCAATAATTGCATCACTCCATACTGTTCAAAAATGGCTACAATCACCTTGTATCATAAGGCATAATACAAATTAGGCAAAATCTTAGAGGCAGACCTGTTACAAGCTCATTAATGTAAGAAATGCAGCCAGAATAATAGGTAGCAAGTGATCATATGGATGAGCATATTGGAGTGGTGTGTTGGTCTCTAATCAGTTTTGCAGCCACCCAGCTGTAATGGTGATCAAACTGACAGCCTAACTTGTGTAGCTATGAACAACTCCATGAATACCATGAACAAAATCCTAATTGCCATAGAATGAAGAATCACCATGAACAAGATGGCAATGCTAATAACTAGGCTGCAAGTTGTGCTCTTTATGGAGGAGAACATCAGCATGCATCTCCAGAAATCAAGCATTTCCATTAATAACGGAAATTTCATAAAATTCTTTATCCACATAACAATTTATGTCCCCTCAAAAGCAACCGACAAACACAACACGTGAACAATTTCTCCTATATTCTGTTCTAATTTTCTCAAGCGCTTTTGAACAGACAAATCTCTTTTATTTGGTTACGAAAGTTCAAAGATACCGGCTGCATTGGCACTGTGGGAGAGTCCTGTCAGTCATACAAGGTGGCAAGGGATCAATTACTATTGGTATCATGTTCTTCCTCCTTCCCATCCAAAAACACAAGTTCACAATACACTTTACCAGAGCAAAAAGGGGTTCCTTCCAAACAAAGTGCATCATCCTATGTCACACAGACCCCTCTAGGAGGTGCAGTGTTGGCCCGAACACTGGTGCGACACCAACACCGACACGTTGTCATGAAATGCCGACACAATCAATGTGTCAAAGCTGATTATGGGTGCGGTCAATGTGTCAGAGTTCATATGTGTCCAAATTCTTTAGGTCATCTAGTATAAAAGGATCTCGTCCAGCCTCTTCACGTCCAAGTCCAGCAGTCCAACAATCATTCCTCTTCGTGTCCCAGCCTACCATGCTCTTCAATTGCATCCTACGCTCTTTGGTGGCCTCCTACGCCGCCTCTTCGGCGGCCTCCCACGTTGTTTGGCCTCTCGCGCCAGCCAACCACCCTTTTTTGCGGCCTCTCATGCCAACCAACCACCCTTCCTCTTCGCCTCCCACACTTTTCGGAGGCCTCCCACACCACCTCTTCGACAGTGAGTTGCAATTCATGTTCCTTCCCTTTCCACTTCACTACATCCAGAAACACTACCTTTTATAGTTACTTGCGTGCAACTAAGCCTTATAAAGCGTGCCTTTTAAAGACATTTGAAGTTCTAAATGTTCCTCCTCTATTTTTTATTACAGCTTCGCATTTCAGCTACCTCTTGCATTGTACTTGAGCTTTTCTTCTTCCTGTGTGTTTATTTCATGAGCATCCATGCATAATGCTTGATGCTTGACGTTAAAACATCATCATTTATTTCGTAGGACTTCAAAATTGTTAGTAATTGATTTAAGTTCTTCAAGTACTGTAAATTTAAATTGATTAAATCACCCAATTTCAAGTGATTGGAATTGATCTCTTGTCACAATCCCTTCTTGCAATTGTGGAGCTTGTGGAGGACAGGAATTGGAGGGTCTGTCTTGCAAATCATTGAATATATTCCTCTATTAGCAAGTCTGTTGGGCATTGGATTTTTTCATGATAAGCTTGGCGCACCTTGTAGATCAAGTTCAAATGCTTTATCCTTCATTTGGATGTCAGTACCGATAATAAAGCTTCATTGTTATGTGAGCCCTGGTTTCTGTGTTGTAACCCATTGGTTTTTGGTGCAAACATCTACTCTCGCCCTTTCATTTCTTTATTTTTAAATGTGACTTGAAGCAGTGTTTTTGTCCCATTATTTTTCTGCTACGAGACTTTGTTGTTAAATGATAGTCAAATAATGATCCTTATTGGCTTTCCCCTTAGATCATTTATCTATTTATCTGCTAATTTATCTTCATATTAATGTCCAACTATTGTATATAGATCAACACTTTTGTGATAGTCTTGCGCTTATTGTCTTTGCAATTATATTAATGTTATCACTCACTCCATCTCCTATTAACAATTTGACACGATTTGCTTATTTAATTAGTAATCCTATATTTTTTAAGTTTGTTGATTGATCTGAATAAAAGAGGTAGAGGACGACCACAAAAGTGTTGGAAAGAAACAATAAAGAATGATCTAGCTTATTGGGAGTTAACTGCTAACATGGCACACGATAGGGATCTGTGGAAACAAAGAATCCATGTAGCCGACCCCGTCTAGTATGGGAAAAGGCTTAGTTGTTGTTGTTGTTGTTGTTGATTGATCTGAATAAATTAAAATTGTAGTATACTTGAAAGATTTGTTCGTATAAGTTATTAAGAGTATTAGATCAGATAATGTTGTATAAATAGTATAAATAGTCACTGATAATGCAGTTAAATGTAAAAGTAAAAGATTAAGTTTGGAAGATGATCATCCACACATTTTTTGCACACCCTGTGTAGCTCACAATTTAAATTTGGCTCTTTTTCGTACATGGAAGCCATCAAAAGATAAGGATAATCCTCATGCATATCAATTGTGTTCATGGATTGAATATATGGCAACAGATTGTATAAAGATAAGAAATTTTGTAATGAATCACCATTTAATTACAACCATATTCAATAGACATTCTCATTTAAAGTTGTTGAAGGTTGTAGAAACATGTTTTGTTTCTTTTATTGTGATGGTAAAAAAATTCAAGACAATCAGGACATCATTGATTCAGATGGTTATTGATCCGAGTTAGGATTTATACAATGTAACAAAGTTGAAGATCAAGTAAGAGCCCAAGTAGTGAAATATATTATTCTTAATGATTTATGGTGGTACAAGGTATCATATTTTCTTGAATTCATAACACCTAATTGAGAGATGTTGAGAGAAGTTGATAAAGATGAACAAATGCTTCATAAAGTTTATGAAATGTGAGATACCATATTGAAAAAGTGAGTCAATAATTTTGAAGCACGAGGGAAAAGAACAATATGAGACATCATCATTTTATGATCATATTCATTTTATTAGTTTCAAGATGGGGACAAAAGCAACACTCCCTTGCATTGTTTAGCACATTCTTTAAATCTAAGATATTATGAGAAGAAATGGTTGCACGAGGGAAGTGGGCGTACTCCTAATCAAGATCCTGCAATATCAAAGAATAGGCAAATGTGTTTGGCAAGGATTTATCGTGAGTCATACTTAATTAAGCAAGTAAATTCTGAATATGGAAAGTTTTTTTGTGCCAAACTTGATTCACTAAAAGCACTAGAAGCAAGGGATTATCAAGATCCACTAGATTGGTAGCATATTAAGGATTTGAGATGCCTCTTCTTTAAAAGCTTGCATCAAAATTATTATCTCAACCAGCAACTTCATCTTGTTGTGAAAGGAATTGGAATACATATTCTCAAATTCACAATATCAAAAGGAATAATCTCTCAAATAGTCATGTTGAAGACTTGGTTTATGTCCATTCAAATATGAGATTGGTTTCACGATCTAATGTCGAGCACAGGTAACTAAGTATTTTATTGCTTTCAAAATTATTTTTTCTATTAATCATGGTGATTTAGTTTCATCTTTTATTATTATTTATTTGAATATGAAGGAGCATCAAAATATTGGAATACAAATCTGGAGGAATATGATTTAGATCACAATCAAGATTTGCATACCCTTAATATGGAACTCACTGATACAAGCTTGACTTATATGTTCATTTTATTTATCAAACATTAAGATTTCCTTTTCATCTTGACTTATATTTACAATTATGATAAAACTAATAGTTATTTACTTGTTTTGCTTTAATATAAAGTTGTGTAATTACTATTATCATATATTTATGTTAATTAATGTTTCACTTGCTCTAGTTTTAATATTATACATATAATATTATATACTTTAGCCGTGTCCCCGCACCCAATATTTTTGAAATTTGACATATCTCGCA
Organism: Brasenia schreberi; assembly: GCA_036023115.1. NCBI lineage: Eukaryota > Viridiplantae > Streptophyta > Magnoliopsida > Nymphaeales > Cabombaceae > Brasenia > Brasenia schreberi. The sequence continues at coordinate 7,368,738 of JAYKKT010000079.1, forward strand.
CCCGCACCCATGTGACATAGGCATCATCTATAATATCTGTTTGCAAGAAAATTGCATATGCCATCACACCTACACAGATTGAAGATGTGATTTTGGAAGTACTTTGGTGCTATGTCACATGGGTGCGGGTGCGGGTGCGGGATACGGCAAATTTCAAAAATTTTGAGTGCGGCGACACGGCTAGGGTATATAATATTATATATTATATATAATATTCAAGCTACATAAATCAATCATAATACAACTTGTATTTGCTAATTTTGGGTGCACGTAGGTATCAATTAGCAAGTTCCCTCATAATGATCTGAAACTTACAATGATTTTACGAGCTGCAAAATATCTAAGTTATGGATTCAAAGAGTTTCGAGATCTTTTGTAGGATATAACATATACTAGTATTTGTACTAGGATCCACTAGTGATGTCATACTCTTCTGTTCTATTGATCTGGCAATGTTCCTGGTCTTTAAATGTGTTTGGTGACAGAGATTATTCTGTGCAAAGGCATACAGTATGAAGTCAAGAATCCAATCAAATTGAGTAATAAGAAACCAATTGTTCATACCCAAAATCATTCAAGCAGCTTTATATTGTATAAAGCTATAATAGTAAGTACACAACTTTATATTAAAGCAAAACATATAAATAGTAAACAACTACTAATTTCATCATAATACACAAATCAATCTTCATTATCCGGACCCATTTATCCGTGAGTTACAAAAAAAAAAATTACAATTTTTTTTTTTTGGACATGCCGCACCGACACAGTGTCGGTGTCGCATCAGTGTCGGGGTCGACACTCCACCCCTTAGAAGTGTCTATGTGACTTAGCTTTGGTAGATGCAAGAATAGAATTATTATGCCAATGTCAAAATTATATAAATGCACTTTACAATCCCCACAAAGGCATTTGCAATAGTGAATCATATATCTAGTCTTTACCCGATTACAGAAAGCCATATAGCTTTGATCAACAAATCAGGTATAACAGAAAGTAAATGACCATTTCAAAGGTCTCATGTCAATGAAGAAGGAAAGGACAAAGGAAGGCCAGATTTTCCAAGCCAACATTGGGATGAAGATCCACATAAACATGACACCTACATCGAACATATTAGAACCCAACACTTATCTGCCATTCAGACAAACAAACGACTTGTACCATATATCGCCTGTAAGCAGCCCAATCTGGACTGAGACTAACCATATGGGTATTGGCTATATGCATTTTTCATGACGTGGGATCATGTTTGTGGTAAACCTCATGCAGGGATGCAACCCCACCTAGGACCCCAACACCCTACCTAAAGTGCATCACCTGATAATGCTATGGCACATCCATGTATAAAGTCAATCAAACCTCCAGTACTATTAACAATGTTTTAGTGTAGGTGTACCTATGTTATCAATAGCGCATAGTGGAACAAAAACTATTACAACGTGTTTGCTATAGCGGGTGTCCCTCTAGGGTGATGTTAGTGTACAATACTTATTTGGGTTGGGTCGATCCAATATTGGATCGACCGGAACCAAGAAACATAAAACACGCTAGGTTTTGATGTGCGTCTGCATTTGCATCTCACCTCTCTCTCCTGTCTCTCGCATCTGCAGTTGCGTCTGCTATCTCTATCACTACCAGCGAGCAACCTCCACCAATGGCCACCCCCTCCGCTTTCTTTCTCTGCCGCAGGTAAGCGCTCTCTCTCTCTCTCTCCCTTTCTCTGCCTCTGCCTTCCGCCACCTTCTCTCTCTGATAGATTCTCTCTCTTTCTATGCCTTCCTCCGCTGCAGGTAAGCTCTCTCTCCCTTTCTCTCTTTCATCACCCCTACCTTCTGCCGCCTTCTCTCTTGTGGATTCTCTATTCTCTCTTTCTCCACCTTCCTCTGTCGCAGGTAAGCTCTCTCTTTATCTTTCTCTACCTCCACCTTTCGCCGCCTTCTCTCTCTTAACTTTTTTTTGGTTTTCTTCAAACCACTTAACTAAGATTCACTTTTATTCGATACTCTCTCCATGTGCTCTGTGCCTTATATTAATAACATCATGTTGTATCATTTTTATTATTGAATATTTTAAACCTCAGATTGGGTGTTATCTTTTATCAACATGTTATCTTGATAATCATTTAGTAGAGTGTAGATGAATGGATTGGTGATAATCATTGATGTGCATTTAAGCCTCACTTTTATTTGTACATTTATGCTTTTTCTAATTTAAGGTTAACAATTTAATATGCACCTGTCACATTAAATTTATTATTTGTTTCCTTAGAAGTTAGAAGTAGAACAACATGCAAGTATGCCAAAAGTATTTGGCTCTACACAAGAAAAAGTTGAAGAAAGAAGGAAGAAGGCACATTTTAAGGAGCAAAGAACGCTTATGAAAAGGATCTGTCATAAAGGGTATGATCATTAAAATCATTCTTGATGAAACGAAGAAAGAAGATGCCATAGCAAACGATGAATATGACAAGAAAAAGAAAGAATGGGAGAAGAAAACGAGTTGATTAGATGGACCATTTCAAATTGTGTAGATGAAAAAAACCAAATATAGTTTTTGAAAGAAGCTCATGTGCAAGATGTTATGGTTCGCCGATTTGTTCTAAGAAAAGGCTTTCTAAACTTAAAGAAAGGTGAGAAGAATATAAATAAAGTATCATGAAGAATTGACTAGCATTAGGAATCAACTTTGAGCCGTACATGTCTACTACAAGACCGATGAAGAATCTAGGAAATGACAAGATGAGTATCTATTGTTATTCCTTAGAGGTCTTAGAGATGAGATTGAGAACATGAGATCTACCTCATTACATAGAAAACTACTTCCAAAAGCCAAAGTAGTGCTCCTTGGATTGACTATGGCCAAAGCAAAATTGAAGGAATCCAAATCAAATAAGAAAGTTGTTCTGGCCGCATCAAGACTGAGTAAATATTAAACCTCATAGGTCACAACACCTTAAGAATGAAGGACAATTAAGAAAAGAAGGAATCAGTCAATCATGAAAGAGATCACTCCTTAATTATTGCAATGAAGTTGGACACACAAAGAATAGGTGACCTAAGCACATGAAACTTTGGACACAGCCTCTATGGAGAGAGACAAAAGGAAGGAGATTCTTTTAGCACTTCAAGAAGAGGTAAAGTCACTTAAGGAGCAATTCAAAGATAAAGTCTCTATCTATGTCACACGGGTGTGTATAGGATACGGTAAATTTCAAAAATTTTGAGTGCGGCGATATGACTAAGATATATAATATTATATATATAATATTCAAGCTAGAACAAGTAAGACGTCAATTAACATAAGTATATGACAATAGTAAGTATATAACTTTATATTAAAGAAAACCACGTAAACGATAAACTACTAATTTCATCATAATACACAAATCAATCAAAAGAAAATCTTAATGTTTGATAAATGAAATGAACATGTACCTACTAAATCATAGATCTTCACTATCAACAACATTATCAACTGAAGAGATTATCAGATCTGTGAGTTCCATATTAAGGGTATGCAAATCTTGGTTGTCATCTAAATCATATTCCTCCGGATTTGCATCCCAATATTTTGATGCTCATTCACTGCAATATATTCAAATAAATAACAATAAAAGATGAAATATAATCACCATGATTAATAGAAAAGAAAACAATTTTGAAATATTAGTAATTAGTTATTTGTACTCAGCATTAGACCGTGAAACCAATCTTAGATTTGAATAGACATAAACCAAGTCTTCAGCACGACTACTTGAGAGATTTTTCTTTTTGATATTGTGAATTTAAGAATATGTACTCTAATTCCATTTACAAAAGATGAAATAGCAGGTTGAGATAATAATTTTGATGTAAGCTTTTGAAAAAGAGGCATGTCAAATCCATAACATGCCCACCAATCTAGTGGATCTTGATCATCCCTTGCTTTTAGTGCTTCTAGTGAATCAAGTCTGGCACAAGAAAACTTTTCTTATTCAGAATTTGCTTGCCTAAGTATGAGTCACGATAAATTCTTCCCAAACACATTTGCCTATTCTTTGCTATTTTAAGATCTTGATTAGGAAGAGTACGCCCACTGCTCTCATGCAACCATTTCTTCCCATAATATCCTAGATTTAAAGAATGTGCTAAACAATGCAAGGGAGTGTTACTTTTGTTCCATCTTGAAACTAATATAGAATGAATATGATCATAAAACGATGATGCCTCATATTGTTCTTTTCCCTCATGTTTCAAAATTATTGACTCAACCTTTTTAATCATGGTATCCCACATTTCATAAATTTTATGAATTATTGGTTCATCTTTATCAACTCCTCTCAACATCTCCCAAATAGGCTCTCTGAATTAAAGAAAATATGATACCTTGTCCCACCATAAATCATTAAGAATAACAGTTTCACTGCTTGGGCCCTTGCTTGATCCTCAACCTTGTTACCACGATATAAATCCCATCTTGGATCAGTATCCATCTGAACTAATGATGTCTTGATTGTGTTAATCTTTTTACCATCACAATCAAAGAAACAAAACGTGTTTCTATATCCTCAACAACTTTAAACGAGAATGTCTATTGAATATGGCTTAAATTAAATGGTGATTCATTACAAAAAATTTTATCTTTATACAATATGTTGTCATATCTTCAATCCATGAACACAATTAATATGCACGAAGATTATCTTTATCTTCTGATAGCTTATATATACGAGAAAGAGCCAAATTTAAACTGTGAGGTACACAAGGTGTCCAAAAAATATGTGGATAATCGCCTTCCAAACTTAACCCAGCACTTTTACAATTAGTTGCATTATCAGTGATTATTTGTACAACATTATCTGGTCCAACACACTTAATAACTTCTATGAATAAATCTTTTAAGTAGCCTACAATTTTAATTTTTTCAGATGCATCAATAGACTTCAAAAATATTAGCCCACTAATTAAATTAGCAATGTAATTAATGAGTGAGCGCCTTTGAATATCACTCCATCCATCAACAACAGTAGAAATACCATTAGTTTCCCATGAAAACTTTATCTTTCCAATATGAATTTCATGCTACATTAAAAGGAAGTGAACTTAAGAAGAAAAATCTTCCAGCCTTTCTATACATCTCCTCATTTCCAACTAAATTAAATGATTTTTCAATTGCTCCTCTAAAACCTTTAAACTCACTTTTCATTAACTTTCTTTTTTTTTTCTGCATCTTCTTTATATCCACCAAATAATGAAATATTTGTTCCTTTTTATTCTTTTCATTCTTCTTTTCATATTCAGCTTGCTTTTTCATTAATTGTCTTCGTAAACCCTCATTCGGACATGCTCTTATACCATGTTTTGATAATTTCATAAGATGTGCTTTCACTCTAGTATACGATCCTATAAAACTCATGTTGCAAAATTTACATATGAAATGTGTATTACCTTCACCACCTTCGTATGATTCTCCCCTTTGCACGTATATCCACAATGGTGCATCATCACGAGGTTTTAAAATTGAAGGTTTTGTAACATTTGTTATTGATCCTGAACTTTAAGAAACACTTCCACCAGAACTCCCAATACAAATTAATACTCTTTTTCTTTTCTATTGTCGGTCATTTTTAAGATCAACTCAATTCACAATTTCACAATCTGATTGAAAAGAACCAAAACATGGGAAACTGTAGCCAAACCCAAGGATAGAAACTGTATAGAGTTAAACTATGCTAAGCTATATTCATATAGAGTTGATTCAATCAAATGAAGAGTTTTAGTGCTCTTGAAAAGAACCAAAACATGGGAAACTGTAGCCAAACCCAAGGATAGAAAAATTATAAGTTGTAGGTGGGTTTATAAAATCAAGATCAAGAGTGATAGATATTCAAATAGATATAAAGCCAGATTGGTTACTAGAAAGCCAAACTAGTTGCTAAGGTATACCCAAGAGCATGTAGATTATGAAGAGACATTTTTCCCTATAGCTTGTATGACCACAGTGAGGACCCTTATTACGGTTAGTGCTATGAGATGTTGGGATATTTTTCAAAGAAAATTGCTTTTTTGAATGAGCGTCTGCAGAAGGAAGCCTATGTGAAACCTACACCTTGGTTCAAAGTTCCTATAGGAATTGTTCTTTCTATGAGAGGTTTAAAACAGGATCTAGAAGCCTTGTTTGATAATTTAGTAGATTTATGATTGATCGTGATTTATGTGCTTGCAGTACTCATATTGCATTTTTCACAAGGAAAACCATTGTAGAAATTGCCATTCTGCTTTTATATGTAGATATGATTATACATATGATGACAAAGAAGGAATTCAACAAGTTGAGGATAGCCTCATAAATATGTTTGAAATGTAAGATATTGGGCTCTTGAAGTACTTCCTGGGCATTAAGATAGCTTATAATCATAAAGGGCATTTTGTGTCTCAAACAAAGTGTGATAGTGATGTGGTGGATGTTTTGAGCTATATGATAAAAGAGTGGAAGATAAAACTCACAAACGGTGAACTTCTGAAGGACCCAACTCCTTATTGGCAAATTATAGATGCCTTGACATACCTTGCAATTACTCATAGTGGCATTGCTCATACTCTAAGCCTGCGCTCCTGCCACAATTCACATGAGCACAGTCATGAGGAGCATAATATCGATAAGTGAGTGCTTCTAGCTTCTTCTACTACCTTGGATTTAGTTGCTTATAACAATGTCGATTGGCATGGTTTATGAGTTAATAAGGAGTTCTTCAGTTCAGCCTACTTTTCTGTGAGAAAAGTTTGAGACTTCCTTTGTCATTCAGTTTCGCTAGCAGACTGCTATCAGTTACTAATGAAGGACTGACTTGATCATCATTGGTTGAAGTATTGGAGGACTAAGTCTTACATCTTTGGATTGGGAAGGAAGTGATTGTGTTGGCCCAGAGGTAAGCAAGGGGAAAGTTAATGGCAGTCCATGAATATTAATGTAAATAAGTAAGAAACATCTAACGACTTTCTTAATAGCTAGTGAATTTCATCTTCAGAAGTTTAGGTATAAATTGTTTAGATGCATATGCCAAAAGCATATAACTGGCTTGCCTCTGATGTGCTAGAGAAAATTCTAGTCATGATCCTGATTAAGAATAGAATTGCAACTTTGTTACCCTAATAGTTGCATCTCCTTATATTGTTACAGAAAAAAACTACAATCACCTCAACCTCATGTACAACAGCACAAATCACGCAAACTTTTAAAGGCAGACCTGATCCCAGCTCATTCAATATTGGAAACTCAGCCAGAGTAATAGGTAGGATGTGAACCTCTAGATGAACATATTGAAGGGATATTTTGGGTGTCTTAGAAGTTTTGCAGCTAGCAGCAAACAACTTAAGTTTAACGATGACGTCTAATTAAATGGATTTTTACTGTTCATATTGGACTTCAGGCTCTATTGACATTGTTGCATAAGGTTCATTCTGCTTTCCATGTATCAACTCACATTACAGCACTCATCTCCAGTAAGGTTCGTCTGGGAAGCAAGACAAACCAAACTTGATTCATATCAACAGTTCACATGCGCTGCTTGGAAGTATAATATGTAGCACAGAAAACAAGATACAGCTACACTAATGTGAAAGTTGAACAGAAAACAACTTACTACACAAAAAGAAACAGCACGATTCTAAAATGTAGTCACATACCAAATCCAAATCAAAACCAGGCCTTGTCCCAAGCTCTGAGTAGGAACCATTGCCATAAGAAATAATTAGTTTTATTTCGTATGGCATAGAACCTTTTTATCTACAAGCAGGAACACAAAGTGAAGCTTCACCAACAATTGCCGGATTCAGATCACATGTCAAGACACACCAAAACCCTTTCTTCTTCCATGACGTAAAGTTCCTTAATGTTGTAGCAGCAACCGCACACATCCATCCAATTACATCAGCAAAATGATCACAAACCATAAAAAGCCTTACATTACACAGATGAGACGACACCTTTACAATGATTCAGCGCCTTCCACCTGCTGCCGGGCCAGATATCTCAATCGTCGCTCTTTCTACGAAATGAAAATATCACATAAATGCAACACAGAAAATGAATTAGGAAAGTACCAATCAAAAAATATTTGAGAAAGAAAAATAGTGAGCCCACCCATAACTTACCCATTCATCGATAACGAGTCCTTCACCAACAATTTCGGGTCCAGTATCTTCTGGAGGCCTCTTTCGTGCTTCAAGGGTTGCATCTGCCTCTGCTAGCTGCCGGTTAAGTTTTTCTAATCGCTGCATGAATATCATCAGTCACGATCTCTTAAATGAAAAAGAGAATCACCGAAGGTGGCAAAAAAACGACAACTATATTGCGAACGTCTTACAGGAGAAGGACGTTCCGGATCCAAAAAGACAACTCGGAGTATTTGCTCCACTGAAACATGATCCTTTTGCTCATCGAACTAAACCAAGCAAAGCCATGATCAGAAGAACAACGGACTAAAATTTTCTTATAAAGAAATTTATCCAAGACCAAGTAAAAGGTCATAAAATTGAAATGAAAACGTCTAACAAGGAAAATCACAGCGTGCATCTAACAAAGACCAGAAAGATCCCAATTCATGGATACAAAAGCCTCACCAGCTCCGGCACATACTCCATTCCTTCGTTCACCTTCAAGGTCACGATTTTGAACTTGACCTTCGTCTTCTGATCTATCAGTTTCTCGTCATTTTCTGGGTGCTCCACGAATTTGAAGACTGCAAGTTTTAAAACAGACCGAATGAAGTTAAATTTTTCTCATAAGGGAGACCAGACATCGAAGAGGGAAGACAGGATAAAAAGCAAAGCGATGTCTTACCAGTGGCGATGATGCTCTCTCCGGGAGCAAGTATACCGCCAGGAGGACGCATAAAGCAACTCTTCGGTGACGTAGTTTGGAACTAACACCAAAAGGCAGCTCATTTCAAGAGGAGGATATAATAATGAAGACTAATCGATTCCGTTCAAGATCTAATCACCGAAAACGTAGTTATGGTCACCGCACCTTAAAGACTACATGAGATTTGCTGATATTCTTGATCTTGACAGCACTCCTCACCTGCTTCCCTGGTTCATCTTCAGCACAGTAAACCCTAAAATACATGAGGAACACCACAAAAACAAAAAAGGAAAGAGAATTCGCTCTAGGGAAGGAGCCTACATGGAAAGTAAAGCTTGTTCGATGGATCGAGCCGCAGACGGCGACGAGTTGGCAGGATCGAGCGAGCCACGGATGAGACGGAGCTCGGCGCCGACGAGCTCGAACCTTCGTTCAGCCCGTGGCCAACCGTGTTGTGGTGTTGCTGTAAGATCTGTGAGGACGTCAAAGAGGAGGAAGACGATGGCCCCGATTGCCAGAACGGCATCTTGCAGAGGTTCCAGACCTTCTCTTCCGTCGGAGACTTCGGATCGGCAATCGCCATGGATTTCAGGCCATTCCAACCGATTTCCAGGTGATTCACACGGTTCTTCCAAATATCCCTTGGTAGGCTGCTTTTGCGTCGGCACTCGGTAGTTCCCGAAAATGAACGGGAGAACTCGTCGATCTGTGTGTATGGAGAGAGAGATTGCTAGGAGCGCTGCTTTTGCGTCGGCACTCGGTAGTTCCCGAAAATGAACGGGAAAACTCGTCGATCTGTGTGTGAGAGAGAGAAAGAGAGAGGGATTGCTAGGAGATGTCTACGATTCGGATCGTAACAAATAATTCTACCCGAAACGAAAATGCTGAAAGAGATTTTGGATTACACATCGGAACCAAAATGATGAAAGAGGCATGGGATTTCATGTAAAGGAGGTGAACTATTGAACTATTCACCTAATGAGACTATTTCAGATCAAGAAAGAAGGATTTCATATGGTATCTATTATTTTAGAAAATGTACACTAGGATGTCAAGAGATACTTTGATGATGCCACAAAATTAATATAGATTGGTTAAAATATAGAAGTGCATCAAGTATTCAATATATAAGAAGATAAAGTTAAAGTTGATTTGATGGCATTGTATTATTAGATGAATTTAAAGAAAAAGTTAACAATGAATTTAAAGTCTCAAAAATGTATATCTTCAAGAACCACAAGCTTTAAATATTGAAAACTGTCATAATTCATGAGTGTTTTCTAGGATAATTAAAGCAAGAATTCATCTAACACCATGAGAAACATGAAAATAGTCTAGAAAAACCAACTTTTGTGTTCTCAATGCTTGGAAAAATAGAACGTTGCATTTACCATCCTAGGAACCTGCATCATAAGTTAATTGTTGCATGAGAACTTGTGTTTTGATTTATTTCTGTATGGCTAGCTTTGGGGCCATTGTCGAAACTTAAATAGGCCCCTTGGTAGAACGAAGGCAGACCATTTATTTCCTAACGAATTTTGTGTTCTCTTATTTAATTCAATTTAGAATTAGTGGTGTGATAAATTTCTTAGCTCCCTCTTATCAGTCAAATTTGTGGCGAGTAAACAAGAATTAGAATAATTGTACGTTAATAGTATCTCGGCTCATTTAGAATCAATGGAAGTGTTTGCTAAATAGAATGTATCATTTGGTGCTTTCATTGAGATGCTCTTCAACCATTCAAGTTAATTATGCCTCCTAATAGCTAAAGATGTGATTCAACCCAAACTACACATTATTTTGGTTCAAAAACGTGTAAGGTCTCTCAAGCCTTTATAACTCTTATTATCATCACAAACCATGACAAACCACCAAAACATCCCCAGCTAAAATTCCAATGAAGAAGTTCCCAACTTCTCGAGAGATGTCTTTTAACAAAGCTAGAGGAAGACGACAAGAAAAAATGATGTGTCAACTCCAATTTCTGATAAGGACCATGGAACGATTGCCATCACCAGCTACTCCACTCTCTCCCAACCTAGGAGGCTCCCATTCACGCTTAGATGACCAGGAACCTAAAGAAGAAGACATGGCACATTTCCTAAGATCCCACCAATGAGCTACAGTGATTGAAATGAATATTAACCCAAAATTCAAATCACACCATTTCAAGGGCCGAGCTATCTTTAGAAGAATTCTTAGAATGGGTTGAGTGGGTGAATACAATATTTGAATATTTTAACTACACTAAGCAAACTAAATGTCCTCTTACATCCTTAGAATTTACAAATTATGCTAATATTTGGTGAGAGAATCTTAAGGACTAGCGGATGAGGGATGAAAAGGAAGAAATTTGAAGCTAGAGATTGATTAAATACCTAATAGTTAAGTGATTTGTACCAGAATATTATAAGCAAGAATTATATCTCAAACTTCAAAGTCTTCAAAGTCTTGGAGTAGCTTGTGTACGAATTATAAGAAGTCTTAGAGTGATGGAGTTGGAGTTTCTTTTAGGTAGAAAACAAAAAAAAAGATATGCTTAGTTATGGAGTGAAAGATTGAATGCTTTGAAATCAAGAGGTTTTCTTTTGGGTTTGTAGGTTTAGGAAGGGGCTTCGAAGAAGTTGTTTTGGGTTGAGGGTGCAAGGGTGATTTTCTTCTCATTCTTAGTAAAACTATAGGTGTTCAGGTAAGTACTCATCTATCGAACTGCCAGGAATGTCCTAGTAACAAGTGACGGGCTTCCATGGGGATATCACAGAGAATAGTATCCTAGTAATTTTGTCCTATAGAGAATGAGATTTTCATTTATTGGGTTACTTGTAAATCTCCGGTATTGTTCAATCATTGAAGTTGATACGACCTAAGATGTGCTATATGGCTCAGTTGCAGCTTGTTTACCAACTCTTTAGGAGCAACTAATACAACTTCCACCATCTACAATAAGAGAACATACCTTTCCTTTGATTGTACACCGAGTATGAAAGATCGCGTCCCTCTAATCAAACTTTGGAGGTGGTTGAGTGCCGAGCATTCTACGAATCACCAATATTTCTCCTAAATTTGCATATTCAGTATAAAATTCTCATGCTTTTTGCTCAGGTTTAATGTTGTTAAATACACCCTTTAAGATGATAATCTTTTTGTTAGAACTTCGAGAGGCGACATGGCCCCTATCCAAACACTAAAACACTTAATATCTCTACAACTAGTAGAAGAGTCATCAACAACAGATTTTCCTTTATCATCATATCGTGAAACGCCTTCTGTGCTTTTGTCGGTTTCCTAATTGAATGGACTAGGGTCAGATTTCTTAAGCGTAGAGTTGTTCTTGGCGTTGGACGATTTTTTATGTCTTTCCATTTTAATTGATAGTTTTATAACATGTTATAAGAAAACAAATGATTGTAATTCAACAACATTTGCAATAGTCCTGTTAAGTCCTAAAAAAAATGAGTTATAGTATGTTCTTGTGGATTCTGCACATTACAACGAATCATTAAAGTCTCAAATTATTTTACAAAATCAATATTCATTCCTCTCTGTCGCAAACTTTGAAGTTTGAGATATAATTCTTATTTGTAATATTGTAGTACAAATCGTTTAGCTATTAGGCATTTCATCAACCTCAAGCTTTAAATTTTTTTTCCCCAACTCTCATTTGTTGGTCCTTAAGATTCTCCCATTAAATATTAGATTAGCATAATTTGTAAATTCTAAGACTGAAAGACCATATTAGATGACTACTGCAATAACAATGATGAACAATCTCAAAGGCGGTAAGACAAAGAGTATATTTATCTCCTTTTGAGGGTTAGAGAAGAGTTTGAAAATATAAGCTTCACTCTTATTCATAGAAAGCCTCTTACTAAACCTAAAAAGATCATTGTTTTCTATAATCAAAACATGAATAAATAAAGCTAAAACTAGCAAAATTGTGGTCTTAACCACTTCTAGGCCAAGTGCCAATATGTTTCCCTATCTCCCATCTCAGTTGAAGAACGATCAAGAAAGACAATGATGGGAAAAGGCAGGACACTGAAATAAACAATATAAAGAAGCTTTTTGTCCCATTATAAGGAAAGTGGGCATGTTGAGCCCCAAGTTAAAGAAGAAAGAGTTACATAGTTGATTAGGAGGGAGATCAACCATTGTCATTGCCCTTCTTCAAGAGGAAGTTAAACAACTCAAATAACAAATAAAAAATGCCTATATCAAGTGCAGTATTCTCTACTACATCAACCTCTTCCTCCTAAGACATTATGTTTACTTGGCTTCTTGATTTTGGAGAACCTTTTCATAACATGCGAAGAGGTATTCTTACCAAATGTACCAAAAAAAAATTTGATCTCCTTGTTTTAAATGTAGATGGCACAAAACTCGTTCAAAACTAGGCAATTTCCAAAGCAAAGACTTTAGCCTCAAATTAAAAATCGATTGAAAATTCTTTTCTCAAAATAGGTTTTTTGAGGCAGAACAATACAAAATACGATGCAAATTTCGTAACTAAGATTTAAAAGCACAAATCAACGAAAATAGTATAAGTGGTGAATGATTATTCCTGGATATGAAAACAATGACTAAACAAAAGTTTGTCATGAGTACACAATGTGAAACATTGCATATCACTGTAATCAGACCAATTTTATAAAATCCGAACATTCATCCAAATACAAAATCTAGACCCTACGAATAGTGTTTCCCGACCATTAAGGCAATGACTCGAATTAATCAAGCCATAGGTGCAAACACAAGAAGTATCGCTCAAATCCATACCTTATAGACCATTTTTAAGAAACACTAAACGAGATGTTTGGATTCCTTAAAAATGAATTGATCAGAGGGATATATGTGATGCTTCAACATTGCATACTCATGACTCACTTTTATTGGGTCATTGCTTTCGTCTCCGAGAATCACCATTCACTACTTTTACTATTTTCGTTGATTTGTGATTTTAAATCTTGATTTTGAAATTTTCATCATATTTTGTATTATTCTGCCTTAAAAGAAACAATTTTGACGAAAAAATTTCATTCAATTTTTAGTGGTTGGAGAATTTTGGAAATGGTTTTTATGCTTGCATCTCCATAGCGAGGTGTTAGTTTTTCAAAATGATAGAAACATTTTTATCCTTTATGTATCATAGCTTTAAGACGGGCTTAGTGTTCTCGACCATCAAGGCAACGACTCAAAGTAATCAAGCCATATATGTACAATACAAGAAGTATCATGAAAATCTATGCCTTAAATATCATTTTTAAGAGACACTATCCGAGTTTTAATCCGACTTTTATGCTTTTAAATTTTCACTCTAATGCTTTTCAAAATATAGCTTTTTGCACTCATAAACTATATAGATAGAAACACATCGGTCAAACACAAACACAAGGAGCATACTCAAAAATCCAGCTCATTACATATACAACACCACACATGCCTGTCTTAAAGCTATGATATATAAAGGATAAAAACATTTCTATTAATTTAAAAACCAAAACCTCGTACCCAAGATGCAAGCATAAACCATTTCCAAAATTTCCCCAACACTAAAAATCAAGTGAATTCTTTCGTCAAAATTATTTTTTTGAGGCAAGACAATATAAAATACGATGCAAATTTTAAAACCAAGATTTAAAAGCACAACCAACGAAAATAGTATAAGTGGTGAATGGTGATTCTCAAAGATGAAAACAATGACCCAACAAAAATAAGTCATGAATACACAACTCTGAAGCATCGCATATATCCCTACGATGAGACCATTTCTAAAGAATTCAAGCATCCATTTAATACAAAATCTAGACTCTAAGAGTGGTGTGTTGGCCATCAAGATAAGGACTCGAACTAATCAAGCAATAGGTGTACAACACAAGAAGTATCACACAAATCTATGCCTTAAAAAACCATTTTAAAGAAAAACTATTCGAGTTATTACTCTTTTAAATGTTTTCACTCTTATGTTTTTCAAAATATAGCTTTTGGCACTCATAGAATATATACCATCGGTCAAACACAACTATAAGGAGCATACTCATAAATCCATCACACTCGGTACATAAACAACATCACACATTCATAAATTAATGAACTATAAGCCTATCTTAAAGCTAACATATATAGCTTTTGGTCATATTGATGTTCAAAACCTATGTTAGCATCATATAATTAATGTTAATAAAGTTGAAACTTTTTCTAGAAGGAATCTGTTATTAGCAAAATGCAACACACGCCCCTTCTCAACAAAACATTTCCTTAAAGGAGCCTTTTTAACTTTGTACATTCATATGTTTGGGGTACCTCTCCTGTTATCTCTAAAGGTGGCTTCTTCTATTATGTTATTTTTGTAGATGACTTCTCTAGATTTACTTAGATATATTTTCTAAAGAGAAATCTAATCTGTTTATACCATTTCTTCTATTAAGAGGCAACAATAAGTCTCCCTATCATCCAAACAAGTAGAACATCGAGCTATGGCTACCACGATTGCTTAACACACCTTGATAAAAGGTGGTCTCAAAGAAATTGATATTGAGAGTTGTCCTCAACCTCAGTCCTGTTTTGTGATAATAAGAGTTTCAAGTACATTGCAACTAATAATACAGTTTGTGCGAGGATGAAGCATATTTAAATAGATAGTCACTTTACAGTTTATATGTGAAGAATATCTTCAAAGAAACTTGGAGTTGTCTTATATCTCACCGAAGTATTAGTTGGCAGACTTCTTCATGAATCCTTTCTTGCCCCAACTTTTCATCCTTCTCAAACAAACTTTTGATTTCACATTGTAGGTTTGAGAGAGGATGTTAAAATATATTATGTTTTTGTAATTTTATTTTCTAGAATGTATTTAGGACCAAAATGTTGGTTTTATTTTTTTAGATTGTATTTACTATTTCGCACGAAACCCTTGCACATTTTATCTTTTATCTTTATTATGTTTTTACTTTTTGTATTTCATTGGATGTTGGCACAATATTGGTTATTGTAGTGCAACTTCTCTCTCCTTTCCTCTATAAATAGATGCAACTCCTTGTATCGTATACAAGCATTTGAATAGTGAAGCATTTCCACTTGTTCTTGTTCATTCTTGCTGATATTTATCATACCATATTAGAAAATATAGTATGATACATGTATACTTTTTATTTTTCTTAAAATAAAAAATCATGAAACAATACTGTAACATTAAAATGACATGTATCACATGCATGCATGAAAGATAAGTTATCTTAATAAGAAAAGTTGAAAATTTTAAATTTTAAATTTTAAACTATTACCTATTAAGAAAATCATAAATTCTTAAAAGTCTCAAACTTCTAGATAAATAAAACATAGAAACACTAGCCATTTTTCTTTATTCTTCCACTTGTACTCCTTGTTTTCCTCCTGCAGTTGCTCCTAGCCCTTATTGTTCTTCTGGTGCTTGCATATCCTCCATTTCTTTCAATAGCCACACTAGAGAGAGGTCATACATTCACTCAAGTAGTTAAATGACGTCTCACAAGGCTAACTCCACCATGCATGATATCACCACTAAAATTACATATCATCACCATTTTTGCTTAGTTATTCTCACTTCTAACTTCGCTCATATAAGGGATCACCCTTGCATGGCCGATCCCAATCTCGAATAAAGGAGGAGGGTTGCATTAGGCTTCCGACAACCAGCGTAAAATTTTGTCGGACTTTTATACCATGGATTGCACAAACTATGAGTTGGAACGTTCCCTCTTAGTGACGCGCTGTAAAGTCTGAATACAATGAAAAGTGAGAAGGGCTACTACATTTTCGCTTGAATGTAGTGAATCAATTGTAGAGAGGGTTCTCACATCATGGACAGGTGTGGGTAAAGAGGTTAGTCCCGTTATATTGCTGCCTGAATGTAGTGAATAAATTAGAGAGAAGGTCTCTGTATTTTCAATATGGACGGATGCGGAGGGTAAGGAAACTAATCCTAGATAATAAGATTCGTATTGATTCTTCTAATATCGGAACATTGTCTAGTAAACTAATGGAGGTAGTAGATACTATGATTCGAAGAAAGATTCATATCCTATGTTTATAAGAGACAAAATAGGTTGGAAAAAAAGCAAACGAGATTGAGGATAAAGGTTTTAAATTATGGTACTTAGGTAAGGAAAAGGCTCGAAACGGAGTTGGTATTATCATAAATAAAGATTTAAAGGATAATGTAGTAGACATACAACGATATGGTCACTGAATCATGACATTGAAATTAGTGTTAGGAGCAAAAGTTTTGAATATAGTTTTTATTTATGCACCCCAAGTAGAACTAGAAGATAGTATAAAGATAACTTTTTGGGAGGAGTTAGATAAGGTGATTTAAAGAATTCCACAAAGGGAGATGATTTGTTTAGGAAAAGACTTAAATCGACATGTCGGTAAAAAGGCATTTGGATATCAAGGTATTCATAGAAACTTTGGTTTTGGAGATATAAATGAGGAAGGTAGGAAGATTTTAAATTTTGTTATGCCATTTGATCTCTTTATAGCCAATACAATTTTCAAAAAATGAGATAAACCTTTAATTACTTATAAGAGTGGCTTATTACAAACATAAATTGATTATTTTATTTGTAGGAAAAAAAATAGAGCGAATTGTAAAAATTGTAAGGTAATTCAAGGAGAAAGCTTAACCACTCAACATCGACTTTTAGTTATGGATTTACATGTAAAAAAGTGGATAAAGAAGAAAAGAGTGCATCGAGCTATTCAAACTAAATGGTGGAACCTCAAAAGCGAGAAAGAATGTACATTTAAATATAAAATCCTTCAAGGAGATGCTTGGAATTATCTTGGTAAACCTTATGATATGTGGAACAATATGGCTATACATATTAGGAAAGTGGTGAAAGATGTATTAGGTGAATCTAAGGGAGGTGTACAAACACAAAAAGAAGCATAGTGGTGGAGTGAAGTAGTGCAAAATAAAATCAAGGCAAAGAGAGAATGTTACAAATTACATATTATATAAAAAACTCAACTCAAAAGAGGGTGAAAGAGATATTTTTAAGATAGTTAGGGCTAGAGATAAAAAAAAACTAAGGATCTTAATTTATTAGATGCATCAAAGACGAGGATGAGAAAATTTTAGTGGCAAATGATATAAAATATATGGAAATTTATTTTTATAAGCTTTTTAATGAAAATAAAGATGTTAATATTATTTTAGGGGAGCTAGCCAAATCAGAAAAGTATATAAACCACAATTTCTACCGAGTATTTAAAAGAATAAAGTCAAAGAGGCTTTTAAATATATGAAGAATAGTAAATTGGTAGGACCAGACAATATTCCTATAGAAGTTTGAAAAATCCTACAAGAAACAAGAATCACTTTGCTCACAAGACTATTTAATGAAATATAGAGAAACCAAAAGATGCCCAAGAAATGGGGAGCGAGTACACTTATATACCCATATACAAGAACAAGAAAGACATTCAGAATTGTGCGAATTATCGGGTATCAAGTTAATGAGTCATACTATGAAATTATAAGAAAGAATTATCGAACGTAGGTTAAGACAAGTATCGAGTACAATAGAGAACCAATTTGGATTCATGTCAAACAAATCTACTGTTGAAGCAATTCACCTTTTGAGACGTCTTATGGAATATTTTAGAGCAAAAAAGGAAGACCTTCACATGATATTTATTGATCTAGAAAAAACTTACGATAGGGTACCGATGGAGATTCTTTAGAAAACCTTTAAAAAAAGAGGTATCCCATTGACATACATAAACCTTATAAAAGACATATACGATGGTGCAAAAACATGTGTGAGAACTCATGAAGGAATGACAAACTTCTTTAAAGTTAATATTGGGTTACATCAAGGATCAACTTTAGTTCATACTTATTTATAATGGTGATTGATGAGTTAACAAAACATATTCAAGATGAAGTACCTTGGTTTATGATATTTGCAGATAACATTGTGTTAGTGGAGGAGTCTAAGGAAAAAAAATAGAAAATTGAAACTATGGAGAGAAACATTAGAAAGTAAAGGCTTCCGACTTAGTAGAATAAAGACAGAATATATGAAATGTAAGTTTGATCATTTGGTTACTTTAGATGACATAGAAATTAAAATTAACACAAATTGCATCTCCAAAAGGAAAGTTTTAAATACTTAGAGTCAATTTTTTAGAGTGATAAAAGAATTGATGAAGATGTTACGCATAGAATTAATGTTGATTGGTTAAAATGGAGAGTAGTATCAGGTATTCTTTATGATAAGAAGATATCATTAAAGTTAAAAGGTAAATATTATAGAGCAACAATTAGACTTGTCATGTTTTATGGTTCTGAGTGTTGGGCAGTTAATCATCAACATGTACAAAAGATGTTTATGACAAAAATGAAGATGTTGAGATGGATGAGTGGTCATATAAGAAAAGATCGTATACATAATGAGGTTATTAGAAACAAATTAGTAGTGGCACTAATAGAGGATAAAATGAGAGAACATCGCTTAAGATGGCTTAGACATATAGAAAGAAGATTAAAAAAAGAACCTATAAGAAGGTATGAAAAACTAGTTTTTGAAAGTATTAAAAGAGATAGAAGACAATCACAAAAGTGTTGGAGAGAAACAATAAAGAATGATCTAGCTTATTGTGAGTTAACTGCTAACATGGCACATGATAGAGCTTTGTGGAAACAAAGAATCCATGTAGCTTACTCCGTCTAGTATGGGAAAAGGCTTAGTTTTGTTGTTGTTGTTGTATTCTCACTTTTGTGCTATAGCAGTTTTCAATCAAAACAACCATTGACAGATGCAAGAAATTTGAGACTTTGAGTTTCGAAGGAAAGACTAAGGCCCTCTCAAGGAGAGAAAGGTACGGGGAGGCCGAAGAAGATGGTGTTAGGAGGTTTCAAAAACCCAAGGCCTCGAAAGTAAAAAAATACAACCTTAAAGAAATCAATGTCATATCACATGTTGCAGGGTGTGTCGACAATGGGGCCTGTATCGTACGATATAGTGCGATACAACTCGATAAATGGTATATTATGATTCATATTCTTAAATTGTATCAATTCACATACAAGATCACGATAAAATCACACTATATCATACAATACAAACAACAACTAAGCCTTTTCCCATACTAGATGGAGTCAACTACATGAATTCTTTGTTTCCACAAATCTCTATCATAATTTTTAGAATCCATGATAAATAAGTATGACAATGTTTTACATTGACTGTTAGAAGCCTAACACAACTCTCCTCCTTTATCTAAGCTTGGGACCGATGATGTAAGGGTGATCCCTTACATGAGCGGAGTTACACCATATCATACAATATGGCACAATTTTAATATTGATTTATAGTACCTGTTGAATCTTTTTAGAGACTTGATTATAATACTAACACCCCTCTTTTTGTAAGAAAGTCTACTACATGAATAGTCATTTTGTTTATGTTGATAAAGAAAGAAGCTATTGCTCCATTTGAGATGAAAGACATGGGCATCTCAAATGTATTGAGGTTGCACACTCTATAGAAAATATTTCTTATGTCAAACAAAATATGTTATTTAAGCTGTTAACATGCCAAGACTCACCAATGATAAGGTAGATCCCCAAAAGGTAATAAATCAAAAAATGAGACTTACTGATGGAGAGGCTCTTGCATATCCTCTCCATTTAAACAAATGATCAGGTCGTTAACTGTTGAGAAAGTCAAGTTGACATATTCAATCTTGTTTATGTTCAGTCCATAATGTATAGATCAGTCTATGTTCAGTCCATAATGTATAGATTAGGATTTGGATCCCAATGGATCAGGACCCGAGTCATATTAAATACTTATTAGGGGTAATATGGTCTTTCAAGTTATAAAGTCTAGTATATATTAAGTGAGTGTCATTAGGGTTTGTTAGAAAAAAAACGTGTGATACTGGACGACTGCCAAGAAGGAGCCACCTAGCCCTAGTATTGTATTTTCATCAATCGTCAATGAAATTATGATGTTTCTTGTGCAAATCCAACATGGTATTAGAGCCTATTGAGGCGTACATGTGATCAATCAAGGGAGAAAAACAAAAAAAAGGGTTTTTCTAGCAAAGAGATAAGTATTTTTCATAGTTTTCATAGTATTTTTATTCAAAGTTCAGTTTTGTGTTGGATTCTAAACATCATCGCAATGGGCGTGGTATTCTCTTCATAATCGGATTAAATATAAGTTGGGAAGTGATTTTGTGATTTGCAACCGAGATTTTTTATGCTCAAGAATATCCAGCCGAGTGGTTCTTTGGGAGAGACTATCGTGTGCATAATCCTTTAGATTCGTTTAGAGCATATATGATGATGATATTGGGTGATTCTTCTTGAATCTTTGATTAAGAAAGGCCTTCATGATTTGCTATCAATCTCACTTTATTGTCTTTGGGAAACACAGTATCTCTGAATATGGAAAAAGGAAAGATGATTGAAGGGAATGAATCGAATTCCTCAAATAAAGGGGAACTATTTCAAATCACAAATTTGAAGTTAGATGGAAAGAATTATTTGCAATGGACTAGATCAATTGAACTGGCAATTATGGCCAGGGGGCGTTGGGATTACTTGACTGGTGAGATATCTCCACTCCCAATTACAGATCCTCTTTATCCTCGATGGCGTAGGGAAAATGCACTGGTGAATGCTTGGCTTATCCAATCTATGACTCCATCTATAAGATGCGCACTCATGTTTCTGGAAACAACTCGAGACATTTGGCTAGCAGTTCAGGAAGCATATGCTCAACGAAAGAATATTGCTAAGAAGTACGACCTCATTGAAAAGATTCAAAAATGCAGGCAAGGAGGAAGAACAGTCAGTGAGTACTATGCAGAACTCAGGGGACTTTGGGAAAAACTCCAAATTTACTCTAAGACAAAATGTCAGAGTTGCACACAGGAACGAAATGAGGAGTTCGAAGAACGCAAAGTATTCGATCTTTTATGGGGCATTTCATCTGAGTATGAGACAGTGAAGAACAATATTCTTAGTAGGGAAAAGCTTCCGTCCTTGAATACAGTTTATTCACTTCTTCTTCAGAAAGAAGACAGAAAACTTTTGAAGAAGGAAACTAAAATCAATTCAGAAAATACTGCTTTTGTAGGAAGGAATGTATATACTCCTCCATTCGCTAGGGGGAAATGTGGTTATTGCAGAGGTAGAGGAAGATCTAGTTTTTCATCTGAAGAAAGGGATAAATTGACTTGCACTCATTGCGGGAAAACATGCCACACTAAGAAAACATGTTAGGAACTAGTAGGAAAACCTACCTACTTTCATATTAGAACCAATAAGGCTTATTTTGGCAATGATCAGACTGAAAAACCAAAGGCAGAAGAGAATACAGCATCATTGGCAAACATGAAAAAGGAAATCGAGTTGTTGAAAGCCCGTTTAACATATTCACAAGTACCATCTACCTCTTCTCACAGTGACTCGCAAGTAACTATTGCCTATCCATTCTCATTCTTCACCCAGGGTAATATAAGTTCCTCTTATTCACGAATATGGGTTATTGATTCTGGGGCTACAGACCACATGATCAGTCACAGAGACTTCTATGATTACTATGAATTGACTCAGGCAAAAGTTAATATGAAGCTGGCAAATGGTTCTCAGACTCCGATAGTGAAAAAAGGGAGTATTATTACATCTTTTGGTACATTAAAAAATGTCTTACATGTCCCAAACATCTCAGTAAACTTATTGTTTGTCTTTGCTATGACACAAGATCTAAAATGTCATATAATTTTTTATTTTACTGGATGTGTCTTTCAAGAACAGAAGACGGAGAGAATCTTTGATCAGGGTAGTATGAGAAGAGGCCTCTACGTTTGCGAGGATAATAAAGGAACAACACTACACTCCATAGTCATTACAGAGAAACAGAAGGAAGACATACCTCGTTGGCACAGAAGACTAGGACATTTACCTTTTTCAAAAATAAAGATGTTATTACCTGAGTTTAGAGATTGTAATAATTTGAATTTGAATTGTGACACTTTCCAGAAGGCAAAACACCATCGTATTTCCTTTCCTTTAAATGAAGAAAAATCTTCTATTCCATTTGAAATTGTTCATTCAGATATTTGGGGACCCTGTTCTACTACATCTGTGCATGGATACAAGTATTTTGTTTCATTTATCGATGATTGTACTAGATTCACTATGTTATATCTCATGAAGACTAAAGATGAAGTGAAGAATATCCTTCCTGTTTATTGTTAGTTTGTACAAACTCAGTTTCAGCATACTATAAGAGTTTTTCGTAGTGATAATGGGGGAGAGTTTATATCTCAATCCCTTCATTCATGCTTTCTACAACATGGAATTCTACATCATACTTCATGTGCGTACTCTCCTCAAAGAATGGTGTTGCTGAAAGGAAAAATCGACATATTCTAGAAGTAGCTAGAACTCTCTTACTTTAATGTAATGTGTCAAAATGTTATTGGGGTGAAGCAGTACTAACTTTAGTGTTTCTTATCAATCGTATGCCAAGCAGAATTCTTAATGGGAACACTCCATTTCATTTGTTATGTCCTCAGAAACAATTCCATCTTATCCCAAGAATATTTGGTTGCACATGTTTTGTTCATGTCCATCATGGATTAAGAGATAAATTAGATGCTCGATCAATCAGATGTATTTTTCTTGGATACTCTTATACTCAGAAGGGATATAAGTATTATGATCCCACAAAAAGAAAAGTATATGTCACAATGGATGTTACATTTCATGAAGATATTCCTTTTTATAATATTGCAAAAACCGCTCTATCATATATGCCATCATC
Source organism: Brasenia schreberi (assembly GCA_036023115.1). NCBI lineage: Eukaryota > Viridiplantae > Streptophyta > Magnoliopsida > Nymphaeales > Cabombaceae > Brasenia > Brasenia schreberi. The sequence goes on from JAYKKT010000079.1 coordinate 7,392,407, forward strand.
ATCTGTGTTACCTCTTCCGCAAATTGAAATTCAGCCAGTGCAAGCGAATGAAGGTGAAGAGATGACCCTTGATTCAGAAAGATGATGGCAGATATATACTAGAGGTGACAAAAGGGTATTTGCTTCACATCAATCACCTATCTCGGATCATAACCCTCCACCAGAATTAGATTTAAATTCAACTCAAGTGACTACACAACATTATGATGAATCGGATGACTTACCTATTGCACTTATAAAAGGAAGGAGAAACAATGCAAAATATTCATTAGATAAAATGGTATCTTTCTCAAATTATCCCACAGAATATCAGTTATTTGTGATGCATGCAGATACCATTCATATTCGTAAAACATTTGAAGAGGCCAAACAGTATCCAGAGTGGAGTGCTACCATGGAAGAGGAAATCGCAGCTCTAGTCCAGAACAACACCTGAGAATTATCTGATCTACCTCATGGAAGGAAAACCGTGGGAGGCAAATGGGTTTTCTCTGTAAAGTATAAAGCAGATGGAAATATAGAACGGTATAAAGCCAGATTAGTAGCTAAGGTTACAGCCAATCATACGGCATAGATTATTCTAAGACATTTGCTCATGTGGCAAAGATGAACACTGTCGTATTTACTCTACTCTCTTTTGCTGCCCATTCGGGTGGGAACTAAACCGCTTTGATGTTAAAAATGCTTTCTTGCATGGAGATTTAGAGGATGAGGTGTACATGGAGATTCCCCCAGGATTTGTCCCACAAGTGGAGAAAACAAAGTGTGTAGATTGAGGAAGGCTTTATTATGGGTTAAAACAATTTCTCCCGAGCATGGTTTGGAAGATTTACAAAAGCAATGGTGTGCCTAGGCTACAAGCAAAAGTCAAGGAGATCATACACTTTTCTTCAAACATTCAAAGTGGGAGGAAAAGTGACTGATTTCTCTTGTTTATGTTGATGATATTATTATCACAGGAGATAATGCGGAAAGCATAATTGATATAAAGAAGAAATTGCATGTCTTATTTTACTTGAAGGATTTGGGAAGACTACACTATTTCCTTGGGATAGAAGTTATTCATAAAGATGACAGTTTATTTTTGAGTCAGAGGAAATATATTTTAGATTCGCTGAAGGAAACAAAAATGGAAGACTGTAGAGTATGCTCTACCCCTATAGAAGCATCCACAGAAGAGACCAATCAGCTCACTGAACCCTTTGAAGATGTTGGTAAATACCAGCGATTAGTGGGTAAGTTGATATATGTTACTATTACTCGACTAGATATCAGCTTTGCAGTTGGATATGTAAGTAGATGGATGTATTGCCCATCCAATATCATATGAGTATAGTTTTTCACATCATCAAGTACTTAAAATCAACTATAACCTATGGGTTGTTATATTCTCCATCTTCATCGCTAGACATATGTATATATTCAGATGTAGATTGGGTAGGCTCTAAAACATACAGGAGATCAACTTCAGGATATGTAGTTTGTTTGTGAGGCAATGTTATATCTTAGAAAAATAAGAAGCAATCTGTGGTTGTCAGGTCTAGCGCAGAGGCAGAGTATCGAGCTATAGCACTGGGCATGTGTGAAGGTCAATGGATTCTATCACTTCTTGAAGAACTTGGTCTAAAAAGATTCCTCCCATTACTTTCTTTACAGATAGTAGAGCGGCACTTCAAATAGCTCAGAATCTCATCTTTCATGAAGGAACGAAGCATATTGAGATAGACTGTCATTTTATCAGAGAAAATATAGCCCAAGGCATATTCAATCTTGTTCATGTCCGTTCAAAAGATCAATTAGCGGACATATTCACCAAACTAGTCTCAATCAATGGCCTTCGGAAAGCACTTACACAATTAGGAATTACCAGCCTTCAGGAGTCAACTTGAGGGGGCATGTTGAGAAAGTCAAGTTGACATATTCAATCTTGTTTATGTTCAGTCCATAATGTATATATCAGTCTATGTTCAGTCCATAATGTATAGATTAGGATTTGGATCCCAATGGATCAGATTCTGATCTGAATCTGATCCATTGAGACTCGAGTCATATTAAATACTTATTAGGGATAATATAGTCTTTCAAGTTATAAAGTCTAGTATATATTAAGTGAGTGTCATTAGGGTTTGTTAGAAAAAATGTGTGATGTTGGATGGCTGCCAAGAAGGAGCCGCCCAGCCCTAGTATTGTATTTTCATCAATCGTCAATGAAATTATGATGTTTCTTGTGCAAATCCAACATTAACTTGACCTCACAAGATCTAATATAATGCATGGCAGTAGTGAATCAACTTCAACATATACCTGCTACAGTTCAGATGAATGGTTTTCCAAGAATAATTAGATATGACAAGCTCACAAGTGAAAAAGGGAGTATTTTTACTACCTCATGCTCTCTAGATTTATTTGCCTATTGAAGCAATGATGTAAATAATAAGCACCCTATTATGGGATATTGTGTATTTTGAGGGGATTCTCTTGTATTATAGAAGTGTAAGAAACAACAGAAAGTATCACTTTCTTAAACAAGCAAAATACAGTGTATGACCACTACTAGTATAAAATCGATATAGATGAAGCAATTGTTATAGAATATACGTGTTAACTTTTGAATATTTTGTGATAACAAGAACACTATTTATATTGCCAACAAAAGTACCTTTCACGAGCCAACCAAGCATATTAAGATGAATTGCCATTATAGAAGAATATTTAGACAACTCGAAGTATCAATTAAAAAACACCTTCACCAAATCCCTTCTCTCATCAAGATTCAGTTTTCTCTTGGCAATGTTGGAATGTGCATTTGTGTCACTTTCCATTTATAGCCTGTTTTAGGTAGTAAGTATTCATGGATTTCCTTTTATTTTTAGAATGAATTTAGGGTCATTAAGTAATTTTTGTTTTCTTCTTTTCCTTTTTTGTGTAAATGGACTCAACTGCTAGTAATTCTAGCCACTGGTGGCCACCTTCCTTACCTTCTTTACTGACCACTCTAGATAGTGGTTCTTCCTCCTTTGTGAAGCGATTCTTCCTAATGATAAATGAAAGTTGATTCCTGCATGTCAAGGCTCGTTCTAGCCTTTGGCTGTTGAATATGATATTTGCAAAATTATTGAGCAATTCCAAGTGAGAAACGCAACTGCACTCTTGTTGTTGGCCGACTTGAAGCATTTGAACCAGCCTGTTGACTGGTTCGTTAAATGGAAGAGATCAACATTCTGGCTTGTCAAACTATCAAAGGTTATTTTTAGGGAAAACCCACCCAGGTAGAGCTACTCGTAGGAAGCGTACAAGCAACTTGGAAGCAAAAGATGGCAATAAGGCACTGATCAAGTGGATAAGCTTGGGGCTAAACCATTACGTCAACTACATCCTTATAAAAGGCCAAAATACTAAATCATCTAACCCCCTGACTAGATGGCAACCTAACCCAACCAGAGGACAAAAAAGGACCCCTTAGTGAGCTCCTCTTGCTGTTATCTGAAACACTACAAAAATCAAATTAGTTTTATTTTGGGTTTCTTCTTCCCTTGTGACCCCTTCCTCCAACAAATCCCTAATGCAATTAAATATGATATTTAAGAGTGCTGCAATCACTGCCTTTCTTAGGTAACAAAGCTAAAGGACCAACATTGAGACAACTCATATGTACTTTGAACATCATGACTGTATTCCAGGCTGAACCTTGAGAGAAATTTTCATATTAAAATCTAGGGGGAATCACACAAATTGCCATTTATATGTTTGGTGAAGCATAAGATAAAACAAGAGAGCCGTACTTTTCAAGTTTCTACCCAAGTTTTAAAATGGGTGTTCTTGGTTAGACAATTGTCATAGTATTTCACTATTGACAAGCTGAGGTTAGGCAGACCCTTATCAATGTGCATTTCCCAAATTATCGAACTTGTGACCCACAACTCAATGATTCTTACGAGTTGATACCCTAGCCAGGAGAGTCATGACTCCTTGTACAGAGAGTCATGGTACTGTACAGATATGTATATACAATATTCCACACATCAAAAGAAAGAACTTGCTGTGAGGCACTAAATCATGTTGCTATGGATATCAGCAAAAGGAGATGATTCTTTTTAAAGGCTCATAGAAACATTATGTGACACGGAATAGCCCTAGGGATAAAGAATCTGACACAGAACTGGAGCATCACAAGCAGTTTCTTTCCTTGGATCATTCTTTTGTTTACCATTAGAACCATATCCAAAGAGTGCTTGTATCATTCTTTATTGAATCTGCATGTGATAAGAAACAACCCAGGGATCCTAACGATTCATTTATACCAAATTAATAAGCAGATAACTGAGTAGTGTATCCTTACTGGAAAGACCCTGATTTAATTTGCTGCCAGACCATTGAATGTTAGCAAGAACCTTGTCCCAGAAGAATGGTTTGAGCTTGGCCTTTGGAGGTTCTCCTTCCATTGCATCAGATTCCTTCCAACTTACAGAAGCTCTTGTATTACCTGGACCAAGAAAGGAGCACCGAGAGACCTTTGAAGAGATTAAGGGTGGGAATGGAGGCAAAGCATTTTTGGGTGGTGGAGGCGGTCGTAGGCCAGGCTTTCCACCAATAGGTAAGGGAGGAGGAGGTGGTGGTCCAGCAGGAGACATAGAAGGGGGACATGGTGGCGGTCCAGCAAGAGGAGGAGGAAAAGGGGGAGGAAGAGATTATGGGGGAGGAGAAGGATCAGTATGTGGATGTGGAAGAGGAGAAGGGGGAGGAAGAGAAGATGGGGAAGGAGGAGTTGGAGGTGGCTGAGTATTTGATGGAGGGGATTGGAAAGGACGTATTGTTAATGATGAAGTCACAACTTGTGGAAATGAAATAGCGGACTCCTCAGATTCTACAACTGATGGAAAACTAGCTCGAGGAGACGTGGACTGCAGATCTTGTGAAGGAAGAGGTGGAGGCAACCCCACCTTCATAGACCACCTACTTTTGCTTGGGCTTGGTGAAAATGAGTAAGCTACAAGTTTCCCCCTCTCTATTTCTGTGGGTAATCCACCAAGCATGGAGTTATTCATAATCACCGACATTGGGGAAGATCCTGATATTTCACGTCCAATGAAATCAAATCTTAGCTAAGAGAAACCAAACAACGATGCAGAATTTTCAGCTTAAGTTTAGAATCAAGCTGCTTGTGACTTGCCTGCTGAAAAATCGCTCATACTTAAGTTGAGAAGAGGCCTCTCATCCTTTTGTGAATCTCCTGGTTTGATGTGACTATTGCAGCATTTGCAGTAGCAATAGAATAGCAGTCCAGCAAACAGAAATGTTGAAGCTGCAGTTACAACCACGGCCAGTATAATAGTTATTGTGCCATTGGCATGGTCATCCGACGGAGCTGGAACAGAACCTGGACTTCCATTTGCGTTTGTTCCCCTCACAGGTTGTGCACTAGAGGAGGCAGGCTGAGTTGATGGAGAAGAATTAAACTGTGAAGTAGTTCCTACTTGTCCTTGGTGGTCAGGGGCAGGAGCACTTACAGGTGACTGACGATGTGGAGCATGAGCACTAGCAAGTGCTTGGCTGGATAGAGCAGAAGCAGGTACTGTAGATGAGCTAAACCAGTAAGAGATAATGCATCAACCAAATGTCTTCTCCCTTTTGTGCACCAAGCAAATAAGTATTCAAGGTGCTTCACATACCAATTATCATATCTATCCTCCTTTCCTGACAAAATTTTTGGAAAATGGATCCTCACGAGACAATCTGTAAGTGCAGATTTTGTTTAAGATGGCAGCTTATTTATGATTCTCTGTAGATCGGCACTCATTGATTGCCTGATGTCTAAATTGTCTTCATTCATATCCCAAAATTTTAAACTTTTGCCATAAGATTTAATATCCATAGCGTCCAGCTCACAAGCATTCCAGAGCTGGTTCAACTGAAGACAAATTCAAATGGTGCAATGTCATTCCAAATGTAAGCACTCACATAGAAATAAGAGATAACTAACTCCAATGTCGAAAGATGCAATGCTAATGTTTAAAGATTGAATCATGCACCACAGTGTTTATAAGCCAACTGTTAAGCAAGATGTTAAAGTGGCATAGAATAGAGCATAAAGCATAAAAAGAAAGATGGATGCTTTACCATGTCCCATTCAATCTCTGTGAGTGCCATTAAAGAATTGTCACTTGCTAGCACTAATAACTCTTTAATTGTCTGCCTCTCGGACAAGCCCAATGCCCCAATGATACTTAATGAGAACAAAAGTACCATAAGATAGCCAGCTCTGTCATGATCCATCTGCATGGTAACTAATTTCACATGTAAGCTAAACAATACTGCAACAAGATCAGAAGTATAAGAAGGACGAGAGTCAAGAGGAAATACAAAACACTCGGATGACTTTTCTTGCAACAAGAGAAAAAGAGAAAGGGACAACAATAAATGTACATCAACTTCAGACAGACAAAGTCACCTCAGTTCAAATTAGCATACAAGTACAAATTTACAGAAGTCAAATACAGATCAAGGTGCAAAGAACCAGGAGTTTGGATTGACTTCTCAAGACCCATGGTCTAGTTATTTTTCATTTGACATTGGCAGTTGAGGATTATGAGAGCTTATTCCTTGTTATGTTTTAAACAATTTCAACAAATTCTAGAAGCCACAAATAAGGTTGATGTGTGAAGGCATTCATGCGGATCATTCATTCAACCTATACTATTAATCATGGTGAACCATATACGCATGCATGATGCAAGGGGAAAGGAGTCAAAAGCTTGAAATATAGGTGGAAAACCACCCACTGGATTCCACAGTAGACTTCCATGGAAACTTTAAACCATCCCATGAAGTTAGAGGAACAAAGCTCAAATAGGAAAGAAAGATCTCAAGGCAAAAGGTGGATTGACAAAGAAACAAGGTCTACCCATTCATTCCCATTTAGCTCATCCAATTAATTTTTTTTTATTTTCTTCTTATTACATTACAACAACTATGTTAGTAACCAAATATGGTGCTCTTCCACTTCTTTTCATGAATAAGTTGAGGAAATGTAGTAGCTTAGATGCCAGCATGAAGCATGACGACATAAAATACCATGTTCTTTTCTCAAATCTGCCTTCCAGCACCTAGGAGACTGCCGTTTCCTGTCTCCAGTCCAACCTTTTTATGTATGGTTGGATGAATAAGAAGATCAGGAAGTACAAATCCATATCTTCACGAAATGATTCTATGAAGAAAGGGCCTAGATCCCAAGCATCATTTTTGCATCGTAGATGGCACATGTCATAACAACACTAGCTCAAACTTTCTGATGTTAAATCCTTCCAATAGCAGCAACAGAGCGAAAGCGATATGCTTAGAGCGAAAGAGATATGTTAAATCCTTCCATGTAACATCATCTGTAAAGCTGTTCTGCAAATAACCAGTCTTGGGTGTCATTGTGAATTTTAGCATGCTTAGAGTGGACTGGCAGCTCGAGTTAATCTACGAAATAACCACCATAGCAGCAACAGAGCGAAAGCGATATGCTAATGATATATATACAGTATACATACATATGTATATGTATATGTATATGTATACATACATATGTATATGTATATGTATATGTATATGTATATGTATATGTATATGTATATGTATATGTATATATGTATATGTATATGTATATATGTATATGTGTGTGTATATATATATATATATATATATATATATATATATATATATATATATATATATATATATATATATATATATGTATGTATATATGTGAATATATATACATATGTATATATATGTGTGTGTACGTATCATCAACAAATGACGGAGAAAAACTCAAAGAAAAGGTACCCATAATTCCTCATTAAAGGAGCACCCACACCAAAAGTCAGAAATCTGACACCTCCCAAACCCTCAAAGGCTCAAACCTTTCCAATAACTGAACATAACACTACCCATAATCCCAAATTTCAAAACTGACAAAGAAGATCGGATCAAATGCAGGTATGTCCTCAAAACTACGAAACGGATAAAAAAATGTAGCTACCTCGTCGCAACTCTGTCTATCAGAGAAAAAGATTCCCCCGATTCCGTGAAACCCAGACGCATTCGAATCGTCAAATCAAGATTGCGGATCTTCGAGGGTGGGTGGAGAGAGAGAGAGAGAAAACCTGCAACCAGCGAGGGAATCGGAGTCGGGTCCCTCGCAACGAAGGAGGACGACGACGAGGGACGGATTCAAAAAGAACAACGGAGGTGCAGCAGAGTCGTCAAAAGCAGTGGTGGGATGCGAGAATGGGAAACGGAGCGGCTTCGGCTGTACACGTCTGAAGTTGAATCCTTTTCTGGGATCCACCGTGCGCGTTCTTCAGGAAATCCCGGCGCGAGCTTTTTTTCAAAAAATATATAATTATACGAGAAAAATTCATAAATAGAAGAGAGTAAGGAAACTGCTGTATGTTTTCTTCTTGGTAAATTACAAAGTCCCGCAACTTGGTAACTATTTCCAAAATCATGCTCCTCAATTTAGACTACCGATTAAATTGACGAGGATGGTTTATAGTATATATATATATATAATGATCAGTCCGATTTTCTGGGAACTAAAGACCAGAACTTAATCAATACTGGGCTGGTTTTGGTTTCAGTTTGAACTACCGATTCTGATTCTGGTGAGGACCAAATGGTATTAAACCAAGAAGAAATGTAAAATTTCTGAAATTTAAAAATAAAAATTATAAAGAATCGATGGTTTGGAACTGCTGATTTTGATTTCATGGAAGGTGAAAGGAGAATTGAGTAGTCCTCAGTGCTGGATCTGTTTTAAGCCTGGTTTCAGTTCCGGTTCTTAACCTGATTCAATTTTGATTGGAAGCGTTGGATTGCTTCGAAACCAATCATATACATATATATATATATAAGGTCCTCCCTTACTGTTCTTTCAAACGGCCTCAGTCGAAGAGTCGTGATTAAGGAGTATATACTCCACTAGATATATGTGTGTTCAATAGGTATTTATTGAAGCTCCATTCGAGAACATGGAACGCTGAGCATTGTCTCAAGGGGCATTGGTTTATACGATCGTAACGTATGCTTACTTGGCAAGGATCTCTACTCACAAGATGAAGGTCATGGTCAGTCTTATGGTCATCTAAGTCCAACTTTATTTTTGGAGTTGAACGTGACATCGTAAAACTGAATCCGCCATATACTTGTAATAAAACTCCAACATAGTCATTTACTCTTATCTCTACTAGAACGCATGACGGCTTTTGTAATTTACTAATATTTTCATCTGACTTTTGAAGGGGGTCAGATCCCTTCCGTACGTGAGGAGTTGATACAAGTTGTAAAGGTTATTTTAGTCAAAGTACTTCCTTCTTACTATTTTTATATTGTCAACAACTCAACGTGCACTCAGAGTGTTGTTGACTCATCTGGCAGGCTCCCCTGATCCGACCTTGCAGGTGATGAGTTCAATGCCGGAGGGGTTCAAGTGTGTGTGTGTGAGAGAGAGGTAGAGTTTTACCAAAACTGAACTGGGACCAGGGCGGTTCTAGTCCCGGTTCAGCGCCATCAGTTCTAGTTTCAGGTTGAGTCCTAAAGCGCTAGAACCAGGCAAAAATCATTAAAATGTTTGACATTTAAAAAAAAATGAAAGAAACGTACGGAACAGTCGATTCCGGTTCTATAGACGGTGATTATGCTGTAGGCTCCATATAATAACTGGGAAATCTTTGAGTTGGGAGCTTAGTAGTTGTGTTAAAGGCTACAGACTTGACCGTCGCATGCTTTTCTCTTTAGTTTCCCATCTTTTGGGCGGGAGCGCACAGCCACCTCAAATAAATATAGATCTGTCACCACATTGCGCCGCCAGGCACCCCTGCGTTCATGCAAGTTTGTTTTATTTAGCTTTTCATGATTATGCTGGTGCATGAAAAATTAGCTTTTACTAGTATACTCTTTCAGACACATGGTTGGTAATTGCAGCAATCAAAAGAGGAAAATGACTCCTTTTTTTCAAAAAAAATCTGTTTCTTTGGGGAATGGGGGTTCCTCCCGCCCAAAAACTCGCTGCATACAATGATTATCTGGTTACTTTTGTAGTGCGGAAAATGGTTGGTGATGGCTTCTAACCGATTGTCACCATTGATGTAGCACGACTCAAGTCACCGTTAGCTTCGCCGTCGGTGACAATTTAAAAAGGGAATGCCGCTCTTGTCCAAAAAATTGAGAAAAACAACTGTTATCACTTAGCCTCTTAGCAGAAATAGAGGGAGGCCAGGGGCCTATTGTTGGCCCCCAAACCCATCAAAAGTGGCATTTTATCTTGAGCTTTTCACTTTTCGCCCTACTAATAAATTTATAAATCGGGTTTTCATTTTCAGGAAGTGACAAAATTATTATCTTGAGTAATACGAAGCATTGTTCAATGTTTTGATCCATGATACTAAAACTACCGACTCGCGGGACTTCAGATTCTGTTCGCATGGGGGCTGGTTGATAACTTGATTACGAGACCTAGGACTACGATTCCATTTCATTTTCATGAGTACTACCCTGCTTTTGACCCGATTATAAGGCCCCCCCTGGCCGTGGGACTTTGGAACTGGAACAACTCCTGTTCCGTTTTCCAGAACTTGGAATCAAACACCCCGTTGAGGCCCTATTAAATAAATTAAGATTCATGGTTTAGTACGTCGGATCTATAGTTTGCTTTTAATTTTTCGTTAAATACATTACTTGAATCGTGCAGTTAGGCTTACTTTCCTTCTCTTTCGAGATTAGGCAGACCCCTAAAAGTTAGTTATATTCCAAACAAAAAGTAAATGTACATATCATCGTCTCTTGTTCGTCATGTGTTAAAACTTTTTCACAGTGACAGGATTGAGAAGAAAAGCTTTTAAGGAAGCGTAATTGACCTGATGAGGCTTACTTAATGGAACCAGTCCAATCTTACAAAGATGTTCAACCCAAATGGACTCCTTAGCTAGAATAAAATGATTGCTCCAACGCATCAACATTGATGAAGACGAGACCCGAATCTACATCGTATGTCAACAGGTGTGTCCGCTTAACCCGAAATGGAGACAAAAAGTCCCACCTACTTCACTGAACACCCGGTTGGGTAGCCATTTATCTTATATTCCGTGTCTGCAATTACATGACATTTACACTTGGTTTGCACATTAGTACTATTGCAACTATTTGGGCATTTCTTATTTAAGAATTTGCGCTGCCAATAAAATACATTCATGGGAGAAGGAAATTCTTTAGTAGAAGGGGACACCCTACTCACCAAATGGGTTCATAAAATTACTATGAGTAAATCGATCGTAAATAGGCAAAAGTTGATAAAGCAGAAAAAGTCATCAAGATGAGAATACTTTGTTGCTTCAAGTAGTTTGGTCTTGAGCTTGAGTCTTGTGAATCAAGAAATCAACACCGGGAGAGTTTTCTAAATACCCGTAGCATAGAGAGGATGTTCTTTCACCCCGACTCGAATCACCCAGGCCAGCTTCTTTTAGAGAGTTTTGAAAGATATCTCAGATATCCGTAATCATTTTGCTGAAACTCTAGTTTTATACAGATCGTCTTTCTCCGTTTTACCTAGGAGAAACGGCTTCTTGGATTCTCGTGAATCCAGGCCACGTAAAAGTAGTTTTAAAGTAAAACTTGCTAAACCACTTTGTAGGCTTAAATTTGATTTTCTAAACAAGTTTGTTAAAGCTAATCCATGCAATTAGGAAGGGCCCCCACCTTTCTAATTATGTGATCTCGTTTTGAGGCTAAAGTGGCCACATATGAAGCGTTAAAGCTTAGAAAATTAATTTAGGCTTCGACAAACAAAGGATTAGCGAATGTCAATCGTGCATGGGCATGCTTGCATTAGCTTAACAAACAAAGGATTAATTAATCGCAATTAAGCGATCCAAACTGAAATACAAAATTGATAGGATGCCTCAAATATACCTTTAATGTTGAGTCTTTGCTCGATTGCAAATAATAAACCAAGAAAGAGCTTGGGTATTCAACAAGAGCTCATCTTGTTAGAATAATGAAAAGAGCAATCCTTTTCACATGCTTACGGACCAGCTGAAGTTGGCCAGGGCGATTATTTGCTGGAATACTCCTACAATATATTTGTATATATATTCAAATGAATCCCGTATTGCATGTGTATGTACTAGACAAAAGCTGTTATATATGTGTAATTCCAATTATAACGAATTCTCTATGCATATATCCTTCCATCAGTACTCCATCCATTAAGATGGTTAACCTTGAATTTTGCGGAAATGAGTGATTCACCATTCCTCTCCAAGCAAGTTGGCAAACAAAATGCTCGTGAAAACATATATGTGACCCAAGGATTTGCCACAACAGGATTAGCATGCAATGTAGGGCTTACAATAGTAACCATGCATGCAACTCTTTTTCTTCAGGTACTTTTTGTTCGTGTTGAGCTCTCGTAGATGTCATGGCTTTTTTAAATCGTTGGCGCTCAAGAGATCGGATTTAATATCCGAAAAAAGAAGGTTATGATAACATTATTCTTAAGGCATGAAAAATGCTAACCATTAGGTTTATTTGTTGCTATTGCCGGATGCAATGGATTCCGGCAAACACCTTCATGATACGATGAAGATCCTCAATTCGACTTGGAAGAACACAATCGAGCAAAGATGCTAACCTTTAAGTTTATTTGCCGCTACTGTCGAATGCAATGGATTCCGGCAAACACCTTAATGAAACAATGAAGATCCTCAATTTGACTTGCACAAACACAACCGAGCTTTGACAAATTGGTAAAGAAAAGAGGATAATGTTACAACTCCAATTAACGTGATAATAAGACTTATAAACTCTCTTGAAAAACAGAATATGAAAGGACTCACACCGTAAGAGAAAGGTTGGATTAATCTCGTTTAACAACATCACTATATATAGACATGGTGAAGACAAAACTCATGTGGTGCTACTAACACAATTGCCACTTGTAAACACCCCAAAATCCCATGGTTTTCTCAAATTACCTGGTTTTGCAAAAGCAGCCCCAAAGGGCTATTTTGAGTCTGAAAACCCAAGAGCCTTCCAAACAACCCTATACATATGTTGAAACCATATATGTTTTAAAAATATATACATACAGTTTTAAAACCTTAAAAAAGTGTTTTGAAACCCCGAAAAGCAGCTTGGCCTGATGAAAGCAGGACCGAAGAAGCGAAAGAGAGCCTGGACCCGAAGCATATTTCAAACCCGGCACATCAACTCTCGTATCAGAATCATCTCCAAATTCTCGGACATCCAAGCCCCTGATATCAACAATATATTCAAAATGATCTCCGAAAGGTGAGAAGAAGAGCGGACAACAATGTTGGCGAAGACCCAACGCAAGACGGAGTACTGATGCAGTCAGGCCCCGCACAAACCGTCCGTTTCGAAATGCCATGAAGGAATCAGAAAATCATATTTGAGCCGGATCTAGACCATATATATCCAGATCCAGACCCAAACATGCATCTAGATTTGGATTTGGATCCAAAGATCCAATCCAATATCCACATCCATGGCCCACATCACCTTCTCATAAATGGAGGTGGGGCCCACAGAGATTTTATGTGAAAAGCTTGGATAGAGAGAGAAATGGGGTGATAAAGTATGAGTGATAAAGTTGGTGGGCTTGACTTTCAGTCAAGGGTGGGTTTAACCTAGAGTGTGGGTTTGAGCTTGTATGCACCTACACCTAACTTGGGGATGCACCAACATGAACCCGGCTGCAACTAGGTCCATGGATCGATGCCAAGGGGATGCTCCTAAAACCTAGCCCTAAGCTAACCCACCTTACCTAGCCACTCCCCCCTAAACCTGACCCAATCCTAGCCGTCCTCACCCAAAACCACCCCAACCTCACCTAGCTCACCCCACCTAGACCCTAACTAGACTAAACCTAATCCCACCTTAATCCACCTAATTAATCCCTTAACCACTAATTCCCAGCCCCCCTAACCGACCTACCTTAAACCACCATACCACCCACCCTAACCGACCTACCCAAACCACCCCACAAGCCCACCTTATCCTAAATATCTACCCCATACCACTCCCAACCGACCCCAGCCCTCTTGCCTATAAAACCCATTTTTTCTTGCGTGAAAAGGGACTCTCTCTCCTCTCTCACCTGCCCTCTCTTCCACCCCATCTCACTCCCACTCTCCCCCAACTGTACCACCTCCATCGCCACTCCACCCAACTGCCACTCCACCCGGTTGTCACTCCACTCGGCTACACACTTCCACTCGGCTGCACACTCCATTCGGCTGCCACCTCCTTACACCACCTCCGGCCACCACCTCATCCCCTAGCACCCCGGTTAGTACCCCATCTCAGCCCCATCTAGCCTCTCATCTCCCCTTCCTTACCTAGCCACACACTCCATCACCTGCCACCACAGCCCGCCTATTCTTCACCCATTCAGCCACTTCACACCCTACCTCACCACCTTCCCTTAGTCATTCACTTCCCAACCCCTAGCTAAACCTCCACCCTTGACCTGTCACCACCTAGCCAACAACCTACCTGCCCCCACCCTAACCAGCCACCTCAAACCGCTGCACCCTAGCCACTCCATCACCTGGCCAGCATCAAAACATACCCCCGGCTTGCACCCTACTTGCCGCCCACACACATCCAAGGAGCTCCCCTTCGGCTGTCCAAGGCGACTCACTAGGCCAAAGCCAAGAAAGTTGAACCCGAACCAGCTACACGTAAGTGCCTAACTTGGTCCTTATTATGAACTTGCTTGCGTTTAATTGAATTTGATACGGGGTTGTAATAATGGAGCATTGTCTCTCCCCGGTTGTAATAATGTGGTTTGGCATACCAACACACACGTGCACTTGAGTCGTTCCGCTCTTAGCTGCACACCATTTTTGCACACACATGGGCCTAACCAGCCCTTAAGATATAGTTATACCTATATGAATTAAGCTGCGTGGGTTTTAATTTAAGTTGTGTGCGTGGTTTTTCAATTTCCACACTCACACACATTGAGCTTTCACTCTTACTCCCAAGACCCTAGTAAGGGCCGTATTGCAATTTCCCTTGGGTGTTTTAATTCAAGTTGTGTGTGTAGTCTTTCAATTTCCACACTCACACACATTGAGCTTTCACTCTTACTCCCAAGACCCTAGTAAGGGCCATATTGCAATTTCGTTTTCGGTGTTTAAATTCAAGTTGTGTGCACGTTCTTTCAATTTCCACACTCACACACATTGAGCTTTCCCTCTTACTCCCAAGACCCTAGTAAGGGCCATATTGTAATTTTATTTTGGGTGTTTAAATTTAAGTTGTGTGCGTAGCATTTCAATTCTACACTCACACACATTGAGCTTTCGCTCTTACTCCTAAGACCTTAGTCAAGGCCATATTGCAATTATATTTGGGTTTACATTACAAGTCGTGTGAGTTGTCTTTACATATACACACAACACCCACGCACACGTTGGCGACCTTCGGGCCCATATATATTATAAGTATTTCCCTTCGGCTATGTCTTTAAGATTTGGGTTTTAAGGTTCAGCTGTGTGCGTAGTCTTTCCATATATACACGACACACACTTGCACAATTGAGCCTTTCCGCTCTTAAGATATAGCCATATTTCCCTTTTGCAATTTCCCTTTTGCAATTTACATTAAGTCATTTTCCTTCCGCATTGTCTTTCAATTCGGGTTTTCCCTTTGGAGTTGTGTGAGTTTGCATTGCATATTCGCCATACCACGAGTTAGGACACATATTGCATCAAAGCAAGCCCCACACTCCTGTACAAAAATCGCCCAACTTAGGTCACTTGTGCACACACCTAGTTGGACCTAAAAAGCATAAAAAGAAAGACATAGGCATGTGCAAATCCCACGTGTAATAAAACTTGTAATGGTACAAACAGAGCCCAAACACTTCGGGTATTTTTTAAAGAGGTTTAAATTTTAAAGACTTTGCCAAGCGTATAGACTGACCCTTACGCATCAGTGCAAGAAGGTCTGCGATGAAAAGAGCTCACTTGCTCACAGTCACCTCGATACAGTCAGATTTCAAAACTTCCTTCACTAGCTTGAGTAAGCTAGCTGGCACACCCCTTTTTGTTAAAAACGACTTAGACACACGAAAAGGTTCACTTCAGGCCTAAGAACCAGAAGTGATAATTTTCCGTGTCTACACCACTCAAGAAAGTAGATTTAATACTACAGCATGGCTACTAATTGCATCATAAGTTACAACTATTATCAAATGCTACTATTGAGCACCATTGTCATTCGAATAAGTAGTTTTTAATGTCATAACATGGCTACTAAGTGCATCATAAGTTACAACCACTATAAAGTTGTTACTAATACGTATAATTCTCGCTCAAGAGGCATCTTTTAGTGCTACAAAATGACTACTAATTAAATCATAAGTTACATCAACTATCAAGTGTTATTAATAAGCATAATTATCACTTAAGAGGTGGCTTTTAATACTACAATATGATTATTATAACACTTCACCAAGTATGTTGAAAATTACCAACAAATCCTCCATTTTTAAAATACATATGAAAAATCATCATGTTGAAATCTTATATTTTCAATAAGATATCTCAAGATTTGAATATTTATCAAGCAAAACATGAGTTTTACTTCTCATAATTGAATAGTAGATAAGTTTTAAGTTATTAAATCTAATTGAACAAGCGTGCATGTCATACTAATAAGATTATAATCATGTATATGTAATATCAAAATTGACACATTTGTATAGGCCTTATGTTCGGTATCCATTCTCATAAGCACTTTAAGAGTCAAGCTCAAGCCTATTAGAAGCAACCCTACTTCAGATTCTATAAAAATGTCCTCATATAAGCACTTCAATATATATAAATATGTGCTAATGATCTATTAAGAGTAAACACAAACTATTCTTTTGCTTTATGAGACCAAGTACCTTTTCTTTGAGATATTTATTTAGTTGGTACTTGCAATCACTCTAGTGATATACTTTAACTCATTCAACTCAAGATTTGATGTTACTCAAGTGCGAGTCAAGGTTGGTGATCTTGTAAACCTTACTTAGACCCATCTTGGTTGATGCCTTTCACATTAAATTTGTTACTATACCCTTTGTTAAAGGATTTATAAGATCTAATTTTGATCTTATATAAACAACAAAAATTACTCTGCTCCTTATAAGATCTTTAGCATAACTATTCCTTAGACCAATATATCTAGATTTTTTATTATATGTTTGATAATAAGCCTTCGATAATATGCTTTGGTTATCACAATTCATCGATGAGTGTCATCAACTTTGGTCATATTGAAATCTTATGAAGCAATTTTTTAACCATTCTACTTATTTGCTTGCCAAAGCTAAAGTTATGAACTCAACAACCATGATGAAACTAAATATGCATGTTACTTCTTAAAACCCCAAGAACATCCAACTACTTGTAGCGGCATGATATGAGTAGCTAACCCAACTATCATATGAATATCTTCTAAAATTGAAGGACTTCTATACACTAAGTTATAATCATTTGTTTCTTTTAAGTATTTTAATACTTACTGAATACAATGTCAATGGTCCTTACTTAGATTGCTTGTATATTGGCTCAATCAGCCATTGCATATGTATTGTTAGGTTGAGTACATGTCATAATATACACCAAAGATCCATTGATTTTAGCATACTCTAACTATGTCATGAGGCATCCTATATTTAATATTAATTTAATATTTACATCAAAAGGAGAAGAGATAGAATAAGAATCAAAATAATCAATTTCTTTTAGAACCTTTTCAATATAATGAGATTGTGCAAGTCTTATATTGTTTTCTTCTCTTATTATATTAATACCTAGAATAACATTTGAATGAGCCATGATTCAACCGACGAAACATTGAAACCCCCTTCTAAGATTGGTATTTCATGAATATGCTTTTCTTACTTTAGATTAATCATGACCTTGCTTTAGTTTTAGTGCATTTGATGAATCATTTTCATTTCTAAGATTACTAGTTTGTTAATTGCTTCTCTTGTTACGTTTGGTTTGATTTTGCTACTATCACCTATTTTCTTCTCATGCTTTTGAAATTGTGACAAGTTTCTAACTGCTCATTAAAATATGTTGGGAAAGAGTGGTAACTTTGCATGTCGATCTGTCATATGATGAATCCACATCTAGTTGTTAACAATGAGGTCTAAGATGGCATAGATGATAAGGTCTTTACAATAGAAACAGGAGAATGTTCTGAACTTGTTACTTAATAATGAGATTAAGCAAAACCTAAACATGTTATGAACTTTTCACTTAGCAATTAGAATTCTTTTAGTAGAACAAGATGAGAGCATTAAATCATGATATCTTTGATTTTTGTTTATATTCTCTTTTTTATGTTTGACCCCTCTTAACTATAACTTATAGTTCTAATGTTATTTTGTTTTATATTTAATTTTAATACAGATTTTGAATATGAACTCAACTGATGATGACAACCTTGATGTGATAGCTGAAAAAATCTTGTTTCACCTACAATTGCCTCTACTAGTGTTGTGTTTGAGTTTCCTCCAAACAAGAAGGTAAAAGAAATGATATAAGATGTTTGGAAATTTTTTACAAAACTTAGAAAGGATAATGAAGGTATAGAAAGAGCAGCTTGTAACACTTGTGGCATCCAATATCTAAATATGGATGCGGTTATGCCTTCTAGGAATACTCTAGTCTCTGACATTAATAAAGTTCAAGACAGAGATAAGGAAAAGATAAGAAAATGTTTGGCAATATTTCTAGTACAGTGTGTAATACTTCGGATTCTTGGACAACATGTAATAAAAAAGGCTATATTGTGTAACTGCTCATTATGTGAATGATGATTGAAAGTTAAATAGTAAAATACTCAATTTTTCTCGCATGGATTCACATAAAAGAGGAGTAGCCACTACTAATTGGCGTGTTTGTGAGGCTCAAATATGAGAGGCACTCGCTGGAACTGATGCTCCAATATGCACACTCTTGAATTTGGGCTCACCGGTGCATCACATGCTCATACATGGAAATAGATGAACACGTTTTGAGTGTGCTCATGCACACACACACACACACTTGTTGGATGTGACGCACCAACACATACACACACACACACTTGTTGGATGTGATGCACCAACACATACACACACTCTGACTGACAAGTTGGATATGATTTACGAACTCTCACCCCATGCACACACGGTCTAACACACAATGGATATGACTTACCAAGATAATAAAGATTGTCTCACTCACCATCGATTAAGGATAAGAGAAAGATTTGAAGCAATGCTAGAAAAGAACAAAATGAGAATTGCTCAGGCCTGATCCTATTTATATTCAGAACAACCCCCTGAGATAGGTTAAAGGCTCATTAACTTGTTATAAAGACTCTCCTAGGAAATGAACAATCACCTTGTAAAATGTTGAAGGCTCAACCATCTATGAACTCTCTATAAAGACTCTCCTAGGAAATGAGTAATCACCTTGTAAAATGTTAATGCATGCTCAACTATCTATGACTCTTCAATTACTGTTTTGGCAATTGCTAAGATAACTAAATGTAGTTAACTAAGAATATTAAATTTGAATGGTCTATCCCCAAAATTAGCTAACTAGAGCTATTGATTCTAAGAGATGCTAAGAATCTCCTAGTTGACTTAAATGTGAGCTTTACTCCTGATTTCCAGTTCATTTTCATCAAGAACCGATTTTCAATATTGGTTTGTGCTCACATGAGAGAGCCCCTGTCCTGGCCTGTGAACCCATTCGACCTAGCATCTTTTAGTAACCAACTTGTCTTTGCATGCTCTTGGATTCCTATCAAGTAGCTATGGAGGTATTGTATAACAATAGAGAGTATCAAATAATTTAAAGCATCATATGCAAGGTCACAATTTTTTTAAGAATGTATATAGCAAGCATGTATTGATGTGGGAGTTGGGATATGTTTAGGTGTATCAACTAGATGAAACTCAACATACATGATGCTTGATAGTGTAGGACTATATAAAAAAGTTTTTCATAATAAGAACTTTATTTGAAATAAATTCAAGTTAAACAATTCTTTTGCCTTTCACTTGAGTTGTAGAAGTATTGTCCATGTACAAAACTAGTTCATCTTATTCTACTAAAGTGTTGAAGAGACTTTGATTTTTGAAGACATGGCAAGTAGCACTAAAGTCTATCCAATAAGATCCAATGTCTTCTATCATATTTACTTTTGATATGATGATAACAAGATTTGTCTTAAAAGAATTAGGACTCTTGTCTTTGTTAAGCTTTTTCAAGTATCGTCGTTCGCTCTTATAACGATCGAGCTTTCTACAATAGTAGCATCGACCTTTCCTTCTAAGGCTTACTCCGTAATGATCGACTAGCGTATGATCGACTCCAGGGTTCCCTTTAAAAAGGGGGAAACGCAAAAGGTAGGAGAGAGGACGGTAGTGGAAGCGGACGACGGTGAGGTGCTGCTGGCGGTCTTGGCGGACAGTTATGGAGTACGGTTCAGGCATGAACATAGTGGCTCGAGACGCGGCGATAGAGCGGCTGGGCAGTTGGTAAGATAAAGGTGAGGCTGGTTCAGGCAGTGACCAAAGGGAGTGGTGGTTTGGGGCAGCGGGATAAGGGGAGGCGGATTTGGTGATGGTGGTGTCTGAGATGGAGGGTCAAGGAGGTGATTGATGACGGTGAAGGGGCTTTCGGCGAAGAGAGAGGGAGCTACGAAAGCAAAAGGGGGTTTCAGTTCAAGGCTTGTGGGCGACGACGGGATGGTCAGGCGGTGATGTTTCTGACGAAATCTGAGAAGATGGTGGGGAGCTTGGTGGCGGCTCGGTTTGGATGGCAACCGGAATGGAGCTGGGCAATGGTGGCAGTGGCTGAAGATGGCGACGATGGTGGCTGTGATGGGCAATGAAGTTCTGCGGCGAACCCAGTCTAGTTTGGTGGAGCAGTGGGGTTGGAGTTACCGGCACACACGCGGACACAAGGAGAGAGATGTTTTTCTCAAATATTTCTTTTCTATTTTGTAGGGTATACCACAACGAGGGTGCAGAAATGCTGAGCGAAGGGTTTTCTGAAAAGAAGCGATCATATGGCCCTCTCAAACGGCGTTGCAGGTAGATGCCGGAGAGATGCCCGATGCAAGAGTTCGCTATTGCTGTCCCAACTACGTCCCCCCTTAAGCATATACGTAGACGTGATTTCGTCGCTTTTTCCTTCTTAAAATATACGTGTGGTTCTACCATATCACCTTCTAACGGTGACAGGGTTGTGTTTTCTCTTGAAATTATGGAAAAGAATTATCGAACGTAGGTTCAAACAAGTATATAATATAAAAGAGAAACAATTTGCATATGACATTATATTAGTAGAAGAGTTTAAGGAAAAAATTAATTGAAAATTAGAACTATTGACAGAAACATTAGAAAGTAAAGGCTTCTAACTTAGTAGAATAAAGATAGAATATATGGAATGTAAGTTTGATCATTTGGTTACTTCAAAGGACATAGAAATTAAAATTGGCACACATTGCATTCCCAAAAAGAAAATTTTAAATATCTAAGGTCAATTTTTCAGAGTGATGGAAGAATTGAAGAATATGTTACGCATAGAATTAATGTTGGTTCGTTAAAATGCAAGGGAGCATCAGGTATTTTTTGTGATAAAAAAGTATCATTAAAGTTAAAAAATAAATATTATAGAGTAGCAATTAGACTTGTCATGTTTTATAGTTATGAGTGTTACGTCAACATGTACAAAAGATGTCTGCTACAAAAATGAAGATTTTGAGATGGATGAGTGATCATAAAAGAAAAGATTATATACAAAATGAGGTTATCAGAAACAAATTAGGAGTGACACCAATAGAGGATAAAATGAGATAATATCGTTTAAGATGGTTTGAACATATAAAAAGAAGATGAAAAGAAGAACCTTTAAGAAGTTATGAAAAACTAAAATTTGAAAGTATTAAAGAAGGTAGAGGATGACTACAAAAGTGTTGGAAAAAACAATAAAGAATGATTTAACTTATTGTGAGTTAACTTCTAACATGGCACATGATGGAGCTCTATTGAAACAAAGAATCCATGTAGCCGACCCTATCTAATATGAAAAAGACTTAGTTGTTGTTGTTATACATGTTTATATTGTAGAATAACAATGATTTAGAGAAAACATGGACTAAGTGTAATACTTATGATGATTGGTTGTCGTGGATGATGATTGGTTGCCGTAGAAGAAGTAGATGCTAAATTTGTTAATTGTGAGGGTGAAGAGCTAAATTATTCACTTGTGTTACTTTCGGAGTTATAATGAATTTATTAACTATATAAAACTAGTTGAGATGAAGCATAATATTGTTATGGTTATTATTCGTTCGAAGAGTACATGAATAATAAGAAAGATATGTGTAAACAATTTTTTTTTATCTTTTAAGGATTTAAAACTGTTCTTATAAAAATTATGCACAAGCGTGTCATCAAGTTTATTCAAACTTGGAAAGTTATTAATCTTACTATTCGGTGATTGTATATAAATAGTTTCTTATCATCATATAGGTCTTTTTAGACTGATGTTTAACAGTCAACCTAGATGCTTAGAAAAAATGATTTTAGAATCCGAAATTTTCTCAAAACAATTTCCATTCAAAACCGTTTTTCAAAAAGGTATGCTTTTTAAGTGGCCAAACTAATTGATGTTGTGTAAAACAGAATTGGTCCTATTTTTTAGTAGGGTAGTTTGTATTTTTTTGGTTGTTTCATGGAGAACCAAAAATCTCGAAAATTTTACCTGAATGAGAATTAGGTCTTAAGTTTTATTGAAGATTTTTATTTGTATTTTTGTCTTTTAATTCATATTTTTAATATTTTAATGATCAAAATTAAACTTGAGAAAATTTATAACCGAATGATATAATGAAATTCGGGACTTTATTTGTGAATGGGATAAATAGTCTCAGTAAAACACTCGTATCTCTATATGTAGGATTCCAATTTCTATGAAAATCATAAATTTAGAAAGCTACGGATATTAGCTTTTAAACAAAACTATTTTTGAGGTGTTTGGAAAAATACGGTCTGAGTTATAACGGTTTCACTCAACTATTTTTGAGGTGTTTGATTCTTAATAATTTTTTTACTCCATCTCACCCGTTTCCAAACTTTTTGAGATTTTTTCGGATGTTAGTCGGTGGTTGTATCACTCACGAACATAATTTTAAAATATTTCGCTCAAAGATGATAGCTAGAAAATTCGAGGATCATACAAGGTCTATGCGGTATGCTGAAATCTACAATTTTTTTTTTATAGAAAATAATGATGCATGCGATTAAAAGTTTAATGATTTAATGATAATTCAAAAAGTTTTGTTGAGGTTTTATGCTCGTTCAGGGAGGAATTCATTTATATATAAATCCGTAAGGCTTCTCTCACGAGGAGGAGTACTCTCTTGAAAGAAATATGTGATCATAGTGGGTGATTAATCAACTATAAAAGTGATTAGATACTCATATCATCACATGTAAACGTGATAGTTATGTCTCTCTTATGGCTTCTTGAATGGATTGTATAAGATATAATATGGTTGAACGTGAAATTTCTGCAATTCTTCAGCTTACAAAAGGTTGAAGATGAGGATTCCAAACTTACAATAAGCACAAATCAAAAGTATGAAGCATAAGAGGAGGAAATCATGTCAAACCTTCTTCCTTTCTGGGTGATCTTACTTCCTCCTTGGCCGAATCTCCTTGAGCTGGACTGACTTCACCACTTGTGGCCTCTCTCTCTCTCTCTCTTTCTTTCTCTTGATCTCTTGATGATTCTTCATTTTTCTTTCCCAATACACAGCCCAAGACAAGTATTTATAAACTTCTTAGCTGACCGAAGAACTCTCTAAATTAAGAAATATCTTTGGAATATCCTCTTTCTAGCTTGTTCCATGGATCAACTGGTCAAATGGTTGATCTAACCCGCCCCACTTTGGTTTGGTGGCTTGTCACATGGCTAGTCCTATTCGTCCTAACTTGGCTTGGTCAACCATCATATGGCTAGTCCAGCCTGTCCCTTCTTGGTTCGGTCAACTGGCTACACCCAATTGGGCCAGCTTGTGGTGCCTTGGATGAGTCCTCTTATTGAACCTTGGATCGCTTGCTGCACCTCGATTGTTTTGTTGTATTGTGGTCAGGTCGTCTTGCTGCATTATAGGTTGCTTTGTGCCATGGTCGAGCCAATTTGTTGAGCCTTCACCTAACTCACTTTAATTAAGTGAACCTAATCTAATTTGGTTATAAACCCATTTATAATTCATGCGACTGTATTCATCACTTAGGCATCCTAATTACAAGTGGTCTAGGTTACCTAGTGTGGATGTACAAATGAGTCAAATTCCATTACAGGCTAACGCAATGTTGTTGTTTACATGATTGAGTGACATCCCTCTGTGTCTCTCGGCCTTCAATCTGGAAGTTGATCCTTTTATCTTTCAGATTATTTTAACCTTTTGATAGATATAGGGTCTCAGACTACTTTAACCTTCTGATGAGTGTAAGGTCTTAGATCACTTTAACCTTTTGATTAATATAGGGTATCAGACCGCTTTAACCTTTTAATGGGTGTCGGGTCGCTTGGTGTAGTATTGTCATCGATCTTCGCAAGTCTTTTGAGGTCCATCATGTTTTTGGACCACTTTGTTATCTTATTTTTTTAAATTCAAATATTCTGTAGGAGTAAAACGATTACTTTGTAAATATTTTACAAGTAAAAACTTATCTTGGTTAAAAATATCCCATATTAGATTTTTCAATCCTTTCTTTAAAGAAAAACTCATCCGAAACAACAAAATTTTACTAATATGGCCTTTAGGACATATTGATTATTTTTTGAATTGTCAAAATTCAATTTTTTCGATGGAGTTCAAAGTATACTTATTTTGAGGTTCCTATAAAATTTTAACGTAAAAATGAGCTTGTTTAAGATGTCTTTATTGAAAAAACCTCTTAAAATACGTACAATTGTAATATTTCTTATAAAAAAAATTTTAAAAAATCTTTTGATAAATTTTCTTGAGTGTTTACAAATGTCCCTCTTTGTAATTAATCAAATAATTTGATTTGATTAATGATAAAAAATAACAACCCTAAATTTTTTTATTTTTTAATACTAAAGTTGATTTGAGTTGAGCCAAGATTTCGTTACGTTTACCATTCTTTATTAAGGTACTCACTTCTTGAACATGGGTTATCATAATTTTTGTGGCTCAATATGGATGATAGTCTACCAATACAATGATTATATATAAACTAGGTCATTATTAATGCACATGAGCATGAGGTGTGTGAGATATGATGAATTAGGTGTGTTGGAGAGCCCTACAAGATATTTTGAAAACTTAGCGAGATCTCATGAAAAGTGGTTGTTAAAGTGGGATGGCCTCTATGCTCATTTTCTTGATGCCTTGAGTTTTGTAAAAATTATTTTTAAAATATATATATTTTTTATTTTCCATTTGAACGGACTTTCATCTATTACATTTTCCTTTACTTTAGTCTTAATGCTCTATTGTAGAAGTTCTTATTATTGAAAAAACTTAACATTAAAACTCCATTATCAATACTATTAGGCATAATCCTCAAACAAAATGAAATCCAAATTGGTAGGTTATATTCTTACTTTAATATTATAATAACAAACTTTTTCTTTTTTAGGATAAGCTGTAGAGGTAAAAGGAGAATTCTCACGGTCCTTTTTGAAACACCTCGTGTTATAAAGAAAGAAAATTTTAGGGAAAAACTTTTTTCTTTTTTTTTATATTTTTTTTTATATATATTTTTCTTCTTTTTTTATTTTTTTTATTTTTTTTATTTTCTGACTTATTGGGCTTTTGCTAATTTCTTTAGAGAAAATGAGATGGGAAACAACTTATGCCGGTAAATACTCAATCTAATCAATCAAATGTGTCCTATTTCAAAATAGCACATACTATTTGAAAATATTTTACTGTTTTTAACTAGACCCTATCTTTTAAAATAAAGACATTTGAAATGTTATTTAGTGATATTGAAAACACTCAACCATTTCACAGAGAACTAATTCCTACGTAAGAGACATATATTCAACTTGGTTCCTCTTTAAGAAACTAAAGATGGTTTTTACAAAATCATTTTAAAAATATTGGTGGTAGACTCTAAAAATGATAACTTTTTAGATATTGGACATTTGTAAGTCTACCAAGTTTTATTCATTCGATATCAATTAAATCATATGCTTGCCCGTGATTTATGAGAAAGATTCTTTTATCATCAAGCAAGTCTAACATGGTTAGTTTAGCTTGTTGTAGGGTCTATAGAGGTGAATGATGTTAATGAGATGCATGATATATAAAAATGTATTTTCATAAGAGATGATGGAGATATTTGCTCAATGAAATAACTAATGTATTGAAGTATCTATGAAAGCTACTTAGCGAATGTAAGCTATATGCCCCTAGTTTGAAGGAAAGAGATGATACAGACTTTCACACACTATGACTAACACATGTTGTGGCATGTAATGAATAATGAATGATATTTATTGAGATACATGAATGACCCATACATGCATTATGTCGGTGAACATATTGATTTTTGACATGACCTAAGAATATGCATGATATGATCTTAGCCTCTAATGCATTTAGGGTTAGGTTTTATTCCTATATTAAACCCTTAAGAGATCACCTTCTAAAGAATTTGAATGCTTATCCAAGTCCAATAATTTATTGATTTTGAGAAAGTTCATTTATAATCTCATCACCCAACTCATCCTTTAAGGGGATTGACATCTTTGATTTTGATTTTTTTCTTTTGAAAAATTTTTGTATTTAAGTTGTTTTTCTTTTTCTAGATTTTTAAGATAATGAAGATAACTTGTACACAATATACATAACTCGGAGTTAGCATCATGTCCAAAGAGGATCCGAGGGCTCAAGTGCAACAAGGGTGTGTGCACCCAGGTTGTGCAACACTTATTCTCCTATGTATTTGTTTCTTCGAGAGGGGAAACCTTCGAAGTATGTGAAGTGGTGGTCATGAAAATGAAACCCATTAAAGCAAATGTTTTTAAAAATTTTGAGACGACTTGTGTGAAGATCTTATTCCTTTTCGCCTACATGCCTACGAATGTTGACTCCTTTTCTTTTGTTCTTTTTTTAAAAATTTTCACTTTAAATTTTCACAGTTCAACACTTGCAATTTTTAGATTTTCAATTAATTTTTATTTTTGAATATTTTTTAAATGTTTTTTATTTTTTCAAGTATATATATTTTTTGAATTTTTAGTAGAAAAAGGGGTGTTAGGAAGTGGATGACTAGTAAGATTATGAAGAGATGGTTCAATCCTAATACTTGCTACTTTTGTGATCTTACATCCTTTATCGAATTTTGAGGTCGATTCGATTCTCCAGTCATGGTTTGTCTCCATATGGATTCGAGGTTATTTCTCATAGGAATAATGTAACTCGACTTAGGGCATCAATTTTTCTTTGAATTTGTAACTCACTCAACCCTTTTTTGAAGAAGGTGATCATATTCTCTATGGCTTAGATAGTGATTGTGAGCTTTGAGTTTTCAAAAACCATTTTATAGAGCTTGATGAGGCCTTACTTGACATATCTCCGAAAGAACCATTCGAACTTGATATGATGTGTGCTTGAAAATTTTGGACCTATAATAAAGTTTTCAAAAGAGTTTAAACAAAGGTTTTGCAATTAACTTTGTTTTAAAGAAAAATATGATCGGATCAAAACAAGCGTGCCATTTTATTTTTGTAAACAAAATTTTTCAGTCTTATCAAATATACCCAACACCTTTATGCGACTCATAAACCATATCTTGCGAGAGTTTGATATTGGTGCTTTCATTAAGATTGTGCCGAATAAACAAAAAAGTGGTTTCACTCATTCTGAATCGGTGGACGCCTTTGTTGAACGGTAATGTATCATTGGTGCTTTCATTAAGACGATCTTCAACCTTTCGAGTTGATCACACTTGCTACTAGCTAAATGAGTTGTTTAACCCAAAACTACACGATATTTTGCCTCAAAACATGTAAGCTCTCTCAAACCTTCTTAACTTATATCATATCCCAAACCATGACAAACCACGACAAACCACCAAAATATAGTTAACCAAAATTCTAGTGAACAAGCTCCCAAAATGATGTGCTCGTTGCCTTAAATCAAGAAAGAATGAAACAGGAACTAGGGGTGATTGAAAGAGTTGAGGTGATAGCGAACAACCAATAACCTAATACTCCAACACCATAGTCTAGCTGATGAGTTGAGAAAAGGAACAACACCACAAGCCTTATTGAAGGACTTGATAAGCAAAATGAAAACTCGTATTTTACTTGATAAAGCAACAAAAGGTCCTTACAAATCTGGTGATGGTAACTTTATAGCTAGGAACAAGCCTACTCAACTGGCCAATGAAAGAGAGGGTACAAGTTAATGCTATCACCCAATCAACCAGTAAACAAAACATTGTATTAATTTTTCAAACTAGCAATTAAGTAATCGCCCAGTTAGCCAATAAACAAGACGGGTTGTTGGAGTGAGATGTCACTTGTCCAAGATCTCCAACTAAGTGTTGGGTGACGTGAGTGATTGCTAGGACGTGCGCTTCCCCTTGGAGTCGGGCCCAAGAATGTGTAACAACCTGGTTGTTTTGGTGTGACTGTTGTTCATGACTGGAGTTGGACTTGTGTTCAGTTCCAAGTTATTGCTTTCTTAATCCTCGTTGATGCCCACATCATTTCCTCCGAGGTGAAAGGCATCTCAATTTAGTCATCAAGACAAATGTATCGATTACTCTCATAAATGGCTTCAAATAGATTGCACCCAATAGCTCTGTGAATGGACTTGTTGTAAGCAAACTCCGCCACAGTGATTTAATCATCACAATTACGTCCTTCTTTTGGTACAATTACTCGCAAAATGGCCCTGACATATCGATTGGTCACATCAGTTTGCTCGTCCGTTTAAGATAGTATGTTGTGTTATAGAGAAACTTGGTGCCGAAGCGATACCACGATGCCTTCCAAAAGGTATTGAGAAACTTGGTGTCTCAATCAAAAACAATACTCTTGAGAATGTCATGCATCCTTACCACATCTCTTTAGAACAAATCAACAATATGTCGGGTTTCATCGGTTTCCTACATGGAATTAGATGACACATCTTAGAAAACCTGTCTACAACAACAAAGATTGAATATTTGCCTCGCTGGGTTTGTGGCAATCCAGCACAAAGTTCATGATGTCCGTACACAATTGTTCAACAATAGGTAAGGGCATGTAAAGGCCTTGTTTGGTTGAATCTTTAGTTTTTGCCTATTTACACTTGGCGCACTCACTTAGAATCTGGTAAACATCTCAATGAAAGCAACAAAATTGATGTTGATGATCACCGAGAAGGAACCCTACTTGAAACTTGCAAGATTTTTTTTATCTCAAGAATGACTTAACAAGGTTCCCTCTTGATGTGGATATCATATCAAATTCATTAACAGGACCCACTCGACCACACACCAGGTCCATGACAAGACAAAATTCTCAATTCATCTAATTGATTAAGAAATATGTTAATAAAAACATCTCCATTAGAAGTGGTTGGAATCCAACTATATAAAGTCTCAAAAATGTATAACTTCAAGAACCATAAGCTTTAAATGTTGAAAATTGTCATATTTCATGAGTGTTTTCTTGGATAATTAAAGTTAGAATTCATCACGTTACATTTACCACCCTGGGAACCTACATCCTAAGTTAATTGTTGCATGATAACTTGTGTTTTGATTTAGTTCGTATGACTAGCTTTAAGGTCATTGTCGAAGCTTAAATAGGCCTCTTGGTAGAATGAAGACAGGCAACATTCATTTCCTGACGAATTTTGTGTTCTCTTATTTAATTCAATTTAGAATTAGTGGTAAGATAAATTTCTTATCTCTCTCTTATCAATCAAATCTGTGGCAAGTAAACAAGAATCACCTATATAATAACTGTACGTTAATAGTATCTCTCGATGAAAGCATTTGCTAAAGAAAATGCATCATTTGGTGCTTTCATTGAGATGCTCTTCAACCATTCAAGTTAATCACGCCTGCTAATAGCTAAAGAGGTTATTCAACCCAAACCACACATCATTCTAGTTCAAAAACGTGTAAGCTCTCTCAAGTCTTTTTAACTCTTATTGTCATCACAAACCATGACAAAACACCAAAACATCCTCAGCTAAAATTCCAGTGAAGAAGTTCCTAACTTCTCGAGAGGTTTTTTGACCAAGCTAGAATTGTAGTATTAGGAAGACGACATGAAGAAATGATCGGCCAACTCCAATTTCTAATAAGGGCCATGGAACGATTGAGTCCATCACCAGCTACTCCACTTTGTCCCAACCTAGGAGGCTCCCATTCACGTTTAGATGATCAGGAACCCGAGGAAGAAGACATGGCATCTCTCTTAAGATCTCACCAATGAGCTACAATGATTAAAATGAATATTAACCCAAAATTCAAATCCCACCATTTCAAAGGACGAGCTCCCTCTAGAAGAATTCTTAGAATGGGTTCAGCGGGTGGATACAATATTTGAATATTTTAACTACGCTAAGCAAACTAAATGTCGTATTACATCCTTAGAATGTACAGATTATGCTAACATTTGGTACAAGAATCTTAAGGACCAACGAATGAGGGATGAAAAGGAAGAAATTTGAAGCTAGAGCTTGATGAAATACCTAATGATTAAACAATTTTTATCATAATATTATAAACAAGAACTATATCTCAAACTTCAAAGTCTTCAAAATCTTGGAGTAGCTTGTGTACGAATTATAAGAAGTCTTAGAGTGATGGAGTTGGAGTTTCTTTTAGGTAGAAAACAGAAAAAAGGTGATGCTTAATTATGGAGTGAAAGACTTAATGCTTTGAAATCAAGAGTTTTTTTTTGGGTTTGTAGTAGGTTTAGGAAGGGGCTTTGAAGAAGTTGTTTTGGGTTGAGGGTGCAAGGGTGATTTTCTTCCCATTCTTAGTAAAACTATAGGTGTTTAGATAAGGACTCATCTATCGAACTGTTAGGAATGTCCTAATAACAGGTGATTGGTTTCCATGGGGATATCATAGAGAATAGTATCCTAGTAATTTTGTCCTATAAAGAATGAGATTTTCAAATGTCGGGTTACTTGTAAATCTCCGATATTGTTCAACCACTAAAATTGGTATGACTTGGAATGTGTTATATGACTCAGTTGCAGCTTGTATACCAATCCTTTGGGAGCAACTCATACAACTTCCACTATCTATAATAAGAGAACATATTTTCCCCTTACATCGAGTATGAAAGATCACGTCCCTCTTATCAAGCTTTAGAGGTGGTTGAGTGTTGAGCATTCTACGAACCTAAATCTACATATTCAGTATAAGATTCTCCTGCTTCTTCTTACTCAGGTTTCGTCTCATCTTCATGCTGAATGTTGTTAAATGCACCCTTTAAGATGATAATCTTTTTCTTAGAACATCGAGAGATGATATGACCCCTACCCAAACACTAAAAGCACTTAATATCTATGCAACAAGCAGTAGAAGAGTCTTCAGCAACAGATTTTTCTTTTTCATCAAATCGTTCAACGCCTTATGTACTTT
This sequence comes from Brasenia schreberi, assembly GCA_036023115.1. Classification (NCBI taxonomy): domain Eukaryota; kingdom Viridiplantae; phylum Streptophyta; class Magnoliopsida; order Nymphaeales; family Cabombaceae; genus Brasenia; species Brasenia schreberi. Next base: position 7,424,124 of record JAYKKT010000079.1, read on the forward strand.
TGTCAATTTTTTTATTGAATGGACTAGGGTCAGATTTCTTAGGCATAGTGTTGTTCTTAGCATTAGACAATTGTTTGTCTTTCCACTTTAATTAATAGTTTTACAGCATCTTATAAGAAAACAAACGATTGTGATTCAACAACATTTGCAATAGTCCTGTTAAGTCCTAGAAAAAACGAGTTATAGTATGTTCTTATGGATTCTGCACATTACAACGAATCATTAAAGTCTCAAATTATTTTACATAATCTTCAAGATTCATTCCTCCCTGTCGCATGCTTAGAGTGGACTGGCAACCAAAAGCTCGAGTTAATCTACAAAACAACCACCATAGCAGCAACAGAACGAAAGCGATATGCTATTGATATATATATATATACATATATATATATATATATACATATATACATATACATATATACATATATATATACATATATATATATATATATATATATATATATATACAATATACACACATATATATACATACATATACATATGTATATGTATATGTATATGTGTATATGCACCATAGCAGCAACAGAACGAAAGCGATATGCTATTGATATATATATACATATATATATATATATATATATATATATATATATATATATATACAATATACACACATATATATACATACATATACATATGTATATGTATATGTGTATATGTGTGTATATATATATGTATATATGTGAATATATATACGTATACATATGTATATATATGTGTATTTATATGTGTGTGTACGCATCATCAACAAATGACGGAGAAAAGGTACCCATAATTCCTCATTACAGGAGCACCGACACCAAAAGCCAGAAATCTGTCACCTCCCAAACCCTCAAAGGCTCAAACCTTTCCAATAACTGAACATAACACTACCCATAATCCTAAATTTTAAAACTGACAAAGAAGATCGGATCAAATGTAGCTATCTCCTCAAAACTACGGAACGGATAAAAAAATGTAGCTACCTCGTCGCAACTCGGTCTATCAGAGAAAAAGATTCCCCCGATTCCGTGAAATCCATACGCATTCGAATCGTCAAATCAAGATTACGGATCTTCGAGGGTGGGTGGAGAGAGAGAGAGAGAGAAAAAAAAAAAACTGCAACCAGCGAAGGAATCGGAATCGGGTCCCTCGCAACGAAGGAGGACGACGACGACGAGGGACGGATTCAAAAAGAACAACGGAGGTGCAGCAGAGTCGTCAAAAGCAGTGGTGGGATGCGAGAATGGGAAACGGTGCGGTTTCGGCTGTACACGTCTGAAGTTGAATCCTTTTCTGGGACCCACCGTGCGCGTTCTTCAGGAAATCCCGGCTCCACCTGTTTTTTCAAAAAAAATATAATTATACAAGAAAAATTCATAAATAGAAGAGAGTAAGGAAACTGCTGTATGTTTTCTTTTTGGTAAATTACAAAGTCCCGCAACTTGGTAACTATTTCCAAAATCATGCTCTTCAATTTAGGCTACCGATTTTCTCGGAACTAAAGACCAGAACTTAATCAATACTGGGCTGGTTTGGGTTTAAGTTTGAACTACCGATTCTGATTCTGGTGAGGCCCAAATGGTATTAAAACAAGAAGAAATGTAAAAATTCTGAAATTTAAAAAATAAAAATTATAAAGAATCGATGGTTTGGAACTGCTGATTTTGATTTCATGGAAGGTGAAAGGAGAATTGAGTGGTCCTCAGCGCTGGATCTGTTTTTAAGCCTGGTTTCAGTTCCGGTTCTTAACCTGATTCAGTTTTGATTGGAAGCGTTGGATTGCTTTGAAACCAATCATATGACATATATATATATATATATATATAAAAGGTCCTCCCTTACTGTTCTTTCAAACGGCCTCAATGGACGAGTCGTGATTAAGGAGTATATACTCCACTAGATATATGTGTGTTCAATAGGTATTTATTAAAGCTCCATTCGAGAACATGGAACGCTGAGCATTGTTTCAAGGGGCATTGCTTACTTGGCAAGGATCTCTACTCACTTGATGAAGGTCATGGTCAGTCTTATGGTCGTCTAAGTCCAACTTTATTTTTGAAGTTGAACGTGACATCGTAAAACTGAATCCGCCATTTACTTGTAATAGAACTCCAACATATTCATTTACTCTTATCTCTACTAGAATAAATGACGGCTTTTGTCATTTACCAATATTTTCATCTGATTTTTGAAGGGGGTCAGATCCCTTCCGTACGTGAGGAGTTGATACAAATTGTAAAGGTTATTTTAGTCAAAGTACTTCCTTCTTACTGTTTTTCTGTTGACAACAACTCAACGTGCACTCAGACTGTTGTTGACTCAGCAGGCTGGCTCCGACCATGCAGGTGATGAGTTCAATGCCGGAGGGGTTCAAGTGTGTGTGTGTGTGAGAGAGAGGTAGAGTTTTACCAAAACTGAACTGGGACCGGGGGTTCTAGTCCCGGTTCAGTGCGATCAGTTCTAGTTTCAGGTTGAGTCCTAAAGCTCCTAGAATGAGGCAAAAATCATTAAAAAGTTTGACATTTAAAAAAAAATGAAAGAAACATATGGAACAGTCGATTCTGGTTCTATAGCCGGCGGTTATGCTGTAGGCTCCATATAATAACTGGGAAATCTTTGAGTTGGGAGCTTAATAGTTGTGTTAAAGGCTACAGACTTGACCGTCGGCATGCTTTTCTCTTTAGTTTCCCATCTTTTGGGCGAGAGCGCATAGCCACCTCAAATAAATATAGATCTGCCACCACATTGCGCCGCCAGTTACCCCTGCAGCGGTGTTGGGCATTGAATTTTTTAGTTCATGCAAGTTTGTTTTATTTAGCTTTTCATGATTATGCTGGTGCATGAAAAATTAGCTTTTACTAGTATACTTTTTCATACCCATGGTTGGTAATTGCAGCAATCAAAAGAGGAAAATGACTCCTTTTTCTCAAAAAAAAAAAGTTTCTTTGGGGAATGGGGGTTCCTCCCACCCAAAAGCTCGCTGCATACAATGATTATCTAGTTATTTTTGTAGTGCGGCAAGGGTTGGTGATGGCTTCTAACCGATTGTCACCATTGATGCAGCACCATGACTCAAGTCACCGTTAGCTTCGCCTTCGGTGACAATTTAAAAAGGGAATGCCGCTCTTGTCCAAAAAATTGAGAAAAACAATTGTTATCACTTAGCCTTTTAGCAGAAATAGAAGCAGGCCAGGGGCCTATTCTTGGCCCCCAAACCCATCAAAAGTGGCATTTTATCTTGAGCTTTTCACTTTTCGCCCTACTAATAAATTTATAAATCGGGTTTTCATTTTCAAGAAGTGACAAAATTATTATCTTGAGTAATATGAAGCATCGTTCAATGTTTTGACTCGCGGGACTTCAGATCCTATTCGTATGGGGGCTGGTTGATAACTTGATTACGAGACCTAGGACCACCATTCCATTTCATTTTCATGAGTATTACCCTGCTTTTGACCCGATTATAAGGCCCACCCCTGGCCGTGGGACTTTGGAGCTGTAACAACTCCTGTTCCATTGTCCCGACCTTGGAATCAAACACCCCCGTGAGGCCCTATTATATAAATTAAGATTCATGGTTTAGTAGGTCGGATCTATAGTTTGCTTTTAATTTTTCGTTAAATACATTACTTGAATCGTGCAGTTAGGCATACTTTCGTTCTCTTTCGAGATTAGGTAGACCCCTAAAAGTTAGTTATATTCCAAACAAAAAGTAAATGTATATATCATCGTCCCTTCCTTGTTCGTCATGTGTTAAACCTTTTTCACAGTGACAGGATTGAGAAGATAAGCTTTTAAGGAAGTGTAATGGACCTGATGAGGCTTACTTAATGGAACCAGTCCAATCTTACAAAGATGTTCAACCCAAATGGACTCCTTATCTAGAATAAAATATTGCTCCAAAGCATCAACATTGATGAAGACGAGACACGAATCTACATCCTATGATCAACAGGTGTGTCCGCTTAACCCGAAATGGAGACAAAAAGAGTCCCACCTGCTTCACTGAACACCCTGTTGGGTAGTCATTTATCTTATATTCCGTGTCTGCAATTACATGACATTTACACTTGGTTTGCACATTAGTACTATTGCAACTATTTGGGCATTTCTTATTTAAGAATTTGCGCTGCCAATAAAATACATGCATGGGAGAAGAAAATTCTTTAGTAGAAGGGGACACCCTACACACCAATTGGGTTCATAAAATTACTGCAAATAAGTCGATCGTTAATAGGCAAAAATTGATAAAGCAGCAGAACTCATCAAGATTAGAACACTTGGTTGCTTCAAGTAGTTTGGTCTTGAGCTTGAGTCTTGTGAATCGAGAAGTCAACACCAGGAGAGCTTTACCCCTATAGTGAGTGGGTCGGCCCCTTCGAACTGGATTGCTTGTGGTCCTCTAAATACCCGTAGCTTAGAGGGGATGTTCTTTCACCCCGACTCGAATCACCCAGGCCAGCTTCTTTTAGAGAGTTTTGAAAGATATCTCAGATATCCAGAATCATTTTGTTGAAACTCTAGTTTTATATAGCTCGTCTTTCTCCTTTTCACCTGGGAGAAACGGCTCCTTGGATTCTCGTGAATCCAGGCCACGTAAAAGTAGAAAAATTGTTTTAAAGTAAAACTTGCTAAACCACTTTGTAAGCTTAACTTGATTTTCTAAACAAGTTTGTTAAAGCTAATCCATGCAATTAGGAAGGGTCCCCACCTTTCTAATTGCGTGATCTTGTTTTGAGGCTAAAGTAGCCACATATGAAGCGTTAAAGCTTAGAAAAGTAATTCAGGCTTCGACAAACAAAGGATTAGCGAATGTCAATCGTGCATGGGCATGCTTGCATTAGCTTAACAAACAAAGGATTAATTAATCGCAATTAAGCGATCCAAACTGAAATACAAAATTGATAGGAAGCCTCAAATATACCTTTAATGTTGAGTCTTTGCTCGATTGCAAATAATAAACCAAGAAAGCCATGGTCTTGTGATTCTAAAAAGAAAATAAGCAAATTCCCTTTGGAGACGTCAAACCGAATTTAGATTGGGTATGCTTCAACAAGAGATCATCTTGTTAGAATGATGAAAAGAGCAGTTCTTTTCACATGCATACGGACCAGGTGAAGTTGGCCAGGGCGATTATTTGCAAGAATACACCTACAATATATTTGTATATATATTCAAATGAAGCCCGTATCGCATGTGCATATACCAGATAAAAGCAGTTACATATGTGTAATTCCAATTATAACGAATTCCCTATGCATATATCCTTCCATCAGTACTCCATCCATTAAGATGGTTAACCTTGAATTTTGCGGAAATGATCAGCCAAGCAAGTTGGCAAACAAATTGTCAAAGTCATGGTCAGCCAAGCAAAACTGGCTGAAGAAGGAATCCATGGAAAGGTCCCTGTTCTTAGCACCACAAGTGCTCGAGTACACATCTCGTATCCATTTTGAAGTGGCCGGAAGATGATGCCTATGTCTATGGTCAGTGACAGATCTAGAAACTCTTTTATAGTGGGTGAATAGTCCCTTAAATGGTTTTAGGTGAGGCGAATTATGTATTATAGCTCATGAATCTCTTCATGGACTATAGATTTTAAGTTGATCTTCGAATTTTGGGATGAAGCAAATGCCCCACCTCGGCTCATTGTACATCCGCGACTGGCTATGGTTGGTATTTCAAAAGCTTTAATTTAAATGGTTTAAATTTTTTTTTGGGTGAATTTCTATTACATATCATTAATGGTGCCAAGCCAGCACTCATAGCAGTTAACTCACAATTAGCTAGATCATTCTTTATTGTTTCTTTCCAACACTTTTGTGGTCGTCTTCTACCTCTTTTAATACTTTCAAAATCTAGTTTTTCATACCTTCTTACAGGTTCTTCTTTTTATCTTCTTTCTATATGTCCAAACCACCTTAAACGACATTCTCTCATTTTATCCTCTATTTGTGTCACACATAATTTATTTCTAATAACCTTAATATGTATACGGTCTTTTCTTGTATAACCACTTATCCATCTCAATATCTTCATTTCTGTCACAGACATCTTTTGTAAATGTTGATGATTAACTGCCCAACACTCATAACCATAAAACATGATAGGTCTAATTGTTGCTCTATAATATTTACCTTTTAACTTTAATGGTATCTTCTTATCACAAAGAATACTTGATGCTCCTCTCCATTTTAACCAATCAGCATTAATTCTATGTGTAACATCTCCATCAATTCTTCCATCACTCTAAAAAATTGACCCTAGGTATTTAAATGTGTGCCAATTTTAATTTATGTCCTCTGAAGTAACCAAATGATCAAACTTACATTTCATATATTTTGTCTTTGTTCTACTAAGTCAGACAGTAGATCTGCCTGACATGAATCCAAATTGGTTCTCTGTTGTACTCGATATTTATTTTAACCTATGTTCGATAATTTTTTCACACAAACTACCTTGTGAATATCCTTCTAAAATTTAAGGATTTATACTATACACTAAGTTATAATTATTTGTTTCTTTCAAGTATTTTAATACTTACTAAATACAATGTCAATGGTCCTTACTTAGATTGCTTGTATACCGGCTCAATTAGTCATTGAATATGCATTGTTAGGTTGCGTACATGTCATAACATACACCAAACACCTATTGATTTTAGCATACTCTAACTATGTCATGAGGCATCCTATATTTGATATTAATTTAATATTTACATCAAATGGAGAAGAGATAAACTCCGCCCATGTAAGGGATCACCTTGCATTGCCGGTCCCAAGCCCGGATAAAGGAGGAGGGTTGTGTTAGGCTTCCGACAGCCAGCATAAAACTTCGTCGGATTTTTACAACATGGATTACAAAAATTATGAGCATTGCTTTGGGGCGTCCCCGCCTAGCGACGTGCTGCAGAGCTCGAATGCAGTAAGAAGTAAGCAAGGGCCACTACATTTTCGCCCGAATGTAGTGAATCAATTGCAGAGAGGGTTCCCATGTGGGTAAAGAAGTTAGTCCCGCTACATTGCCACCCGAATGTAGTGCAAAATTTTCAGAGAGGGTCTCCGCATTTTGATTATGGACGGATGCGGGGGGTAAGGAAGCTAGTCCTAGATAATAAGATTCGTATTGGTTCTTGGAATATCGGAACATTATCGGGTAAGCTAATGGAGGTGGTAGATACTATGATTCGGAGAAAGATTCATATTCTATGTTTACAAGAGACAAAATGGGTTGGAGAAAAAGCAAAGGAGATAGAGGATACAGGTTTTAAATTATGGTACTCAGGTAAAGAAAAGGCTCAAAACGGAGTTGGTATTATCATAAATAAAGATTTAAAGGAGAGTGTAGTAGACATACAACGATATGGTGACCGAATCATGACGTTGAAATTAGTGTTAGGAGCAGAGGTTTTGAATATAGTTTGTGCTTACGCACCCCAAGTAGGACTAGAAGATAGTATAAAGACAGTTTTTTGGGAAGAGTTAGATAAGGTGTTTCAAAAGATTCCACAAAGGGAGATGATTTGTTTAGGAGGAGATTTAAATGGACATGTCGGTAAAGAGGCATTAGGATATCAAGGGATCTATGGAAACTTTGGTTTTGGGGATATAAACGAGGAAGGTAGGGAGATTTTAAATTTTGCTATGTCATTTGATCTCTTTATAGTCAATACAACATTCAAAAAACGAGATGAACATTTAATTACTTATAAGAGTGGCTTATCACAAACACAAATTGATTACTTTATTTGTAGAAAGAAAGATAGAGCGTGTTGTAAAGATTGTAAGGTAATTCCAGGAGAAAGCTTAACCACCCAACATCGACTTTTAGTTATGGATTTACAAATAAAAAAATGGACAAAGAAGAAAAGAGTGCATCGAGCGATTCGGACTAAATGGTGGAACCTCAAAAGCGAGAAAGAAGATATATTTAAACAGAAAGTCTTTCAAGGAGATGTTTGGAATTATGTTGGCATACCCTGTGATATGTGGAACAATATGACTATACATATTAGGAAAGTGGCGAAAGATGTGTTAGGGGTATCTAAGGGAGGTGTACCGGCACAAAAAGAAGCTTGGTGGTGGAGTGAAGTAGTACAAAATAAAATCAAGGCAAAGAGGGCATGTTACAAATTATATTATGCTAAGAAAACTAGTGAAACTTTAGAAGCTTATAAGAAAGCAAAGAAGGAAGCGAAAAAGGCTGTTAGTGAAGCAAAAGCTAAGATTTGGGATGACTTATATAAAAAACTCAACTCAAAAGATGGTGAAAGAGATATTTTTAGGATAGCTAGGGCTAGAGATAAGAAAACTAAAGATCTTAATTATGTTAGATGCATAAAAGACGAGGATGAAAAAATTCTAGTGGCAAATGATGATATAAGAAATAGATGGAAAAACTATTTTTATAATCTTTTTAATGAAAATAAATATGTTAGTATTAGTTTAGGAGATTTAGCCAAGTCAGAAAAGTATATAAACCACAATTTCTACCGACGTATTCAAAAGAATGAAGTCAAAGAGGCTCTTAAACATATGAAGAGTGGTAAATCGGTAGGACCAGATAATATTCCTATAGAAGTTTGGAAAATACTAGGAGAAATAGGAATCACTTGGCTCACAAGACTATTTAATGAAATATGGAAAAACCAAAAGATGCCCGAGGAATGGAGAGCAAGTACACTTATACCCATATATAAGAACAAGGGAGACATTCAAAATTGTGCGAATTATCGAGGTATCAAGTTAATGAGTCATACTATGAAATTATGGGAAAGAATTATCGAACGTAGGTTAAGACAAGTATCAAGTACAACAGAGAACCAATTTGGATTCATGCCAGGCAGATCTACTATTGAAGCGATTCACCTTTTGAGACGTCTTATGGAACATTTTAGAGCAAAAAAGAAAGACCTTCACATGATATTTATTGATCTAGAAAAAGCTTATGATAGGGTACCGAGGGAGGTTCTTTGGAGAACTTTGGAAAAAAGAGGTATCCCATTGACATATATTAACCTTATAAGAGACATGTATGATGGTGCAAAAACATGTGTGAGGACTCATGAAGGAACGACAGATTTCTTTGAAGTTAATATTGGGTTACATCAAGGATCAACTTTAAGTCCATACTTATTTATAATGGTGATGGATGAGTTAACAAAACATATTCAAGATGAAGTACCTTGGTGTATGTTATTTGTAGATGACATTGTATTAGTGGAGGAGTCTAAGGAAAAAGTTAATAGAAAATTGGAACTATGGAGAGAAACATTAGAAAGCAAAGGCCTCCAACTTAGTAGAACAAAGACAGAATATATGGAATGTAAGTTTGATCATTTGGTTACTTCAGAGGACATGGAAATTAAAATTGGCACACATTGCATTCCCCAAAAGGAAAGTTTTAAATACCTAGGGTCAATTTTTCAGAGTGATGGAAGAATTGATAGAGATGTTACGCATAGAATTAATGCTGGTTGGTTAAAATAGAGAGGAGCATCAGGTATTCTTTGTGATAAGAAGATACCATTAAAGTTAAAAGGTAAATATTATAGAGCAGCAATTAGGCCTGCCATGTTTTATGGTTCTGAGTGTTGGGCAGTTAATCATCAACATGTACAAAAGATATCTATGACAGAAATGAAGATGTTGAGATGGATGAGTGGTCATACAAGAAAAGACCGTATACATAATGAGGTTATTAGAAACAAATTAGGAGTGGCAGCAATAGAGGATAAAATGAGAGAACATCGTTTAAGATGGTTTGGACATATAGAAAGAAGATCAAAAGAAGAACCTATAAGAAGGTTAGAAAAACTAAATTTGGAAAGTATTAAAAGAGGTAGAAGACGACCACAAAAGTGTTGGAAAGAAACAATAAAGAATGATCTAGCTTATTGGGAGTTAACTGCTAACATGGCACATGATAGGGATCTATGGAAACAAAGAATCCATGTAGCCGACCCCGTCTAGTATGGGAAAAGGCTTAGTTGTTGTTGTTGTTGTTGTTATTGTAAATGGAGAAGAGATAGAATAAGAAACAAAATAATCAATTTCTTTTAGAACCTTTTCAATATAATGAGATTGTGTAAGTCTTATATTGTTTTCTTCTCTTATTATCTTAATACCTAGAATAACATTTGTCTGCCTCCCATCAGACCAACAACATGACCTCCCAACGAGCCATGATTCAGCTAACGAAATATTGAAACCCTTTTTTAAGATTGGTATTTCATGAATATGCTTTTCTTACTTTAGATTAATCATGACCTTGCTTTATTTTTAGTGCATTTGATAAATCATTTTCGTTTCTAAGATTACTAGTTTGTTGCACCTCTTCTAGCTTGTGTTGGTTGATCTTGACTTGTAGGTTTGCATCAGCATGGGTATGTATACCAATAGAATATGTTTTTGAATTGCTTCTCTTGTTATGTTTGGTTTGATTTTGCTGCTATCACCTATTTTCTTCTTATGCTTTTGAAATTGTGACAAGTTTCTAACTGCTCATTAAAAGATGGTATATTTCAGCAAAATATGTTGGGAAAGAGTGGTAACTTTGCATGTCGATCTATCATATGATGAATCCACATGTAGTTGTTAACAATAAGGTCTAAGATAGCATAGATGATAAGGTCTTTACAATAGAAACATGAGAATGTTTTGAACTTGTTACTTAATAATGAGATTAAGCAGAACCTAAATATGTTATGAACTTTTCACTTAGGAATTAGAATTCTTTTAGTAGAACAGGATGAGAGCATTAAATTATGATATCTTTGATTTTTGTTTATATTCTCTTTTTTATGTTTGGCCCCTCTTAACTATAACTTGTAGTTAAATTTGTGTTTAACTTGAATTTTATGTTTAACTTAAACAAAAACTCACACAGATAACCCTTTATAATAAACATACATCCCTTTGACAAAGTAAATTTGTGTACCTCAAATACACTTTTAAACTCATACTTATTTAGTAAGGGAACCAACACCAAATTTTTTCTTATATCTGGTACAAAGAGCACATCCTTAAGAGTAAGAACTTTACTTGAAATAAATTCAAGTTAAACAATTCCTTTGCCTTTCACTTGAGCTGTAGAAGTATTGTCCATGTATAAAGCTAGTTCATCTTATTCTACTAAAGTGTTGAAGAGATTTTGATTTTTGGAGACATGGCAAGTAGCACTAAAATCTATCCAACAAGATCTAATGTCTTCTGTCATATTTACTTTTGATATGATGATAACAAGATTGATCTTAAAAGAATTATGACTCTTGTCTTTGTTCAACTTTTTCAAGTATCATCATTCGCTCTTATAACGACGGAGCTTTCGACAATAGTAGCATCGGCCTTTCCTTCTAAGGCTTGGGGTCACTACCACCATTTACATGTGATTTTTTGAAATCTCGATTCTTTTCCTTAAGGATTCTATAAACTTTACTTACTCCATAATATGGACTTTTTTTCAATAGATTGGTCTTTACAACCATCTTGCTTTCAATACTCTTCATCAAGTCTAAGGTGATTAGCTAATTGCTCAAGAGAGATGTCACTCTCCTTCCTATGTTTTAGACTTCTTTAAATTCTTTTCACAAAAGGAGGAAGTTTGTCTATAATAGAGGAGACAATGATGGTTTTATCCATACTCATCTTATATTATTTGAAATTATTTAAAATTCATTTAAGATCACGCAATGCTCTATAATGGATGTACCATCTATCCTCTTGAAATGGATAAAAGGAAATTTTATATTTGTAGTATACTCTATTATGTACCTTGCTTCAAGTGCATCGCATAGGTCCTTTGAATACATTGATGTTTGGTAATAAGGTATCTCACATGTTGTTGAGGATGTGACTCATACAAATATAATCATCATTGTCCCATTTTTGTCATTTGCAAGCTTCTTCAAGGGTTTCTTTCTCTTTTTCTATCAACCTTGATGCAGTGAGAACATAAAACGAACGCACCAATAGGAAACCCAATTTGATGCAAAGATGAGGATCATGGCACAATGGAACCATCAAAAAAGAAATAATAACTTATTTTAACTTCCCTTAAACGGGTCAGCACTATTCTCTTTTAATAATCAAAGTTGACATTTTGTTTCATATAATATGGTTGCTTTCTAGTTTGTAGTTCCCTGAAAAGGGATTCATGATGATCCATCCGTCATTGGAGAAATCCTAAACACGACCCCATAATATCAAAGAAATTAATGGTTAGCCACATTGAATTAGTTTTGAATTTTCAACAAAAAATGGAAGACCCCCTCCAAAATTTAGAAAAAAGAGAAGGGTGGTATGTAAATTTGTCTTTTCTCTCTCACGATAGAACCACCCCATGTATTTATCCTAGGTCCATGGAAACACATCTATGTATGATTTCAATAATGCAATGAATGATGCTTTTTCATGCTCATGGAAACAAGTACCTATTTTGACACTGTAGAGTAGACTCAGTTCTTAAATTGATCTCTAGGAAATCCCCTCCTACCGAATTTTAAGGTTTTTCCAGGTCAAGGATTTTATGGAATTCGAGAAGCTTGAAGGCTTGATCTTCCTCATGGATGAGGGAATCTTCTTTCTTACTTTGATCACTCTCAAGTATCTTGGTTTCTAGGAAAGAATTATTTATAAGAGAAGGATTTGGTTCAGATTTGAGAATGTACAAAGGTTTTGTCAAAATCGATTTTTAGATTTGTACATGATTTTGAAAACCTGCTTTTTTTATTTTCTTTGGTTTTCTCATTTTTTTGGTTTTTCTTAGACAAATTCTAGATGAAGAATTGTAAAAGACATTCTTTTTTGAATTTTCAGGACTTTTGGAATTTAATTTTTTTTTGTTTTTTTAAAATATATTCTTTTTTTGAAAAGAGGAGTCTTCCATCATACTTATAAAGAAAATACCATGAATTAGATTTCGAATAGGAGGTCTAAGTTATAGGTTTTGGTTTTAGTGGACTCTAGGGTACCCTTGACCCAAGTAGTCTTAGGTGGTGGCTTAGAGGGTTATGGATGGGTTATAGCCTAAACTATGTCGACCCAAGCTTTTGAGAGGGTAGGAGAGGTTCTAACCTCCCTTGGCTCTTGGCTCTTAGGCCTTTAAGGTGCATATCCTATGTTCAACAACATGTTCAAAGGCTTCTTGAATTTCAAAATTTTTTGTTTAAGTGGATGATCTTCGAACAAGGTGTCGTCCATGGTGGAGTGATGTACCTTGGGCTTCTTTGATTTAAATAGGATATTAGATTTGGTTCTTTAAGGGTTTCTCCTACACCACATGATGAATGACTTAACAAGAAAGGGAATGTTTTTATTCCCTTTAGGTTTGGGTTGTCTTCTCCCAACACTACAACATTTTGATTTTTCCAAGAGATTTTTAGGCACTTATGGGTGGTTGAAGGGATGACTCTGAGAGAGTGTATCTAAGGCCTCCCTAGCAATAAATTATAGTGAGAGTTAATATATAAGTCGTGAAACAATCCTATATAAGAGATAGGTCTAATTTCCATGAGAAATTCTATGGAGCCTAGTGGGTGGGATGAATTGCCATCATATCCAATCCAGTGATGATAATTGCCCTTGGTTCAAGTCTTAACATTGAAATTCCAATTTCAAAGGCTATGTGAAGATGAAGGATGTTTAGACCCCCTCCCCCATCAACTAAGTATTTTTCAAGAGTGTGGTGATTCAATACCACCTCTATATGTAAAGCTTGTAGGTCTATCCAACTGATCCTCGGAGAAGATTATTGAAGTGTGTGTGAGAATGGGAGAGACCAAACATGATAGGGACTTAAGAGTTATGAAAGTGCCAACTTTGTCTTTCTTTAGAATTCTCTCTAAGACTTGTTTATGTTTAAGTGATGTTTTCATTAACTCTAAAATGTTTGCATTAACTCTAAAATAGACATGTTTATAGGAAGTTTTGACAAATGTCTTTTTAGATCATAGAAAGTTAACACAATGTTTTTATCCTTGTCCATGCCATGAAATGAGTTAGGGATGCACACTTTTCTGGAGTCGGGCAAAATGACCACCTTTTTGCTAGTTTGTTTTGTTAAGTGTGAGGGTTGATAGATCCTTCTGGACCTAGTCACCTCCCTTACACTTTCCCTATGCCTTGGTCCTATCTTGGCTCTGCTTTGATGCTTTGGAGCACCTCAAATCTCTAAGAAGGCTCTAGTCGGGGCAATACTCTAAGCACTCCCCGAATCACTACTTATTTGACTTTTTTTATTACGAGAGGAAGTGGTGTGTGATAAGTAGTGAACCATATGCAATACATGATTGATGTCATTCCCACGAGATTGAGAGAAGCATACCACTTTCGCCTTCCTGCTTGTACTTGAGTGGTTCGGGAAGGGTTCTTTGAAGATCATGTGAGAGGGCTCCTGTTCCTTCGAGATGTGGAGCCTCTTCTGCTCTATGAAGTCCTCTATTTTATTTTTGAGGAAAAAACAATTATTTGTATCATGGCCTTTGAGCCTATGATACTTGCAAAATTCTTCGAGAAATCTTTTCTTATGGGATGCCCCCTCAGGAATCGGTGGAAGGCTAACCAAGCCTTGTGTCAATAGGATGTCTAGGACTTCCGTGAGTGGTTGTCCTAGATTTGTGTATTTTCTTTTTTGATTTTCAAACCTTCTTTTATTTTTTGGGTTTTCAAAAAGGAAGGCCTTTATTTTTGTGTGAAAGTCTTTGAGGGATTAGACGAGCTCATCTCTACACATACACTACCCACTTTTTGAGATTTTGACCTCTACGTTATGAGAAAATCTTTGCATAAAACAATTCGCTAGATCTTCAAAAGTAGTGAATTGACTTAGATCGTATGAAGCCAACCATTTTGGAGCATTTTCCTTTAAAGAATGAGAAAACCAATATATCCATTTGGAGGAATCATTCTTTTTCTTATAGGTCCTCTGAGAAAAGAGTTAGAGATGGGATCGAGGATTCCCATTCCCATCGTATCGATGAAAACTTGGTATTTCATCATCGCTATCAGTTTTATAATCAAAAGGTAGGAAATTAGATAACGAATACACTCTTTTCTCTTTCGGTTGGCCCTTCAATAGTTGTTGGAGTGTCTTTGTATCCTTAATTGTGAAGAATTCATGATTTGGTTCCTCTTCTTCGAATTTAGAGGTCACTCGGGGCTTTCGTGAGTGATGTGATCTTCTATGAGCCCTTGCTTGCTTTTCATGGGATGAGCAAGACTCCACTGCATCAACCTCTTGGCTTAATGCGGTGTTTTCCTTCTCAATCCTTAATTCCTTCAATTCCCTTTTGAGGGAAGCGATCCTATCTTCATGGTTTTGCAAAGATGTTTTTGAAAGATGACTTGTAGAGGAAGAGGCTCGACTAGTCACTTCGAGGAAACTCTTCGAACTTGACATGTACGATATCGAACCATCCACTGTCTCACAATGCTTCAAATTCGATCAAAGAAAGAAGAAGAAGAAGAAAAAGAGAAAAAGAGAGAAAGAGAATTGATTAAAAAAAGGTGAGTGGGGTATTTCATTGATTTGATGTATTGATTTTGTTTTCGGTCAAAATTAAGACGAAAAATAACATTAAGTTTCTTACTCGAGATGCAACACATGCATGCATCCCTCATTGGGTAGATGCGATTGAGCCACATCTCGAGTCGAGAACTTGATGCTAGTTTTTATTTTCTTGTTTTTTCGTATGTTTCTTGATTTTTTCTTTCTTTTGTTGTTAATTCTTATTGTTCTTTTTCTTAGTTCTTCTATTTTTTCTTTCTTTTTTAGTGAGATTCATTAGAGTATGCATTTTATAGTTGTGAATAAGGCAACAATGCTAAAAATGAATGAAATGTTGTTTGGGTAGGAGAGGAAAGAGAAAGTGAGGAGTAATTTGAGTATTTTATAAAAAAAGTGTGCGGATAGTAAAAAAAGTGTTTAAATGGTAATCCCTTTGTGTGGGCTATACTCATGTAGATAGGTTGTAGGGAAGTTGCTAGGAAGCCTTATGTGATGTGTTTTGATCTTTTCTTGCAACACGTGTTTTAAGATATTGTTTTGATCTTATGATTATTTTCGTCTTCTTTTTGTTGGCTTTGATATTCATTGGTTCGAGACATTCATTTTTTTCAAGAATAATACATACACACCTTTTTTACTATCCACAATCCCTATTTTTCTATATTTCTAAAATACCTCTAGTAATTTTTGATAATTACTAGGGTATTCTTTTCATATCAATAGACTCTCTCTCCTTTTGTGTGAACCACCGTTTCTTGCTCATTTATGTCCCTTTTTTTCGTCCATTCTTCGCTCCTATGCTTACCTTAGCCACCGATTCTCGATCAATATTTAGTTGCATGAAAGAAACTCATAGAAATCGGTCGAAAAGAAGAAGAAATAAAAAGAAAGAAGAAGAGAAACCAGAAAAAGAATAAAAAAAGAAATATGAGGCTAATTCGAATGGGGATTCGGTGATTTGTCGAGGTGTGTTCTTGATTTAGTTTTGATTTTGTTATTTTCATTGTTTTTTCATCAGATTCTCGTCGAAAAATCAATCAGTTCTTCGTTTCGAGAAAGCCACAAAGCATGTCTCTCCTATGCAAGAGACATACCTAGGTTGCGGGTCCCTCTTAATGGAAGAAGGGCGTAGACCATGTCCCCCATATAGGAGAGACTCACTTGAGTCACATCTCCCACCAAGAGAAATATGTGGCATAAGTGCATCTCTCTTGTTTTGATTTTATTAACAACTTTTAATTTTTGCTATACAAATATGACTCATAGTCATAGGGTATAAGTAGAAGAGTGTAACATCACCGTTTCATGTAGGAAACATAATATCGTATCATATAGAGGACAACCTCACAAATGACAATGAGGAGAAGAAGACATTTTAGCTGATATAGATATTGTTGAAACTAGGCCTTCACATTATGAGGAATATCAACCTCAGAAACCGAGATTGATATTAGAGAGAGTGAGGATGAGGGATTCCTTGATATGCTAGGATTACTCTTTAGCTTTTGCCACATTTCTTATAAGATCTAACATGAATTGAAGATTGACTTCCTCAATATTGATATCCCTCTCAAGACTCCTAATCCTGTAACCTGAGAGGGAGCTTGTGACATTGTAGAACTTCTATTGGAGATATGCGATGGCCTCCTAGAATAGGTTCCTTCAAGTGAAACTTCTGCACCCTCGATAGTGGAACCCATGGCTGACTATCTACAAAGATCAATGTGTCATCAAAGGGATTCCAATGTTCCTTCTAAGCCTTAGACTATTGATGACATTGCTTTCATTCGAAAGGGATGCTTCAAGGAAAAGGCGACTTTTGATGACATTGCTTTCATTCGAAAGGGATGCTTCAAGGAAAAGGCCCTACCTTAAGATGAAAGTTGCATCGACTCTTTCCCCCATGTTATTGGCTTCAGAAGTGGCTCCTGAACAAATTTCTCTTCTCGCATTTGAGACTCAATCGGAGATCCTTATTGCTTCACTACCATGATCAACGCCTCATCTCACAAATGAGGTGGGATAGGAAGGTGCTACCATGCAAGAATTAGCACTGTGGTAGTTGTTTGAGTCAATGACAATGTCATGATAGTGGGTGAAGCCAAATCTTAGACCTTTCTCCTCGAGATTGCTACTTGTATCAAGTTTGTTTAAAACTTACTCAACAATGGTCTTGAAGAGGGAATAAGCCTTTGATCGATCCCTTTTTTTTTCTCTTCAAAGTTTGGCCTGTGACCCCAATGTTCCACCTTCAGAACGACCGATTCATTAGGACTTATGAAGGTCATTGGTTATAAGTTGATAAGAGTCTCTACAAACCACCAACTATTAAAAAACATCCAGTTAAAACTGGACCACACTATAAAACATCAATCCGAAGTGGAGGAATATCTTGGTAAGCTCCAACTCATGATGACCAGTTTGCATGAGGGCAGTGATCAATGTCATGGGACTCATGAGTGAATGGATACTCTTAGAAGCTATTTCCTAGACACACCTCATGAAATCACTAAAGTGATGTCCTAGCTCACAACTCCCATTGAGTGACAAAAGTCCCTCTATCGAGAACTGGTGGTTGTCCAAATTACGTATGAGGAGGAACTGAAGAAGCCCAAATACTTGAAGAGGCATACTCGATATCAATCTGAGAAGGCCCGTTATTGGAAGACTTTTTATCATCATCTCAAAGCCATAAGATACTCAAGGAGTATGAGGAAAATATCATATGGCTATTGTCCATCCTGAACTTGCTTGGGTGGGAGAATAAACACTTTTTTTCTTGCTAGATGATTGTCCAGTATCATTTTATTCTTTATTTTTGTGATTCTTTGATTTTATTGAATAAATTATCCTTCCAAAATTGAAGGATAATATTTCTTTAGGTATTTACCATTAATACAACTCAAATGTTCTTCTCCTTCAATCCTCACTAGTCCATACACTCTTCTTTATAGGACCTTCAACATGATATAAGGTCCATCCCAATTAAGACACATACCAAATTGCAGATCCTTTATGGTTAGTGACAAATTGCTTCCCATATTTAGTCTCCTTCTTGGAATTCTTCGGTGGAAATTGTATGTCTAGGCTACTTTGCGTTTGTTACACAAAAAGTTATCTAGGGAAATCAAATGATCTTCGTCCACTGAGTCGAGTTCCATTGTCATTGAATGCGAGTGGTCATTGGGCTGCAAGTCTTTTTTCTGAGTCACATACAATGACTTAACGTTAATTTCTATGGGTAGCACAATTTCTTGCCCATAAGTTATATGAAATGGTATTTCGATGAGCCTATAAGACTGTAGGTAGAACCTCGTGCCATTTTCATGGGTTACTCTCAAGAAACTTCTTAATCAAGTTGATGATTATCTTGTTGTTGGTCTCAGCCCGCCCACTTGTCCGGGCATAATGTAGTATTGAGTGTACTAACTCAAAGCCAAAACTCTTGACAAATGCCACTGCCTTTTCACCTATGAACATGGTGCCTTGATCAACAATTATGGCCTAATGAATATCAAATCAAAATATATTACAATTGTTGATGAACTTGATCACATCCTTTTGAGTAACTACCTTTATGGGCAGGGCTTCAACCCATTTAGTAAAGTAATTAGTGGCCACTATTATGAACGCGTGGCCTTGGAGGATTTGGGATGAATATTTCCAATTAAACCATAGCCCATCCTCAAAATGGTGATGGCTTGATGACTTGGTGAAGTTCTAAAGCCAATACCTTCTACAGTGCCACAAATCTTTTTTGAACCTCGTCTATTACTATATGAGCTTCTATGCTGCTTGGACATTTCACTATTAAACATTGATGGCTCCTTTTATACATATCACTATCTAACAAGACGTAATTCAAAGCCCTTCACTAAATTTTAATACCGGAGCTTTTGGAAGATTGATTCATGTATTGTATCAACTTGGTTCTCCTATCATTGAGAACCTCTGCCTCCTAACCTTGGTTTCATACCATTGCTATTGCCCATTGAGGTATATCCTTTGACTATAACTAGAAACAATTTAAACTAAACCATTTGCAATATGGTTATTATCTCTTGCTATATATAGTAATTTTAGCTCGCCGAATGCTTCGATTAGTTCATTTCACCATTGAAGTAAGGGCATTAAATTGGGGTTGTAGGAATGCTAATCACTAGTGAGTTGACTCAGGACAACCTTTGAATCACCGAATACTTCAAATCTTTGAGCATTCGGCCACTAGTGCTAGACCTAATCCGTGGATAAGGGCATGATACTCCATCTTATTATTGGTTAGAGTTGGCTCTAAGGACATAATTAGCATTCCGATGTTCCCTATAAGAGATATAGGCCACATGCCAATTCCCAGACCATGATAATTCACCAAGCATCCGTTATAATACCTCGAATGGGTCGACAATTTCAACACGAATATGATGTGAAAGAAATTTTATCATGACCAGTGCTTTAACTACTCTAAGTGACAAGTATTTTAAATTGAATGAACATAGTTTGGTCTTTCACTTGACTGTCCTGTGTTAGAGAGCTTGATGACTAAGAAGATATTGCAAAAGATTGATTTGCAAATCCCAAAAACTTCAATAGACAAAAGATAGTATTCTATTTTTGTGTAAGCACGATACAAGGCCAAACATAACTTTTTCATTTAAAAATAAAGAGATTTATTGTTGGTGAATAACCAACTCATATAGAAAATAGCTTGCTCGGTACTATGAGCATCCTATGCTAACAAGATGCCGATGGAGTCATCTACTATAAGCATATACAATTTTAACGGTTTCTCAAGTACAAGAGACATTGATATCAATTTTAATGGTTTTCCAAGTAAAGTCATCCATTCGGTATTATAATGGATTTGCCCTTATTTATATTTTCATATCCCCTATTATGTACTAGAAAACCTAGAAAATATTCTACAAAAATAAAAAAAGCACAATTGGTCGGATTCATTCTTAAATTCTGTTGCATACACTGGAATGCTTGCTCGAGATTGAAGTGTTGACTTTACTACCACATAATCAATGCATACTTCCATTCTTTTTGAAATAAAGTCATGAAAGATGCAATTCATGGCCTTGGATGAATGAAGGTAAGAGGTGAATATTATTAATTGTATGACAATGAGATTATGAAGTCATTCAGAGTTCTGCATTCTGTAGCTTAGGTTGTTTGATTGTTGTTGTATAGATTCAGTCAGCCGGTGATTTGTGTTCAGTTTCATCTTACAATCCCTGATTTGGTGTACAACTTGCGAATATGGTATGAGTTGTCTTCTGTTACATTATTTATATAGGTGGTTTGACTATTGGACCTCCTTAATTGGTGTCAGTGTTATACATGTTGTTTGTTGCTGAACTCTCTGTCTCTCTGTCATCGCATCTTTGGATAGGCCCTGTAAACATCTCCCAACCAATTAACCGTATCAATAATACCCATCCTCCTTTTTACACAGTAGGAGTAGTTTATCTGACTCAAAAACATTGTAAACGACGATGATTGTCGTTGTGGGGCAGTATCATTTTTGAAGCATTTGCAAATTCACCATCAATGCACCTAATTGATGTCCAACGGTGCTTGGGATAAGTTTGATCAAACACAAGGCATTCTCTTCCTAAAAAGACCAAGTTGAAGAGCATACCACATTTTGGAGGCACGGGGTAGCACACAAAGTTTGCCCTTCTTCATTCGAGTAAGAAGACATCGATTGAAGCCTGACCCACCATTTGAAGATCTACCAAAAACAATTTGTATTCAAGTATTTGAACTTATTGTTATTAGAGTGCATGTATACTTTATTTTCATAAGCTCAAATCTTTGCTTACACTAGTCAATCATAAAACCATACATTACTTATTAAACCAAAACCTAAAGGTTCAAAAACATTCAAATTGGACTTTGTATGGCTTCAATATCGGTCATAAATTACAATTGGTTCCAAAAAAGCCTCACTGGATCCAAACTATAAACATAGACCCATTGTGGTTCACTTTGGATCTCGTCTTAAACCTGATTCAGAGCTAATCCATTCAGTCTGACATGAAACCTACCTTAAATTGGCACAAACTCGGCCTAACATTGACATGGACATGAACACAGTTACAAGTCCTAATCAAACACGAAACCTGGACTTATTATGATTGTTGGATCATCAGGATGCCATGTTGACTTAATCAGCTGATGGACATGTGGTCTACATGGACGTGGACATAGTGGTGAGCAAGGTCAAACACGTGACAAGACACTAGGCGGGAGCCCCACCTCGGTCAATTCTCATGTTGATCCATCTCATATGGCACCATGAGCCCGAGGTGTGAGATGCTGGAATTATCTAAATAGGACTAATAATTCTCCTAAAATTCACATTATCAAAAAGGTTCAATGAAATTTACCACTCAATACTTGCATGTTAAAGAATTATAAACTATATATGTGATCTAAATTATTTACAAAATAATGTATATAACCATGTAGCTCTATCTTGTATTTGATTACAACACTAAATCAATTGGATAAAACCTCAACCAAAGTCTCTCTATCGGTAATTATACCTATAATAATAAAAGGGTAAACACACTAACACATACCTAGTAGGAAGATATACCTCTAATATGTTACATACTAGAAGCATATACATTCGAAATATCATGCTCATCAAAGTTATCAAAGCAAGTAAATACAACCACTATTTAGTATCCACAAACTTCTTAATTTAGTTTCAATAATTATGGGCCATACAATGTCAAAACCAAGGTTTTGATGAGTCCTTCGAACCTTGCAATGACCCTCGGGTAAAACAAACTATGTCATCCACATATACGACAAGGATGTGTGGCAACTCATCACCTACGAACATCCAAGTATTTTTTATCTCATCTCTAGATATCCTACATAACAAACAAACAAAATATAGTTAGTATCTTCACACAGTAAAGTTTTTTATCTTCTTTGTTATTCACGTTCACTAATCATATAACTCATTCACAAGTCTCAACACAGTATTCATGTCCTTCATATTAAAAGCGTATTCATTTTTCTTATCATATAACTCAATCTTCACACTTGTTATCAAACATGCACATTTATAAACAATTCTCAACAAATATTATATACAACCCATTATTATCAAAGCATAGCAGATCATAAAAACATGCATAGTAGAAAACATCTCAAAACAACACCATGGTCCTATTAAGAAAGCATATCCCCTACCTCAATAGATGCACATATCCAAATTCAAATCCATATAAAGATGCCATGATCCACATGTGATATCACCAAGCCATGTCATTTAATGCCATTTTAGCATAAAATTTAGTATTAGTTCATGACACACAGTAAAAAGAGTAGTGGCTCAAACTTTACCCAAAATACTCTTAATCGGATCCTACTAAAAACCCCTAGATCCAAATTTATCTCTTAATAATTCTTTAATTTAGTTCATTACATTGAAATGTAACCATCATAGTATAAGATTCACTCTATCACGAGTCTAATACTTCAAACCGAGCTCAAATCGAAAACAAGATGGCCCTGAAATGCCCAAAATGCATAAGCATGCTCACAAACAACCTAAGATCTAGCCAATGACCTGTTGACTCAACTATTATTTGCACAAACCTAACCTTAATGAGACCGAAACACAAATTGGAACTGAGAAGAATTGGATGTTGATGTCGTCATGACATCATGTTGACAGCATCACCTAACATGTTATAGATACATAAGTCTGACATGTTAACATGAACATGTCGGGCAAGACACGTCTAGTTTGTCGTAAGAAACTAGATCCAACTATATATCACGGGCCTCAATAGACCAGGACCAAACCAGTTATGACCGACTCGGCCTCGATGACTCAGTCCTGGCTGAGTGAGTGATTTATGCCAACCCCACTTAGGTTTTTTGTCTTGCCAACCATCAAATCTAGCAAATAAGTATTTGTGGGAAAGCTTTTGGAAAGTCATACCCTTTGGTACCATTATAGCCCCAGCCAACCACTAGGTCGTCTGAGAAATCATTAGGAACATTGATGGCCGTAAGAAAAACCTAACTCTAACATACTTTTGATAAAATTCTGGCCTATCCTAACCTTAATAGGGCTCAATAGGTAGTCCATGGTTTGTCATTATAGAGAGTACCCTCGTATGCCTCTAAGTGATCACCTGGTAGCCTGGAAAATAAATAAAACCAAATAAAGATATACAACTTATAAGAAATGTTATCAGTTCTTATTGTTGGATTACAAATTGCTACCTTCTTTAGCTCCTCTAGGCTCTACGAATAATGATTAGCGGCAACCCTCTTATTTGACCCTTAAATAAGCATTATGGCTTCTAAATTCGTGAGGAAAACCTATAGGATTCCCTTGTATAGAAAGAACATGATTACTCTCTTTTTTTCTTTAATATTATTTTTTTACATTTGGGCCTAGACATACCCTGGGTACAAATGTTTCAAATCTATATCCAGACCCTTGGTCCTAGACTGCAACACACCCACCCCCGGTGGCACAATGCCTCAGTCCAGGCTGAGTGATAGCCGCTGCTGGCTGTAGGTGGTTGCCAGTGAAAATCAAATTGTTTTTTACCATCTCAAGAGGTTAATCAGTAGTTCATTGATTCGTCCCTTGGAGCTCCAAATCTGAGTACCCGATCTAGTCTGAAACAAAAAAAATGGAAAAAATATAGAACCTTGATCTCTTCTCTTCGAGACTGATCAGATCCACTACTATTAGACCCGTTATCATAGACAAAACACTTACACAGCTTCCCTATCCAGGTTTCAACTTTCAATCAGCACCCTTTTTACTGGTCGTTCACTGGAAAACAAGTGGAAATCAAGGGAAAAGTCGACTCAGCTAGGGTGGTCACTAGTTTCACTGCCATGGGCTGCCGCTCGACTCTCGCCTTTATTGCTACGGTTCGTATGAGCCTTGAATGACCCTCTCTTCGCGCCATATAGGCCCACGAAACCCCTTCACTAACGCTTGTTGGTTTGATTTATTGACAAACCGATGAATTAGGGATCTTTGTTTTTGCTTTCAATTGCGGGTGTGGTTCTAGACTTGATCCGGATTACAACTTGTATCCAGGTGGGTAATTGCAAGACTAGCATGAAAGAATATGGTCAGCAACTTAGATCAAACCTAATTTTGAGTATGAAATTGCAATACTTGGGCATGGGTTTGGGCCTATACCCAACACCAATTTGAAGAGAATGTTAAGCAAAAAGAGAGGTTACTGAACTAGTGGTTTTTAATTAAAGAGTTTCCTTCCGTATCAAGCCTCTTTGATACCTATAAAGGGAGGGCACTAAAGGCCTTTGAGGAAGATGCTTCACGATTCATTTTTGGTGGCTGGAGAGCACAAATTGGTGCTTAAAAATCTACAAGCTTTCCAACTTTTTGAGGTAAAAATTTCTTTTTCTTTTTGAACATTCAGGCTAACCATGACAAATTGGTCCTCAGATGGTGGACTCGATTTAAGATTCAAATAAGATCAAGTTTCATTGTTTTAGCAATTATGAAGTTGTTCAGGCTCGAACTTGAGCATGGTTTGAGCTGCTAGACTCTTAGTTGAATAATGTAAATTCTATATTAGTTTTTATGCTTGTTTTGCGATTAAATTAAAGTCAATTTGTTGATTTAGAAGTTGTAATTGGGATCCAAACTCTGGTATTGTTGTGATCGTTGGGGCATTGGTGTATGGTTTGGACTCTGTTTCAAGCATTCAAGGCGTAAAGTGGATGGTTTAGTACATAAAGATTTTTTGTGATAGGCAATGTGTTTGTCTTGGTATGATAAGGCTATGGATGATATGACATGTTATTGATTATAAATGCTATATTTTGTGATTTAAAATTCTTACGATAATGTGATAATTGTTAGTTAATGTGGGATACATATGAAATGATGATTGATTTTTTCATGATTGATGGTATTTATGATTATATATGTAATCGGAAAGAGGACATTTTGGACGCTTGCTATGATCATGTAGAACACATTAGTCCACTTAAGCTATGTCATTGTTAGTGTTCGTGCATGAAATGTCTCGCTATAAACATGTGGTTGAAGCAAATTGGGAGCACGGTTTATGGCAAATGAGTGTGGCTAATGTAATGTAGCGAGTCCATGCTAAACATAGACTTAATTGTGGTTTTATGTTTGTGATATAAATATTTTTCACATATAAATATAATGTATCCCGCTTTTTAAGGGCATGACTATGCACGTAGTTTGATGCATGCATGTCTTCAGTGTTATTATGTTGAGCTTTGGATATTTACACATTGTGTGAGCTGGATTGTACTCACCCTGCTTTATTTGGATTGAACCTAGCAACTGGTCTTGGAAGAGGATTATCATAAATACAACATAGCATGTATTGGACTAAGGCTGGTACTAGCTTGTAACTACTATACGTAGTAGCACTTAGTTTGTACTTATGTGATAGATAGGATAAGGATGAAATTTATTTAGATTTACTGAGTTGAACATGAACAAAGATTTGCTTATATTTGGAAATTCCTATTATCATAGGCCTCGGTTTCACGGTGCAATGGGTCAGCCTAGGGTTGATCAGGACGGATCTCACAGACACGGGGTGTGACATCCATTGACAATATAATTTAACAAAGGTAAGGAATGCTCCTAAATCCTTTTTTCCTACATATTTTTATTTTTATCACACATACAACCATGAAGCAACCGTGACAAAAATCATACGATACTGACTAGCATCAAGAAGGTTCCAAAATGCAGCAGGAATTCCATCACAAAAGCAACTTTCGAGAAAATCTTTTCATAAAATTCAACATGCCAAGAAACATTATGTGGCCCAAATTTTAAGGCAACATAAAGATCTAGATCATATTTAAATATTTAAAGAACCAATTCCGATCCAAATCCACATTCAATATCCAAGCTAGAGGTCCTAGGTCCAATTCAGATCAAGTTTTGTAATTGCAAGATCATCAAGTTTCTGATTACAAGAGGACTCTTTGATGTCCCAGACAAGGATAAGGAAACGATCTATTTCCAGCAGTATTACGAACCAAGAATGTTTCCTAATTATCATATGTAATTAAGTCTATAAAAAAGGAATCGATCTATGTAAACAAACATGGGTTTTTAATGGATGTAAGCCTTTCTTATTTTCCTGTCCATTGGCTTTGATTCCCTATGTTGCTTTTATTTTTTGGGAAGCTAACGTGATCCGCTGGAGATGTTGTTCTCCCTCTGATACGCTTTGTTTCTTTCTCTCTGTTCGTGGGATACAGGAACAAGCGAAACTTTGCCTATTTTGGTAGCTTTGCTAAACCAGAACTGCTATCAATTCCATCTCAACTCTACCGTGCAATATTCCTAATTGAAGGGCTAGTAATGCTGAGTAATCTCATCATCATCTGCCTCTTTGCACCATCAACATAGGCAGCATACTACCACTCTAAGTAGCCTCGGTTGTCCATGACCCAACACATCAACAAGCCAGTGCATTTCTACCAAAAGCCTGTCTGTTGAGCTGTTTGATCCAACTTATCTATATCAAACTGCTGGAAAAATGGCTCATTCCAGCTGTTGGCGGAAACAAATATGACTGGTTGGAAATAGTGGGAAATAGGTAGGACTTTATGCAACAGTCAGCATAAATCATTTAGCAATTCCGGCTATTGACAATAGCTAGAATAAAGTCCCACCTTTTCCTTTCTCTATCCTGTGGTTCGCTCTATTTTTTGCCCGTGGTCTCTCTCTCTCTCTCCCGCTGTGGATCTCCGTGTTTCCAAATCGATGGGACGCATATCAGGTTCTCTCTAGATATCTCCCCTCTTTGCATTGGCTGGACCCAGAGGTTCTATCTCTCCCTCGTTGCAGAGAGGCCGGTCCCTTGGTTGAATGCTCTCCTGGCCTCCCTTCTCTCATGGGTAGAGCTTTGTTGCCATCCAACAGGCGGGGATCCGGCTGTGTTTTCCCGCAGGTTTGATATTTTTTTTTGGTATGGCAAGTCGATCAATGTTATTTAAAATGAATTAGATCACATGCACGCCTTTTATGCTTACGTATGAGAGTTTGTGAGTTGGTTTGCTACGAGAGCTTTGCGAGAGAGACTTGAGTTTTAGTGCATCGTTGTATCTCTCATTTAAGAATTGCCCTATGTAGAATGTTTGTGACGTTATGTGAAAAAATAGAAGAAAGACCGGCTCAAATTTGCTGCCCTCGGTAATCTTATTTGTTCATATCACTTCACTTTTCGCTTTTCTTGATTGGCTTTGCTTAGATATCAAATTGTTCATATTACTTGCTGCAACGGCTGTGCTACTTCGGTGTATTAATCTTTGATGTTTGTTGGCTTATACTTCTCTCGCTGTGATCCAATGTTCTAATACTTGTACCGGTGTCCGTGTCGCATAGGGCATCGATGCCTGATAATCATGCCATATCGTATATTTAATCCTTTACAATTTACAAAATTATAAAAAAATCATAAAAATCTAAAAATAGAAAAACTTGGATTAAAAATAAAAGATAACAAATTGTTAGAAAACACAATCCGAATTCAATTAATAAGCAATTAAGTATTGACATGATAATTACATTTCATAATCAATAATACCAACACACTACAAGAGTAAGAAAGTTAAAGTTGTTCAACTACAATTACAAATTGAAACTATCATAGTGGTTTAGAATTAAGATTACAGTTTACAAAATACAAATATAAATTACAAAGTTTATACTTCAGACTTTAATTTCAATGTTTTATTCCACAAAACATGGATCATAATCAACAAATGCATCATTAGCACCATCATCATAATTGGGTCCTCCAAATCCATGCATATCATATCATCATTTCTAATTTCAGCTTTTGCCTTTATTGCTCTCGAGTTTTCATCCTCTAAATTGAAGGGAGCTCTTCTTCCTTGACCCAATCAACAAAAAATATCAATATTTTCATAGTTAATTATGCCATATGACACCTTTCTTGCCCTTCTTACATCTCTTGGCATTTGTCTATAAAGAAAACAAGAGAAAGAAATAATATTATGTACTTAAAAGTCAATTGATATAAATGTTATAAGTAAGGAGTAACAAACATATTATAATGAAATTATTACCTTTGTTTTAACTTCATATTTTATGTAATATATATCAAATCATGAAGACGAACATGCTCTAATATGTTTCTCTTTCTGTCAATGCATTAAAAGAACTCTAATTTCTTTCGTATCTACTCAAACTATATGTTTCACTTAATATACATTGAGCAAACCTCGATAACTTTGGTACATCTATACCAAAGTGAGACCACCATTCATCTAAAATAAAACATAATAAACGAAAGGATTAAGTCTTAAGAGGCAACACAAGTCAAAAGAATTAAGAAGCAATAATAATTTATCAAAAAAATAAATCATACTTAGAGACATCTAGGAGAGAAGTATAGCAATTGGCCATCCAAAATTTCGAACATTATATATATATATATATATATATATATATATATATATATATATATACTTATTTAGCTATGGATATTGTATTGAGTAGTTGAATCTTTTACAAGTTCAATTGCATTCAATATCCTTTTCTTAACTTCTTCATCCTCTACAAAGTTAGGAAACAATCTAATAGAGGGATTAAGAATATATAGCCGCACCCAAATCATGATCTATTTGCCGATTCGAGTGTGCATTAGTTATCTTCCAAACTTCTTCTGGTTAATGTTTGCTTGTATTTTCAATTTAGTCTTATCCATAACATCATATATATTCACATATATATAAGGCACAACATACCTATCTTCACTGTCTATCATTCTCATTACAATATGTTGTATTTCTCTCAAAAGTTAGTATTAAAAATAATATCTACTAAAGTAATCCCCTCCCTCTTCCTCGACCAAATTATAGAGCTTTATTTATGAAATGCAAAAATCTTTTTCGATACATTTTTATGTATGACAAGACTTTAAATAGTAACAATATTCGTAGCAAATCTTATCAATGAAGGAGTAATCAACTCCCTTCCACTAGTGTGGATTTGGATTAAATGCAATACATATGAGTGATTATAAATAAACTTTGTGATATTTGTGAATGCAGTTGTCCACCTGATTTTATCCATCGTGCTCAAATCCTTAAGCATTAAGTCTATGCAATGTGCAATACGTAGGATCCATACTAAGGACTGAGAGTTTGACTCAAGCATGTTACCAACTTCTCTAAAATTGATAATATTATTAGTAATAAATTAAACAACATCTTCAACACCAACATCCTCAACAACATCTTCAAAAATAGGAAATAAATTATTTGTAATTTTATCAATATGTCACATATTATAGGATTTCAAAACAATATCTCCTCTAGACAATAAACCAAGAAATTCATTCTACCGCCCGCCCCTCATAGTCATCAGGCGAACAAGGGCTTTTTGTAGTGGAACAAAAACCAACCTTGCTTCTATTGCTACAAGAACGTATACTCTTTTCTTAATCTCGCATTCTCCTTGTTTCTTCAACTGTCTCATTCTCTTCCTCTTTTTTAGTCATGCCATGAATTTCTTTACCGTATATCTCTTGAAAAGCATCTTGAGACATATCCAATTGCCTATTTCTACTTTCTCTCTTTTTGTCATAATCTCTTCCTTTCCTTTATAACCTCTAAAACATATTGAATTTCATACTTTAGAGCTTCAAGCACACGATGACAAACAATTACATGTTTTTTTGATCCCACAAGATAGTGTTTCATGTGAAAAATATCTCCACGCTTAACCTTATTAAAGAACATACATCTATTTACAAGCCTATTTTCTTCGTACACTAGGGTGTAATATTGCCACATTTCAATGCCATCAAGCTGAGAAGAGATAAACTACAATAAGAAAAGGTTCTTATGAAGGTGAGGATTCTTAGAATCTATGAAAACTCTAAATTTTGCAAGTGAAAAATCAAGTGAGAAAGGATTAGGGATGAAAGGTAGTATACTACAAATTTTATAAAAACCCTATGGATTTTCATGAGTTTGAGAGTAAAACATGCAATTTCTCCACAAAATCAAGTAAATAAAATATAGAAAATGGTTTGGGATCAAATATAGGGGTAGAAAATGGTTTGGAAGTAGGTAGGTCTTGGGTTTATAAATGTAGGGAATTAACATCAAGTAATGTGATACAACACCGTATTGTATGATATGACACAATAAATAGTTTAAAATGATACACTTTCCTGTACCATGTCATTGTAGCATACGATACACGATAAACTCGTATTGATTTTTACTACATTGCCTGGATAAGATGAGAGTTGGTTTCTTGTGTGAGCATTCGGTTATAAGGAAGGTTTTAGATGATGCAATTCTTATCTACAATTCGAAATTTATGTATTGAATCTACTTCTCTTGCTAACACATGCCTTAAATATCTCACACATAAGTTGTTTTCTTGTTGGGGGCACATGAGAGTTAGCTTCTTGCTGGGATATATTGGGGTTTTCCTGTACCGTGTGTTATTGTTTTAAATTCTTGTATAATATAAAAAATGTGGCATATCACACACACATATATAAATATATCATTTGTTGGTTAGAAACTATTATTGTTGAGATTGTTTATGGTGCTCTTCTATATATGATTTATGTTTGTTAATATTATAGGATCATCATGAATGTTGATTATCTCTCAATAAAAGTTGGATTTGTAGGCTTGGAATAGGGGTTAATGTATGTGATTCTAGTCATCAAGTCGGAGTGAAAGCCTTTGTTCATTATATCATGACAGATGCCCAAGTTAGAGATCGTGGTAAGATCTATTGTTCATGTTCAAAATGTCATAATATATGTTTTGTACACCAAAACAAGTGAAACTTCACCTTATTTGTTATGGGTTTACTCAAAACTATATTATATGAAATTTTCATTATGAGCAACAAAGGCCTAATATTGAGCTTACAAATGATATTGCATAGTACAAGATGCCTCCAATCCAGTTGAAACACATAGAGATGTAAATACATATTGTAAACACCTAAAAATTTTCAAAAACATTGTTTTTAAAAGTTATCCTTTACAAGCAAAATTATGGTTATTGGTCTTTTAAAGTTTTTTTCAACAAAGACACCTTAAGCAAACTCATTTCTAAACCCAAAATTTTTTGAGAACCTCAAAATGAGGGTTACTTCGAGCCCCACCAAAAAATCAAATTCTGAAAAATCCAAAAAATGACCATTTTACCCTAAAGGTTGTACTAGTGAAATTTAGATATTTCAAGTGTATTTATTTCAAAGAAGGGTTGTAAAGTTAAAAAATGGCATTTGGAATCAAAATAAGTTCTAACTGCAAACCATTTACAAAATAACTATTTTACCCCTATAGAATATTCAAATTAAAAAACAAAAAATAAGAATAAACAAGCTTAAAACATGACGGAGAAAAAGCGAGACCTCAAAAGACTCAAGTTTGGTGATGACTCAAGTTCATGCGTCAAGTGAAAAGTCTAACATACTCTGACCAAGTGCAATCCTACACCAAGTGACTCGACACCCATCAAAAGATCAAAAGGTTAAAGTGGTCTAGAAAGGTTAAAATCAACCCACAGATCAGAAAAGAACAAAATTGTTAATCTAAAAGAAAAAAATAAAAAGCCCAAAATACCCCTGATCGAGAAAGATCCTACACGAAGTGACCCTACACCACATGAAGGTTAAAGTGAACCAAAAAGGTTAAAGAGATCAATCCACAAAGCAGACAATGGTAAAAGCACCACCGCCGGCTACCACGTGCCTCTCGTGCCACCATCAACTACCATTGCCCACCACGTACCTCCCGCGAGCTACCGCCATGTTACCACGGACCGCCTGTAAGCTGCCAAGCATCATCAAGCAACAAGCGCGGTTCCCATCAAGCGCCTCGAGGGACCCCCCCGGTGCTTGATGTCAAAGTCTTGAGAAGAGCACCCACGCACACCATACACACCGGCATAGATAGTGGCAAGGAGCTAGCACCGACACACTCAAGCAGGACCAATGACGAGGCACTAGCACTAACACTAGGGGAGGCTTTGGGGCGTCGTGTCCAACATCACGCCCAGGCTCCATGCGACGCCAAGGCATCTTGCGTAGCACCAGGCACAATGTCCTAGTGCTACAGTCTTCAGCTCTCCATCTCGTGTTTCAACTTGATCTGGTTGTACGACTAACCCATTAGCCCTAGCCTACCTGTAACTAGTTACACCTAACTAAGTGGGTTGAATTTAGGCTAGAGTGGGTATACATTGTAACCAACCATGGGGCTGGAAGGTGTTGGATGTTACAAATCTAAGTCAAATCCTAGCTAAAGTAAGTTTGCTTACCTTATAATGGCAAGTGGAGTCGTTCTACTTTCAGCCCAAACTTCAAACCCCATGTGCGTGCACTCTTGTGCGTAGATCCTCTCATTCTTGGCCTGTTTGACCAAGGCATAAGCTCACCCCTCTTCCTCTCACTCTGTCTACACCTCCTTGGCTCGTATATACACACACTAACACCACACGGTTAGACAACAATAGAAAGGAAAGGAGTTATCATTTAATTGAACCAAGTTATAATCTGGGTCATTGGCACCTCCTCGGTGCTTTACAAGTCCTGCCCCACTTTCTCTCTAGCACACTCTGTCACTCACTTCTCACAAGTTGACCAAGATGCTGGACACTCACACACAAGGGCTATTTATAACCAAGGGTTTTGAGGCTAATGCCAGGGATATTCCTTGGAATATACAGGTAACAGGCTAGCACCCAATGGTTGGCGCTAGGTTGACATCCTCCCTTAGTTGGTGCTTCTAGCACCTTCTAACATATTCCAACCCGTGGCTAGTTACAATTCATACCCACCCTAGTCTAGACCCAACCCACTTAGTTAGGTGCACCTACTTACAGGTAGACTAAGTCTAATAGGTCACCTGTGCAAACAGATCAAGTCAAACCATGGACTGGAGGGGTTTGGGCACATGTCGTGAGGGCATTGCGCATGGCACTTGGGTGCTATGATGGACGTGGTGCCTTGAAACCTCCCTCAAGTTGGTGTTGGCGTTGCGTTGCAGGAGTGTGTCAGTGATACCTCCCTAATGCTCTTGATGACAGTATGTGGAGTGCACATGGGATGCTCTTCTCAAGGCTATGACAACTCTCTCCCAGCTAAGTTAGGACTTGTCCTCGACACATCATTGTATGCTCAGATCAATTGTTCATACTACCACAACTATGCATTGGAAACCCAGGTGTCATTGTCGGGACTTTCTCTGCTCACTTCACTAGGTACTGAAACTAACGTCTTGGTCCTGTGCCTTTTGCTCGATGCGCTAGCACAATGTCAATAGTCGCAACTTCCTTATGTATTGGCGGTGTTTGATGATCTGCTCTTAGTGGATCCTTGAAGTACCATTTCAGCTAAGATATACGAAACATGGGGTAGATCTTTTCTCTCTCAACTCCCTTAGAGTGGCTGGACAACTGGACTCTCCATCTCCTTGCACCAACTCTAATGGTCCTAAGGGTTACTATCCTAGAGTTAGTTCGAAAGGACTCTTCCCTATGGACAAACTTTTGTGAGAGTTGTAGCTATACTAAGCTACCTCTAGAAGTGTTACCTAGTTTCTCTAGCTTGGAGTCACATACTGGCATAAGTACTCTCCTAACATCGCATTTAACCTTTCGGTATGACCGTCCGTTTGGGGATGTTGAGACGATAAGAACAATAGTTTAGTCCATAGCATTCGAAACAACTCGATCGAAAATCTACCAGTGAACCGTCTATCACAGACGCTCACAATCTCTTTAGGTACTCCAAAGTGTTTGACTACATTCTTCAAGAATAGTCTCGTCGTATCCTTCGCATTGTAGTCTTTTAAAGCTGCCATAAAGACTCCATATTTCGAGAATTGATCTACAACTACGAATATTGTCTCGTTTCCATCTACTTTTGGTAATCCATTGATGAAATCCATAGAGATCGATCTCCAAGCTGTTAGGACATACTCGTATATAGTCTGCTACTTCGTGCACCATGTTGGGCTAGTAGTACTTGCGACTAAGGAGTGCAATTGTTCGATCCACTCCCGGGTGTCCTGTATACGGTGCATCATGTACCTCATGCATTAAATACCTTCTTAGCCCTCAAACTCAAGTATCAAGATTTATTTGGGTGTAAGCAGTGCCGTTCGGGGCATGTTCTCTTATCTTATCATCATCTTGCTCTTGATCTTGACCATGGCCTTGAGAATCTCTTCCATTCTCTTTCGACTGAGTGCATCTGCTACCGTGTTATCCCTTCCTAGATGATAGACCCACTCAAAGTCATATTCTTCAAGAGTTTCACCATCTTGCTTGTCTAGGTGTTAGTTTTTTCAGGATCATGAAGAATGTGTTGGTCAAGTTATCAGCCACTACTGTGAACAACGACCTTAAGAACTATACTCTCCAAATTATTAGTCAATGTACGACTGCCAATAGTTCTCGTTCATGCGCAGGATATCGAGTATCTGCATCCTTCATCTTTTGACTTTCAAATGCAATCGGATGCTTGTTCTTGGTGAGAACACTTCCAAGTGCTCGGTCAATTGCGTTTGTGTGTACTTCGAAGGGTTGTAAAAAGCTTGGAAGGTGTAGCACTAGCTCACTGCAGATTGCTACCTTAAGGGCTTCTAGTGCCTCCACGCACTCTAATGTCTATTTCAAAGTCTTACCTTTCTTCAATAACTCTCTAAGAGGTGTAACCATCTTAGAGAAATTCTTGATGAATTTCCTATAGTAGTTGGTTAGTCTAAGGAAGCTTCTTAACTCCCCCATTATTTGAGGTGTTTCTGAACTTCTGATCGCACTGACCTTCTTAGGATCCATTCTAATTTATCCCCAATGATGATATGTCCTAAGAATGTTATAGTGTTCTTCCCAAATTCACATTTCTCTCTTTTCACATAGAGAGCGCTCTTCTTTAATATCTCAAAAACTAAAGTCAAATATCGAATATATAACTATGTCATCGAGCTATACCACTACAAATTCATCCACATAGACATGTAATACCTCATTCATCAGATGACAAAATGTAGTTGGAGTATTGGTCAATCTAAACAGCATCAATAGGAATTCATAAGCTCCATATCGTGTGACCATAGCAGTCTTTGCTTCATCCTTCAGTGCTATTCTCACTTACCAATATCCCGACCTTAGATCTAGCTTAGAGAACCACTTGATACCTCCTAGTCTATTAAAAAGGTCAGCTACTAGGAGAATTGGATATTGGTCTTTTAGCATCACTTTGTTGAGTGCATGGTAGTCTACACACATCCTAAGTGATCCATCTACCTTTCTCTAAAATAATATTGGTGATCCATAAGGTGATTTTGAGGGTTGGATCATGTATGCATCAAGAAGCTTCTCCAATTGTCTCCTAAGCTCCACTAGCTCGAAAGGACTCATTCTATATGGGGATTTAGATGGTGTCCACGCTCCGAGATCCAATACTATCTCATGATGAGTTTTCCTTCTTGGTGGTAGCTTCTTAGATAATTCTCATGGTATTACTTCCTCAAAATTTTTAAACACTTCTTTTATTTCTAAAGGTTCCTCTCCCATGGACTCTTTTTTGGGTTCCTTTAGAATGGCCAGGACGGTTGGGTGTCTTTTCTTTAAGTCTGACTTTAGTTATATAGCTGATAGGATCATGGCCCCACATGTGGTTTGTGAAAGAGCCTTTTCCAGGTCACATTGATGCACGAATCCTGGTTGGCATGCATCCATGCATACTAATCCCCTAAGTGTGGGATTTCCATCATCTTGGACTCTCGAAAGAAATCTCATCCTAACACAACTCCAAAGTCATCTATGTTGCTCACTATGAAGTCAAGTTGACCCAACCAACATCCCACCCGTATGTTGCACGCTCTAGCAACTCTCGACACCTTGTTTTGCTTGGACATTTATTGTTTTGAGCTTTTGGTTGGAGGGTGATAACTTAAGACCTATTGTTTTGGACATACTTGTGGAAATAATTGAGTATTGTGAACACCCAAAAAAAATTTTAAAATATTTTTTTATCTTTTAAAAATTTTGCTTTTTTTTGGCAGCTTTGGGTCTTTTAAGGGTTTTTTCAAATAAAAAGACCTTAAACGAACTCATTTTCGCATCAAAAGCTTCTAACAACCTCAAAATGATGATATATTGATCCCTCTAAAAAAAAATCGAATTTGGACAAAAGTTTAGAAAAGTGACTATTTTGCCCTCAAGACCAAATTGGTAGGATTTTTGCTTTTTCAAATGATTGCTTTCAAAGAAGGGATGATTTCAAACGATTCTTTTTAAAGAATCAAGTGAAAATGAGAATATTGGGAACCAAACCCAAAAAATGTTTGCAGATTTATAAAATTTCAAAACCCTTGAAATTAATATACAAACTCAAATTCAAATCAGACCTCAGAAATTCGCTCAGTTGAGAAGAGTCTCATTTGAAGACCTGATATCAAGGGTTAAAGTGGTTCGGTACCCTAGACCCGTATAAAAGGGTTAAATTGGTCAAAGTGGTAAAAGTCTAACTCATGGAGTGAAAGTAGGTCACCCTTACAAACAAAAATTGGGAATGAAACCAAGTGTTTTCTAAAAATAATATTTAAAGATTTCATTAAATTTGATGTTTTCAAATACAAAATTATTTTTTTTAGAAAATGTTTGAAAACATACCTGCCATATATAAAACTCAGACCGGAAGGAAACAAATTCCAAAGAAAGAGGAGGTAGTAGGAACCAAAACGGCAACAACCAGACACCAGCCATTTTCGACACTGTTGGGCAAGGTAACCTGTCATTTTTAGTTTTACGTATTAAAAAGGAAGGTCGACATCAAAAAAGTAAGTCGACGTTCAAGAAAGGAAAGTCAATGTTCAAGAAAGGAAAGTCAATGTTGAAGAATGAAAGTCAGCACCCAGAAAGGAAGGTCGGCGTTCAGGAAGGAAAGTTAACGTCATCCACGAAAAAAGAAAGTGATGCTCGATTTGGAAAGCTGTGATGTCTAATTTGGCAAGCTGTGATGTTTGATTTGGCAAGCCATCGGTGACCTTAGTACATAATTTGGCAACCTTAATATAAGGTTTGGTAAGTTACCAAGCCTTACCAATTTTAACGTGGAAGGATCAAAGCAACTTTGGTATACAATTTGGTAGCCCTGGTATGCAGTTTGGTAAGTTACCAAGTCTTACCAATTTTAGCATGGAAGGATCAAAGCAACTTTTGTATAATTTGGCAACCTTGATACATACTTTGGTCACTTACCGAATTCAATCAACAAGCTTGGGTCAACTTTAACATGAACCAAAAAGTCAAGATTCCTGTTCTAGAAACATCTTGAAAGAGAGAGAATGCAAAGAATGAGATGAAGGTGCGCCATGATTTACATGGTTATCCTGCTGATGATGGGCAGAAAAGGGTTGTCATAGTTGATTAGAGTGGAAGTGCTTGTAGGATAATCTTTCATCCAATTATGCTAGGAGGTGCTATATGATTGATTCATGGCACTACAGTGTCATCTTCTCATAGCTGTCTTGTTCATAGGAGTCCAACAAACATGTCGCTTACCTTTCAATTATTGTATTTTCCTAATTTGGCAGATTCACTGAGAAATAATAAGGAAGACTTGTCTATTCTAAAAGCTAGTGAAATTGCACTCCCTCAATCATTTGATAAATGCAATTGGAAGCAATTGAATGACTTGGCTGAACCCATACACCATGGCCGACCTAGTTCCATTCACCTTGGCCGAACCCACTTGGCTGGACCCACTTGGTTGAACCCACTTGGCCGAACCCACTTACCAATTCAGACGGAGAAGGTTTTTGGCAAGAAGGGCCAACATTTCACTTACCTTATCCAAGGGAGCAATTTTTGGTAAGAAAGGCTAGCATTCACTTGCCAAGTGCAATCATCTTTAATAAGACAACTTGCCTTATAAAAATTTACAACAAAGAGGTAACCCTTAGCCTATAAAAGGGGCCTCAAAGAGGCTGCAAATCATCAACCCGAGTTCAATCATACCATCCACAAGTCATCCAGC
Source organism: Brasenia schreberi (assembly GCA_036023115.1). Taxonomy (NCBI): domain Eukaryota; kingdom Viridiplantae; phylum Streptophyta; class Magnoliopsida; order Nymphaeales; family Cabombaceae; genus Brasenia; species Brasenia schreberi. Next base: position 7,462,714 of record JAYKKT010000079.1, read on the forward strand.
CATCTAACATCCCACGACCCAGCAAGAGGGAGAGAAAGAGAGAAAGAGAGAGTGAGAGAGAGAGAGAGAGAGAGAGAGAGAGGAAGAAGAAGGTGCGCCGCCATTAACCGTTGGTCATCCTCTAATCTTTTTGCCACAAGTCCATTCTTCCTTTATTTTTTTAATTATATCTCTTATTTCATTAAGCTTTATGGGGTTGTAATTAAGGAGCTCATGTCTCCATTATTATGTATTAATCAAGGTTCATACGATGCCCCATCTCTTTTTCATTCATATGCTATTCATTATATATTAAAATTTCAATCCTTTCTACTCCATAACATAATATAAGATTATAGACCTCTTAATCTCTCTATGCTCATGTGGTAATTAAGATTTTATTTATTTTAAATTGCTGTAGATTAAATTTTAATTTGGACGAAAACACATGCACAAATATGAAAATCTGAAAACTTGTTTTTCTACACTCTATACACATCTAATTAATGATTTTTATTTCAATATCCCATGCTCTGAATAATCTTAAACTTTGTACGTCTAATCTACACACACACCAATACACTTTTAATAAAATTTTAAAAAAATTTAGTCTTATAAAACATCACAAATAAAATTGGAGAAGTTTTATTAAAATAAGAACATATTCTAAAAAACCAGAAGTTCCTAGAACAGAGGTTGGGTTATTATCCAATATCTTTGTACATAGTGAACTAATTTTATTGAGTCTCATTAGAAAGATGAAACTCATATCTTTCCAACAGGACCAATTTCATAGAAATCGGAGGTCTGAGTATAAAAATACAATAGTTTTTCTAAACCTCTCACTTTATTGCACAGGTCTGTCCCGAATGTCTAAGTAGGATATGTTTTCAAATTTAATTGAGCAAATCTGCAACACATAAAATAAAAATATATTTTCTTTTGAATCTATACATCAAAATTTATTTTCTATAAAATTATCAGAATTTTTGGAAATTCAGAACTATTCTAAAAAAAATCAGAAACAAGTCTTTGAAAACAAAACCAATTTCTATTTTTCAAGACTTAGAATGTTTTTGATTTGAGAATTAAAATCACGATTTTATCAAACTTTTGGAATTACAATTTGGTTTTGAAAACTTACTAGATCTTAAATGATTTTCAAAGAATCTAGACTGACTCTTGAGTATCGATTAAAGTAGGCCTACGTAGAAAAGAATTCACTTATCCACAATCGCTACACGAAGTCAAAAAATCAACTTTGTTAGTTTGAGTAAACTAACTGGCATGCTCGCACACACGATGTAGTTTGTAAATTTAATTTCAAGCCTCTACATAGGTTTCGAAATAAAAATTCACATCTATAGATTAACATGCCCGGTGGGACGTGAATCTTTGAAACCAATTTCAAATCGTGATTTTAAACTTCTCTCTTTTTTCAAATCCTTTCTTTTGAGTTCTGATTTTAAACTTCTCTCTTTTTTCAAATCCTTTCTTTTGAGTTCAATTACAACTCAATAATGTATACTTTGGATGATTCCTTTGAAAATATGTCAAGGAAGGACTCATCGTGCTTTCAAAATAGATTTTCCAAAACCACAAAAAGATCTTCTCAAGCCCGAGAAGAAGAAATTACCTTTTTGAGGAGGAGAGCAATATAGAGGCCAAGATATATCGTTCCCATGAAAAATCATTTCGGGTATATAGGGAGAAAAACCAAACCAAGGCGAAATTCCAATGAAGGATATGAGGCCGCAGATAAAGCAAGTGTTCAGATCAAATCATCTAACCTTGCTAATCATCTAAACATCTCTTTGTTTATACAAAAACCAAAAAGGTTCTGTATTTCGAAAAACCAAAAAAATCTGGAAAATTCTCAAAAATAAAAAAGGTTTGAAAGTCAAAAAGTTAAAATTCAGAAAATTAAAAAGAAAGAAAAAGTTTACATCCCTAGGCACACAAGTGGAGTGGGGCATGAGAGTCACATCACTCCAAAATTTTCAAAATTAGTTGCTCTAGGTTCCATAGCACCATTTCATACATAGAGGAGAATGAGTGTTGCACACACATAGGATTTTAAGATGAAATCCAAGACCTCAAAAAGCAATGGGAGCTTGAAGCCATGCATGAGCTACAACACCCTCAGGACGCCTACAAAGAAGCTTGCTCTCACTATGAAATGGTAGTCAAGCTCGAAAAATGTATATTTGAAACTCATTTCTCTCAAAACTTTCTACTCGGTCCTCCTCTTTGTTGTGTAGGACCGGTAAATTATTCATATGCATTTCATATATCAAGTCACACTCATGCACCCACAACCCCCACTAAATGTGCCCGAGGATATGGATTTTCAAGGTGCAGCGAATGTCCGGCACCAACAAGAAGAATTTCAAAATGAAAAAGAAAAAATAAAATTCAAAACTTGGTAGACATGGTTATCCCTAGGGCATGCATCGACATCCTAGGTATACCTAACCCTACCGTGTATAAACAAGTCTTTTTGAGTCTAGGTTTGCATTATGAACCCAAGCCTATGAACATAATTTCCCCCAACATCCATAAATCTACCAGAGAACCGACTATGGTTTCCCTTAGAATCCTCTTCTCTCCACTTTGCAAGCGTGCTCTCCCTTTGCATACATATACCCTCAAACCATTTACTCCTAGAGGCACATTTGGTTGCACCTAGGATCCATCCCAAACTCCTAGGGGCACATTGGGTTGCACCTAGGATACATCCTCCCATTGCCAATATCATTCACCTACTAGGAGAACCAAAATTTGTTTATGGTCTAAACTATAACCAATTTTGTGAAAATTTTGGCAAGTGAAATCAATGTTGTCTTAGAAAAGGTTGTTTCGAATCAAAATTGTTTTGAGAAAACTCAGGATTCCAAAATCACTCTTCTTAAGCATTTAGGTTGACCCTTGAGCACCAGTTAAAGAAGGCTTACGTTGATAAGAACTTACTTTCTCACATTCATTGAATAGTTAGATAAATCTCTTCGCAAGTTTGATTAAACTTGCTACATGCTCACACATGTTTTTGTAAGCAAAATTTTTAAGTACACATAAGACCAAAAAATTTTATTTATAGAGGCAAAGAGAGGAATGACCCTTTAGGTAGGGAGAGGAATGGAATGAACTTATCCTAAGCTTTACATAGAGGTAAGAGGGAGAATTGAGAGAAAGGAATTGACTTTCTTAGTATGAGTAAGTTACTTATGGACAATTTGGCTCAATGTACACTCTTCCTAGCTTCTTGGGAACATTCTAGTCCACTAGGAGAGGAGGTAGTGTTGACAATTAGCAATTGCTTCTTGTGCTACTTACTTAGCATGGATGGATCCAGAATTTACTAGCTTGTTTGGCTTATAGAGGAAGCCTATTCACCAACCATGAATTTGTTCCACTACCATAGATGAATTTAGATCTTTCTAGCTTATTTCACCTTTAGTGGAACCCCCTCCACATTCATTGGCATCCTTTTAACCGAAGATAAGTAATTGTATTTGTATGTATTATCTAAAGAAACATAACAAAAACTTTAAAACTAGATGTTGTTCTTTTAAAATGATTTTCATTACTCTAAATATATTTTTCTATAATAAGTGGGTTATCAAAATTCTGAAATGCACGAACAAATTCTTGAATTGTCCAAATTCATCAATCCAAAGACACGTGGTCTATATTGGTCTGTATGTCGGTTCACAATGAAATATTTGTAGAATATGAAAGAAAATATGTTGTTAGTTTTTCACATCTTTGTTGATGTCAAAAATGCATGAAAATATGTAGCAAAAGGTAGAAAGTTTCAAAAAAAGAAGGGACACATGGCTCGTGAAGGATTGCAACCTCGAGTGTGTGAGACAAGCCTATTACCTTGAGTTGATCTTAAGGATCATGAGGTCATTGATGCATCCCAATCAGTGTGGTGGCAAAAAAGATGATACAAATAAAGAGGTGGAGAATTATTTAGGATTACGCTAAAAAAGTTTGTTATGATATTTGTTGTTTCTATAAAAGTCTATAAATGAGCATATATAATCAAAGACAAGCATCGAGAAATCAATGATACAATCGCAATCCTTTCTTCTTTGATTTGCTCAAGGAATAAAAGTAACATAACTCTTTTATCTTCATGAGCACATCAAGTGCTTTATTTTGTGTACGCAATCTCTATCGGCAAATGAGAACGAGGGTCAGAGTTCTTTGGCATGCCCTTTTTCTTTTGGCATTCCCTTTTTCATAACACTATCAGAATCTTAGGAACCTATTTCATTGTCTACAAACTTGTATGGGATTGTTTATCTCTTGAGAATGAGGGTCAGAGTTCTTTGACATACCCTTTTTCTTTTAGCATTCTACTCGCATGTAGCATGTTCTACCATTTGTATGGAGCTGTCACTTTAGACGGCAACATATTTTGGCACACTCGATGGGACATACATGCCACTAGCTTGTGGGTTTGCCTAGTTTATGCATACATGATCTAGTCAAATTTATTCCACGTCATTTTCAACACAGACATTGATCATTTATCATCATCATCGGTGCATAGCACTCGACCACCAGTGTCAAACGATCTAGTGAGACATCCCCCACCCTAACAAAAAGACACTGCATTAACTATGCCTTACGTACAATTGACTGAAGATGTTGTTCGCAAATGCCTTCGTCCATTAGTTAACGATTGGCTAGAGGGGTTGTTTGGAGATTTTTGTATACTGTTTTTTCACCAGATACCTACTATGATAATTAATCAACTGTCTACCATCCGAGAATAGAATTTGCTAGCAAATAAATAAAGGCAAGCTGTAGAAGTTATTGCTTAAACAACATTCTAATGAGCATCGATGTTTGACACCTATACAACGAGCCAAAACATTATAGGGCCATATGTAGCTTGAGAGTCTAACTTGCATTATAGATGAGTCAATGTTGCTAGGCGATAACCCAAGTTTTGGTCCCAATTTTGTCTTTTCAAATAGTTGCTACTACCTAACCTCATGTTTCCTCAATAACATCTAATATATCAAAGAGTGCTTACCAAATACTAGGTGCACATATCTAAGACCTCATCCTATAGTTCTTCTAGTTGCTCTAAGCTTTATAGCAGCTCAAATGGGTGGATATTCCACCACTAGTACAACCACCTAACTTTGAGCCTATTGTTTCCTATCAACCTGAAGGATTGTCATCCCAACCTCTTAAGGTATCATTTCCACCAACAAACCATCAGTATACATTCAACAATCTAATGTTGAATCAACTTCTAGAGTTAGAAGATACCTCGATGAATGGAGATGGGGTTATCGACTTAGATTAGAATGCTTTTGGAATAGAGATACAAACTCTTAATACAAAAGTGGATAGCAACCCATAGCCCGATTAGGTTGATAGGCTTGTACCAATCTTGAGGGATCTCAAAGCCAAGTTTACTATTTTTTCGGGACAATACTAAAAATATCTAGAACATTTGGCCCAATTCACTCTCGAGTAGGGAAGTTGGGAGACAATGAGATTCACAAACTTAAGCTTTTTGTTTCTTTCCTCATTGGTCAAACCTAATGCTTGGTACACTTCATTGAAACCAACATTTATCAAAACATGAGATGAAATGCAAAAGACATTCCTTAAACATTACAATAAGATATGTCTTCATCCAACACTTACAAATTTAATGAATCTTTGCCAAAATATAGAAAATTATGTCTTCTTTGAAAAGTTCCATGAGTTGGCCACACGTTGCAATATAGTTTACTAAGGCCCAATATGTGGCCTTGGCACATAAAGATTAAGAACAGTTTAGCAGAACGCTTCGGCCCAACTGTAGCCCAATTGGTTAATCAAATGGTAAAAGTGAAATATATCCTAAACCCCTCGGATGCATTAAATAACAAAAGAGGGAGTTAACATAGAGACCTCCTTATGTTTACTCTTCGACCATAAAGAGAAACAAAAAAGAAGCCCACGAGAAAGAAACTTGGCTTTTTGACATCTTAAAAGCTTATCAGATCTTTGATTTGCTTCTGAAGGATCAACAAATCTGATTGTTGGAAGGACATTCACTACCATCCTAAGACAAGCTAAAAAAGATGCTACGATACTATAAGTGGCATAATTTGACATCTCATAACATAAATCAATGTGTTAAGTTTTGCTCAATCATGTAGAGAGCTATTAGGGATGGGTGTCTTAATTTTTCATAGAAGAAACAAGGAACTGATGCAAATTTGTTTCCACCTATATCAACTATAATAAAAAGGGTCCTATATTGCCACTATGCACCATCATAGTGGTAGTTCACTCTAGCTGAGGGAAGTCGACTATTATCACATACATTTCCTAATAAAACAAATAAGAATAGGTGGTGTTCTTTGAGAAGTTGGAGGTAATGGATGAACATGGTTGCTCTAGACCAATTCACTAGTCAGGTCACCACACATACCACGATGAGGGTCATTTGCATGAGAATCTTTGGTCTCACCAAATGAAACTGCGACATAATATGGGGTTTCACTTAAGGCTACATCACTAGTTTTATCATTAAAAAGTTTACCCGAGTCTACAAGAATGGTGACCCATTGTTTGTGACCCCAAAGTATCCTTGGAAGAGAGAGCTATCTCCAGATCGATGTCTCACCAATGTTGTAGACACCCGCCTCAAACCACTGAGGTATGAGTACATAACGGTCTTACTTTGTTAGATATTTCATGGGGCAGAAACCATCTCCCTTTACGAAGTCAAATGATTAAGCCTCGAACTAATCCCTTAAGACTTGATCAACGATAAGAGAATTCTAGGCCATCCACCCAATCCAGTATGGTCATTGGCCAATTACTCATACACAAAGGTGATATGCTCAACGAAGGAGGGATCAATACAAAAGGCAGTTGGAATGTGATGGGTTCCCTAGTGGTCATGAAAAACATTGTTTGAATGATCATTGTTGAGTTGTTGTTGACTCCAATGAGGAATCGAAGTATGGTTATCCCCAAAGACGGAAACAAAATTCTCGACTCTCTAAGTTAGACAAACCTCAACCAAACAAGAGGAATTCACATTCATGTGATCCTTTCATAGGAGATTCTACAGGGATAGGTGAGCCAAAAGTGGACTATGACGATGTTGAGTCTAAATGATGTCTATATTTTCTACCCAAGGACTTGGACAAATAAGTTGAAGCAATTCTCGATGAATGGAGGAAAGATTGGTTGGCTATTCATGATCTCAAGGAAGAAGCATGAGATTGAAAAATAGAGGCTCTCGCCACAAAGTGGCGAGAAGGACTTCGTGCATTGATGATGGATCATGCAAAGGAGGTTAAGGGACCAAAAGAAGAGGCCTAAGAGCAAAAGGAGGAGATGATGAGATCACAAATATCCATCACAAACTTCAAAATACAACATACTACAAAGACTGGACTAAGTGCATGCGAGTTTTGAGGATCTATAAGAATTGTTGTGAATTAACACAATTCATTATCAACAGAGATTGTCAATGGGTTGAAGAGGCATATTAGCAGTAACCTAGAATTGGAAGAAATTGCTCATGATGACCGCTTCCTAGATGAGACATACATATCCGATGAAGTCTTCAATGATGATTATGAGGCCCTTTGTACTTCTCAAAAGTGATGATTATAGTTTTACTAGCGAGTTTTGCTATTTGAGGAGATGCTTGACTTATTTTATAAGATGATTTTCTAGTAAACGAACTTAACTGGTTGACTTTGGTCTGTAGTATTGATATTCCAATGGTATTTGAAAAATTGCCAAATGTTATAGCAAGATATTTACAACCATTATACTTTACTGCAGAGGTGCATGGTCACCCTTTTAAATGGGTTTCTATGGATGGTGTTGTTGTATTGAACATAATGTTGAGTAACATATTGTGATAGACCAGGAGGATGCCTACTGATTTAATTCCAATGAAATCCAAGATGTCTTATTTTTTAGGAGAACCATCGGTCTCCATGGAGTAAGTTGTTACTTCAAAGAGATTGAATACATTTAAATTACCATGTTCCCTCAACATTGCTTTAGGAACCATCAGTCTCCATGGAGTAAGTTGTTACTTCAAAGAGATTGAATAGAGATTGAATACATTTAAATTACCATGTTCCCTCAACATTGCTTTAGGAACCATCAGTCTCCATGGAGTAAGTTATTACTTCAAAGAGATTGAATAGAGATTGAATACATTTAAATTACCATGTTCCCTCAACATTGCAGCACCTTAATTTCGTGACTCGATAATGATGATGCTTTGCGCTGGAAACTCACTTTGCGCAGCACAATCTCAATCAGACAGACCACTGTTCTGTTATCATCATGTTGATAAAGCTGAAAGACCTCAGATATCAAGGACCTCACTTCTCATTACACTTTGATGCGTCAAGCACAAATTGGTAGGTTTTTCCCATTTGAAGAAACATTCATGGCGATTGCGAAAGCTTTTTTATATAAAGAAAGGAAACGACAAAGAGTGTTTGCTGTGGCAGGCACATGCGTCAACTTGCAAAGCTGAAGACGAATTAAAGGTGAATGAATTGTTTGTGGACAAACAAGTTTGAATGAGATTTCTCCTATGGACGCAGAAATGATGGAAATACAGAAAGCAAGCCCAAGGGAAAGTGTAGGTCCGACCTATTCCTTCTTGCCTCTATCTTCTCATCATGAACCCAACTACATAGAAAAAGTGAAAAGAAGCATCTCCTCAAAGTCAATGCTTTATACCTGTACTCCTAATATTTTTAGTCTCTTTAAAGTCGACACCTACTTCAGTATTTTTCGAATTTTAGGACGGGTGACAAGTCATGTAGTGAACTTGGTGACTGGGAACATACAACCGTTCCGCAATCTTAGCTGTTGAGTTTTCTTTTTTCTTTAGAACAAGAATTAAGAGTACTCTTTCCCAATCGAACTGAGGCAGAAAAGAAACACCTATATACTTCTCTGGAAAGTGGCCTGTCTTGCAATAAAACATTAATTATTTACGAATGCTTTTCGACTTTTGATTGGAAATATTTAGAATCCATATTCTTTCTGAAAATCTATTTTATTGCTGAAAGCGTTTTGTTGGTTCTTATCGAAAGAGAGATTTTCAGAATTTTCGGGCTCGTAGTCTGGCTTCCTCTTTGCTTTTTTTTCGTGTCAAGCTGCATTGATAGAATCAAAATATCGCAAGATAAACAGCTTATTTTTTTGAAGCGATGGCAAGAAGGGTTATTAGAAAACTGCAAATTAATTAATGACCGAGTCCCTTGTGCAGCTTTAGGGTTTGGCGGAGTGGATACCACTTTCTACACTATGATTAATTCATCTACGCAAGTCAACCGTCCTTGTCAACCTTCATTTCTGCAGATGCACTCGCTGGATTCACACGGTATTATAAGGACAAGTTCGGAAACCTAATAAATAGGTTTCTCATCCATATATTCCAGACACTGGAGATGAAAGAGGGCAACCCTCCAAGTGGAGGATTTAAGTAAATACACCATTCCCCGTTATGATCTCAAGGACTAACATGTACACTGGACTGACCTAAGTCAACTCTACTAGAGACGAGGAGATTTTGTATTGATCCTGATGGCTCACTGCTCAATAGTGTTCTTGAGGATGGAGTCTGATAAGCATGAAAGAACATTCCGTGTTTGATTCCTTCTTAAAGTGTCCTGGGACTATGTAGGGGAAACAGGTACCCAGGGAGGGAAGCATGCGAACACAGTCTTCATTATGTCTACATAATTAAGAAGATAATCCCAAATCTCAGACATTCTTTCCAAATGAGGACCTAATAGAGTTTGTTATCGTTGCCGGAGACTGTTAGGGTTTCCTAACTCTCTCATAGTAAATGCATACACTATCTTATTTTACATGTACAATGCATGCCTATATGCAAATGAACACGCCTATGAAAAATAATATGCAATGAAAATTTAATTACAAAAGGTTGTCTGCTTAATTACAATAAACATCTTCTTCTCCTACCGAACAAGGGTTGACTCCTCGCTACTCGGGTGTCTCTAGGATTTTCTATCCTTGCTTCAGGAATCAAGGGCTACAACTTGCTTGGTGACTTCTTCCTTAGTAGTGGGTGGCTTCAACTTGATGTACGTGTTCCCCATGTAGATGACCAGCCCATGTGCTCTTCAGGTTTCCGCACAAGGCCTGAAAATCATAATAGAACTTCAGTCATGCTGGGTTTTATGATCAATAACAAATGAGTTTGATGAAGCCCAATGTATGTATGATCTTAGATACAACACAACTCATATGATTCTAGACATAAGAAATAGGTGCAATATGCTATACCATATGCATGCGGATTTCATGAAAGATGTGGAGTGAGTGGGGGAGAAATTTACTTATTTCCCATGTATGTATCAATTAAAATCAAATGTAACAAAATATACTCTTGTACAAGTCAGAAACAAAGCATCATAAAGCTAGACCAAATCAATTGTGAACTGCAACTGAATAATAACAATGCAAAAACAATCAAGTATGCAATTGATTCTTTGAAACACTACGTTCATGGAAACTACCTCAACAAACAAGATAACAAGGCATATTGTATGCTACAATACAATCATAAACATACAAAATATTAAGATATGAATCCGTATGGTGTGAAACTAAGTAATGAAACATGAAGCCTGGTAAGTATGATACCAGTCATGACTGCAAAGCACAAAATCGACGTATGAAATCAGTATCCAGCATGAGAGCCTATCATGAAGGCTTTTAGTCTGGAAGTGATCCAAAAGTTCAGCTTATCGCCAGAAGATTGTGGCCTCGAATCCATGTGGTTTCAAATTGAATCAAGAAATGGGAAGCAACATACTGGAAAGAGCATAGGAAGAGGAATGCAATTGAAAAAGAAGATTATTTAAAGGAACCCATAATGAATACTTTGAGATTCGTTGAGTACACCTTCTTTTACATATCAAGAACTTTTCAGTGGTTTCACAATTTGTTTTGCCTTTCAATGAATAACATAGTTGTCATACTTGATTAAATAAACCTAAAACGTCAGAATATTTCCAACACCCCCTAAATTAACATAAATCTAATTTTAGTAAGTTTAAGAAATGGATCAGCTAGCCTTGAGCATACGCTATGGGCCTGCCACGCCATCTAATGGACCCACAGTTTCCTTGTTTTGGTCCTCCAAGATCTTTTGGGGCTGTCCAACTTATGACATGAGGTAAGATATGGAACACCAACTTCTTTCGGCAATGGAAGCTCATATATTAACTTGCTAATCTTCTTAATTATCTCTTAAGGTCCATAATATTTAGGAAACAACTTTCATTACGGCAAGTTGGTTTGCGTGAAGGCTTGGTGGTGAAAAGATATGAGCCATACCAAATCTATAATTTGAAATTCTAGTTATGTTCTCGTTAAGTCTCTTCAAAATGTCATCTGACTCGTATAAAGATGTATCAACTTTGTCATGAAATGCATTGCCATGGTAATATGCAATAGAGAGGAGGGTGGCATACCCACAAAGAGACTCGTAAGGATTCAGTTTAGTCCACGTATGGTAGTTCATATTATAATAAAGTTTAGCTCCTAGAAAGAGGTGTGTCCACTCACTAGTTTATAACAAAAGAAAAAATATATGATGTTTAATGAATCTGATTAGAATGACTAAAACTAGACTTTTTAGACACTTAAATTAACTCTGAACTTGTATCCAGACCATTTGGACATGGGAACCAGCTCTAAAACTTATAGCAGAAGAGACAAGAAATTTGAGCTGATCGTTGGAAAGTTGCGTGCTTAAATTGATGAGTTTCTTGTTTCAAATCAAGAAGCTAGAAATAACGTATTTGAAAGAGTAGAGGAAGATAGGAAATTAAAAAAGAAGATTGCCAAATAGAGTCCATAGCGAAAGTTTGGAAATGAGTCCAGTTATGCCCCTTTTAATTTTTGAGGGGATTTTCAATCTTTTGAGAATTCATTATGCCTTCGGTCAGAGATAGTTGTGATAATTAAATAACCTAAAACATCAAAATAACTTCAAAAACCCTAAATTAACACAAATATTCAAATAAGTTCTAGAGATGGATCGGCTTGCCTTGAACACGCCTTATCATCCTACCACATCATCCAGTTGACCTATATTTCCAAGCTCGTTCAGGCACGCCAGTCCTCCACTTTAGTTCCAACTTGGCCAGTTTCTTCCTTGGGACATGAAGTAACATTTGGGTCTGCAATGAGCTACAAATTATCTTAAAAAACTTGGCTAGACATAGGCTAGTCCAAGTTAAATTGGGATGTCCTTTAGCAGTTCACATCAAAATTCATCCTCACATTTTCAAGGTCTATCTTCTTTTTCTTTCATGGTTTGTTCTATCCCAATTCTCACACTTTCCTGAACCATCTTGCTAAGATTTTGGAATAACTGACTCATAGAGATCTCTGACATAAAGTTGACTTCAATAGACTTATAATTAGGCTTGGACTTGGACTACCAAGAGCCTTCGGGGGACAACAATATACAAGTCTCTAGCAAGTATATGTAGTTACAAGTACGTAGAATAATATGACAAAGATAGAAGTAGAAGTAAAGCATGCAAGTGATCAAAGAAGTACCAGCTAGATCCATTGCAAACTTTTCAGTTCAAAGACTACTAGAGCTCTTGAACCAAGAAGTTCATCATGAAAAACAATTTCTAGATGCTCAAAGTAAATATCAAGAAGTGTGTACAATAGATAATGAAAGTAAGGTGGCACAACCTAGCCCGAGCAAGTGCATAAAGTAAATAGCAAGAATAAAAACCTCAAAACAACCAGGTAGACCTTTCGGGTTGTACTAGGTGGGCAAAAGAATTGTATGCATATGATGTGCAATGAAAATATTATTCCAAAAGGTTGTCCACTTAGATTACAGTCTTGGATAATAATAAAAGAGAAGGGTTTCTATTGCTACTTCTAATGTGAGAGGGCTTATTATTATTCTTTGCCATCACTAGAGGTTTCTTTTCAAACCATGTCTTATTACATAGTGGCCATTCTCGGCAACTTAGTACGGTAACGGCTGGACTGGCCATCCAGACCGTTACCGTGTCTGGAGTTACAGATAGGGTGAGGTAACAGCCGGACCGTTACCGGAAAACTCGGTAACAAGCTGAATATGGATGCTCCAAATGAGGGAAGCCCAACTGGATAACCGGGAGACGTGGAGCAGGCACTGCTCTATAAATAAGAGCAGTGCGTACAGTGAAATACACATAGAAATACACAAAATAAAATACACAAAGTCTCCTTGGAAAAGGCCGATGTAAGGAAACCTCAAACGACACACACCATTTCCGTTGTAGGTGTACCTAGAAAACTGGACGGAGAACAGACGCAACATCAGACTCCAACAATCAGAAAGCTTCAGTCGGCTTCAGAGGAATTTGATGTAGAGCATGAACTGTTTAAATTATGCGATAATGAAATTGGTAGTTCTTCTGCTTATATTGAGTGGTCCTTTAATGTTGATGTCAATATGTGGCATAAACGCCTTGGGCATATAAGTCTGAAAAAGTTGAGAAAATTATCCAACTTTGACTTACTGCTTGGATTTGAGGAAAATACTTTCAACAAGTGCAAAACTTGTATACAAGGAAAAATGACAAGGAAAGTTTTTCCAAGGAATCAACAAGGGCAACAACCCTGTTGGAGGTCATTCACACGGATTTATGTGGACCATTTAGAGTAAGGTCACATCATGGAAAGGCTTATTTTATAACCTTTATCGATGATTACTCAAGATATATGAATTTATATCTTTTGGCACATAAATCTGAGGCACTAGATGCTTTTAAAGAATATAAGCAGGAAGTAAAAAATTAATTAGGGCATTCAATCAAAGTCTTAAGATCAGATAGAGGTAGTGAATATACCTCTGCAGAATTTCTTTAATTCTGTAAAGACTTTGGTATTGCAAAGCAAAATACAGTACCTAGGACACCTCAATAAAATAGTGTAGCTCAGAGATATAACAAAACCTTATTGAATATGACAAGGTCAATGTTAATCGATGCCTCTCTACCAAGGATATTTTGGAGAGAAGCAGTAAGTACAATAATTTATATACTCAATAGAGTACCGTGTAAAGATGTATTCACTACACCATATGAGATGTGGTTTGAAAGAAAACCCAACCTAGGTCATCTCAGGAGGTGGGGGATCTATTGCACATGTAAAGATCCTTAATCAGTCTAGAGATAAACTAGACAGTAGGTCCTTAAGATGTATATTCATTGGATATCCAAAAGGTTCAAAAGGATATCATTTTTATCATAAGGACAACAGACTAATTGAAAGCAGAGATGTTATATTCTTAGAAGACACTAAGAATGACATCCTAGAAAATAATGATGAATGTATTGATGATCTATTAGACCTAGATATATCATCATTTGAACCCAGAGAAGATCTTCCTCAAACAACCGAAATCTTAAGTGAACATAAAAGGCCAAGTGTCACTCCATCCTACTTAAAGGATTATCATACTTATCTTACAGAAGAAGTGTGTAATTCGATGGATTTAGATGAGTTGACTGATAACTTAACTTATCAGCAAGCTATGAACTCATCGGAAGCATTAGATTAGGAGAAAGCCATAGATGAGGAAATTAAATCCACTAAGAAAAACCAAGTCTAAGAATTGACTGATTTGCCAAAAGGAAGGAAAGCCATAGGCTATAAATGGGTTCTAAAAAAGAAATACAAGGTCAATGGTTCAATCAACAAGTCTAAAGCGAGGTTGGTTGCAAAGGGTTTTTCGCAAAAACAGGAGATAGATTATATTGAGACATATTCTCTAATTGTGAATTTTGCATCCATAAGAATAATCTTGGCAATATCTGCATATTATGATTTGGACTTACATAAGTTAGATGTAAAGATAACATTTCTAAATGAAGATTTAGATGAAATCGTATACATGTAGCAGCCCAAAGGATTTGTGGTTGAAGGCCAAGAAGATAAAGTATATAGGTTGAGAAAATCCCTATATGGCTTGAAATAGTCACCTCGCCAATGATATTTGACTTTTCAAAATGTCATTATAGAACTTGGGTTTGTGGCTAATAAACTTTATCATTGTGTATATGTTTGGAAGAGTGGGAGCCACTTTGTCATCCTATCATTATATGTAGATGACATATTGTTGACTGAAAATGACAATGAGATGATTGTTAAAACCAAGTCATGGTTAAACTCAAAGTTCGAAATGAAGGATATTGGGGAAGCATCCTATATCCTGGGTATAAAGATTTCTCGAGATAGAGAATCTAGACTCTTATGCCTGAGTCAGGAGATATATATTGACTATATCCTCAAGAAGTTCAAAATGGGTGAATGCAAGTCTGCTATTATACCTATTGCAAAAGGGGTTAAAATTAGTAAGGTTGATTGTCCCAATGAGGGAGACGATAAGCCTAATATTCCTTATGCACAAGCTGTGGGTAGCTTGATGTATGTTATGTTATGTACAAGACTTGATATCAGCTTTGCTATTGGTCTTATAAGTAGATATCAAAGTAATCCTGGATGATAATACTGGATAGGTGTAAAAAGGATTTTAAGATATCTGAAAGGAACAAGAGACTTGAAACTGTATTTTCAAGCAGATGAACTGAAAGTGATAGGATACTCAAATGCTGACTTTGCTAGGAGAAAAGATGACAACAAATCAACCTCGGGTCAAATATTTTTATTTGAAGGTGGTGTTGTTTCTTGGGCATGTAAGAAACAGGGTTGTGTAGCATTGCATACACAAGAAGCTGAGTATGTAGCTTGCTATATGGCTGCAATGAGTGCTGTCTGGATAAGCCGCTTCATACGTGATTTGAAGTTGGAAATAATCGATAAGCTACTTGTCATTTACTGTGATAACAACGTAGCAATTACTCTTATCAAGAGTGGAGCTGACTACTAAAAAAGCAAGCATATAATGGTTAAATACCACTATGTTCATGATATGGTTATGAAAAAGGAAATATCCATCTCATACATGCCAACAAATGATATGTTGGTAGACCCCTTGACTAAAGTCATAACAGAGGAACTATTCTCAAAACATGTTGCGAATATGGGTTTGAGATATGTTTGATTGTTGTGTAAGGAAATAACCATACAATGGATAGTGATTGTAGCAACAATCATGAATTGATATTACTAGGTAAACCTTGCAACAGTGAGAGAAAAATCAGTATGTCAATGCACTTGTCTCGAATAGCTAAGTAGGAGATGTTACATAGTGGCCATTCTCGGCAACTCAGCATGGTAACGGTTGGACTGGCCATCCAGACCGTTACCGAAAAAACTCGGTAACAGTCTGAATATGGATGCTCCAGATGAGGGAAGCCCAACTGGATAACCGGGAGACATGGAGCAGGCACTGCTCTATAAATAAGAGCAGTGCATACATAGAAATACACAGAATAAAATACATAAAGTCTCCCTGGAAAATGCCGTTGTGAGGAAACCTTAAACGACACACACAATTTCCGCTGCAGGTGTACCTGGAAAATTGAATAGAGAACAGACGCAACATCAGACTCCGACAACCAGAAAGCTTCAGTCACCTTCAGAGTCGGCATCATGTCTTTCTATCAACAGAAGTAAGATCTCGTCATAATGGATGAATTAAGCTAGATTATATTTTCCCTTATGGGTAACATCAGGTGCACCACAAAGGGTTTTGACATGAAAATATTTTGCTAAAATACGAAATAAAATTGAGGTATCGCATGACGTGATAGGAAATGCAGTTAGCATTTCAAATGACCTTTAGCTTGATCGGTGAATCACACTATTAACAAAATCCGTCAATCTTGTAGAACCAAAATATACTAATTGAAGATTAGATGATTGTGGGTTTCCCAAGCCACCTTGGCAATCGCTTACGTTTAAAAGGGTAGGTTAGGTATGAACGCAAAAGGTTGAATGCTATATAGAAACAGTGCAAAGATAGATATGGAAACAAAAGAACATTTTTATAACTAAGACTAAAATGACATAAATATAACTAAAGCACCAAAAGAAGGAAATGAAACACTATTGATTTGCGATTTGAAGTTTGATATCCCTTCCTTCATGGACTTGCCTTTCTTTGGTAGATCGCTATTTTCCTAATCTTTTAACTCACCCTTCCACCACTCGCCATAATCATGTAGTATATGTTGAACCGTTCTCTTAAAGACACCTGAATTTTGATGGTGGACCTTCGTACTCATATCTTTCAAATAACTCCCCATTCAAATTTTGTGATTGTCATTTTTGGAGTAATGATCAATCAATTAGTTAGTTGTTCTTTTCTATTTCGTTGATATACATAAGCTGAAGCCTTGCTTTTGTAGATATAGGTTACATCAATGTCTATTAATATCATTGACATGCCTGCTGATTTTTTTTGGTTTTAACAATATAAAATTCTAGAATCCATTAGCTATTTGGGAAATATGTTGTTTATTGGCTATTTGTGACATTTTTACTTTGAGTTAATTTTCTTCTTGGGTTACAACATGAGGAGGATGTCTAAGACACACATGTGCACGTTTTAGGGATCATACCCACAACCAGCAACTGGGAGTGAGAGATACCTGCAAAATGAACTAACACCCTTGGTGCATTTTGAGGTAACTTTGGGTGGGGATACAAGTTGGTGAACTCATTTATTTCAACTCAGCACCCACATCCAAGAGCACGAACATGTGTTGTCTACAAAGCATTCTTTGCTTGTCATTCTCATAATGCAGACTTTTACACGAAAAGACGATACAGTCTTAATGAGAAAATAGTTATGAACGATATACTTTTGAGCCATTTCTTGATTCCAGACACAAGTGCTCATCTGAAATATGGTGAAATCTTTTCGGCAGATTTGAAGGTGATTCATGGGTAAAACTAAAGAAAAAACAAACAAACGCTCAAGTTGATTAAAAGTTAAGTGGAAGTGAATGTTCATCGAAAATAGTAGTCATAGAGCTATTTGTGATGTTAATTCTTATAGAAAGATAAATCTTTAATTTAGGTAGGTTGTACAACATATTTATAAGCGTGAGACATAGAGGCAAGCGATACCAAACATGTATATATATATATATATATATATATATATATATATATATATATATATATATATAGCACCTGCATTATTCGTTTGATAGTAATCTAAATGACCTACTTTAACATATAATCAAACATTTTTCTTTTCAATGCACCACGTTTCAGTTAAACCTAAAAGGAATAGGTCTATAGTTAGTTGCCAAAATAGCTCATATTTATTCTTTGTTCTACTGAAATATCTTACAAGTTCTATCTTTCTTCTTATTTTTCAACTCAAATATCCTATAGTGATTATTTTAGGAGTTTTTTTCATGAAATCTAGTATTGGAGTGTGGTGAGTGAGATCCAACAAGAATTTTGTCACAATTTTATGTTGAAAAGTAGTAAAAGATTGGCAAGACGAATTTTTGTTTTTTGCTCAATGAAAAACTCTTTTGGGGTTAAGTCCCTACTTATAAATCTCGAAACTATCTGGGATTATTTCTCATTTCTCAAGAGCATGATGAGCACCACCATTTTAGAATTGATCCGGTTGGGTTGTTCATAGATTACCAGAAAAGAAGTCGTAGTTGGTTGCACAATAGGAGTAATGCCACCCTAGTTCAACCTACAATCTCCTTAAGCATGGGAAATACCCAACTTGGGGCAGTCATGACCAAACAAACTACCGATGCTCTCCGTTGTTCCAAAGTCCTCCAGCCAAGGTCTGAAGATGTATAAGATAACAAAATTTTGGAGAACTTTATTTGAGAGTTAAAGAAGTATTTTGAGGCTGTGAAGATCCAGAAGCTAGGGCACTTGGTTACGGGAGCTCTCTATCTTGATAGAGATGCAAAGCTTTGGTGGTGCATGGCACATGAAAGAGTGAGCTCCAAACAAGGATGGGAGGAAACTACTCACATCTTAGCCAGATCTATGAGAGGAACTTCATCAGTAACTTATGTAAACCTTCACTAGTTGGCAGGCTGACAAAGATATGTGCAAATTAAGGCATGCGTGCAGCGTGAGAGCACATGCACCATTTTAGTATGGTTCTCCTTGACATATATTGTATGATAAAGGAGAAGAAACTATTCACATTTGTCCACAGTTTATGACAACATTGGGTGCTAGTGTATAGCTTTTGTAGAAAATTGATAGACTTATGAGACTCTTGAGGAGATGATGAGGCAAGGTGATCAAAAATTGGAGGGCAACACAGCCCAGCGATAGGGTTTGTGGTAGGTTGTCCATATGAGAGAGTGATCAAATTACGAGAAGTTGAGCACTATGTTGTCAGAACTATCATCGCCTTTGAGACTGGTGTATGTGGAGGTGCATATGGGTGAGCACCTCGTGTGCATACTGGTGGATAGTGGTGGCGCGCATTCTATCATGTTTGTTGAGTGTGCAAGGGCTCTTGGAGTGCATCTCACCGCTTTGAGGAGTCGATTGAGGATGGACAGTGTCAATGTCCACACAATAGCAGGCATGGGTAGGCGAGTTAGAAGGCATGCTAGATATTGAAATTGAAGTCTCTGTCAACTTTACTCGTAATGAATTGCATGGTATGGAAGCACGATAGAGAAGATGGTAGTTGCATGTAATGTACCCGATGGATTGAGAAAGACGCTGGCCTACAATTTGCAGAGAGGCAGGATAATGACCACTAGTACAAACTGAGGCATTGGCATCTTTGGAGAGAGCTCTCTAATGAAGGAGATCACGTGGATGTGGAATTGTAGATCATGATCATGGAGCACAGGGAAGACATCATGCTACCTCATGGATGAGGCCGACCTTCAACAAGGAAAAAAATATCGTAGGACGCCAACCACATGCCAATAGGCTCCACATGTGATCCATATAACGCATGGATTCATATTTGGATCCATCATAATTTTATTTGAATATAATTTGGTTTATATTTATTCTGGTCGTAGTTAAGTATTCGACTTGGATTTAGATCCAAATTATCTATGATTCACATTAGTGTCATTGTATGTCATTCACAGGATCGTTATTAAGTGTCTCATAGTTATTAGTGCCATGTCAATGTGTCAGTGTGATGGAGACCTTTTTGTATTTGGCCTTTAGAACTACATAAGTGTGTTGATGCCTATTTTAGAACATGATACTATTTCGCCTTGATATGCATTTGGGAATTTTTCCGTATCCTATTGAGTTGAGAGAGAGAGAGGCGCGTGAGGGTAATGACCCTCCAACTGGTGAATGTGTGAGATGTGTTTTTAGGCTAGCTGCTCACAACAATGCCATTACGAGGCGAACTCGGCATTGCTTCTGCACGTTCTCAAGAGTATTTGGAATCTGTTCCCTGGTAGGCTCAAAGACGTTTTCCTAGGCTGTCCACACGAATTAGGCGATTGTTCCCACTAACAGCCATATGCTCGCCGCGGGCACGGAGCTGTCAATAAGGCTGCTCGCTGGCTGCTCCTGTTACAAGACCCAATGAAGCCCTTCTCTTGGTCACTCTTGCTTCAAGCATGCACATACCCAACAAAAGCCAAGGTGTATAAATACCACACGGGTGGATGTGAACCACATATATCGTGAAAGCTGAACCAGCGAAGCTTAACCCGAAGGAAATGGTCCCTGTAGATGGGTCCGGCGATATGGAGTAGGATAAAGTCAGATATGCTTAAAGCAGAAACCACCAAACGTTATACGTTGGAGTTAGCCGACGAGATGCAAGAGTCCAACTGATTGGGATGCGTATGATCTAATGTGTGTCATTTGTTGAACAAAAGCACGTGGTGTTGCTTAATACCCCGACCTTCCCCCAAATTGATAAACCCTTCTTGAGATTGTGGCCACGTTGAGTCATCACCATAAAAGGGTCATTGCTCACCGTGATCGCTGTGCTTGACCGTAATGATAGTTCTTATTTTTTCTGCTATTGTGACACTTGTCTGAGTGAAACGTAGGAACGATCTGAAGACTTAAATTAGCTCATCCGCTTGCGTTCACTTGCACCAGACAAGCTACTGTTTGCTCATCCCTGCTCATTTTGGCTCTAGGGACTCTCCGTATAAAGGTGAGTGAGAAGCCATGAACTGGGCAGAACTCATCTCAGCTCCACTTGTACATGCTCATGTCATCAAATTTATACATTACATGTATATACGCTTGATAACATTCTAATAAAATTAGTTAGATAAGTGGACGCATAATGGATCAAGAGTTTTATTTTACAACTCCCCTCCCCCACAAGATGAAAAAAGAAAAGGAGTAAACAAGGTAAAGTTAGTGAGTAAGAATTTAAATTTAAATGGATGATTTGTAGGATATTTGGTGTGGTGTAATTATATGTTGAACGAAGCCAATTTCATTGGTAAAGTGATCTGGATGGTACTCTGGCAGAGCTTAAGCCCAGTTTTCTTCGGGATCACCTGCGGAGAAGTAATATATCCATCCCCACGGTTTTGCTTCATGTCAGCACACGTAGAATGGGTCAGCATAAAAGAAGGGGGAACCTGTAAGAATAATCTACAATCGACTAGTGAGATGGCTAGACGATATCTGGCCCCATGCATGGGGCGAGGATCAAGAATTGCCGAATATTGACAGTTAAACTGTGTGAATGTTTAGATTAAAATTATATATAAAAACTCAAATGACGATGTCCATAATCAAGAGGCCTCCAATGCCCGTTTTCTAACTGCATGTTTCTTTAAACTAAATCATTTATATGATTTTGATATTCCACAATGTGGGGATGTTTTGTAATATGTAGGCGCCCTTATGACCACTATAGAAAGGCCAAAGGAGTAGTACAATTATGAGAACAAAACTATAAAAAGTTGAGCTTTGCCCTTTTAGTTTCAAATGTGACCATCAGTGCACATAGATCACAATGATAACCACGAATTTGTGTCGCTGACTGAATGAGTCTGAAGTTTTAGTTTTGTTATATGGGGTATTATTATGTGCACAGCTCGTGTGTAAAAGGTCTAAAGAACTATTTGTGCTTCATTCATGGGTAAATACATTAGATTATCGTAAAATCAAATCTATTCTATAAAAAAATGTGTTAAGTATTTGACTGATCTTTAGGCTGGTATTCAAGTACATCCAACCAATTTTTTTTCACTGAAATTACTTTCTTTAGTTATCCTTGGTAAATCAGCGACCGGCCTAGTGGACTCACGCAAGCATCTCACATGAGCTTTGATGGCGTTGCCGGCCTTGAGATGGATTCTAAGCTGATGGAGTGGAGCTACAGTA